>CM077162.1:91582512-92182512 GCA_039583875.1 Platanthera guangdongensis | reverse complement strand
TTACAGAAATCAGCCGTCCGGTCGGGTCAGCGATATAAAGAAAACTAAGAAACAGTATTAAAACTAGTAGCAGCAGGTAATAAAAGTCCAAACTAAACAGATTTAATACTTACAGCGGAAGTAAAAAAAAAAACTAAGGTTAACTACATACCTGATGTTTGGATTCACAGAGCCACTAAACAAGAATGGAATTGTAATAACTGAAAATCTGAACTATCATAATAAGTTTGATACAAGATATATAAAATATTAATGAGATACACTGTCCACAACTACAAGTACATGCTGAAATGGAGTAAACTGAATGGTAAAAGTACTACAAACTGACACTATCATGACGCTCATCCTAGACGTAGTTTCCCACCTTGATCACCTGAAAAACATTGCCCACGAAGGGTCAGAGTAAAGAAAAACAATTCTTCTTAGTGACACTAAAACAGATTTACATATGAATGCATGCATGTTTTTAAAACTAGTCTCGTACACTGAAAAAAACATTTTATGCTATATGTTATGCATGTTTTTCCTATATTTCCTGGTGAACACACTATACTTCTATATTCATGACTTTCCGTTCATTTACCCAAGTCCTGACGTTCACTAACTAGTGTACTGTCTCACGTGAAGTTTGTACTTGAGTTCTAGGTGTCTTCTAGCCTACACGTTTACTGGAAAAGCTCTAGTCAGAGTAGCTCCTAACGCGCAAAATCTGAAACTAACGACCCGAGACCATCTGACGAACTCAATTGTTCTAGTGTCGCGCAGACACGGTCTCGAATATACTAATTGTCTCAAGGGGAGTCAACCCCCAAGACTCTGAAGCTCATACGATATCATATGCCCTATGAGGATGGTAGTGCGTCTCTACCAAGCACGAAAAGACTGGTGTGCTACTGACCTTTTTGGTCTGACGCTACTCTGCATGGGATATCTTTTCTGGTGTACTACTGAGCGACCCTTGACTTTCTCGTAGTCAACTTGAAGGGATCTTCGCACCCTTGATTGGATCTTCGCACCCTTGATTGGACAACCTCCAAACTTACGTACACGTGTGAAGTTTCGTACTTAACTAACTGTTCATGGCTTTACTAATGTGGTTATGGAAGAAGGCGTTATCATATGCGTATAAAATAAAATTACTTGATATGTCTAACTAAAAGAAATTAGGATTTCCTTACAGGGGTGCTGCGACGCTCGTATACTCGGCGCGGCGATATTTTCTCTTCCAAAAGCAAATCCTACTGCTGGGGACCCTCAGAAAGTTGCCCCGACCCCACCAAAGTCCTGCAATTTCAAAGCAGACCTAATTATCGCATTTTCCCCTTAGGGTTAACCTTCTGAAAAAAAATTTCAAAATGCTGGAGTCGTCCAAAATTAATGGCTAACATAGCGTACTACCTTCACGTGGGAGGGATTGAAGCTTCCAATGCGCCCAACTCCAATTTCGCGGTGGAAACCGTGCTCCAAAACCTAATTAGGACACAAGGAAGAAAACCTAGGTTATACTAACTCCGAAATCGAAGGATTTCCGTGAGGAAATGGAGAAAACGAAGGAATAAACTCACCGAAACCGAAAAAATTCCAAGTTCCACCGGTTAGGGTTGAATCCGACACTTCCACGGCCAAGGAAGGAAAAGGAATGTCCACCGGCGCTCGTAGAGGAGGGAGGAGTGGTCAGAGAGGAGTTCCGGTGGAGAAATAGCCGCCGGCTAGGGTAACGGCATGCGTCGGCTTCGATCGCAGCGGGAGACGGAAAAGTCGCGGGTCTGCTTGCGGAAAGGGGCGTCGGGCGGCTTGCGGTTTCTAAATCCCGTGAGAAGAAAGAGATTGCGGGATTTTAATACTTGCGGTTTTGATAACCATAAGAATAGAGGGGGGAATTGAAACCAGCTATTGACACCCCAAAATAGAAATTCTCATTTACTCCTATTCAACACACATTAATTTGTCGCGCCTTCGTCACTAACATAAAATGTGTTACACTATCATTATGACTAGCACACTTCTCCAATTAACGGACGCGAAATATACGTATAATATCATTGTACCTTGACGACGCGCTGCCTAGATCAAAATCCGTCGCGACTTGCCCCTACAAATTTTAAATTAATTTCGCGTCAGATTTATGGATGTTACATATTTATTATCCTACACGTATGCAATTTCAAATAATTAATAAGAGCTTGACTTAAACATTCGCAATGCTTTTATTGTGGTTATTTCATAAATTGATGGTTATGACTAAGCTTGTTGAAAGTCACAAAGTCTCGTTTTGAATCAAACCATAAAATGCTTGAGGATTTCCCTCTAAATATGATGCATCTTGCGTCGCATCTTATATTTAGTTTTGTATTTCATTCCACGTACCCATTTTTCATTCCATGTACTCGTTCTAATTTCATGTACTTGATTTGGCTCGTCAGTTTGACCGCTTAATGAGACCATGAATAAATAGATCCGGTAATTTAGGTAGTTAGGGCGGAAGGGCAAGCTTAATTTATTTAAAAAGACGCATAAATTAAAATTGGAGGAAATTCAAAGATATTTGAAACAAATTGCAGGAGCCCCATTTAGAAAGAAATCATTTTCAATTCAAGAAATAAATCGTGTGAGCCTTGATTACCTGTTGCTATTCAAGTTAAGGAAAACATAAGGAAACCTGCATTCAATTTAAGGAAAACATAAATTTTGAAATCAGCCTTGCAAAGAAAAGGCAACCTGCTGCTGCTATTAAAAGTCACTGTGTAAAGAAAAAGAGGGGGGAACCGGACCAAAAAAGAGGAAAAAACTCTATTTTCCTCCCTCTGTGTTGCCGGAGCAGCCCTAACCGACGAAGCCCAGCGTGCTGAACATTTTCCGCCCTGTCGGCCCCCCTCGACGAAGCTTCCGCGCTAACCGACCGGCGGCCCCAAGCGTTCTGACAGTTCCTGCAGTGTTCGTCGTTTGTCCAGGCTCCGACTTCATCGCCCGCTGAAGCCCTGTGTCGGCCTCCTGATCGTTGTCGACATCGACTCCATCCATTCCAGCGGTCAGGCCACCGTTTGCCCCAATCCCGTCGGCCACAGTCAACCTCACTGGGAGAAGAGGCTCAATCCTGATCCGTCACTGCGATGGTTTGTCCGATACGGGCACAGACAACCCCGCTGGTAACATCAATGTCTCCTTGCTCTCATGTGTTGGCTTAAATTTATGCATTCTAATTAATTAATTTAAGCTTGCCCGAACGTTCAATATATTTTAGTTGTCGTTATTTCATAAATTATTGCTTGTGAATTGTGCGTGGGGTTGTACGAACCTCGCAACGGTCCAATTCTCTGGATGCTGACGAAATTTTCTTTAACAACGATTAACGATTGAGGGACGTTCAAGCAGTTGAGAGTTGTGCGCGCGAAAGATTGACTCGATCGCTCGGCCCCCTCTTTAAAATCATAAATCAACTTATTTTAAAAATAAAATCATTTTTAAGCCCTAAATCTTAATTCCTAGCAAATATATTATTTTGCTTAAAAATATTTTAAAAGTTGAAGGCCCTCAATTTGAGTTTACATCAGAATAACGATTAACGACTTTACAAAATCCAACGTTGAAAGTGATTTGTGAGCTTAAATTTGACTCGCCCTCTCGGCCTTTATCAACCGCATAATAAAAATCTAATTTTCAAAACCCTAATTTTGGACTAAATCACACCATCTATAACAGTAATTCAAAAACATTTGCGGAGAGAGGGTGCTTTCCACTGCGAAGATTAAAGTGACTCCTACAAAATTTTATAAATAGAAATCATTAGTGCACACTTGCCATTACGCAAAATTGAAATAATAGGATGTGCTACAATCACCAACTTATGTAACTCCAAACATTTTAAACCTCAAACTATTTGCATGTCATATTAGGCATTCAAGTTCTAAATTCATTTGACGAATCATATATTCAAAAGTGAAATCGTAAAATCATAAGAACAGACATTCATTTAAGTTCAATAATTGCAAGAGAGAGATCTCTACTTGCCTTAAGTGAGGCTGAAACTGACGGCAGCGGCTAAGCGGCACAAGCAAAAATAGAAATAAAATTTTGAACTTGTTTAAGAACGACGAAAGAGATATACCAAAATTCACTATGCTAACACATGTATTCTAAACAAAGAGGGTTTAGCAGATTTGTCTCCCTCAAAAGTGAGGGGAGAGGAGATACCACAAGAAATTGGAGACTTAGCGGCGCTTGGCTAGGAGAAACCCTAAATCGGAGAGGGCTTTGGAGAGATTCAGCCATAAGCTTTAACGAACGGCGCCGGAAATAAAAAACAAACCACGGTTACAAAAGTACAAGTGGGTCAAAAATTTGGAACACAAGTTGTACGAAATTTGGATCACAAAAAATTTCAAGAAATACATGGAAATATGAGCAGAGGGGAACAAGAGGAGAATCTTACCAAGAGGACAAATCCGAGTCCAAATAAGAGGGGAGAAAACCCTAGGTGTCCCTCTCGCAAATTCCCAGTCAAAACTGAGCAAGAAGAGGGCTATCAGCCCTAGGAGAGGAGGAAAATGAATTGTCAGAGGAAGATGAGCAGTTACCGGCCTCAAGGAGGACAGAACACAGTTGTCGTCTTGAGGAGGCAAGGGAAAACGGGGGGACTGTAGCAGCCGGCCCCCAATGAGGAAGAAGAAAGGACTGTCGGCCCTACAGGAGGAAGAGCCGCCGGTTTGGAGGAGGAAAGAACCGACGACCCTGAGGAGGGAAGAAGCATCGGCCATGGCCAGAGGAGGAGGAGATGTCCGCCACAACAAGAGGAGCTGGAGGCGCGTCGAGCGGCGGAATCGGGAGATCGAGCGGGATAGGAAGTGGCTGGGGAGGCGGGATCGGGAGCGGGCTTCGTGCGGCTTGTGGAATCGGGACAGGAGCGAAAACCGGAAATTAAAGGGGGTTGCGGGTTTTAGGTTAATGAGGAGAAACCTAATTCTTATATTTACAAATTTGCCCTTATTTTTATTATTATTATTTTGATCTTAATACACGGGTTGTTACAGTTATTATGTGCATCACTCGTGCACTCCACGCACGGTCGTGTGCGAAGGAGGCGCTATATCTTTATGAGTTTATATTCCTGGACAAAACCAGCAGAAGAAACTGAATGATCGAACAGTGTGAACCACATGATCGTGTGCCCAAATTTGTTATATACAAACTTGTCATGCATGAAGGAGGCGCACAAAGTAGTTTAGAATTTGACTTTCTAGGTGGGTTGGAAGAAGAAAAATGCACATTCGTGCTATCTGAACAGATACGTGTTATTCATCACTTGTTTCCCCCTATAATTCATTAATTAATCGTCCAATTACATATTAGTTTTGTATGGAATACGTTCTTTTTTGTGTTTAAGACAAAATTGGTATGTTTGGATGTGTTTTTTTGCATGTGGGGACTTGTGTGCGTGTCCATGGAATCTATGTCAAATGGCACATGCACGCCCGAGCGTTTTGCGGCGCACGCGCTTGCACCTCCTATTCCCTTGAACATTGGCTTATTTTTGAACTGAATTTGAGTGTGCAACTTTTCGGAACGTGCGTGCGCGCACATACATTTGTGCGTACGCGTTCTTTTCCTGTTGGTTTTGTTGAATTTGGGACGATACGAATTTGCGTGTGCGTGTGTGCGCGCGCGTGAGCAATTACACGTGCGCATCCTGGGGGGTTGGGGGCAGTTCTGCCATTTATTGCTTCCACGCGGGTGCGCTTTGCGCTGCACGCGAGTGCGCTTGCTTTTTCCAAACTATCTATATAAATGTTGTGCGCAATTTTAGGTTAGATCCATCACCATGGAGAGCCATTTTTGGACCTGTTTCGCTTAAGTGCACAAGGGCTTCGCCCTTAGGTTTTCCCCAAGATCCTCAAGCATTCTAAAGGAGAAAAAGGTGTTTGCAATGCTTCCATTGGAGCTCCAAGCCGAAGCACTTGACGTGGAGATGAACAAACTAGAGAAGACAAGCAACTTTGAGAGGTGGTGACAGCACGCCCGAATCTCAGACGGTAGCCAAGGGGTTGTGCGGGAGCCGGGATTACAAGTTCTTACTTGTTTTTGCTTATGATCATGGAATAGTCTCTAGTTTCCTCCGTATCAAGGAGTGGTAAATTGTATTTGTAGAGAAACACTGGAGTGAGAAAATAATCCAAAAGATTTTAATAATTTCTCAAATATTGGATACCATAATACACTCCTTATAATTGTATACATGTATATTTATATAAGAGAAGAAAGAGAGGAGGAATTATATTCTAAGATATGGTACTAAACAAGCAACCAAGATGGGCCTCAAGATGGGCCTCAAGATGGGCCTCAAGATGGGCCAATCTTTGGGCTTTTACATATATTTTTAACACTCTCCTGCAAGCTGGAGCACACAAATTGTAAGCACCAATGTTGGACAAAAACTAGTAGCATAGCAAGCGAGGTAAGCCCTTGGAGAGAATATTAGCAACTTGCCCAGCAGCAAAAACATGTTGTAAATCTATCTTGTTCAATTGAACCTTCTCCTGAATGAAGTGACAGTCAACTTCAATGTGTTTCGTCCGTTCATGAAAAATAGGATTCTTAGCAATGTGTATGGCAACTTGACTGTCACAAATTAGAGTAGCTGGTGAGAAAAGCTTGATCCCTAAACCACCAAAGAGACCTTCAAGCCATGTAAGCTCAGACACAATAGCTGTCATTGAACGATACTCGGCTTCAGCAGATGAGCGAGCAACTACAGACTATTTTTTGCTGCGTCAAGTAATGTGATGTCCTCCAAAATAAGTACAGTATCCACTTGTGGAACGACGATCATCCAGTGAACCGACATAATCAGCGTCAGAATATGCAATCAAAGACATGGGAGACGAAAAGTTCTTGTATATAAGTCCTTGGCAAGGGGCAATCTTCAAGTATCGAAGAATACTCTAAACCGCCTAGACATGAGAGATACGCGGCTCATGCATGAATCGACTGACAACTCCAACAACAAATGATATATCAAATCTTGTAACAGTGAGTTAGATCAGCTTTCCCACAAGACGACGATAATACTCTGAGTACGGAAGGAGAAGATCAAAGTCTGAGGCATGAGTGTAGAGCTTGTGATTTATATTCATGGGAGTGTCGGCAACATTGTATTCAAAGTATCCTGCATCATGAAGCAAGTCAAGAGAGTACTTTCTTTGATATAAAACAAGCTCATCAGGCTGCCGAGCCAGAAAATATCAAAGATTTCTCAAATCCCTTGTTTGAAACACAGTCGCCAGATGTTGTTTGATCATATGTATTCCTACGAAATCGTCTCCCGTAATCAAAATATCATCAACAAACACCAAGAGAATTAATGTGTCGGTCGGACGATGATGACTGAATAAAGAGAAGTCAGTTGAACTCCGAATGAACCCAACAGCACTGACCATCAGACTGAACTTGTCAAACCATGTCCGATGAGACTGTTTGAGACCATAAAGTGATTTCTTCAGATGACATACGAGAGACTCCCCCGTGGTCTCAAACCCGGGAGATTGTTGTATATAAACAATCTCCTACAAATCGTCATTGAGAAAAATATTTTTGACATCCAATTGATGCAACGGGCAGTGTCGATGAACAGCGAGGGATATCAAAACACGAACAGTGTTGAGTTTGGCGACTGGAGAAAAGGTCTTATCATAATCTAGACCAGGTTGTTGAGTAAAATCACGAGCCACAAGGCGAGCCTTCAAACATTGAACCGTCCCATCTAGACCATGTTTGATGGCAAACACCCACTTACAACCCACACAAGTCTGTGTGGGAGAAAGAGGGATAAGATCCCAAGTGTGGTTTGCCCAAAAAGCAGACATTTCCTCCTTCATGACCGCCAGCCACCCCGGATATTGCAGAGCCTCCTGCAGAGAGGTAGGGGTGGTAATAGAGGATAAAGAAAGTGCAAATTTTTGGAGTTCCAGAAAGCGGCGGTGTAAGGAGACATAACTCGCCATCGGGTGAGCAGTAGAGATGGTTGTCGGATCTGCAGGTCACAAAATATCATCAGTGACGGGTATCCCTTGTAGAGTAATAGACGAAGGAGGGCAACAAGTATACAACCGAATTAGAGGTGATTTTGGTGGGATTGGTGTGGGAAAGAGAGGTGGGTTTGGTAGGATTGGCGTAGGAAGGAGAGGTGGAAGGTTAGAAGTAACAGTGACAGCAGGCCGCAGAAGGAGAGGAGGAATTGTAGACTCAGTTGGTTGAGAATGATAGGGCTGGTCTTCGAGAAATATGACATCTGCAGAAGTAACAACATTGCAATCCCTAGGAGAGAAGCAAACATAGCCCTTCTGAGTGTGGGAGTAACCAACAAACATATATTTCGTGGCACGTGGAGCAAGCTTGTTAGTGGAAGAAATAAGATCATGAATATAGCAAACGCAACCAAATGTGCGACGTGGGACGGAAAATGAGTTTGTGGAGGGAAACCGGAGATTAAAGGGAGACGCAAATTTGAGAACGGAGGCAGGCGGTTAATAAGGTAGCAGGCTGTAGAGATCGTGAAATTCCAATAGAGTTTGGGGACATTCATTTGAAACATAATGGAGCGTGCGACATCAAGAAGGTGACGATTCTTGCGTTCAGCAACACCATTTTATTGAGGGGTATAAGCACAAGAGTTTTGATGGATGATCCCGAATTCAGCACACAGGTCAGAAACCCCATGACTTGTATACTCACGGTCATTGTCGATTTGAAGAGTTTTAATTGTATTAAAAAACTGATTGCGAGTCTCAAGAATAAAGGCATGAAGAACCCTGATCAGTTCAGAGCGATCATAAAGTAAACATAACTATGTCATTCAAGAATAATCATCAATAAATGTGATGAAGTAACGATTACCAGAAGTACTTGCAGTTTTATAGGGTCCCCAAATATCTGAAAAAAGAAGATCAAAAGGAGTAGCGCTCCGAGTAGAAGAAAGTGAGAAAGTAGCACAGTGTTGTTTGTCGTAGATACAAGACTCGCATGTGAAGTCGTGGAGGGACTGATCAGGGAGAGCTTTTCGGAGTATGTGGAGAGGAGCATGCCCAAGACATTGATGTCATTCGACAGAGCTAAAAGAGGAGAGAGTCGTGGGGGAAGAGGTGTCCAAGATGTAGAGCTCATTCGACAGTTTCCCTTTGCCAATGATATTTTGCGTCCGTCGATCCTGCACAACAACAGAGATAGGAGAGAATATCACATAACAATCAAGGTCTTGAGTGAGATGACTAATAGAGAGGGGATTGAAGGGGGAACCTGGAATATGAAAAACAGAGCGAAGAGTGATGGAGGGAGTAATGTCGACGTCTGCTGAGCCAGAGACAGTAGTATCCCCATTATCAATAGTAATGAACTTGGGATGCACAAAATCAAGTATTTGGAAGGTGTCAATGGGATAATGTGGTGTGAGGCCCCGGAATCCATAATGCAGGATGAGTTATGGGTGAGACAGGATAGACCGCTATCAAAAATAGACACAATAGAGCCAGGAGAACGGTCTGTCATCTTTTGAAGTTGCAGGAGTTGGGTGCGCAGGCATCAAGGTCATCTTGAATGTTGTTTGGAGTGTTTTTGTGTCGACTGGTACCGTGAGAAAGGATGTGACCGCCATAAGAAGAAGGTGACGGGTTATTATGTGAATTCATTGAAGATCCACCAACTGCAGGGACCGTCAAAGCATGCAAGGAGAGTCGCAGAGAGAAGGGCGGTCTGTTATTAAGTCACTGGAGACAAGGGAAGACTGGAAGCAACCAACAAGAGGCGCGGCTCGAGAAGAGACGGCGTCCTAAGCAGAAAAGCGGTCGGAGTAGGAGTTGCAGCCTATTAGGAAGTGGCGGCCTGCGGCCTGTACAGCGGCCTGAGAAAAGCAACAGCTTTGAGAGGCGGTGGCGGCCTGGAGAAGAGCTGTAACCAAGACAGAAGCAGGCGGCCTGGAGGAACACCACCGGCGAGGAGCAACACCTGCGACCTGGAGCAACAATACCTGCGACTGAGGAAGAGAATACCTGCGGCCTAGCTATCAAATACTGGTCTAAGGAAATGCAACTTGAGAATAAGAGTTGCGGTCTGAGAAGAAACTGCGGCCTGGAAGAGTTCTGCAGCAAGACAGGAAGTATGCGGCGGCCAGACAATGAGGTGAGGCGACCTGACTTGCAGTTAGAAAAAGTGTGGCAAGAAGAACAGTGGTAGAAGAGGACAGTCGGTGGCAAGCAGCGGGTGAACACAGGTTGAAGCTGCGGCAAAGACCTGTGGGTAGACACTGCGGATAGAAGAGAGCAGACGGTGGCTTGTGATCAAGAGGCTTAGCGGCAGACTG
This sequence comes from Platanthera guangdongensis, assembly GCA_039583875.1. Lineage (NCBI taxonomy): Eukaryota > Viridiplantae > Streptophyta > Magnoliopsida > Asparagales > Orchidaceae > Platanthera > Platanthera guangdongensis. The sequence continues at coordinate 92,172,167 of CM077162.1, read as the reverse complement.
CAGAGAGAACCACGATCACAAAGTAACGCGATATAACGGGGCGAGCAAACGGAGGAGCTCGCAACACCCTCAATCCAGAAAAAAAACCCGCGAGACCGCGGCGGGCTGGCCGAAAATGGCGACTAGTGGCATGCAGCAAAGAGTTTCAAAGACAGGGCAGAGACCGCAAGAGCTGCGGGTAAGGTGAGAAGGCCATAAGGAAGAGCGTAGCAGTGGAGCCCATAGTCCGAGAATAAAAGCTATAAAAGAAAGGGGGAATGAGAGGTTGGGAGGGGAAGACACAGGAGGCAGAGAAGTCTGCGGTTTGAGAGAAACAGACAGTAGAGGGGAAGAGCAAGAAGGGGTCTGCAATTAGAACAATTCTAACCGCTCAGACATTGAAAGCAAGAGCAGAAGACTAAAAAATCTTTGAGGATCGGAGTCCTTTGATACCATGTAGAGAAACACTGGAGTGAGAAAATAATCCAAAAGTTTTATTAATTTCTCAAATCTTTGATACCATAATACATTCCTTATAATTGTATATTTGTACATTTATATAAGAGAAGAAAAGGAGGAATCTTATCCGAAGATGTGGGACTAGACAAGCAACCAAGATGGGCTTCAAGATGGGCCAATCTTTGGTCTTTTACATATATTCTTTAATAGTATTTTACCTTTCTCTTTTAGAATACTTGTGATCTTGTTGAGGTGCACTCTAAAGCATCTACACACCATGATTATTGGGTGTAGATGTTCATAGGTGCACTTTCTATTGTGGATGGTGTGGATAAGATATTGTTGTTTGTGTTGTGTTCTTATTCATGTGCTTGTAACTCGACTTTGTGAATGAGTTTTTGAGCTTGTGGGTTGTTCTTCTTCTTGTTTAGCTAGCGAGCTTGTAAGAGCGAAGTGGTGAAGGAGACCCACATTGAGATAGTACGAAGTGGTGAAAGCGACCCGCGGTGTATGTGAAGCGGTGTTGGCGACCCGCACCTTAGCGTAGCTTTCTTTTCTTGTTGTAGTTGCTAGGAAAACTATTCTATAATTATTTACTTAACTAAACTCAAGGTTTAGGGCGTCCTTGTATCTTTACTAGCGCTCCACGTGATTCGATACTCGGTGGGAAAACTCATTTTGACTGATGCACTGTCGACGTCATTCCTCCAGGATAATGGTCGTTGTAGACAGCAGTCATGAACCACACGATCGTGCACGGTATTAAACAGGACATAGTTTGGCCCAAAAACATGACAATTGAGCACACCATTGTTAAACTCATGGACATGATTTTGAATAAATTTAAAAAATGGCACAAGTTAATAGGAGTAGGGATGAAGAGATTATTGGGGTGCACGTCTGTGCATGTAGCACAAAGACCGTCCACCATATTCAAAGTATCTAATATGTCTCCCCATGGTTCTTATTGGCATGAATATACCGCTTTCAACTCCGAATGTACTCTTGTTGAAACTTGAGGAAAACTTGGAGAAATTGCGGTTTGCAGAAAGGAATGGGCAAACCTTACATATATTTTTTCATGTGTAAAATACAAGAGAGAATACAAAAATATAGGAGAAGAGAAGGAGAACAATCTTATACAAAAGATGTGGGACTAAAGGAGAAGAAGAAAATGCGCCTATAATTGGGCTTTTACAACAATCTTTCATATGTCATCTAACACTCCCCCGCAAGCTGGAGCGTACAAATCGTAGGCACCAATCTTGGACAAGAACTGGTAATAGAACTTGTGAGGTAAAGCCTTGGTGAGGACGTCAGCAACTTGCCCAGATGCAGAAACATGTTCAAGCTTCAGCACCTTTAACTGGACCTTCTCACGAACGAAGTGACGATCAACCTCAATATGTTTAGTCCGCTCATGTAACACCTATTATTTTCCATGTGTATTGCAGGTTGACTGTCACAAAAAATAGTCGGAGGTGAGGAAAATTTAACTCCCAAATCTCCTAGGAGACTTCCAAGCCAAGTTAGTTCAGAAGTAACAGCCGGCATTGCACTGTACTCAGCCTCAGCAGACGAGCGAGCAACAAATGTCTGCTTCTTACTCCTCCATGTGATAAGATTTCCTCCAAAGTACAGAACCCAGTTGTAGACCGTCGATCATCCAACGAGCCCGCGTAATCTGCATCTGAGTATGCAATAAGAGAAAGAGAAGAGGATGGCTTGTACACAAGTCCTTGCCCAGGAGAAGTCTTCAGGTACCTGAGAATGCGCTCCATAGCCTGGAAGTGAGAGACCCGTGGGGTATGCATAAACCGACTTACCACACCAACCGCAAATGATATATCTGGTCTGTTGACGGTTAGGTAGATCACTTGACCCACAAGACCGCGATAGTATTCTGGATTTGGAAGTAGAGAGTCATCCTCAGATCCCTGAGCACACAGCATGTGGTTGACTTCCATCGGGGTATCCGCAGGTTTACACCCCGAGAGGGCGGCATCTTGCAGAAGGTCAATGCAATAGTTACGCTGAGATAAGACTAGGCCATCAGGTTGTCGAGCTACCTCCAGGCCAAGAAAGTATCGAAAATTTCTCAGGTCTTTGATTTGGAAGATAGAGTTTAGATGTTGTTTAACATGTTGTATCCTGGATGAGTCATCACCAGTGATCAGAATATCATCTACATAAACCATAAGTATTATGATCCCAGTTGACTGGTGACGAGTGAAGAGAGAGGAATCTGCAGAGCTCTGTTTGAAGCCCACCTCACGAACGGCCTTGCTGAATTTCCCAAACCATGCTCGGGGAGACTGTTTGAGTCCATAGATAGATTTGTGAAGTAAACATACACGAGACTCCCCCGTGGTCTCAAACCCGGGCGGTTGATGCATGTAAACGGTCTCAAAAAGATCGTCATTCAAGAAAGCATTTTTGACATCAAGCTGATGAAGAGTCTATCGGCGGTGAACAGCTAAGGAGAGCAGAACCCGAACAGAATTCAATTTTGCAACTGGAGAAAAGGTTTCCTCATAATCAAGGTCATACTGTTGGGTAAAGCCCCGATCCACCAGCCGAGCCTTTAAGCGATCCACCGTCCCATCCGCAGCATGTTTGATAGTAAAGATCCACATGCAACTAACACAGCTGTGACCAGAAGGAAGAGATACAAGATCCCAGGTGTGATTACCCCATAAAGCATGCATTTCTTCGTCCATGGCGGCACGCCAACGTGGATGCTGGAGGGCTTCCTGCACAGAATTAGGTATAGAGATAGAGGAGAGAGAGAGTGCAAAGTTAAGAAGGGCCGGAGAGAGTCGATGTAGAGAGACATAATTGGCCATTGGATGTGCTGTTGAGGAGATTGCCGGATCAACAGGCCGCGAGATCACACCGATAGGGGGAAGCTATTGTAGGCCATCTGGACGTGGAGGGCGAGCGTAAACCTGTATGATAGGAGGTTTGGAAGGAACTGGTGGTGGTGTGGGAATCCAAAGCAGAGGAGTAGGGAGAAGTGGTGGAAGTGGAGACGTCACGGGTATGATGGGCCGAGCTAGCGGAGGAGGAAGAAGGGGATCAGAAGGACTGGTGTGATATGGTTGGTCTTCATGAAAGGAGACATCAGCAGACACAACCACCTTACCAGTGGTAGGAGAAAAACAGACATACCCCTTCTGAGTGCGTGAGTACCCAACAAACATAGCTTTGGTAGCATGAGGGGCTAGCTTGGCATTGGAAGGATCAAGGTGGTGCACATAATAGGTACGCCCAAACACACAAGCTGTGAGAGAGGAGAGTTATGGATGGGTAAAGGAGAGTAATGGGCGCCACAAAGTTGAGGACAGACGAAGTCATGCGATTGATGAGATGACAAGCAGTAGAGACGGCAAAGTTCCAGTAGAGGGGAGGAACCTGGATTTGGATCATGAGAGATCGAGTCACATCAAGCAGGTAGCGATTTTTTCGTTCTGCTACGCCATTGTGTTGAGGCGTATAAGCACACGAAGTCTGATGTATAATACCGAACTCAGTGCACAGGTTGGAGAAGATGCGACCAGTATATTCTTGAGCATTGTCCGTACGAAGAGTTTTGACATAGCTAGAAAACTGAGTGCGCATTTCCGTAAGAAACGCACGGAACGTAGTCGTGAGTTAGGTACGATCATGAAGTAAATACAAACAGGTAACCCGCAAATAATCATCTATAAAGGTAACAAAGTACCGATGCCCCAAGACACTAGGGACCTTATAGGGCCCCCAGATATCAGAATATACTAGGGATAAAGGAGAATTGCTCTCAATATCTGAATGAGAAAGGAGACACGGTGACAGGATTCACAAAAGAACTCTTGGAGAGAGATAGTATGAAGAGCTTTCTTGAGAATTAGAAGAGGCGCATGCCCAAGACGATGTCAATCAGTGGTGGAGACAGAGGTGAGAGCAATGGGAGGAACGTCGAGAAGATATAGCGCATTAGACAGTCGCCCTCTACCAAGTATAGTCTGCGTCAGTCGATCCTGCACCACAAAGGAAGAGCGTGAGAAAGTAACACAGCAATCAAGCTCTTGTGTAAGATGGCTAATAGAAAAAATGTTAAAAGCGGAGCCCGGAACACGAAGAACCGAGGATAATGAAAGAGGAGTAAGAGACAGATTATTAGCGCCAGAAACCGGGAGCGTGTCACCATTGTCCACGGTGATGTGCTTGGGATAAGCAGTATCTAAATATTTGGGCGGCTGCTGCGAAGAGAGATGGTGTGTAGCACCTGAGTCCACAATCCAGTGAGAGCTATGTGAGAGGCACGATATACCTTCCTTGAAGATCGAGGCGACGGAGCCAGAGGAGCGACTAACCACCCCTTGAGGCTGATGTAGTTGAGTACGCAACACAGCAACCCCATCAGCAGTGATCGAGTCGGATGTCATAAACCTGATCGGCAGCGAGGCACGGAAACCGGGCGGCAAGAAGGCAGCGGTTAAGGGGACAGATCCAGCGACTCGAACGGAGGAAGCACTGAGAACAGCGAGAACAGGCCGCAGCGTCGATAACAAGCCGTGCGAGAAGAGGCAGCCGCGTGAAAAGTGACAGCGGCGAGAACAGGCCGCAGCGGCGAGAACAGGCCGCAGCGGCGAGAACAGGCCGCAGCGGCGAGAACAGGCCGCAGCGGCGAGAACAGGCCGCAGCGGCGAGAACAGGCCGCAGCGGCGAGAACAGGCCGCAGCGGCGAGAACAGGCCGCAGCGGCGAGAACAGGCCGCAGCGGCGAGAACAGGCCGCAGCGGCGAGAACAGGCCGCAGCGGCGAGAACAGGACGCAGCGGCAAGAACAGGCCGCAGCGGCGAGAACAGGACGCAGCGGCGAGAACAGGCCGCTTGGGAAGAGAAGAAATCGCAACCTTAAGAAGGCGGAGGGAGAAGAGGAGAAGCCGCACGCAATGAGACAAGGCGCAGCGACTAGCCAGAGAAGCAGCCGCGCGAGAAGTTCGTACAATCACCGTGATCACACCAGCAGCAAGGGAAGATGTCGCGACCCAGATGCGGAGATCGCAGCGGTTAAAGAACAATCCGCGGCGAGAAGAGAAGAGAAGCCGCGATGACGAAGAGAAGTCGCGGTGAGTAGGTGAAGACGCGGCGAGCAGGGAGTAAAGTAGCGAGAGGGCAGAGAAGAAGGTCGCAGCGGAGAGAAGAAGTCCTCGCTGGTTGAAGAGGTTGTTGCGGGAGAGCACTCTTGCACGACAAGCCCGCGCGGTTACACGAGAGGCCGCAACGGGTAGTCAAAGCGACAAGAGCAGCGGAGAGCAGAGAGAGATAGGGAGGCTGCGACCCAAGTGCGGAGAAACAGACCGCACGGTCACAGTGAGCACACTAGCGGCCAGAGAGGTAGCGACAAGAAAAGGTCGGCTCGAACAGAAATAGAGAGAGGTCGCAGCGGTGGGGGAGAGACCGCGCGGGAAGAAAAGGAGAGCCAGCAAGAAGGAGAGGCCGCGGGAATGAAGGGAAAGAGAAGAGGGTAGGGAAGGCCTAGCAGCCAAGGCCGCGCCCTGAGCGAGAAGAGGAGGTAGACCGGTTAGAATACACAGACCGCGTCTAGCGCAAGCAGAGGAAGACCGGGCGGTTAGCAAAACACTAGCCGCAAGGAAAGACCGATTCCCTCTGATACCATGTAGAAAGGAAAGGGCAAATCTTGCATATACTTCTTCATGTGTAAAATACAAGAGAGAATACAAATATATAGGAGAAGGAGAACAATCCTATACAAGAGATGTGGGACTAAAGGAGAAGAAGGAAATGGGCCTATAATTGGGCCTTTATAACAATATTCTTATGTCATCTAACACGGTTAAATCATAATAATATAAGCAATTAACAAGATTATGATAACTAAAAGGGTGCCTAAATCTCTATATGAATTGCACATCACTTTGAGTACTAGACAAGAAGAGAAATCAAATGAATTGCCTGCCAATTTCTTCATGATACTGCATCGTTAGACTAAATTTCCCATGAGATTAGATCTGGGAAATTTCTTAACCAAAATTTCAATAAGTAGCTTTTGAAGGAAACAATTGAAAATTTAAAAGAACATGTTACAAAGTGCAGAGCCACGAGAACGTGTTTAGATAGATAACCACAAATCAAGATTAACCATATAAGAAATCGCTAGATCGCAAATATTTTTTCAGTTTCTCTTCTAAAATTAAAAGGTATGGTTAACATGTGCATGCTCCATAATGCTAAGAGCAAATATAACTTAGACAATTTCAATATATATTAAAAAAAGGTATATACAGTGCATGGAGTGTGCTAAAGCAAATTATGAGAAGGGATTAAGATGCGGGCTTTGCATTTGCAGATAAAGGACTTTCATGACTCCATCCTGAGATCTCCTAAATACACAGTACACAACCTAATGACTACTGCAGGCCCGCTATCATCATAATGTTTCAATAAATGAACATTGAAAATAAAGCTTGCATGAGATGAATAATGTCCAGTTGAACATGTCGCAGTACTGACCTCCTTCAATGAATTAATAAAGCTCCATTTTACAGAATCTTCCCCGTCGCATGGTGTCAATGTTTCTCCTGGATAGCCTCTAAAATGCACCTAACAAATTTATAGATCAATAATCAGAGCCTTGACAAATTTGTTTGTATGATACATATAAATATACATAGAGAAATAGGGATAGAAAATGAGAGAAATGTCGATATTATATATGTATATGAGCAGTAGTACAAGAGGTCCCATGCTTAAAACTCGGATGCAGAAACTTTTCCCTACAGCATCAAAAAATCATGTGTCCTAAGTCACAACAATTGAATATGAGAGTCACCATCGGTCACAACAATTGAATACAAGTAATAGCAAAAATGGAAATAAAAATTGAACAGGTTTTCACCTTACAATATAGTTTTATGTAAATATATATGGAGAGAGAGAGAGAGATGGATATATATCCACATAATACAACATAATTTTATAACAACAATACTTGGATATTAATTCAACTTTCCCCTAAGATGGGAAAAGAAATCAATCATTCCCAATTTGGATATGCCACCATAAAACACATTGCAACTTAGGCTTTGTTTGTGAACGTTGTGGCATTTGAGCGCTAACAATGTGAAACTGTGAAAGTAAATGTAATGATGGTGGCATACTTGCGTTTAGAACTTTCGTATAGTTTTTTTGATGCAAAGACTACTTTCTGGGGTCTAGGCCTTCATGACTGCTAAAGTTTGATCATACATGCATTAATGAGGTGGAGTTTTGGCCTAAAACGTCATTTTCATGTGGTGTTTGCATTTTTCAACTTTCTCACAAGACGACGATAATACTATGAATTCGGAAGGAGAAGATCAGAGTGAGGTATGAGCGCGGAGCTAGTGATTGATATTAATGTGGCTGTCGGCAGGCTTGTATCCAGAATAGCCCGCATCATGGAGCAAATCAAGGCAGTACTTTCTTTAAGATAAAACAAGCCCATCAGGTCGCCGAGCCACCTCGAGACCTAGAAAATATTGAAGATTACCCAGGTCCTTTGTTTGAAACGCAGTCGCCAGATGTTGTTTTATCATGTGTATTCCTGTGAGAACGTCTCCCGTAATCAAAATATCATCAACATACACCAAGAGAATTATTGTATTTGTTGCACGATGATGAGTCAATAAAGAGAAGTCAACTGAACTCTGAGTGAACCCAACACCACTAACAATCTGACTGAACTTGTCAAAACATGCCCGAGGAGACTGTTTGAGACTATAAAGTGATTTCTCCAGACGACATACAAGAGACTCCCACGTGGTCTTAAACACGGGAGGTTGTTGCATATAGACGATCTCCTGCAAATCTTCATTGTGAAAAACATTTTTGACATCTAATTGATGCAACGTCCAATGTTCATGAACAGCAACAGAGATTAAAACTTGAACAATATTGAATTTGGCGACTGGAGAAAAGGACTCATCATAATCTAGATCTTGTTGTTGAGTAAAAGCACGAACCATAAGGCGAGCTTTCAGACGTTGAACCGTCTCATAAAAACCATGTTTGATGGCAAACACTCACTTACAACCCATGCAAGTCTGTCTAGGAGGAAGAGGGACAAGATCACAAGTGTGGTTTGCCCAAAGAGCAAACATTTTCCTCGTTCATGGTTGTCCGCAACCTCGGATGTTGGAGAGCCCTCCTGCACAAAGATAGGGGTAGTAATAGAGGATAAAGAAAGGGCAGATTTTCGGAGTTCCGAATAAAGACGGTGTAAGGAGACATAGTTTGTCATCGGGTGAGCAGTAGAGACAATTCTCAGATCAGCAGGCCGCAAAATATCATCAGTGGAGGGCATCTCCCGTAAAGTAGTAGACGAAGGAGGACGACGAGTATACACACGAATCAGAGGTGGTTTTGTTGGGATTGGCGTGGGAAGAAGAGGTGGCTTTGGTGGGATGGGCGTGGGAAGGAGAGGTGGAAGGTTAGAAGTAACAGGAACAACAGGCCGCAGATGGAGAGGCGAAATTGGAGAATTAGTTAGTTGAGAATGATAGGGCTGATCTTCGAGAAAGGTGACATCAGCAGAAGTAACAACCTTACAATCCTTGGGAGAGAAGCAAGCATAGGCCTTCTGAGTACGTGAGTAACCAACAAACATATATTTTGTGGCACGTGGAGCAATCTTGTTAGTGGACGGACCAAGATTATGAACATAGCAAACGCAGCCAAAGACGAGAGGGGTGACTGAAAAGGGGGGTGTGTAGGGAAAAAGAAGGTTGAAGGGAGTCCAATAATTGATAACTGAGGAAGGCATGCGGTTAATAAGATAACAGGCGGTAGAAACCGCAAAATTCCAATAAAGTCTTGGAACATTCATTTGAAACATAAGAGAACGGTTGACCTCAAGGAGGTGACGATTCTTGCGTTCGGCAACGTCATTTTGTTGGGGGGTATAGACACACGAGATTTGATTGATGATCTCAAACTCAGCACACAGGTTCTTTAAACGCATGACTGGTGTATTCACGGGCATTGTCGGTTCGGAGAGTTTAATGGTGATAGAGAACTGGTTGTGATTTTAATAATAAAGGCACGAAATACATGAGTCAGCTCAGAGCGATCATGATGGAAATACAATCATGTCATTCGAGAGAAATCATTTATAAAAGTAACAAAGTAATGGTAGCTTGAAACACTTGCGGTTTTGTAGGGTCCCCAAATATCAGAATGTACTAGAACAAAGAGCATTGCTCCGAGTAGGATGAGGTGAGAACGTAGACCGATGGTGCTTTCAATAGATACAAGACTCGCGAGTGAAGTTATGGAGGGATAAATCCGAGAGAGCTTTCTGGAGGATGTGTAGAGGAGCATGTGCAAGACGTCGGTGCCACTCGACAGAACTACTAGAGGAGAGAAGCATGGGGGAAGGGAATCCAGAATATAGAGCCCATTTGACAGTTGTCCTTTACCAATGATATTTTGTGTCTGACGATCCTGCACAACACAAGCGGTGAAGGAGAATGTTACATAGCAATCAAGGTCTTGAGTGAGACGACTGATAGAGAAGAGATAGAAAGGAGAGCCAGGAAAATGAAGAATTGAGCGAAGAGTGATGAAGGGAGTAAGGGTGACATCTGCTGATCCAGAAACTGGAGTGGTGTCTCCATTAGCAACAATAATGAACTTGTGATACACAGAGTCCAAGTATTTTGAAGGTTTCTGATGGGTAATGTGGTGGAAGGCCCCCGAGTCCATAATCCAGGATGAACCATGGGCGAGACAAGAGAGACTGTCATCAGAAATAGACACAACAGAGCCAGAAGAAGGGATGATCATCCCTTGAAATTGTTGGAGTTGGGTGCGTAAGGCATCAATGTCAGCTTAAATGTTGTTGGAAGTGTAAGAGATGCAACCGCCATCCTGAGAAGAGATGCGCCGCTCCACGAGAGGGAAGAGGAGAAATATAAGTTGGTGGTGACAGCGGAGAAAAATTGAACGGTTGATCAGGATGTGCAGCCATGGAAGAGGATCCAGTTACAACAGAAGCCCAGCAAGGCTGAAAAAGACAGGGAGCAGCTCCTGCGAGAAAGGATGGTGGCTAGCAAAGACAAGAGTTGCGAGCAGCAGCGGTAAGCGGCAAGATAACAGAGCACTCGACAAGCAGCGGCAGGCAGGAGCTCGGCTAGCAAAGAGCACACCATGCGGCTAGGAAAAAAAAACTTGGAGACCAACGGCCTGCGAGAAGAGAACCAGCTGCCTGGAGAAGCGACCTGGAGAAGAGAATCGGCGGTCAGGAAGGCAAGCCTGCGGAGTAGCTGCGGCTTGAAGAGGAGAAAAGGCAGCCGGGAGAAGCTGCAGACAAGAAGTTATGGTCGGTAGAGTTGCGGACTGGAGAAGCTGTGGTTGCGGCCTGGAGAAGCTGTGGACTGGATAGCTGTAGCTTGGACAAGAGAGACGGTGGCGTGGATAGCATCATACAGCAAGCTGCGGCGGACAGGAAGCTGCGGTGGACAAGAAGCTGCGTCCTGGATAGTAGCGGATTGGAGAAGCTGCAGTTGCGGCAAGCCAGCAACTGCAACCAAACGGCGTCCTGGAGAAGAGCAAGATGCGGTTGAGAGTTGTGGCTGCCTGTAGAAGAGTTGAGGCAAGACAAGCACGCGCGCGAGCAGACGGGCAACAGAAATAAAATCGCAAGCCGCACAAATCGCAAACAGAGGAAAAGGTCGCGGAGGACAAACAGAGGCGGAGCCCAGCAGTGACAGAGTACAGGCTATAAAAGGGTAGGAAGATGAGAGGGGTGCAAAGGGCGAAAGCAAGAAGAAGGGCAGCCAAGGAGATCGGCGGTTAAAAGAAAATAGACCGCAAAGGAGATATGCAGTTTTTAAAAGAAAACAGACCACAAATAGGTGTGGTTAGAAAATTCTAACCGACTAGGGAGAGCCAAGGGAGAGCATGACTTAGATATTGTGGATCGACGCCTCTGATAGCATGTAGAAAAAGCACGATAAATTGAGAAATAAATTAATTTTTATTAATTTCTCAATAAATGCTTACATTCCTCATATGAGTTTGTACACTTATACACTTATATAGGAAAGCAGAGAGGAGAAGAAGTTCCAATCTAAGATGTGGGGCTAAATCCTAAAGATGGAGTAGGCTCTACATGGGCCTTATATTGGTCTTTTACACATCTTTTCTTCAACAATACACATAAGGCGTAGTAGACTGTATGAGTCTCAAATGTGGGTGTCAACACCCCATGGAAGATTATTATATGTGAGTCTGTATCGGTGACCAAGACACACTAAAGCACTTATGTTTGACCTTAGTTCGACATTAGTGACTCAAATCTCTAATATGTGCTTAATAATTAACGCAACTCAGAATAAGAAGAAAGTGAACATAAGACACCACAATTTTAAATACAAAATTGGAATTTAGAATCCCTTCACTTTAATGATTTCGAATTTAGAGAAAATTTAATATACGATAAAAACATGCAAAAGATTATTTATGTTCGAAAAGTAATTTTATATAAAAACATGCACAGAATAGTAGTAAATTTTTCCTTAACATAAAATATTACATTAAAGTATGCATGCATTTTTTCCTTACATCATCTTAGTAGCACTAAATGAAGAGTTTTCATACTCACCGGATGGGTTGGCCCTGTCTTCGGACATTTAAGGGAACACAGGTCAGGAGATTCGCTTAGAATAAGCTTCTGAAGGTTCCTTCAAATTTATTTTAAATTTTCCCTTTCAATTTGATGTATTACTTATTGTGGACTTCAATGTATCAAATTCATTTAAATTTTTTAGTTTATACGACTTCTTGTACTTTACATTCTAGTTGCCTGAATCAAAAATTAAGATATTTCTTTAATCCTAACTTCAGTCTTATATTTTTGTTGTAAATCTTAATTTTTTTCTGTTAAGATATCAATGTTATTATTATTGCTTGGTGTGCATCATATCATGAGTGTCGAGTGGGTTTTTGAAATGTTGTTAAATAACGTAGGGTGATATAATTGGTACCAGAGAAAGGTATGGGATCCTTTGAACCCTAGAAATGCACAGAGTCTTAGAATTTCATCTGAATCACTACGTCGATGTTACAAGTCGTTATGTTCAATCTTGTCCTTGGATTTGATTGTGAACGTTAGATATTTTCCATAGTCGTTTCTTCCGCCATGAAGTTTTTAGTGATGACAATTTCTCCCTACAACTTGCATGCATCCCGTAGTAATAACACGGGCAAACCTTCACAGCAAAATAGAACGCCAGAGATTGTCGTAAAAGATGTTAATGCACCAGCTGTAACACCCCTACCAAGCTTATCATCAATTCATAAGCCCGATCAGCACTTGTGATATGAAGCAAATTAAGCAGCGATAAAGTTGGTACATAGCAATCATAAATGAAAGTAATAAATAAAAACTTACACCAGAGTAAAGTATGAAGTTATTGGTAAAAAGGTATCATAATTTTTGATTCGCTGAGCCAACTAGAATTAAAAAGAACCATAAATCTGAAACATGGAAATCTTAAACATTGTCTGATATATTGAAAAACTTTAGATATTTCAAATACAATGTGTTCATAAATAAATGGTACAACATCTGAAATGATATAACTAAAGGAAAGACAAACAAAAATGAACTTAGTGAAGAACCGCAAATGCTTATCCTAGGCGTATCTCCCCGTATGTGACCCCTGAAAAGAAATTTTCAAAGACGGGTCATCTCAACTAGTGAGTAAGAAAGACTACTTCCCCCAATAATACTAAAAAAAACATAACTTAATAATTTGTTTGTATATAAAAATAAAACATTTGAGTAATTATGCAAACTTCTAAATAAAGTAACTGTAGTTTCGTAAGTTATTTTTGATATTATCGCATTAAGAATTCTGTTTCATTATTTGTAATTATTGTATATAATGACTTTGGTGTTTTGAATTCTTTTGAAAGTTGTGGTTATTAAATTTCACATTCCCCTTTGTTAACTTAACGTCTTATGGTTTACTGAACACATTCTAATTATGTAGTCTCGAAGGTGCCATGAACTTTTGTATCCCTTGAGTGGGACAATGGACTCGCATCTGATTATTTCTAGATCTGGAAATGTGGGTTGTCGACCCCATGTCCGAGGCGCCTATGTATTGTTGGATATATGAGTATGAGGTCACTAGTCTAAGATTTATTACATAATTTAATCTTTTATTCTTCGCCTAATTGTATTCTACATTATTTATCATGTTTATTCGTGTTGTTAATTGTAGGTATTCATATTTCTTTCTGTAAGTCATATCTTAAAAAATTACTTGAATGTATCTTGCATTACTAGGTTATGTGTTATTTGATTTTCTATGTAATCTGTGGTAATTTAATTTTTCTGGTAACTTACAGCTATAAGTTAAATAATTAAATTACAAGTGCATTCGTACGCAACCTAGGTAATGCAATAATATTATGTGTTATGCCTACCCAAGAGAGTGGTTTAATTTCTAACCTTAGTGTTGGGATGCTCATAGACGCGGTAAGGCAACATGATTTCTCTAGATTAAATTTAGGAATTTGCAAACCCCCCCCCCCCGAAATACTATCTATAATCCCTCTTTACCACTTCTAGGGCTTTCCCTGGAAATTACAGGAATTGATTTTTCTAAAATAAAGGAAAGGAAAATGTATTCACTTGACGAGGAAAGAGAATCTCACCTTAATTCAGAGACTACGCAAGGCTTCTTCAATCTACAACACAAAATCCTGATTTCCCTCTTCCACAATTTCCTAAAGTACTATAAACAACTAATAGCAAATCTAGAGGAAAATGGGGAGGATAAAATTAAAATTGAAAGATAAAAAGTCACCTTGCCCTAATATGACTAAACAATTACAAAAAGGAGGTAGAACATCACCAAAGCTCCTGTAAATCAAGTGGAAATTGAGCAAGTGTAGTGAAGATCAGAATATGATGATGATCGAAGGCACAAAAGATTTACTAATAATTTAACGGGAACTCACCGAGAGGAGAACTTGATCTCTCTCGAAAAGGAGTCAAGAAGTGGCTGTGTGGAGAAGAAAGAGGCCGGCCTTGAAGTGTTCAGTCGTTGAAGGAAGTCTCGGATTTCACAAGAGGAATGTTGTTCCAAGTAACAATAAGGAATAACAAACAAAGCTTTTCTTCTGGTTGTCGGAAGAGAAAAGGGAAGCTAGTCAATGACCTAACCTTGTTTTGGAAAAAGTCGGGCAAGCCAAGAGCCAGAACGGGAACTTAGTAGGAAACTGTGCCCGCACCATTGATCAGGGAGAAGACGATCCCTGCTTCGACCTCTGGGCAAAAGGTGAGGTTTCTTCCAACAGCATATGCCAATCGTCGATGTCGACGAGCGAAGAGTTACCTCTTCTTCCTATGTCAAGCGGCGCTTTCCTTTTCCATCCTGGATTGAGGGTTTTGGTCGAAAGGAAGACAGAGGGAAACTGATGTAAACTAAATTTAGGTTTTTGAAAATAAGTTGAATTTTAAGTTTGAAAATAGGTCGAGGGGCCTAATAGAGTTTTTTTGGGCGTAAAATTGCTCTCAACGATAAACTTCCACAAATCAATTAAACGTTATTTGATAGAAGTTCCCTCAAGCATCTAACGAGTTGAAGCATGGCGAGATATGTATATCCACCAGCAAATTCACACATAACAATTTACAGATAAGCGGCAATAAAAAATAGTGCAAACGTAGAGGCAAACTTTAATTGAATAATTAGGACGCATAAAATTAATCCAATATGAGTAGCAATGGCAAGGGAGATGAGGTTACCCAGGGCTTGAGTCCTGCCCAAGCACAATTAGCGCAAAGGACGATTCAATGTAATGGAAGAGTCAATAGTAATTGGCGGAAGAAGTGAGTCGAAGTCGACGCCAATCGGAAGGTCGTCGGAGTCAATAGTGAGGTTGATGGCGACCTAATCAGGGAAGAAGAACGTCGGAGTGGAGAATGAATTCGTCAGCACTGGACGACACCCAAGCCGTCGAGATAGAGTCCCGATGTCGACGACGGCCTGACAAACGGGAAGATCGGAAGGATCGCTGGACGCGCCTGGAGGACCCATCGGACGCGTCTGGAGGATCCGTTGGAGACGCTTGGGGAACCGCCAGACGCAGCGATGTCTTGATAGGCTGGGAGTGAAAGAAAACGGCGACACTGTGCCGGTATTTCAGAGGGAACGAAAATGAGTGTTTCGCTACTCTGAATTTTACTAGGTCTGTCTTTCCTCTTTACCATGAATTCAATAAATAGAGGGGAATATGCCTTTTTATTCTTCAATAACTTACAAAATATCTCCATGAATAATATTTTTGATAGATTTCCTTCTAATTGTTGATTTCCAGAATAGTAGATTGATGCAGATTTTTGAAATTAATCTTGATAACTTTCCAACCAGGGATTTCCAGAATTAATCTCTCTTTCTTTCTTTTTTCTCTAATTATTGGGTTTAAGTTTATGCATCCTTTAAATAAATTAAGCTTACCTTTTTCGTCCTCACTACCTAAATTACCAGACTTTTTTAGTTAGGGTCTCATCGGGCGGTCAACCTGATGAGCCGACCAACTTCAAATTTTAAAACAATGTGCAAAAGAAATACATGCTAATAAATAAAAACTGGAAAATAAAATGTGTGACATTGATGCGACGAAAGATGCATCAATTCTCCCAGGGTTGAAAGAGCTCAACCCCGATGAGACTTTGCAAAAACTGGCAATGGAGAGATCTGACATCGTCATTGGTGCTAGATTGGGTGGGATATCCGGAGCCTCGACGGAAGGCTTGATGCGCTTCTGAACATGAAATGTACTAAACCTTCTGCAATAAGCAATCATCTGACCTCCCTTGAAAAGTACAACTCATGGCGATAAAGACCAATCGTGAGTTTATACTATTCAAAGATTGATTGCAAAATATTAGCAGTAATTTTATGAAGTTCCTTTAAATAATTAATATGAGATTGTGCATCAAATGAAATACGTTCAAGGAATGAGAGACAGGGCGAGAACATAAGTTGGGGCGAGAGTGGGCGGCCGCCCACACTCGATAAATCGTAAATCCCCGCTAAGCCTATTTTCCTTCCTCCTACTAGGTTCCGAACATAGGTTGCTTGGCGACAAAGCGAGAGGCATTACACCGCCCAAAGACGCAAAGCTTTGCTCCCCATCGATGTCGTCGAGTACCTCCTTCCTTCTTCTTCTTCTCTTCTTCTTCCTCCTCTCCATCCTCCTATTTTTTTTCTAAAATAGGCGATGTCTTCTGAAATAGGTGATGTCTTCTGAAAGAGACGATGCCCTGATTTCTTCTATGCCCTCCTATTTTTTTTTGAAGAAAATGGCCTCTCCATGAGAGCATCCCTCCTCCGTAGTCATGGCTCTCACAAGCACTCTCACTGGTTCTCTTTCATTCTCTATCCCTCTCTCTGCCTATAACCTCGACAGTAACCAAACAAGATCTTGCAGTTGTTATGGTAACCTTTTTCTTATCATTTAATTTGTTTTGACTTTTTATCCTTCTTTTATAGTCAATTTGTTGTTTCATGGGTATTCTCTGCAAATCATTTCTTGTTTAATCAAAATTTGATTTTAGGTTGAGATGTTCGGCAGGAGAAAAAGTTCTGAAAGTTATGATTTTTTTCAAATTCAAGCAGTTATAGTGATGAGGTTTTCTGATTAATGATATTTTTTTGTGATTGAGATTCATACAATATTTCTCGTTGAAATTTAATCCTAATTTGTTAATAGATGTTAGTTTTTTCTGTGTGATTGAGATTCCTACAATATTTCTATCTTTTTTGAACACTTTGTCATCTAAACGGCATGCTATTTTCATAGCATTGAATCAAACACCCGCATAAACCCTTTTATTATTAATCAAACTGTCTAATTCAAATTGATCTACAAGGAATTGGGGCGTTGTCAATGTCATATGCAATAAGGTTAAGGTATGCTTATAATTGTCAAAAAAATATTATCAATATTTTATTGAACGCTCACACTGAACAATTCTTTTGGGTCCGCCACTGATGAGAGATGATGTCGGTCAGATAGGTGGAGTAACATATAGATAATCTCGAAGGGAGATAAATTAAGAGAGCAATATTTAGAATTATTGCTTGTGAAATTTGTTTGTGGAGGTACTAGACCTCATTGCGTCAAATTCTCCTTAGTTAGACGTCCAAGAAAGTTCTCCAAATTCTTATTAACGAACTTGGTCCATCCATCGATCAGAGAAGAATAAACACAACTAAACTCGAGTTCAGTTCTCATTCATCCTTGTAGTGTGTTCCTAAAATACAATAGAAAATATTTAATATTGTAGAGAAGGAAAAAGGCAACATTGTATATATGTTCACTTGTATCAAATACAAAGAATGAGTACAAATATATAGATGAGAGAAGAAGGTCCTATACAAGATGTGGGACTAAAGAGGGGAGAGTAAAAAACAATAAATGTTACATAATGGGCCTAGATTACATGGGTTTTTTTAACACTCCCCCGCAAGCTGGAGCGTATAGATCATATGCACACAGCTTGGACAAACACTGATAGAACAGGGTACTTGATAAGGCCTTTGTGAGAATGTCAGCAACTTGATCAGTGCCCGGAACATGCCTTAATTCAAGTTTCTTCAATTGAACTTTCCCTCGAATAAAGTGACAGTCGACTTCGATATGTTTTGTGCGCTCGTGAAACACCGGATTCTTTGCTATGTGTATGGCGGCTTGACTATCACAGAATAGAACAGCAGATGAGGGGAGTTTTACTCCCAGTTCAGTAAGGAGACTTTCAAGCCATGTGAGTTCTGAGACAACCGAGGCCATCGATCGGTATTCAGCTTCCGCAGAGGAACGAGCGATCATGCCTTGTTTCTTACTTTTCCATGTAATGAGATGACCACCAAGATAAGTATAGAACCCACTTGTTGACCTCCGATCGTCCAGGGAACCGGCATAATCGGCATCAAAATAAGCGACCAATGCGGGAGCCGAATCGGAGGTTTTGTAAACCAGCCCTTGACCCGGAGCTCCCTTAAGGTATCGGAGAATCCGTTCAACCGCCTGGAGATGAAAAACCCGGGGGGCATGCATGAACCGACTGACAACCCCAACGGCAAACGATATATCCGGCCTCGTGACCGTTAGATAGATCAACTTTCCCACAAGGCGTCGATAGTATTCCGGGTTCTGAAGAAGCAAATCGTCATCAGAAGCATGAGCACACAGTTTGTGAGTTGCCTCCATCGGGGTACAAGCTGGCATGCAACCAGACTGACCAGCGTCTTTGAGAAGATCGAGACAGTACTTCCGTTGGGAGAGGACCAGCCCGTCCGGCCACCGTGCGATCTCGAGACCAAGGAAGTAGCGAAGATGACCCAGGTCTTTAGTCTGAAATACAGTGCTCAGATGTTGTTTGACCTCTTGAATCCCCTTTGAGTCATCCCCAGTAAGTAGTATGTCATCAACATAAACCAACAGAATGATGGTTCCAGTGGCCCGGTGTCGGGTGAATAGGGAGAAATCTGCAGAACTCCGAGTGAACCCCATGTCCCGAACCAGCTTGTTGAACTTGTCAAACCACGCCCGAGGGGACTGTTTGAGACCATAAATGGATTTCTTAAGAAGACACACCCGAGACTCCCCGTGGTCTCAAACCCGGGCGGTTGGCGCATGTAGACGGTTTCCTGAAGATAGTCATTCAAAAAGGCGCTCTTGATATCGAGCTGATGAAGGTGCCAGTGTCGGTGCACCGCCACGGAGAGAAGAACACGGACGGTGTTGAGCTTAGCCACCGGAGAGAAGGTTTCCTCATAGTCGAGGCCCTCCCGTTGCGTGAATCCACGGGCCACAAGGCGGGCCTTCAGTCTGGCAATAGTGTTATCTGGAGCATGCTTGATGACGAAAACCCATTTACACCCAACAGGGTGCTGACATGCAGGTAAGGGAACCAAGACCCAGGTCTGGTTGGCCCAAAGGGCCGTCATTTCTTCGTACATTGCATCCCGCCAGCCTGGATGCTGAAGTGCCTCCTGCAAAGAGTTAGGGACAGAAACAGATGATAATGAGGTGGCAAAGTGAAGAAGAGGTGGAGAAAGGCGATGGAGAGACGTAATTCGCCATCGGATGAGCGGTGGATGCGGGAGCTGGAGCAGCAGGTAGCGGAGCACCAGAGGGCGAAGCCGACTGCAGAGGGGCAACGGGATGAGGAGAGCGACGAGAATAGACCCGGATAACTGGTGGTGGTGGACGGACCGGAGGTAGGGCAGGAGGAGTAGATGAGGAGGAGCGGGGAGCAGGGATGACAGGACGAACGACGGGGTCTGGACTAGGAGCGATATCCATATCAGAGAAGAAGGGAAGATCTTCACGGAAAGTGACATCCGCAGAGATAGTAACCTTGCGGGTAGCAGGCGAATAGCACACATAACCCTTTTGAGTGCGCGAGTAGCCCACAAAAATATGTTTGGCGGCACGGGGATCCAATTTGTCGGTGGAGAGACCAAGTTGGCGAACGTAGCAGGTACACCCAAAAATCCGGGGAGGAACGGGAAAAGGCGGAGTGGAGGGAAAGAGGAGGCTGAAGGGAGTAGCATACTGGAGGATGGAAGAAGGGAGGCGGTTGATGAGAAAACAAGTCGTGGAGAGCGCGTAGTTCCAGTACGGTTTGGGAACCCGCATTTGAAGCATAAGGGAACGGGCGACATCAAGAATGTGACGATTCTTGCGCTCGGCGACACCATTCTGTTGTGGAGTATACGGACACGAGGTTTGGTGAAGAATGCCGAACTCAGAGAAGAGAGTCGCGAAGGTATGACTGGTGTACTCACGCGCATTGTCAGTACGAATAGTACGAATGGGTGCAGAGAATTGAGTGTGAGTCTCAAGTATGAAGGCCCGGAAGACGCGGAGATACAACCACGTCATGCGAGAGTAATCATCAATGAAAGTAAGGAAATACCGGTAGCCAGAAATACTAGTGATTTTGTACGAACACCATATATCGGAGTGTAGCAAAGTAAAAGAAGCGGAGCTCCGACTATAATGAGAAGGAAAAGATGAACGGGGTTGTTTGCCTAAAATACATGTGTCACACTGAAATGCAGGAAGAGAAATATCTGGAAGAGCCTTCCGGAGGACTGGAAGAGGAGCATGACCCAGACGGCAATGCCAATCCGAAGAGGAGAGAGATGCGAGGATAGTAGGAGAGTCGTCAAGAAGATAGAGCTCATTCTGCAGCCGCCCCCTACCAATGATAGTCCGCGTCTGCTGATCCTCTATGAGAAAAGAAGAGGAAGTAAATGTCACGGAGTAATTAGAATCAGTAGTAAGGCGACCAACAGACAGTAAATTGAAAGGAGAGCCCGGAACGTGAAGAGCCGAGCGTAGAAGGAGAGAAGAGGTGAGGGGAATATCAGCACATCCAGAGACAGGAACAGATGCCCCATTGGCCACAGTAATGTACTTCGGGTGAGGTGAAGACAAGTACTGAGGCGGCCGAACAGAGGTGATGTGATGAGTGGAACCAGAATCGAGGATCCATCGCGGGCCGGAAGAGAGGCAGGCGATACTTTCATTGGATATGGAGGCCGCAGAGGCAACCGAGGCAGGAGGGCGGCTAAGCAGTCCATGAAGATGCTGGAACTGAAGACGAACCTCGTCGAGGTCAGTACGAGTAGAAGAGGAGTCGGTGGAAGCAACATAGGCCTGCGGACGAGGAGGGCGACCATGTTTGCGATAGCACGTGGCTTTAAGATGCCCATCTTTGCCGCAGAACGAGCACTTAGACCGAGGTCGGCCACCCCGTCCCAGGCCGCGAGAATCAGAGCAGCCTCCACGAGCAGAAGATGGAAGAGGAAATAAGGGAGCAGGGGCCTGCTGGATAAGGGTCGGAGAAGGGGGCTCGGGCACATTCGGAGGCGGGGAGACTTTGAGAAGCATGGAGCACACATCGGAGAAAGATGGGGTAACAGTAGAGGGGAGGATGTGAGCCTGTACACTGTGAAGATGATGCGGGACCCGGGCCATCATCATGGCTATACCCACAGCTTCCTTTTGGGCACGTTGGGCAGCAAGATCCAGAGTAGGACGCGGATGGTGGGTCCAAGCCTCGACCAGAGATCGAGCCTGAGCAACAAAGGACGTCAGATCGGTCGCGCCACTGCTATCAAGGGCCTGGAGAGCAATGATAATATCATACAGATGGTGGAGACTATCCTTGCCAAAGTAGAGGGTATGGAGCTCGTCCCACATGCCTTTGGCCGTCTCATTGTACATGGCCAGGCGATAAGATTCGCAATCAAGAGAATTAAGAAGCCAAGTTTGCACCCGACCATCATTGCGTAATCACTCATCGGTAGGAGTACGGTAACGGCCTGAGTCAAGTGATGAAGGAACCCCTTGGATTGCAGGACACGGCGAACAGAGTGTGCCCATTCCACAAAATGTTTCTTGTCGGTCAGAGAGATTGTAGTAATATGAAGCTCATCGCGGACTTCTGGGAGAGAGGTCGGGCGGTCAGCAGGAGGAACCGCCGTGCCAACTGAATCAGCAGAGGAGGTCATGGAGAAGAGAGGCGGCTAGGAGAACAGACCGGGAAACAAGGAAGACCGTGCGACCAGAGCAGAGACCGCCCAGGCACGATGGGAAGACACCAACTGCGAGAGGAGGCTGCGACCAAAGGCGGAGGCCGGGAGAGAGAGCAGGCTGCAGCGGACAGAGAGAAGCCGCGAAGAAAGGAAAGAGGAGAAGACCGCGACCAAAATGCGGGAAGGCAAGAGTCCGCACGGTCTGGCTGAGCACAGCAGCGGTCCGAGAAACAGGAGGCCGGCGGTGGTCAGAGAGAAGAGACCGCGAGTAGGGAAGACTCAAGCGGAAAGAGAGAAGAGACCGCAACGACCAGGACCAACCCGCAGGAGAGGCAGGCCGCAGAAGAGGCAGGCCGCAGAAGAGGCAAGCCGCAGCGAGCTGGAGCAGGCTGCAAGAGAGGTAGTCCGCAGCGAGGAGGATCAAGCCGCAGCGAGCTAGGTCAAGCCGCAGCGAGCTGAAGCAGGGCGGGAGAGAGGCAGGTAGAGCAGCAGGCCGCATCGAGTTGTACCAGGCCGGAAAAGAGGTAGTCCGCAGCGAGGAGGATCAGGCCGCAGCGAGCTAGGTCAAGCCGCAGCGAACCGGAGCAGGTCCCGAGAGAGGCAGGTAGAGCAGCAGGTCGTAGCGAGCTGTAGCAGGCCGGAAGAGAGACAGGTCGGAGAGAGACAGCGGTCTAGAGGAGAGAGAGGGAAGGTTAGCCCGACGAGAGAGAGAGAGAAGGGGAAGGCTATAAAATGCCGGAGGGGAGGGGTGGCACCACGGAGAAGAAGAGGAAGCGGAAGAAGAGGAGCGGAGCGGACAGGAAGGGAGGCCGCAAGAAGCCGAGCGGGTAGCGGACAGAAGACAAACCGTGCGGGTAAGAAAGGCAAGCCGCTGAAGGAGAATCGGTGGCTCTGATACCATGTAGAGAAGGAAAAAGTCAACCTTGTATATATGTTCACTTGTATCAAATACAAAGAATGAGTACAAATATATAGATGAGAGAAAGAGAGAAGAAGGTCCTATACAAGATGTGGGACTAAAGAGGGGAGAGAAAAAAACAATAAATGTTACATAATGGGACTAGATTACATGGGTTTTTCTAACAAATATATTGACGTAGATCGACAAATTCTCCTAGGCCCAAAGGCTAGTGTGGAGAAAAAAAGGTATCATCCCTAAATATGAAGTCGACATAGTGAGGTGTATGGACTCGAGAAGGTGGCACTTCAAAAATCGATAAAGGTAGAATCATGTCTAGATCATGTGGCGTGAGTGACATCGCTGGATCACGGCTTGCTTCATGGGGTGGGGGTTTCGGTGGGAATGAGGAAAGCAATAGTGTGGTGGTGTCAGTGAAAAGTGAAATAGAATGCGTAGAGGTCCTCTCGCGGGCCCATGGAACCAGACAGTTCTTCTGGGGAAGGAACAATCGTGTGTCCATTGTGCTCGAAGGAATGATAGTTCGTCGATCGTACTGCCAAGATCCCTCTAATAAAATGTGACAAACATCCACGGAAGCAACATGACACAATATTCTATCAGAGTATGTGCTCCATATGGAAAACTAACCTAGACAGTAGTGAGTAACATGCATATCAAAGGACTATTTGACGTGGGACGAATCTATAAGCGACGGATTAACGATGCCCGGACACTACATGCAATGCAAATGAGCACGCGACAAATGTGATGAACATAAACACCAACTAATGAAGGGTTAGAGTCTTGATGTGTGACTATTGGAATGCAATCCTAAGTGAAGTCTTGGGGAAACAACCTGACAATGCTAAATGATTCTATGTAAAATGCGAGATCCGATAGCGAGTTCAAATTAAACAATAAATAGTAAAATCACACTTAGATAATTTAGCAAAAGACAAACATTTTCTTTAAGCAAACATGCAATGGTTTTCCTCCGTGTGGAGGACCAAAGTAAGAGAGTGCGACAAATTGATCCTGCAAATCACGAGAATAATGCAAAACAAATAACTAATATTCAAGAATCCAAGCGAACATAAAATCACAATACCATATATTAATATTGAGAATTAAAGTTTCATACAACAAAATAACAACTCAACGCATGGGGGCTGCTGTAGGAGAGCAGATCCGGAGATGTGTGGCACAACAGCGACAATCCGGAGAGGAAACGATAGCTGAACTATGGGGGCATTGCTAGATCCGAGGCAGCAGCGGCTGGATTTGATAGTAGGCGGCTGGATAGCAGCGGATTTGATGGGGAAAAGGCAGGACCGCGGCGGATCTGATGGGGGAAGGGCTGGACATCGGCGGATCTGATGGGAGAAGGGATGGACAGTGGCGGATCTTATAGGGAAAGGGCTGGACAGTGGCGGATCTGATGGGGGAAGGACTGGACAGCGGCGGATCTTATGGAGGAAGGGATGGACAGAGGCAGATCTAATGGGCGAAGAGTTGGACAGCAGTGGATTTGGCGGGGAAAGGTTGGACCGCAGTGAAACTGACGGGGGAGGGGTTGGATGGCGGCGGAACTGGAGGGGAACAGGGTGGACATCGATGGAACTGGCGGGGAATGGGTTGGACAGCGGTGGCTGTAGGATGGCAGCAAGGGCGGTTGTTGTTCGGAAGGGTATAGGGATAGCGGTAAAGGGATTTGGTGGTGGAAAATGAATGCTAGGGTTAGGTATTACCTTTGGGAGGAAGAAGTGCGCATATGAGTCATCACCTGAGGTTCCACAGCGTAGGCTTCGTGGGGTGATCGCAGGAATACGGGATTCTTCGTCTTCAAATTCTGCAATGACCTCTAGCAGCCCTCATACACTCTTATTTATAATAAAGAGATATTAGGGCATCCCACCATCGACTGTTATGATTATCCGGGAATGGAGTAGCCCGATTACATCAAAAATAAAGTAAAAATGACAATGTAACATATGAAATCGTGTCGGAACGATGGGTCGGACGCAGTCGTGGAGTCGGATCATTGATCCGGGTATGTTATATATGGTAAGTAGTCAATCGGCCACAAACGGGCCCAAAACATGTCCTCCGTTGCGGGTCTGCATCTCTTCTCCGCATCATTCTCCCCGACCTTAAAGAATTCCGCTCATGATGAATAGAGATCGAAATTCTCTCGATTTATGTCAGGTAAGACTCGATGAGTTCCACCAGAGTTTATCCAAGTGTCTTCAATGGGAAAGAATCCTCGTCAATGGTACTCTTGAATCTGACTGACTGGCGCGACTATGCATGCATGAGCCACGATATCTATAACGCTCTCAATAATCCACAAATGTGCTCAAAGTCCTAGTGTGATCACTGGTGCAGAGAGTGAAGCCATAGGCGACTGACCCAAAGGCAGGTGGGGCTCAGAAGCGAACTGGGTGGAGGGATAAGGATGTGGGGGTATAGGCTCCAAAGGATGTAGGGGTATAGGCTCAAGAGGATCTCCACGAAATGAGTTTGCATGCTCGTGAGGCTTGTAGTACGATGTTAATTCATCAGCATTAAATATGAGATGGATACTCATACTAGTCGGGATACCAAGATCATATATATTTGCTCTGATCCGTCTCATGATTGTGTAGGGATCCATTCGCCTAACACTCAAATTTTTAGTCGGACTCACACGGAACCTCACAACGCAGATATTCACCTTCACCTGCTCGCATTCATGAAATACCTGCTCTTGTTAATGATCATCTGCATGCGATTTATAAAACTTATTACCAATATTGATCCTCCGTCGAACTGATTCATAACACGCATACAAACGATGAACAAACAACTCAACAGACACATGCAAATGATGAAGAAACAACTCAACAAACTCATGCCAATAATGCAAATGAAACACGACAGACACGACACTCGCAATGTGGTGGTCTATCCGGAGGTTCTTTTGGTGGAGAGTAGAAAAACTTATCGAGTGTACGACGAGTATCCAAATGACTGTGTGAGACATCAACACTCAAATACGAGCTTGTAAAGAGTCAAATATCTTTCAGGGAACATAACACATCAAGGGGCTTGCCAGTAGGTATATATGAAAATTCACTGCAAATGAGACGACCATCTAAGTGAAAATCATGTACATCGACTCGAAAAAGTGACTATAGAGTGTGGCAAGTGTTCCTGAAAAGAAAGAACTCATCTGGTGGGTCAGGAAGTGGTGTCTCAAAACTCATCAAGAGCGTGATGCCTCATAAGGCAGGCTCTTGAAATAATGGGAGCATGCTCAAGTGTACTTAAAGAAAGCCCTACATACTTGATGCTCCACTCAAGATCCATTCTCTGGTGGAGAAAAATCAAAGGCAATAATGGGAGAGATGCTAATAAATCGATACTCATAAATGAGTGGCTCACCTGAATCTCATCCTCACCAGGACATGGCGGTTCATCAGGAGGCTCAACAGGGGGCTCGTTATAGAACTCATCAATAGATCATGATCCTTCAAATGAGTACCATCGTAAGGGATAGTGTCCACATAAATAGGTGAAATAGCCACTGCGAGATCTGCATCAAGATTTTGTCCCTTGGTCGTGATGTGGCTCAGGACAATGACATGGGGAGAGTGACATAAACCTACTCTCAAGAATGGGTCTATAGGTGCGGTGCCAATAAATGAGTCCATGGTAAGGTGCTAACTAACTCAGGGCATGGCAGAAGAAGGGTTGCGGGTGAGGGACTAATCACTATTGAATCAATAGATCGCTCTGACTCACGCTCAGATGGGGTCACAAGATACGAGTAAGAAATAAATGACTGACCACTTACCGGACTAAGTGCCTCAATGGATTGAGAGAAATCAATATCAGGCGTCATTTCTATCATGTTTGACGGAACAATGGTAGGCAAAGTGGTGACCTCGGTATGGGAGGGACTCGTACTGCGGAGGTCAAGGTGTGAATCCAATCGACCAGCTCTTGCAAAACTCAAAAACTGATCATGATGAAGGGTGAGCTGATATGTTTGCTCAAGGGACTTCGAGTTATGATAAGTCAACTCAGCACGTATGTCAGATCAAAGTCCAGACCAAAATCGAGAAGTGGTCATATCTGGTTCATCTCGAATAACAACCCACAACTAACTCATCAAAACAATCTTTGTACTCAGCGACCGACATAAATCCTTGCTGAAGGGAAAATATTTGCTCGAGCAAGCGACTCTGATATGACGGAGGCAAATACAACTGAAATAAAATATGATTCATCTCCACCCAACTAATGATGTGGTGAAGACGATCTCGCTCGTGCATCCTCTCAATGCTAGACTAATATGCTCTCTCCTGATCTAGAATCCTAAGTTTCGCAAACTTGATGCGCCGCTCATCGAATAACTCAAATGGTCGAAATAATCAACGATCTAATAACTGAAAAACTCGAGACTCAAAGAGTCGTTAAAAGAAGGGGCATCAGTACGAAACTGCCACTCGAGATCACTCTCAAAACGTCAATCCTCATAATAATCATCCCTAAGATAATCGATTTGTGCTGAAGGATCAACACAATCCGCTCGCTTGTAGGGATATGAACGATGACATAGTGGGATCGTGTCTAGCATAGTGGGATCGTGTTGGTGGATCAACACGATCTCTGGAAGTGGTGTGCTGCGATCAAGAATAACCATCGCAATAACGTGAGGATCTCCCCAACAGGGTTCTATAGGACCAAGTGTAAGTAGACTCTGGCTCCCAAAATAGATGAGAGGGATATTAGTGATACCTAGTCATGAAGAAACCTATAGACTCTACAATTGCATATCAAAAGAGTGCTTGTAGCTTGGCTCTGATACCAATTGACGCAGGATGAATTTATGGTGAAGGATTAACAATGTCCTAACCCTACATGTAATGCAAATGAGCACGCGACAAATTTGATGAACATAAACACCATAGGCTTCATGTGTGACTACTGGAATGCAATCATACATGACGTGTTGGGAAAACAACCTGACATGCTAAATGATTATATGTAAAATGTGAGATCTGACGGCGATTCAAATTAAGCAATAAATAGCAAAAACACATGTAAATAATTCAGCAAAAGACAAATATTTTCTTTAAGCAAACAAGCAATAGTTTTCCTCGGCGTTGAGGGCCAAAGTAAGAGCACGCGACAAATTGATCCTGAAAATCACGAGAATAATCCAAAACAAACAACTAATATTCAAGAGATTCAAGCCAACATGAAATCACAATACCATATATTAATATTGAGAATTAAAGTTTCATACAACGAAATAACAACTCACAATGCATGGGGGGCTGTCGTGGGAGAGCAGATCCGAAGATGTGCGGCACAATAGGGACGATCCGGAGAGGAAATAGTGGCTGAACTGCAAGGGCACCGTTGGATCTGAGGCGGTCTGAGGCGGCAGAGGCTGGATTTGATGGTAAGCGGCTGAACAGCAGTGGATCTAATGGGCGAAGGGCTGGACAGCAGCGAATCTGATGGGGGAAGGGCTGGACAGCAGCGAATTTGATGTCGGAAGGGCTGGACAGCAGCAGATCAGATGGGGGAAGGGCTGGATAGCGGTGGATCTGATTGGGAAAGGGCTGGACAGTGGCGGATCTGAAGGGGGAAGGGCTGGACAATGGTGGATCTGATGGGGGAAGGGCTGGACAGCAGCGGATCTGATGGGGGAAGGGCTGGACAGCAGTAGATCTGGTGGGGAAAGGCTGGACAGCAAAGAAAATGACGGGGGAGGAACTGGACGGTGACGGCGGCAGAACTGGCGGAGAACAGGCTGGATGGTGACGAAACTAGCGGGGAATGGGCTGGACAGCAGCATCTGTGGCTGGCAGCAAAGGAGGCTGCTATTTGGAAGGGTATGGGGGTGGCGGTAAAGGGATTTGGAGGTGGAAAATGAAGGTCAGGGTTAGATATTACCTTTGGAAGGAATAAAAGCGTCTAAGAGTCGTCACCTAGGGTTACACGGAGTCAGCATCGTGGGGTGATCGTGGGAATCCGGGATTCTTTGTCTCTGTTGAAGGAAAAATGTGTAGAGCCCCATCTAGAGCCTACTTCATCTTAAGGATTTAATCTCACATCTTAGATTGGGACTTCTTATCCTCTCTCTCTCTCTCTTCCTACATAAGTGTATTAGCGCACAAATACAGATGGATGTATGAAAGCAATTTTTAGAGAAATAAATATTTTATTTCTCTCAATTATCGTGTTCTTCAGCATGCTATCAAAGCTGACGGTCCTAAAAAAAATTTAAGTCGTGCTCACTTGCTAACGTTGCCTGGGCGGTTAGAAAATTTCAAACCGTGCATCCTCTCTGTGGTTAAGATTTTTCTAGCCGCAGCTTCCTCTGTTGCTAATTCCTAATTTTTCTGCTCTGCTCTGCTGCTGCCACCTCCAGCTTTTATAGCAATTTTCCCTGGGCCCAGTTTTTTGGCTGGTTCAGCGGTCTTGCATCTACTCGTTGTTCCCTGATCCTCTTTCTGATGTGCCTGCCTGCTGCAGTCTGTGTTCCTCGCCAAGCCTCCAGCTCCTTTGTTTTGCCGCGCGAGTTGCTCACTGGTGCTCTTGCTCTCCTGCCCACGTGGCTTGCTCGTTGTTGGTCTTCTTCTTGTTGTCGGCGGTCTCGCTGCTAGGTGCTCTTCACGGAAGTCCAACCGTGTTCCAGCCTTCCCGCTTCTACAGCCCGCCTGGTCGCAGCTTCTCTTCTTTTTGGACAGTCCCGTGTTCGCCGCTAGCCATTTGCTTCTCTTAGGGGTATTTCATCACAACGGCACCTCATTTTCTATGTCCTTCGAATATCACCACAAATCGGATGGACAAACATAAAATGTAAATTGTGTAATGAAAATGTATTGTGTTACTTCACATGGGACAAACCAAAAGACTGGGTGAAATGAAAGTCATACATGAAGTATTTTACAATACATCATATCATATGACTGCAGACCACAAAATTCAAATTGGTGTTTGATCACGACCTCATGCACTTATTTTTATAGACTTACTTAAACTTAGGTGTCGAAGGTGTGCATCAAGGACTCCGACAGTGCGACATCATTCTAAACATGACTCGAGAACACTTATTATGCGTGCAAAACTGAAGTAAGCAACAATATGATTGGTAGCACCAAGAAATGCAGTACAATGTTGGCGATTGGGTATGGTTACGCCTATGACCTATAGACAGACAAAATCACTATCAAAAGGGGGGCATAAATGTCACCACGTTTTTATTGGTCGTATCAGATCAGTGGTTGTATAGGCAAGATTTCTTATCGCTTACGCCTTCTAGTGAATTCCAAAATTCACAATGTATTCATTTTTTGACAGGTAAATTGTACAAGGGTACTTCTCTAACCGAAATTTTACAACTACCGGAGACCAAGAAAGAAAAGAAACAATTGCGACCAATTCAATTACTCTGCACTCGTATTATCGAAGGGGTGAAGTATTAGTTCAATGAAAACAACAAACCTAAGAAAATGCCACATAGGAGATGTGGAAGGGAGTTCGTCGAGACCATGAATGGCCAAAGCTTGAGGAAAAGCTTGATTTCAAGGATGGGGTGATGTTGTGGATATTCTATGGTGACGTAAGTACTCGTAGTCGAATAAAAGAGAAACGACATTGGACACTGATAGCAAAATGGTATGATCATATTATCTTTCAAAATTATTTTCCCGCGAATCCCTTCTTTAAAAATGTCTTTCAAAATGTATGTGCCTAATTAAAAGAAGTATTAGTTGTGTTTTGATGTATGTAGTCCCTCGACTATTTAAGAAGGGGAGAATTAATGAAGAGCAATTGTTGACCTAATTAATATTCTCTCTTCTTTCTCCTCTACTCCCGCTCATGGTACCCATAGAGTAAGTTGAGACCCGCACTTGTGGGTATGCGCTCCCTCCTCTCCCCCTCATAACATCAGCGACTTTCATCTCCATCCTAATTGGAGACACTGCGAAAAATCATGGAAATAAGTTTTCCACTCATAATTTTGATCTGATGCTCTCTCCACTAGTAACTCGATCCCACTCCACGGCTGCAACACCAAATCTGTAAAGCTTCTTTATTTATCAACATTTGTTTCAACTTGATTCTACACATTGCATATTCTTGAAAGAACAAGAAAATCATAGAAAAACATTGTTATAACGTAAAAAATGATGCACAACAATTTAGTTGGCTTACACAGTTGCATGAAGATAAAAACAATGTGTAACTAAGGCATTGTTTGGACTGAAGTGAAGGAAATGAACATGTTATAATATTTCAACAAATTGTAGTTTCGTTGTTGATCTGCAGTGATTGATTTGACCTTTTAAAACCATTTTTAATATCCTTCCACTTAAATTTCTACCCATGTCACTTTTTTACAAGAACCGTAGAATACAACTAGAATAGCAGAACACATGTTCCATAGCAACAAGAACCGTAAAAAAATGATGCATAACACTTTTTTAATATCCATAGCACTTCATAATATCTCCTTGCAGGACTTCTCTTGCGAATCATGTATCTTTGGCAAGCAGCATCGTGTCTCTTTCCCTCATGCATATAATCGGAGTAGTACTCCGTTTTCTTTAGTTCATTCCGATATCTGCGGTCCGTATAAAATTCCCAATATTTTTGGATATCGGTACTTTGTCACTTTTATTGATGACTATTCACGCCTAACATGGTTTTATCTACTTCATGATCGTACTAAGCTGACTTTTGTTTTCCGTGTCTTTATTGTTGAAATACGTACGCAATTTTCTACAACAGTTCAAACGTTTCGCACTGACAATGCTCGTGAATACACTGGTCACAGCTTCTCCAATTTATGCACCGACCTTGGGATAATTCATCAAATGTCGTGTGCATATACACCCCAACAGAACGGTGTGGCCGAGCGAAAGAATCGTCATCTCCTTGATGTCACTCAGTCAATCATGCTTCAAATGCAGGTTCCCGCAGAATATTGGAATTTTGTTGTCTCTACTGCTTGTTATCTCATTAATCGCATGCCCTCCTCTGTGCTTAACTTTTTTCTCTTCGTTCGGTCTACTCTTTCCTTCCAAGACACACTTTTCTCTCACGCCTCGCACATTTGGTTGTACTTGCTATGTCCACTCTCTCGGACCACCAAGTGACAAACTTGCCGCACGCGCCACCAAATGTATCTTTGTTGGCTATTCTCGTACCCAAAAAGGGTATGTTTGTTACTCTCCCACCGTCAACAAGGTACTCGTCTTTGTGGATGTTACCTTTACTGAGGATGAAAGTTTTTTCTCCCACAACTTCACTTTACCACCTCCGTCCACTCTACCACCTCCGTCCATTATTCCTTATTCGGCTGTCCCCGTCACATCTCCGCCCCCCTCTTCCACTCCTCCAGTACCAACTTCACTTGACGCTCGTCCAGAACCAACTTCACCACCTCTCCCACCCCCTCCACCTGTCCGTGTCTACACTCGACGCTCATCCATGATAGCAGCCCGACAGCAGCCACCTTCTACTAATGATCTTTTGCGCATTGACGATCAAGCACCACCCTCTACGGCTCATCCCATGGGAAACTATGTATCCCTCCATCGTCTCTCTCCACCTCTTCGCACCTTTTCCCTCTCTCTCCACTATTTTCATTCCTAACTCTTTATAGGACGCTCTACAACATCAAGGTTGGCGTGCGGCCATGGACGAAGAGATGACAGCTCTCTGGGCTAACTGGACTTGGGACCTTGTTCCTCTCCCTCCTGATCAGTCTTGTGTTAGCTGCAAATGGGTATTTACTATCAAACATGCTCCTGATGGAACTGTTGATCGTCTCAAAGCTCGTCTGATGGCCAGAGAATTCACTCAGCAATGTGGCCCCGACTATGAAAAACTTTTTCTCCAGTGGCAAAAGTAAATATTGTTCGGGTTCTCATCTCTTGTTGTTCACCGCCAATGGCCCCTTCATCAAATAGATATTAAATGTCTTTCTCAATGGTGATCTCCAAGAGACTGTATATATGCAACAACCACCTGGGTTTGAGACCACGGGGGATTTTCGTGTATGTCATCTCAAGAAGTCTATATATGGTCTCGAACAATCCTTTCGCGCCTGGTTTGATAAGTTCAGTAAGGTGATTCGCGAAATGGGATTCACTCGGAGCAATGCTGATTTCTCATTTTTTACTCGTCATCAAGCAACAAGGACGGTTCTTCTTCTTGTATATGTGGATGATATTGTGATCACGAGAAATGACACTATCGGGATCCAAAACATCAAACATCTGAACTCCGTCTTCCAAACAAAGGATCTGGGTAATCTGCGATACTTTCTTGGACTTGAGGTTGCAAGACGACCTGATGGTCTGATCTTATCACAACGGAAGTATTGCATTGATCTTCTACAAAGTGCGGGCTATTCTGGATGCAAACCTACAGACACTCCGATGGATATGAATCATAAGTTGTCGGCACATGACTCTGGGAATGACCCTGTGCTTACCAATCCAGAGTACTACCGACGCTTGGTGGGGAAACTTATCTACCTCACAGTTACACGACCTGATATCTCATTTATTGTTGGAGTTGTAAGTCGATTCATGAATACTTCTTGGACCTCTCATCTCCAAGTCGTCGAGCGGATTCTCAGATATCTAAAGAAGGCTCTTGGACAAGGTACTTGTTTATAAACCATCGACTTCATTATCTCTGGTTGCATACTTTGATGCTGACTACTCAGGGTCTCATGATGATAGACACTCCACTACTGGCTTTTGCACCTACCTAGGTAGACATCTTATTACCTGACGTAGCAAGAAACAGACTGTTATTGCTCGCTCATTTGCAGGGGCAGAATATCGTGCAATGGCAGCAGTCGTATCTGAGATCACCTGGCTAGAGGGTTTCCTCAGAGATATGGGTCTCAAACTCTCCTCTCGTGTTATCCTGCTCTGTGATAGTCAAGCGGTCATTCATATTGTCAAGAACCCGGTGTTTCATGAGCGCACAAAGCATATCGAAGTTGACTGTCACTTCATTCGGGAAAAGGTTCAATCGAAAAAGATAGTATTGGAACATGTCTCGGCATCCAGTCAAGTTGCTGATATTTTCACCAAGGCACTCTCTCGGACTTTGTACTATCAGTTCTTATCCAAGCTTGGCGTCTATGACTTGTACACTCCAGCTTGAGGGGGAGTGTTAAAGATAAGATAAAATTAGCCCATTAGGGAGGCCCATGTGTATTGGCTCATGTATTGTTCCTTTAGCCCCACATTGTATATGTAGGAGTCTCTCCCTCTTTTTACCTCTATATAAGTGTATGTAATCCTATTCTTTGAGAATAATACAATTAAGGGTGATTTTCTCTCTCCTGTTGTTTCTACTTCTACACGAGGTAAAGGAAACCAACAACTTCATAAAGATCATAATAAGTAATCAGTATTTGCAAATTGAAGAAAATAAAATTATATTGATCGTAATTGTCCATCATAAGAATAATAAACGTGCGAGGAAACAAAACACATAATTTGCAATTGATGGCACAAACTATAGTAGGAACGCCTAATGTAAGCTGAAGACAATGAGGATCTGAGAGAACAAAATAATGCTAGGAATAGAGAAATGGGGGAAGAGAGATAAAGAAAACAAAACAAAAATTGGAATGGCATACTGTCAAATTCCATGGTCTTTCAGGCTCTGCACATAGGAGATCAAAGAGAACGCCAGTAGGTATATACCTGCAATAGATGCATTAGACCCACAAAGCCAACCCCAAGTTAGCATTTGAAATCTAAAATTATGGCATTTGCATAACATGGTTTCATAATATATACTTAAGTAGCAAGAAGTAGGAATTCACAGCAAACTAACCTTCGATGCAATCAGCTTTAGCAAGGACATACAACATGAGAATATGGAAAACTATACACTTCATATTATTTTTTGAGAAAGTAAACAAAATAAATTTCAAATTTGGCCATCAAACTAAAAAAAACCGAAATATTTAACAAACCTAACAATGACATAGCCTCATTGAATTAATCATTTTCTTCAGCTATAATAAAACACAATGATTAATAAAAAGAAGATGGCCAATACTGAGAATACTTGATATGGAAGAAAAAAAGGCAGAGAAATATCATTTGATGATAAACTCTCAATATTACAAATTATGCACTTCAAACCTTTCACTAAACTACATTCATAAGGCTTTCCACTGCCTCAATAACACAACATCTAAACCTCATCTCACAATTATATAAAGCTCTTTAAAAGGTAGGTAACAACATAAACACTATAGAGTGTAGCCAGTGCATGAGACTCTTAAAAATGCAGTATTGACCGAAGCGTTAGAGTGAAAATCTTATCCTTTTATATGCTCACTTGGGGATGATGTCTTTGGCTCGGGGCATGGTTACAAGGAGCTCTTCTTGCGGGAGAATTAGAAACCTAACGAAGAAAATATTTGATTTGCCTTGGAGTCAGACGAGTGGCAGAACTAGAAATTTTGCAAAGCCCGGGCACAATAAATTTAAACATAGAAATCATTAGCAAGAATGTTGCAAAATTTATATATCAACCATGATTATGTGAGTGTGAACACAAATGATCAAATTTTTAATCATTAAAGTTTATAGTGGAGCAAAAAACAATATAAAGAAACTTACAGATCAACAAGTCATTTTTTGTGGACAAATATTCTGAAAGCAGGAGAAAATTTTATCATTTGTAATTGTATCAGCAATGTCATTTTCCAAGCACTTAAACAATCATTAATCTAGTCATCACTCATTCGATT
The DNA here is from genome assembly GCA_039583875.1 of Platanthera guangdongensis. Taxonomy (NCBI): domain Eukaryota; kingdom Viridiplantae; phylum Streptophyta; class Magnoliopsida; order Asparagales; family Orchidaceae; genus Platanthera; species Platanthera guangdongensis. The sequence continues at coordinate 92,136,411 of CM077162.1, read as the reverse complement.
TCGCAAAAGACTTTTTATTTTGATTGCAGTGAACATCCTTTCAACACTAGTCATTGCAACTAGTAGCAAGTATTTCAACTTCAACAATATAATAACTAACAGAAAAAGTTTGTCCTTTTTCAATTCCATTAACATCTGAAGAAGACCATTTATTCCTCTAACTTTAGATAATGTGAACTGAGATAGTGTATATGGGACAAATATACCTGGCAAGCTGACCTTCAAAAGTAGTTGCAGTCTATTGGAGTGAAATCATAAGGAAAATTATCTAGACGGGGTTGACAAGGACCATTCTGAAAGTAATATCTTATAATTAGGTCATGATGATTAACATAATTAGAGCTTATAGGTTGTCAAAAACCCGTATCCGAAGGTAAATCCTCCAAGTTAATATTTACACCAAGTCCTTTACCACTTGGAGTGAGCTCTTGTAAATCCAATGAATTAATTTGACACTGTCCTGTTTTTAACAAAAATGTGTCCATCTGAACACCAACTGACAGTCACAAACATTTAATCCGCATGGAATGTGAAATCACAATTGTCACCCCTAAATAAAAAATGGAAGAACTAAAAAACAAGAAATTAACATGTTACCAACCACACCGCCATCGACTCGCACTGGGGAAGGAAGTATCAGTGTCGCAACAACAACGCGCACGAGGAACTCGACTATGATAGGGGTCACGGCGACATGATTGGGATCATGGCATCCAAGGAGTAAACTTTATAATTTGTCATATCCCATTTGTTTAAGTCCAAATGGGGGCATATGTTAGCTTGCTTTAATGATGACTCTAGCCTTTTTACTTTTCCCACTTGTCTACGGCATAGGTGGGAGGCCTCTCTATTTAAGTACTTTGGTATCTCTTTTTTGGGTTAGAAGCAAGAAGAAGAATCTCCTCTCTCTCTCTCTCTTCTGTCTGTGGAAGTGTCGGTCGGACCTCCCCCCCCCCCCCTTTCCTCATCAAACTCGGAGGGATCAAGAAGGGACTCCGCGATCCCTTACGGGACGTAACCCTTCATCGACCCATTACGCGCTCGTACTCACAAGAAGTAACACTCCATCATATGTACCTGTGAGTGAGAGCGCGTAATAGGTTGATGGAGGGTTACGTCCCATAAGGGATCATAGCGTCCCTTCTTGGATCCGGTCGAGTTCGGTGAGGAAAAGGGGGGGGAGGTCCGGTCGGCACTTGCACAGGCAAAAGAGAGAGAGAGGGGGAGAGAGAGAAGAGATTCTTCTTCTTGCTTCTTGTTACTCAAAAGAGAGATACCAAAGTACTTAAATAGAGAGGCCTCCCACCTAAGCCTTTGACAAGTGGGAAAAGTAAAAAGGTTAGAGTCATCATTAAAGCAAGTAAACATATGCCCCCCATTTGGGCTTAAACAAATGGGATATGACAAATCATAAAGGCTAGAGTCCTCGTGCGCGTTGTTGTTGCGGCGCTGATACATCCTTCCCCTATGTGAATCGATGGTGGTGCAGTTGGTAACATAACAGCATACAAATTTGAAATTTCTAAGCTCTGAAGTTTGAACACAGTTATAAGTTCTAAAAATCAAAAATACATTTCTAAGCTCTGAAATCAACATGTACCTGCTCTGATGTCAAATTTCTCAAGAATCAAACTCCCAACTTCCAAGGAATGCAGTCTAAACTACCTAGAAAGAAACGAGAAGGGAAAAAATCAAAATCTGGAAAGAAATCAAAATCGAAATCCAAGCTCTGAAATACCTGCTTGACTCCATTGCTCCCAACTTCCAAGCTCTGAAATACCTACTCGCATCCTTTGCTCCCAACGTCCAAGCACTGAACTTCCAAGCTCCGAACTACCAACTTCCAAGCCTTAACGAAATAAAAATCAATTATTGTTGGGAATTTCCTCTGATTTAATTTGATGGAAGAAAACACAGGTAAAGATAGCCCATGTGGAATAGAAGAAGGTTGATGAAGTGAATGTCAAAGAAGGTGGAGCCAAGAAGAAAAGGAGTTGTCAACGATCAACGATCACTAACCGGGGCCTGCTGAACAGGAGATCGGTGCTCAGTGATACAGCCCCCAACTCACAGCCGCTTAGCACTAAGCATTCATGGATGCAACAGGGACTGAAGACTGATCTGTGCTTAGCAATCAACAATCAGAGATGCAGTAGTCAACGATTGAAGTTTGAACAATGGTCCAGCGCTCAGCATCCAGTGATGTAGATGATCGTTGAAGAACAAAGTTGTTGCGAGTTCATAAATAGCAAATTCCAAAGCTACCTTTTTCGAACTCTCTATAGAAGGAAGGCCTTTCCAGAAGATGCAGATTATATATAAGAAGATGCAACTGCACGACAAAGTAGAAGAAGTACAAGGAGTGTGCGAGAGTGGCTTGCAAGCGGATACATCTATCTTCTTTGTATATCTTCTTCTCTATGTAACTGAACCTCTCTTTCTTCTGGGATTCAAAAATCACATCCTCCAGTGATAAATTTGCTTAATCCAAATCTTTCATTTCTAAAGAGTTTTTCTTTTCTCCCTTCAAAAGAGATTATAGTGGTTAGATCACCCAGACAAAGATACATTGTGATTTAGTGGTTGAATCACCCGAACTAAGATTAATTAGGTTTTATCACCTCTAGTGGAAAAGGCTGACATTGGGTTGGAGTCTCAAATTGGAAAAGGTCTGTCGTCTCTTCAAAAAGACGGTGGATTCCCACAAATTGTGGAAGAGAGGACGTACCTGATTTTGGGGAACCTCTATACTTTTTGTTGTCGCCTGGGTGTTCTTCTTGCTGTGTTTTCTTTCTATTTCTCATTTTTTATTTTTCTATTTCTGGATCTATAGTATTTCTGCTAGCTTAATTCAAGCTAACATCATAATAATAAATCCAAACATCTTGTGTTAACCCAAATATTTTGATTTGTCTTTAATGTTGCAAACTTTCAATTGGTGTCAAAGTCAGGTTCACATCTATGGGTTAAAACCATGGTGAATCAAGATTTGAAGATTTGAATACTACCTTCTCTGAAAACACAAGATGTCTCATCCAAATCATTTTACCTCATCCTCGGGATCTTTCATGAGCAGCCTTAATGTGTTTGTCTCCTGGAAATCTAAGGTCGAAGTATATCTTAACTCCTTTGATACATCTTTTTTTTACTGTCTTGTAGGAACTCTTTCTCCATAGAAGATATACGTTGCGAGAAGTTGGAGTGAAATCACTTCTGAAGGATTCCCATCTGAAAGTGAAGGAGAACTGATGCTCATTGCTTGGCATCTTTGAAAGAAGAATGTTGTTATTCTCCAAACGTAGAGGAAATTCATTGCCAATCTAAGGAATGCAGCATGCATCGAGTAGAAGATGATGAATGCAGTAAAAAGCATTGTTGCAGTTCAGCACGAGAAGCTAAAACCTCAACTTCTTCTGAGGTAATAGATTTTGGGAAATTTGACTTTACTGCCCCTAATTTAAGGAATATATTTGAAAATCTATTTTAGATAATCATAAATATGAAAGGAGAATTAAGTCACTCCTAATACAAAAAAAAACATCTCTCTGGTGCAATTCTGAATTGCATGAAAAGTTTGCATCTCAAGCTTCAACAAAAGTCAATATTCACGACTCCTGGGAAGATAAAAAAAATCTAGAAGAGAAATTAAGAAAATCTCTGGAAGAAAACAAGAGACTAGTAACTGAAATTGCAAAGGCTCAGAAAGAGCTTGCATCAATGGCAGGAGTGGCATACTGAAAGCCATGACTGAAAATCTCCAGGTGAGATTTAATAAATGGGATTTAGGCGTTGATCCCTCCATGGATGCAACTCAAAGACCTCTTCCTCTGAGAAAAGCTCCTCCCACCCTTGTATATAGAGAATTGAGAATGAAAAGAGCAATGCTTGTTGCTTGAAAACCTCTCAGGAGAAGAAGAAATCTTCTAAACCTACGAGGAAAAAAATAGCATGCTCCTCACACTTCTCATTCTCCCCTACAGTGTGTCTCATCATTGTCCTCAATCATCCAAATTAAGGAAACTCTCATAAGGAAAAAGGAAAAATGAAGTCCGAAGAAAGAAAACTTCCAAAGACAGAAGTAAACGATCAAAAACCGATGTCTTTCTACTGGTCAACGATCGCAGACCATCGTCTAAAGTATCGTGCTGTGATTGCTAACTTCTTCTCTCTACATTGGTCAACAATTTTCGATCATCGTTCTGCGATCACTGCCCACCTCTCTCTCCAACGATCGACGAATTTCAATTCGATTGTTAGGCCAAAGATTGCTAAATCTGTGAGAATTCCTAAACCCTTCTTTTTCCTCTCCTTCCTCAAAGGAAAAGTAGTTATAATAAGTTTAACTACTTTTGTTGTAAAAATATTGGTCATTTCACGGTTGATTGTTGGTGTAACCATACAAACACCTACTCTCAAGGTAATGGCTACCCAAGGAGCCCAATGGTCTGTGTGAACTATGCAGCTAATACTCTAAAATCTATTTTGGAACCCTATCTTTTTTGAATGCATGTAGCAGGTACTTCAAGTTCTCCAAGCGGCTTACTTGGAACTTGGACCAATGTAGCTCCAAGAAAGTTTGGAGTAAAAGAAATCTGACACTCCGAAGATGCAGTTGAAGGAGAAGCATCAACTTAGGGGGAGTCTCTTTTCCTTTCTCTTGAGAACTCGCTTTTGGTATCAAATCATCTTTAATTTGGTATCATTTCTTAAATACATATAATTAACCCTCCTCTCTACGATCGGTGATCGCCACTTTGGCAATTCACTAGAATGATGATCCCGAGAATAGTTGATCTCCAATTGGTTGATCAATGATTTAGTTTTCGTAAAGTTGTTGCGCCTACCAGACCTTAATGATCTTTGATCACTGGTCATACTCTCTTTCAACGATCGTTGATCATGTCTGATCAACGAACGTTGATTGAAGACCTCTTATTCGGTCAAACGGCACACAGTTAAGGGAATCCCTACGACATTTTGGCGCTCACTTATTAAGAAGAACCGTAAAAACAAGTCATCAAGCTTAAACTATCTCTCATATATGTTAGAGCATCATGCCTTTATGACAAGACGATTCAAAACGGGTTGTCCTGTCAGAAACGGATGCATTCCCTTCTTCGCCTCTATTCAAAACTATAAAATAAATTCAAAAGCTATTACAATGGGATATCAGTGCCTCTTGTTAATAAGAGTTGGCTTATCCCTTATCACACAAGTACTCAATCCCTTTGGTATATAGATATTAGGATATTGATGAAAGTTGAGAGCATTGCTTCTAATGGCCCCATTTCTTTGGGACCACTTCTTCCTTAAGTGCAGCAATACAGGTCATCTAAGTGCCGCTCAGAGCTCTCTGAGACTTGGACTAGTGAAGCTTCTCCGGGAAAAGAAGCTAGGAGAAAAGGAGTAAGAATGAATGTGCCTATCCTTGGAGGACCAAGAAAGGTTGAAGAAAACTGGGACGATGCCCACCTGGCCTGAGAAAGATAATGAGAATCTGGATGCCGCCATAGTTGTTAATGGATGTTGATTGGTTCCTCTTTTGAAAATCTATCTGGAAGAAATGGAGCATGATTGCTCAGGTGGAGCATTAGGTGTTGTTTCATTTCTCTTGGTTTCTAAACACAGAACCAAGAGGAAACGTGTGTATCTTTACCCTCTCATTTGTGTTTCCTTCTCATCAAATAGGAGAAGATTGTTAGGAATTTTCTCTGATTTGATTTGATGGAAGAAAGAACAGGTAAAGATAGCCCCTATGGAACAGAAGAAGGTTGATGAAGTCAGAGCCAAAGAGGAAGAACCAAGAAGAAAATGAGCTATTAGCGATCAACGATCGCTGACCTGGGCCCACTGAACAGGAGATCAGTGCTCAGCGATCCAGACCCTAGATCAAAGCCGCTCAGCGCTCACATTCAAGGATCCAGCAGCGCCTGAAAACTGATTTGTGCTCAACGATTAGAGATGCAGCCCAACTCAGCGTCCAGTAATGTTGATGACCGTTGAAGAACAAAGTCGTTGTGAGTTAAGAAATAGCAAGTTCGAAAGCTACCTTTTCGGAACTTACTATAGAAGGAAACCTTGATAGAAGATGCAGATTATATATAAGAAGCAACTGCATGACAAAGTAGAAGCAGTACAAGGGGTGTGTGAAAGTGGCTTGCAAGCGGATATATCTCTCCTCTCGGTGTCCCTTCTTCTCTATGTAACGGATCTCCTCTTTCTTTTGGGATTCAGGAATCACATCCTTTCTGTGATAAAACTGCTTAATCTAAACCTTTCATTTATAAAGGGTTTTCTTCTCTTCCTTCCAAAAAGTTACAGTGGTTGGATCACCCGAACAACGATCCATAGTGATGTAGTGGTTGGATCACCCGAACAAAGATCCATCGCGGTGTAGTGGTTGGATCACCCGAACTAAGATCCATTGGGTTTCGTCGCCTCCAGTGGAAAAATCTGACATTGGGTTGGAGTCACCAGTTGAAAAAGGCATCGTCTCTTCAATGAGACAGTGGATTCACACGAGTTGTGGAAGATAGGGCGTACCTAATTTTGGGGAACCTCTATACTTTTTGTTGTCGTCTGGATGTTCTTCTTGATGTAATTTTTTCTATTTCTCTCTTTTTTTATTTTTCTACTTCTGGATCTATATTATTTCTGCTAGCTTAAGTCAATCTAACATCATAATAATAAATTCAGACATCTTGTGTTAACCCAAATATTGAATCAATCTTTAATTTTGCACATTTTCAGCTATCAAGCTGGAAAGAAATATAGGAAAGGGGAAAAATGAAATGAACAAAAATAACCAGAAGTCAAAATCATGCTCTCAAAGTCTCAACCTCTAGACTTATATTCGAACAAAATTAAAATGGGACAAAAAGGAATGGAAGAAAATCAAAGGCGAAACGGGAAATGGGATATACCTCATATGATACCTTCTCGAGCTCGACTACTCTGAAATCAGAATCTACCGCCAGCCTATTTTGCGCCTCTACTACCAATTGCTCAGGCTGAGCTCGCCGCTAAAGATGTCGGTGTCGCTGGCGAAGAAAGGGGAAACCGGAAAGGGGAGGAGCACCGCTGCTGCGCCGCAACGAATGATGGAGAACATAGGGCATAATCCATGTGATTGAGAAGAAATTTGATACGAGGCGGGCTTCGGCTATTACCACACTCAGGAACGTGCCCGGGTGTGTCCCTTCATAGGTCCTACTATGAGTCCGACCCTCTCTTCATACTTGAGAGCAAGCTCAATTTGAAGAAGGAATATAAATTAAGTCGTAATTTAGGGATATATTCTTAATTTCTTATGAGTCTATTTAGTCATATATGAGAATTATTGTCTCATTTTAGTATTTTAGGTGTTGTATTTATATAGCCTTTGGGAGCTTTTAGAATGGTAAGTAAGAATTTGAATCTTCTCTAACCCTAGAGGTGTTGGCAGCACCCTCCTCGCAACTCCTTGCAACAAGCAATTGGTGGCTCCTGGCTCCTAGCTTTGATGTCCTAACCCAAAATGCAATACAAGCGATCACACGATGAACTCAATGGACCTACGACAAACCCTATAGTAATTGGGATGCATACACAAAATCAAAATAAATGTCACTATATATGCAGTTGCACATGCAATTGATTGTCTATTGTATTAAGCAATACGCAATTAACTAAGAAAAAACATAAGCAAATGCAACAGGTTCGCAGAAATTCTACTTGGGTAAACAAAGTGGAAATTCACACACAATTGAGGTGCAATTAATTTAAGCACGCACTGAATGGATTCCGTGAATCAAACGACAAATAAAGATAACCAACGCATAAGAGAATCAAAAAACCATGACATCGGTTCATAACCAAAGCATTCAATAGAGAGAAATTAAAGCAACCATACCTATATTTACTCATGCATGTGGCGGCGTGAACTAGGGATGGGAAGGAGACGGCGGTGTTGTCCTTGGCGCGTTGATTGGCTCCACGGGAGGGTTGCGGGGGTTGGATGGGGATATATTTGGAGGGTTAGGGTGAGGGGAAGGCAGCGGGGAAAGGTTGTCAGGACTGGTAGGTGATAGATCTGGCGGTGGATGTTTGGATGTGGGCTGACGGTAGGGAGAGGGAATGGGGAATGGGGGTCGGCGGGTTAGAGGTGGGCTGACGGGAGGGAGAAGAAGTAGGGAAGGGGGCGGCGAGTTGCAGGAGGGGGGCTGACGGGAGGGATGGTTAGAGCAGGGAAAACCTGTGGGTTGTTGGCCGCTAGTCGGGGCTGGGGGAACCACTGATGGGTGGCGGGCTTGCAGGACAGGGACTGGATGGGGGTCGGGAGGAGCAGGGGAGCAGGCGGCAGGGCTGGGAGGGCTCGATCCAGGCGGGAGGAAGCACACGGGAAACAGACGCTCGGAATCCACCGAGGAGGACCAGCCGACTTCTTGACAAGCAGCATCCAATCCCTCAAATTAGCCACACACACAATTATACATAGGGAGAGAGGGAAAATAAAATTAGAGCACCCTGATCGGACGACTAACAGTGTTCGGGTCGATCGGGTGTCAAATACAACATGAAATAAATGAAGTGATATATCCAACTGACTCAGAACGACCATTCGGGCGCATCGCGGACTCCGATCGCCCAAATGGGTCGCGGATCACCACCTCCAGCGGGAATAAATGCGCGTGTCATCGATCTCCATCATCTCCCCCTGACTTGAAAGTACTCATCTCCGGTGAGTGGAGACGGTCATACTCTCGGCGTAAGTCCGGGGCGAGTCTCTTGAGCTCCTCAGTAGAAATCCAAGTGTCATCAGAAACTGGGCGGGTGAGCCAATGAACCAAGTACGGCAAGACCATCTGACTGTCTGTCATAGTGAAGTCGTGACCAACGATCTGCAATGCATCTTCTGTAGGCGGAAGCGACTGTCGAGGCAATGTATCTCCGTCAGAACATGGTGCTGGTGAAAATGTCGGCGGGGTGGTGTGGTCCTCCGAGTGATGCTCAACCGTACGCTACTACCTGGGCATGGTGGGTGTAGAGGCACTAGAGAGGGGAGGGGCTAGCTGTGGCTCAGGGGTAGCTGGAGATAATGGGTCCACATACACTTGCTCCTCGTAGTAAGGAATTAAATCATCTACATTGAACACTCGGTGTCCCATTGCCGGTAAGATATCAACCTCATAAGCATTCGTACCAATCCGTCGAATGACTATGTATGGACTCATTCAGCACGCGCTTAATTTTTGTGTTGCTCCCGTGGGGAACCTCTTACATCGTGTGTGAGTCGCCCTTTGCTCTCCAATTTCAAAAATCTGACACCACTTGTGCTGGTCTGCTAGGTTTTATAATAATCATTATTTATTGCAAATTTATATCAAACAAATGCAAACAATTCAAGTAAATGATACGTGAGAAACACGACATGCAATGAACATGAATCAGGAAGCATAAAATTGTCAAGCACAACATATGAATAAACATGCAAGTGATGAACCCAAAAGATGGCATGCTCTCATGAAGGATGCATGAGAAACACGACAGATGTGGTACGCCGTACGAGGATAAACAACAAGCTCCATGTGGCGGAGGCTCCTAGAAATGGGTGGTTTATCGGGAGGTTCGTCGGGAGGAGGGTAATACAACTCATTTAGTGTGCGATGGGTGTCAGAATGACCGTGTGAGATACCAACACTCCAATATGAACTCATATGGCTCCTAATATCTCTCGGGAAACGTGGAGCATCAGGTGGCTCACCAGGAGGTACGTATGAATATTCAGCGTGAAGGCAACGATCACCTAAGTGAGTAACAAAGACATCAATAATAGGATGTGACGCTCGAGCGTGGTGAGTGCCACTAATAAGGAAGAACTCGTCTGGTTGGTCAAGAGGCGGTATATTACAAAACTCATCACGAGTATGGTGGATCATTTGCTCAATTCTCAATACATCAGGAGGTTACTCAAGTGTAACTAAGAAAATCCCACATACTCAATGTTGCACTCAAAACACGCTCTCCAAAGCAGAATAAGGGATGAGAGTTGGAGATGTGTCAATACGTCAGAACTCACAGATGACTAGTTCATCGGGATGTCAATCTCACAGAGGAGTGGTGGTTCATCAGGAGGCTTGTTAGTGGGTTCATTAAAGAACCTGTCAGTAGGGTCATGATCCTCCAAGTGAACACTACTAATAAGAGTAGTGTCCCCAAAAGCGGGTGAGACAACCGCCAAGATATCGACACTAGGTTCGAGGCTCTCAGTCATGACAAGTCGAAATAAGACTAAGGGGAGAGTGAAAGGAATTCATACTCAAGTGGGGGTTAGCCGACGAGGTATCAAGAAGAGGTCTATAACCAATGGGTTAACGAGGCCAACATAAGGTATAGAAGATGGATAGACCATCACAGTGTCACTGGGTTGCTCAGCCTCACTCTCATGACCAAACTCACTAGGCGTGCTCATGGCGCTCTCCACCTGTAACACAAGGCCAGGGTCAAACTCTGCCTCAAAATCGCGTGGGCACGGAGGCTCACCAAGAGGAGTGCCAAAATCAGATGGCGAATCGTGCATGCCTATGGGAATACATGCACCGGAGGCTTGATTTAAATCCTAATGTGTCATTCTATAGGTTCCCCCTAAGGCAGATTTCAAGCGATCTAGTTGAGCATGTACGCAATCAAAATAATCAAGAACCAATCGTTGAAATTCGACTTCAGGTTATCTCTATTGGTGGAACACTAGGGCGATCCAAATGCGTACAATTATCCACATATTGGTGATATCTATATGGATTCGGATAGTCATTAAAATGTTCATCCCTAATAGGCTCACAACGTGTTAGCGGGTGAATGTGATCTCTACGCGCACGTGGCAATGGGCGAGGGTGATCATCGGAATAGTATAAAGATCTCTTTGGAGGGGCTCTACAAAAATACTCAACTCTACCAACATCAAGTCGTGGCGGGGTATAGTGACAATAAAGTGAAGTGGTAGAATCATAGCGATCGTTTCTAGCAAATTGCGGCGAAGGGTCGACACGATATCTAGAATGAGCAGAATACGAATATGGATGATCATCATAATAATATGCAATGAGATACTACCTATAGACTCAATAACTGCGTGCTAACATAGAGCTCGAACTTGACTCTGATGCCAAATTGATGCAGCACTAGCCTACAGGTGGCGGGAGACCGATGTCCTAACCTAAAATGCAATGCAAGCGATCACACGATGAACTTAATGGATCTACGACAAACCCTATAGTAATTTGGATGCATACACATTCAAAATAAATGTCACTATATATGCAGTTGCACAAGCAATTGATTGTCTGATGTATTAAGAAATAAGCAATTAACAAATATAAAACTTAAGCAAATGCAACAGCTTCGCCGAAATTCTACTTGGGCAAACAAACTAGAAATTCACAAACAATTGAGGTGCAATTAATTTAAGCACGCACCAAATGGATTCCGCAAATCAAACGACGAATAAAGATAATCAACGCATAAGAGGATCAACAACCCATGACATCAGTTCATAACCAAAGCATTCAGTAGAGAGAAATTAAAACAACCATACATAGATTTACTCATGCATGTGGCAGCGTGAACTAGGGATGGGAAAGCGACGACGGTGTTGTCCTTGGCGCGTTGTTTGGCTCAACGGGAGAGCTGCACGGGTTGGCTGGGGATAGATCCGGAGGGTTAGGGTGAGGGGAAGGCAGCGGGGGAAGGTTGTCGTGACTGGTAGGTGGTAGATCTAGCGGTGGATGTTTGGATGTGGGCTGACGGGAGGGAGAGGGAGCAGGGAAGGGGGACCGGCAGGTTGCTGGAGGTGGGTTGACGGGAGGGAGAGGAAGTAGGGAAGGGAGGCGGGGGTTGCAGGAGGGGGGCTGATGGGAGGGAGGGTTAGGGAAGGGAAAACCTGCGGGCTGTTGGTCGCTCGCCGGGGCTGGGGAAACCACTGGTGGGTGGCGGGGTGATGAGTCCGATATTTATAGGATTTTTCGGACTCATCTGGGCTAAATTTCACTAATGTGCACTACACTTTTAGTCTTTATTTGCTTGTATTTTACTTGTACACACTTTCACGCTAAGTATACTAGTTAGGCCCGTTGTGGTGTGAAATTGCATGCTGCGTTGTTAGGGGTAAGCACTTAGTGCTCCCCATTCTTTTTCTGGTGTTTTGTTGGTGCTGGTGTTGTGTTCTCAGCTTTGGTTTTGTTGTACAGGTGCACAGATTTTTTATACTGCTCGGGTTCTTTTTTGTAGGAATCACACAGTCGTGCGTTTTTCTTCACGCACAATCGGTGTGATCGTTGCAATGCCTACAACTTTGTTTGCTGGTGATCTTTCCCGGGAAGTACGATTTGCTCGTGCACAGGATGTTTTGCCCTTGCGTGACCAAATCGCACGACCTCACCTTTTTTTTCTAAAATTTTATGTAATTATCGCTCGTGCTTTTTTTTTCATGCACGGTTGGATTCAACCGTGCGGGAAGGAAAACACATGATCTGCTCATTTTGCCTGATTTTTAGTGTTCAGTCACTAACCGTAAGAGTTGTTCTCGCACAGGCTGTTTTGCTCGTGCGTGATCAAAAACGTACGGTCTCATGCTGAACCAGGCTGGGCGATTTCTGTGCATTAAATTTCGCATGATTCATGCACGGTCGTGTGTGACCATTTTCTAACGTGTTTCTCTATTTATGCAGCAGGATTTGCCCTACTCGGGATCCTTCTTCATTCCACCATATTTTGTCGCTGAAACCCTAAGGGAGAGCTCCACCTCCTTCTTTCACCTTCCATGAGGGCTTTTCCCTAGGCCGCCTCCATCATCCATGAGCCAAGTAGGGGATTCTAGCCCTACGTTCATCATCAAGCAAGGAGACCTTGCACTGGAGGAGATCGGGTCGTGAGACGAAAAAAACGGGTCCATTGGGAGGAAGTGACGGCCCTCCACTACACTGGACGTAGTTGTGGACCGATCTAGGACGCAGATTGATAACCCGGCGATTCCTACCGTGAATCCCAACGAGGATTCATATTTGGTTGATTTCTTGCACTCTTTCCTCTTGTTTTGGTAAATGTAACTAGATCTTAATGTTTTTGATGATGTTCACTATAAACCTTAATTAGTAATGTTTATTTCATTTTTATGAAATCATCTTGTTCATGTGTGTATGAGGTGCGTCACCCTTCCATCACCATCATCCCCACTCCATTCTGCTTGACTACTCGTCCATTCTGCAAGCCTACTCTTCCACTCTATTTGCATACTCGTCCATCTGTCGAGCGAAGCAGTGCATAGCGGCCTACATAATCTATCTTGCTGCGAAGCGGTGTCAGCGACCCGCATAGTTAATTAGTTCTTTTATTTTGTTTCTGTAAATTCCCCCACATTTTTCGCAACCCATCCGCTCGCAAGGACTTCAATCTCAAGTCCTTCCTCGAAAGTAAACTCCAGCTTACTGTGTTCCACGTGAGCGATCGGTGCGCTTGTCTTTAGCGCATCATGGGGTAGCAGGACAGGGATTGGATGGGTGCCGGGAGGAGCAAGGAAGCAGGCGACAGAGCTGGGAGGGCTCGATCTAGGCGGGAGGAAGCGCACGGGTAGAAGGCGCTCGGAATCCACCGAGGAGGACCAGTTGGATGCTTGACAAGCAGCGTTCGATCACTCAAATTAGCCACAAACACAAGTATATATAGAGGGAGAGGGAAAATAAAACTAGGGCGCCCGGATCAGATGGCTAATATTGATCGGGCTGATGGAGTGTCAAATACAACAGCAAATAAATAAAGTAATATATCAAACTGACTCAGAACGACCATCCAAGAGCATCCGCAGACTCGGATCGCTCATATGGGTCACCGATCACCGTCGTTTGCGGGAATAAACGCATGTGTGTCATTGATCGCCATCATCTTCCCACATCAACATTATTAACTTGGTTCATAGCATGTTGTTTTAATAAATTATTTGAAATATATGACAAGCATGCTAATTTATTCTATAAAGCTTGTGAGGTTAACAAAAATTCTAGAGTGGCACATCATTTATCCAACTACAAATGCTCTACACTATTTTAGTTCATTTCAATGTTGGGGGTACTAATAGATTGCATACATATGGTGTGCATCTTTTATTGAAACACTCAGGTACCACTTAAATTTACTTGAAAACAAAAGATTTTCAAAGCATGCTACTGTATGGTTGAAACCAAACAGGACAATAAAATAAAGTCCTGAGAAGTGGTGATGGAATGGAATATTTAGATATGTAGTTTCGACTTTTTTGGACGAAGAAATGATCACAAACGAAATTTAAGTGTTTCTACACCGAACAAAATCGTGTTGGTGAACAAAACATCGGCACCTAATGAAAACCTCACCATTAGTGTTCTCGAATGAAAACATCATTACCCCCAAACAAAAGTGATTACTAGCAAGCAGCTGAGACTCTTAATTTTCTTATTTATTTCAACATTTTTTGTACAAATTGTTTGTCAGTGGACTGCGTTGTTATTCATGCAGTATTGGATGAGTCCATTTCGGCTGCAACAATTCAACAAGCGGAAAGTTGGTACATCATGGATAACCAACTGGAGCTCAAACAAGTAATCATGTAAGTCGGTGAGACAATAATAGAACTAAAATACTACTGTTAGATGTGTATAATTTAGGCCATGGTGTAAAATAATGAATATCAAAGTAATGAATAAAAATGAGAAACAAATTTATACAAAAGAAATAGAAGGAATAACGTGTACTTGAAGACTCCAAAAGAAAAAAATGGTGCCGAAATTACAAAAGATTATAAAAAATTAGAGTTTGAAAAGGAAGAAAACCTTTGAAAGAAATAAAATTAAAGCAGTCTCTTGGAAGGAAAAATGCAACGAAATATGCACATCAGCAAATTGAGAAATCTTAACAGAAATATACCGAAATAAGGAAAAGAGATGAAATCAAAGTTTAATGACGACACTTGTTTATGTTAGAAAAGCCCAATTAAGGGCCCAATTAAGGGCTCATGTTTTCTTCTTTCTCTCTCCTTGTATTAGTCCCACATCATGTATTAGGATTTCTCTCTTCTTTCTTCTCCTATATAAGTGTGTGTATACTTGTAACTATTCAATTCAAGAAATATATACAAGGTTTTGGTCCTCTCTTTACATGGTATAAGAGTCACCGGTCTCCACCTTGTATTCGGTCTACTGCTTGCGGTCTACAGGTTTTGTCCGTCGGACTTGCTTGTCCGGTCTGTTCTCCTGGAAACCGCTCGGTGTTTTTCTTCTCCCTCCTAGCCGCCATCTCGTGCGGTCTGCCCCCTTTTAACCGCTCTCTCTCCTCGTGGCTTCCACTTCTCCTCCTCCTCCTCCTCTCTCTCTTTTATAAACTCTCACGTGGGTACCACTTCCTCTAGTATCTATCCGTGCGGTCTTCCTCCATATCCGCGCAGCCTGCTTTCTCTCTTCTTGCTTGTGGCCTCACTGTGACCGTGTGGACTTTCTCTCCTTCGGCTAGCCGCTGCGACTTGTCTTGTCGATTCGCGGTGTCTTCTTTTGCTGCAAGCCGCGTCCTGGTCGCGACTCTTCTTGTCGCTGGTGTGTCCATCGAGACCGTGCAGCTTCTGCCTCTACCGCTCCTGCTCTTCTCTGATCGGCTTCCCTCTAGCCGCCCGGCCTCCTCTTTGCTAGCCGCTCGGCCTCCACTTTGCTAGTCTCCCGGCCTCCTCTTTGCTGGTCGCCCGGCCTCCTCTCTGCTGGCCGCCCGGCCTTCTCTCTGCTAGCCGCCCAGCCTGCTCTCTGCTAGCCGCCCGGCCTGCTCTCTGCTAGCCGCCCGGCCTGCTCTCTGCTCGCCGCCCGGCCACCTCTCTGCTCGCCGCCCGGCCACCTCTCTGCTCGCCGCACGGCCACCTCTCAGCTCGCCGCCCGGCCTCCTCTCTGCTAGCCGCCCGGCCTCCTCTCTGCTAGCCGCCCGGCCTCCTCTCTGCTAGCCGCCCGGCCTCCTCTCTGCTAGCCGTCCGGCCTCCTCTCTGCTAGCCGCCCTGTCTTTCCTTCTGTTAACCGCATGGCGTCTGCTGATTCTGCTGTCACCTCTGTTGCGTCCTCTTCTGCGGAAGGTATAACCTGTCTCTCTCATAATCCTTGTTGGATCGTTGATTCCGGCGCTACTCACCATATTACTTCCCAGAAGCCCACAGCGTACCTACAGACACCTCATCCTGCTTGCATTACTGTGGCCAACGGTGACCCCCTACCAGTCTTTGGCTCCGCCGCTCTTCAGCTTACACCGCACCTTTTTCTTTCCTTGGCTCTTCACGTTCCGGGGTCTCCTTTCAATTTATTATCTGTTAGTCGTCTCACACACGACCTTGATTGTTGCATTACCTTTTCACCCTCTTTATTTCTTATGCAGGATCGTCGCACCCGAAGTACCATTGGTAAGGGGTAGCTGGTGAATGTGCTGTACATCTTGGATATCCCACCACCTCTTCTCTTCGCCATCTCCACTGTTGATTGGCATCGCCGCCTTGGCCATGCTCCCCTTCTGATTCTCAAGCGAGCTCTTCCTGATATACCTTTACGGGAGTTCTCTTGTGAATCTTGTATCTACGGCAAACAACATCGTTCTTCTTTCCTCCCTGCCTGTCCCAGGAATAGTACTCCCTTATCTCTAGTTATTCTGATGTCTGGGGTCCTTATAAAATCCCTAGTATTTTTGGCTTTCGCTATTTTGTCACCTTCATTGACGATTACTCCCGTACCACGTGGCTCTATTTCCTACATGATCGCACTGAGCTTACCTCTGTATTTCGCGCTTTTTACTTGAGATGCGTACGCAGTTCGCTACCCCCCTCAAAGTAATTCGCATTGATAATGCTCGGGAGTATACGGTTCGTGCATTCTCCAATCTCTGTACTGAATTTGGTGTCATCCATCAAACTTCAAGTGCGTATACCCCTCAGCAAAACGGGGTGGCCGAACGCAAAAATCGTCATCTTCTCGATATTGCGCGCTCCCTTATGTTCCAAATGCACGTTCCAATCGAATATTGGAACTTTGTTGTATCCACCGCCTGTCATCTCATCAACCGCCTTCCCTCCTCTGTTCTTGATTTTGCCTCACCCATCCAACTCCTCTATCCCTCCACCAACCTCATCTCTCTCACACCGCGGATCTTCGGGTGTGTTTGTTATGTCCACCTTCTTGGCCCTCCTTCCGACAAACTTGCTACTCGGGCCGCCAAGTATATGTTTGTTCGCTACTCCCGCACTAAAAAGGGGTACGTCTGCTACTCTCCTACTGACGGCAAGCTGGTCGTTTCTGCGGATGTCACCTTCTGCGAAGACCAGCCCTTCCACTTACTCAGCACCACCTCGTCTTCTGCTCCCTCTATTCCCCGGCCTGCTATACCGGTCACGACATCTGTGTCGTCTTCTTCCTCCTCTCCCCCCGTTCCTCCTCGGGTTCCTCCACCACTTATCTGTGTCTACTCTCGTCGCCCATCCAAGGATGCTCCCGTGACCCAGCTCCCCGCCACCAGCGATACCTCGGCTACGGCAGATCACGCACCCGTCTCTACAGCTCATCCCTTGGTCAACTACGTCTCTCTACATCGGCTCACGCCGCCTCTCTACGCGTTTGCCACCTCTCTCTCTCTTCTATTTTTATACCTAACACTGTGCAGGAGGCGCTTCAACACCCAGGGTGGAGGGCCGCTATGGACGATGAAATGCGGGCTCTCTGGGCTAACCAGACCTGGGATCTGGTTCCTCTTCCTGCTGGCCACACCTCTGTTAGCTGCAAATGAGTCTATGTCATTAAACATGCGGCGGATGGCACTATCGACCGTCTAAAGGCTCGCCTCGTCGCACGGGGCTTTACTCAGCAACCTGGCCTTGATTACGAGGAAACCTTCTCTCCCGTGGCCAAATTGAACATGGTCTGCATTCTCCTTTCCTTGGATGTTCATCGTCACTGGCCACGTTATCAGCTGGACATTAAGAATGTCTTCCTCAACGGCGATGTACAGGAGACAGTTTATATGCAGCAGACTCCCGGGTTTGAGATCACGGGGGAGTCTTCGGTATGTCACCTTCGGAAATCCATTTATGGTCTCAAACAGTCCCCGCGTGCGTGGTTTGAAAAGTTCAGTAAGGTGGTCTGTGCTAGTGGCTTCACTTGGAGCTCGGCTGATTTTTCTCTCTTCACCCGACACCGGTTAATCGGGACTGTGATTCTTCTGGTCTACATTGACGATATTCTGATTACTGGCGACGACAAGGCAGGAATACAACAGATCAAGGAACAGTTGAATTCCGCCTTTCAAACCAAATATCTAAGCAACCTTCGGTACTTTCTTGGGCTCGAGGTCGCACGACGCCCTGATGGTCTTGTATTATCTCAAAGGAAGTACTGTATGGACCTCCTTCATGATGCAGGTTATTCTGGGTGCAAACCTGCGGAGACTCCTATGGACGCAAATCACAAGCTCTCGGCACATAACTCTGACTCTGACAAGCTGCTTACAAATCCGGAATATTACAGACGCTTGGTCGGGAAGCTGATCTACCTTACGATGACTTGACCAGACATCTCATTTGTTGTGGGAGTTGTGAGTCGTTTCATGCACGCTCCTCGGACATCTCATCTTCAAGCTGTCGAGCGCATCCTTCGATATCTCAAGATCGCCCCCGGACAAGGACTCGTGTACAAGCCATCCACATCTCTATCTCTTGTCGCATATTCTGACGCTGACTATGCAGGATCTATTGATGATAGGCGCTCCACAACTAGGTTCCGTACTTACTTTGGTGGACACCTCATAACTTGGCGTAGCAAGAAACAGACTGTGGTTGAGCGTTCCTCTGCTGAAGCCGAGTACCGGGCTATGGCTGCTGTTGTTTCTGAGCTAACCTGGCTTGAAGGCCTTCTGGGAGACTTAGGTGTTCGTCTCTCATCTCCGGCAACCTTATTTTGCGACAGTCAAGCAGCAATTCATATTGCCAAGAATCCGGTTTTTCACGAACGAACAAAGCATATCGAAATTGACTGTCACTTTATCAGGGAAACGGTACAGTCAAAGAAGATAGATTTAGAGCATGTTCCTGCTACCGACCATCCTGCTACCGACCAAGTTGCGGACATCCTGACGAAAGCTCTCTCCAGGCCGCTATACTATCAGTTCTTATCCAAGCTTGGTGCCTACGACTTGTACGCTCCAGCTTGTGGGGGAGTGTTAGAAAAGCCCAATTAAGGGCCCAATTAAGGGCCCATGTTTTCTTCTTTCTCTCTCCTTGTATTAGTCTCACATCATGTATTAGGATTTCTCTCTTCTTTCTTCTCCTACATAAGTGTGTGTATACTTGTAACTATTCAATTCAAGAAATATTTACAAGGTTTTGGTCCTCTCTTTACAGTTTCAATCATAACTCTGATATGGTCAAACGCATTCAAATGCACCAAGGCTCTATTTGGTTCGGTGTTTTGCCGCTCCGTTTGGAGCAAACGCCGCAGGAAGGCGGGTAAACAAATGAACCTCCGGCGGCATTTGCTCCGTTTCCACCCGCCCGGCTTGAGAAATGCCCCGAAAAGCTCTGTTTGGAGAAGCCACCTCCCCCCTCCTATTCGAACACTGCGTTTCCACCCGCCGGATCGACCCGCCACCGCCGAACCAAATGAAGCCCAAGTAATCAGCTAGGTTGGACTTAGCAGCTTAGCTTGGGCCAATAAGCTTCAGTTGGTCAAGCAGGTTCCGGATCCCTACAGTAATGTGCATAAAAATGATACTGTTATGGGTCTTTGAATGTTGCCAGAGGAGAGGCCGGAGGTGGAGATGATGGTGGCGGAGTTACTACGGAGCCTTGACCGTGGCTGCCTAAGCGGGGCGTGCTCGAGAGAGAGAGAGAGCTTCCAAGATCTCTTTTAGGAATTAGGGTACCGGAAAATAGACTTTCTTGATTTATACCAATACAAGACCCACTAGGTCCTTTAAATAGGACTTACAATCAACACCAAAAAGGAAGGAACACTAAAGAAAATAACAACAGATTTGGACATGCGACTAAAAAGGACATGACATAAATAACGACGTCATATAAAGACGCGACTCTTATGACATAATAAAAGTATATTCGAAAATAAATAATAATAAGTAATGTTATAATAAGACCCATAACAAAGACATAAAATTTTCTATGTAATTATAGAAAGCAGAAGCCTATTAAAACTGACATTGAGGATGCTATAAAATTGTAGAAATTACTATCAAAAAAGAAGTTAGGTATCAACAGCTACAATACCAAAACCACCTCAATTGTATAAGCATTGTTTTCCTTTAGGTTTAGAGAACATCCAAACTAACCGTTTTTATCCTATGGATAACATGCTTATGGGTACAATGGTCAACTGATAATATTGAAAATTAAAATTTTTGAAAGGAAAAATGAGAAAAATAAATTAGTAAATATAATACCAGAATAAATAATCAACATACCACTTAAGAGGCAAACCCTTATACTCAAACCAAACTGAGTCGCTACCCGGTGGCAATGTGTCGTTAAAGTAAGGCTTTATAGAGGATACCAATAAAGGCAAATATCCAATCCGTGGACCCAAAATCTGAAACCAAAAATGTAACTCTAAAAGAACTCACAAATGCATCTAGAAAACAATGTCCATTATTAAAAGGTTGGGATTTGCAAAGTGAAACAGAAATAGTAGTGGATAAACAAAAGACGTGTGGATAACAAAAGGATAGTGATTTGTTCAGTTAACTGATGCATACAAGGAATGCATTCACCATGGGTATCAAAAGGATAGTGATTTGTACCTGAGAAGTTAATATCAGCAAATATTCAAACAAGCTGTTAAAATCAAAGATCAAAAGCTCATATAGGGGCCCATTGTAGTTTTCCTCTTTCTTAAATTTAATCTCACATCTCCAAATATACATACATCTTCCTCTACTATTTTATATAAAGAGGGGAGCTCTCGTGTAATTATTCGGAATTATTTGGAACAATAATATTTAACATTTCAAATTCCCACATGATATCAGAACGATAGGTTAAATCCCTCGTTCCTATAGAACAGTCCAGCCTCACGCAACAACAATCCCGCTCCCCAGATATACTCGACTCCAACCGCACGGAGCTCGCCGTTTTCTGCTCTCCCGCTCGGCACCAACGACCACAATAAGTCCACCCCCCCCCACCCCACCCACCACCACCCCAGCAATCTCCTCTCGTGGAACTCCTGCAATCTACAAGGTCCTCTCTCCAGTGAGTCGTCTGTGAGTCTTCTCCCACGAGCTTCACAAGACCATACACGACTTCTCCACCAGCTCCGCTGTGAAATCCAGACTTGTTGATCCAGCGCGGTCCTCGACTTCTCCAGCATTTCCGTCAACACTTTTTCATGTGCCTCCGCTGCGACAAGATGACGCCTTCCCCATTCTGCGGACGACATCCCAAAATCATTAAATTCGCCAAACAACCCTACCTTTATCACACGAGCAGCACTTTGACTGTCTGCCAGTTTTGCGCGGTCTACCTCCTGCAAGTTGTGAGTTCTCTCGTTCTTGTGAATTCTCCCAGCACAACCTCTACCGTCTCTGCAATCTCTTCCTGCAAAAACATGACAAAAAAATTTGCAAGCTCTCATGTGTGTTTTGCGAACTCTAGTGAGTTCTCCTTCCAAATTAACCACCTTTTCATGTGAGCTTGCCGAGCATGCTTCACCTGAACTATGGTCCATCCACTGCACCCTCCTACAACCATCAATACTGCTCCTCCAATCATTTCCAGTGCCTCTGGAAATCTCGACAAGGCGTCAAAATTAATTAGATCAAATTATCCAAATTGGAGTGTTTCTTTCACCTTCCTGTTGCACTCTCAAGTCTCAACGCAAACGCCGTCATATCACTGACAATCCTTTTGACCCTGTGTCTTCTACCTACGCTGATTGAGATGTCAATGATGCACTTTTTGCCATATGACATGCAAATAGCCTTTTTATGCATGTTTACCTATCATCCTCCATGATGACATTGTGAAGACAACATGAGACCATCTTGTTTCCCTTTACTCCAAGGGTGCCAAAACATCATTTTTCCCACAAAACTAATATATCAAACTACATGTCGAATGACATTCAAAATACATAATACACTGATATCTAGGTGGGTCCCCTTTCAAAAACCTAATATGTTACATTATAGATGATATCTATCTTTCATTAAGTAATTCTCGTACTATTTGGGCATATCTTATACAAAAAAAACATCATAGTGCTTTTAATCCTTTTATGATATTGTGGAAACTCAAAATGATACTCGGATAAAAATTCAAAAATGTGATAATGAGATAGTGTACTGGAATAGATGCTTCCAAAAAAAAATAAACCGATGGAGTACTTGTAAAGATGCTTCCAAAAAAAAAGATGACAAGGGAATCATAAATCAAAGATTCTTGTTTTTACACCATGGCAAAATAGGGTTGCTAAACATATTGACATTTGACTAAACATTTTGTTCCCTTTTATTTCAAGGAATGTATTTAATCGTTTTTGGAGGAATGCCTTAGTAATTGCTACATTACCTAATATTGGACTCTCTTCCACCCACCCAAGTGAGTTTTTGACGAATAAAACTCCTGCCTATCCTCTCACTAAATCTATGAAGTACCATATTTCGCCTGGAATTTTTGGATTGCATGTCTACACTCACATTCATTAACACAACAAAAGCACACTCGACCCTCAAAAGACAAAACGTATATTCATTAGATGTTTGAAACTCAAAAGGAATGTCATTGTTATAATTCGACATCTTGTCATGTTTTTATTGTTGGAACATGAGTTCTGCATCTCATGATTTGACAATAACAAATATGATTATGTATTTGATCTTGTTGAAGTCGGGAAAGATTAATTGTTAACCAAGGGTCACCACCTTTATATATAGGAGTGGCCAAATACAGGAAAAGAAAACCAGGAAAAATAAAAACAACATACAACCAACGTTTTAAAAACCGCACCGGTCATCGAACCGGTGAAGCAAAAGGTTCAAGGCTCAACCGGTTCAACGGGTTCAACTGGGGTCGAACCGTTATATATAAATATATATATTATTACAAATATATTTTAAGTATGAATATGTATTTTATATATTTGAAGAGTATAATGTATATATAATTTTATATGGTATATATACTCATTATTGCATATATTTTTAAATATATTTGAATAATATATATTACACATTTACTCATATATTTTAAATTTACAAATATATTGCAAATGCATCATAAAATTATTCTTTTTAATTTATCATAAAATTATTTTTTAAATTTATCATAAAATTGCAAATATATTTAAACTTATCATAAAATTGCAAATATATTTTAAAATGGTAATTTAATATATTAATTGTCAAAAATATTTAATTTTATATTAGTATGTATATTTATATAATATATTCCGAAATATTTCATCAAAGATCAATTGCTCTAGTGGTCTTCAACCTTGTTTGAGCTGGAGGTGGTCCGGGTTCAAATCCTGGCCAAATAATTTTTACATGCATTAATAATTGGGGTTGTGGCCCGCCCGGTTCCACAAACCCGTGCTCGATTTCCGGTTAGCCGGTCCGCCCGCCCGGATTACCGGTTCTTGGACGGTCTGCTGCCATAGCGGGTTTTCATCCTTGACCGGACCGGTTGGGGGTCAGGTCGGCGGTCCGACCGGTTGAACCGGTCGGTCCGGTCAGGGTTTTAAAAGCTTGCATAAAACATAACACACTAACACTCCTCATCAAGTTGGGCTTGTCATGCCTGTCAAACCCAACTTGGACATAATGTTTCCAAATGCTCAAAGACACAACCCCTTAGTGTGTACATCAGCTAGTTGTTGATCAGATGGGACAAATGGAGTGCTCACAACTCCACTCACTATTTTCTCTTTGATGAAATGTGGATCAACTTCAACATGTTTAGTGCGGTCATGCTGAACTAGATTGTGCGTGATGCTAATAGCCGCCTCGTTATCACAATATAGACGGATGGGACCCTTGTCTTGAATCCTAAGTTCAGACATAAGGGACCGAATCCACAATCCTTCACATATTCCATGGGCTATAGCTCTGAATTCAATTTTAGTACTGGACCTGGCAACCACCTATTGTTTTCAACAGTTCGAGGATGTACTTCCTCTAGGAGATAAAGATGTCGTGGTTAGATCTTTCAACTTCAATGCCAAGAAAGTACTTGAGGTTCCCGAGATACTTAACCTCAAATTGATTTGTCAATCTTGTCTTCGGATTTTTGATCTCCTTCATGTCATCTTAAGTTATGACAATGTCATCCACATAGACAATCAATGCAGTCAGTTTTCCTTGCCTGTATTTTACAAGTTGGGTATGATCGGCAATGCTCTGAGTATACCCAAATGTCATCATGGCTCATCGGAACCTTCCAAACCAAGCCTTCGGAGATTGTTTAAGGACGTATAAGGCCTTCTTCAGTTTGCATATCTTTCCCTCAGATCCCTTAGAGACGAGCCGAAGGCAGAGACATAAACTTCCTCTTACAAATCCTTATGGGGGAAGGCATTCTTCACGTCCAACTGGTTGAGACTCCACCCTTTGCAAGCCGTACAAGAGAGCAAAACTAATGAAATTCAACTTTGCTACGGGAACAAAGGTTTCCTGATAGATAATCCCAGCAGTCTGGGTGTATCCTCTAGCCACCAACCTAGCCTTGTAACGGTCCATTTACATTCAACCACGGTCTTTCCTTGAGGGAGATAAACAAGGTCTTGCGTGCAATTCTTCTCAAGAGTCGTCATCACTTCCAGCATTGCTTCCTTCCACTTTTGGTGCTCCAGAGCTTCCTGCCACAAGGGATGGATATGGAAGACAAAGAGGTAACAAAGGCTCTATACAAGGATGACAAAGAATCATAAGTCACATAATGAGACAAGGGATGATGAGTGGAAGCACAGTTACCTTGGAGACCAGTAGTTGGATCGGGCATTGTCTCGGGTATGGTGTCCGAGACCTGATTGTTTGTACCCCTTTGTCGACGAGTATAAACCTGCAAAGGAGAAGTAGGGCTAGAGGGCAATGTCAGAGGCAAAACACCAGAAGGAAGAACATGTTGATATGGAGGAGAAATAGGTAGAGGAAGAGGAGGAGAGCTCACTTCCATGGTACCAAACTCCATCTGAAGTGAGCTCCCATAATAAGATGCGGATTCATGGAACGTGACATCCATGGAGACAAAAGTTTTTCGTGTCACGGGATGAAAACACTTATACCCTTTTTGGGTAAGAGAGTGCCCAATGAATACACACTGAAGTGCAAGGGGATCAAGCTTAGAGGTGTGGTGCAAGTGGACAAAGCACACACACACACACAAAGATGCGTGGAGGAATCTCAGTGGGAGTAATATTGAGAGCTTCCAGTGGGGTTTTGTGGTGAAAGATACGGGTAGGAAAGAGATTAATAAGATGTGTGGTTGTAAGAACAGCGTCCCCTGAGTAATATTTGGGAAGGTGCATTTTAAGTAAGAGACATCAAGTAGCCTCAAGTAGGTGTCGATTCTTACGCTTGGCGACCCCATTCTGGGCAAGGGTGTAAGCGCATGACATTTGTTGGATGATACCCAAGACAGAACGCTATCACTCAAAGTGAGAGTCAATGTACTCTCGACCATTATCACTTTGCAACATTTTAACGGTGGCATTGAACTGAGTGGCAATCATCTTATGAAATCGCTGAAATAAGAGAAAAATTTCAGATTTGGTTTTCATTAGGTACACCCAAGTGTAGCGAGAAAAACAATCTATGAACGTGACAAACCATTTACAACCAGAAATAGAAGCAAGCAGGGAAGGTCCCCAAATATCAGAATGAATAACCACAAAAGGAGTATCACTAGGAGGGGACATATGAGGGGGAGATGCTTGTTTGTGCTTGCTTAGTTCACACACATCACAGGTAAATTGTTAAACATGTAGTTCAACATAGCAGGTAATATAAGTTTCATAACAGAGATAGAGGGATGTCTGAGGTGATAGTGTCAGGAATCCAAATCAAGAGGCGAAGCCACATGAAGAGCACGAGGAGCTGAGTTGGAGGAGTCAAATAGATACAGTCCATCGCACGGGCTACCAAAGCCAATCACCTTCCTCGTCTTCAGGTCCTAAAAGATACAAGAAGAGCGAAAAAAGTCACAGAGCAGTTCATGGAATTAGCCAAATGCCTAATAGACAGAAGGTTTCGAGTAAATTTAGGAACATGAAGAAAGAATGAGGGAGTGAGGGAAGAGCAGGGAGTGGTTCCTTTCCCAACGATGGAGGAAAAGGAATCATCAGCAATACTCACTTTTTCCGGATCAAAAAGAGGAGAGTGGGAAACAAAACCTGAAGCAGAGCCAGTCATATGATCAGTAGCTCCGCTGTCGATGATCCACTGGGTGGAGGAGTGGTTGGTAGCAGAATGAGCACCTAGGGGCCCCTGGTGGGCGTAAGAGAAGGACGAAGTAGAGGGTTGAGAAGGTTGGCCTACATCAGACGTCGGAAGGGAAGAATCTTGTCCGAAGAGAGAGCAACTATGAAGCGCATATACTTCCCCGAAGGTAGCGTGCCCGTACCGGATACGTATCCGTTACCGGTACATACCTGGTACTCGACGGATACACACATGTAGACACACTTGGACTTAGCACATCATTCTGCATATTGTGACAGCATCATGTTTTTCTAGAGTAAATAAAAGTTAGATCTATTCTAGGAAGCGTTGATACGTCCAATTAAGTTGTGTATCTATACCGAGTATGTTTCTGGTACTGGTACGTTTATATTACAAGTACGTGTATTGAACGTGTTGATACGACGCAAATTATTAACGAAATGGTTAACTTGTCTCTAGACTAACCGGATATTGAAGATGTTGATCTCCAACAATGAAGTTGATCTACAACAATGAAGTTGATCTCCAACAATGAAGTTGATCTCCAACGATGAAGTTGATCTTCAACAATGAAGAAGAAAAAATAGATTGATGCGTAAATTTAAGTTTAATTTTATCTCTTTTGATTAAACATATAAGATGTTAAATTTTGTAATATTTACGAATGCTTAATGTTTGAAAATTTCATGTTATGCTGCATTGATTTGTGTACTTGTACTTCAAGTTATGATTTATGTTTGATGTTTCGATGTTTTGAGAACTATTTATTGCATTTGTGGTATATATATAAATAAATTATATTTGTTATAACGCATCATGTCGTACCTGTATTCCTGGTTTTCAAATTTTTTCGTACCGCCGTACCAGATACGTATCATACCTGGTACCTGTACCCATACCGGTGCTTCCTAGGAGAGCAAATATATCAGCAGCAAGACTATTTTCTGAAGCATCTGTCAGATGAACTGAGCGGGGCAGAGGAAGATAGCCTTAAGGGAGACCATTGTCACAGCCACCACGAGAAGCAGGACCCCCTCCCCCAAGGTGGAAAACCATGCAGCTTAAAATAAGTGTTCATGGTATGGCGGGCCGTCCCGCAATAATCACACATCAAATGATCTTTCTCGCCAGAGCGGGGCCTGTAGTCACAAGAGGGACGACAACCATGGATAAAGTGAGCTGCAAGGGCAGAGCCCTCCAAAGCGGAGTTGATATGTAGAGTCTGACAGCAATCAAATTCTTGTTGAACAAGATTGAAAACTTCCGACAGGGAGGGAAGAGGAGACCACCTAAGAATCTGGACATTAATAGGATCAAAATCTCGATGCAGACCATGAAGAAACTCGAAGATTCGGTTGTGTTCTTCTCGAGACCGAACTAGGACTTCATCTTCAGGAGAAACAAGTGTGAGAGAATCGAAGTGATCATACACTTGGTAGACCTGAGTAAACTCCAGGTAATAGGAGGAAGGAGAACGATCACCTTGTCTCAAGAGGAAAATTCGTCATCGTAGTTGAAAAATTTATGCAGCATTGCCACAACAAGATTAAGTAACTTCAGCTCGTTTCTAAATATCTGCAGTAGTGTCCAGAAATAGGTAATTCAGAGCTATGCACTCCTGCATCGAATTGAGAAGCCACATCAACCAGGGATTTTTCGACTCTCATTGAGACCACTAAGGAGAAGTATGATCAGGAGCCTTCGTAGCGCCAGTAATACAGCCAAACATACGTCGGCTCTTCAGGGCAAGAATAATGGAACGAGCCCATGGGAGATAATTTGTGACATCCAGTTTCATGGTGGTAATTTGAGAAGACACATGGTCATGGGGAGTACATACGGAGCCCAATGTCGACGTCGAGGACTCAACACCCCCACCAGATAACAAGGTCGGAGAATCAACACTCCCTTCCATAACGACCCGAGGATAGAAACTACGAGGACAAGCCAACGGGAAGAGAGGGGCGCAGCACTAGTAGTTTCTCATATAAAGAGGAGCTTAGATGACCCCGACGAAGAAACCGAGTCAAGTACACAAGGAGAAGAGCAAAGGAGGGTCCATCCCCTCAAGCAAAATAGACACTGGACGCCCGAAAGAGAATCCTTACTGTGGCATACTTCATGCGTCCGGAACAAAACTGACGGCGGAGGCAGAAGGAGAAGTGGCGTGGATTGCTGAGCGAAAAAAGCGAGCTCTGCGGAAGAAGCGGGCACTACGGAAGAAGCTGTGTAGGTTGCTGGCGGAAGAAGCTGCACAGGTTGCTGCGCATTGCTGGCAGAAGAAGCTGCGCGGGGTGCTGCGGAAGAAGTCGCGCGGGTTGCTGTAGAAGAAGCCGCATGGGTTGCTGGCGGAAGGGGAAGGACTCGCCGCTGAGGGGAGGAGCGGAGCGACGAAAGCAAAGGAGCAGGGAGAAGACGCCCGGCGCGCGACCAGTCGGGGCAGAAGCAAAAGATCGGGGTGAAATGAAGGCGAACAATCGGGCGATTAGGGTTTGCCGAAGTCTGATACCATGTTGAAGTAGGGAAAGATTAATTGTAAACCAAGAGTCACCTCCTTTATATATAGGAGTGACCAAATACAGGAAAAGAAGAAACAGGAAAAATAAAAACAACATACAACATAACACAATAACAGATCTAATCTTTTGTGTTTTTATAGTATAAAGGTCATACAAGTATAAGCATGCATTGAAAGTGGATAAATGACGGAAGACGATGCTCTGAATTGAGAGCTACCGCGAAGCGGTAGCACCTGCCACTGGAGGTAGGTTTAAATACTGAAGGACAGCTTGTACAATGCATTTGGACGCAGGATCGGCGAGAGGAAATCCATCTTTAGCAAGTTCTTACTGCGTCGCACTAACGCTAACACGCGGCGGTAACATATGGTAAGTCTGGCAATCATCAGCTGAAATAACGAGCCAAATGGAGCAAGAGATCAATAAGGCAGCATATATCAAGCAAGCACAGCGTGTTAGTACTTACCGTGGCGCAGTATGATTAAATGCTTAAAATGAAGAATCGTTCATGCCATTTCTTGCACGATCTGTGTGCCTCATGTTTTCCATATAGGATAATTCGGGACGACGGCACTACCGTCGGCGATAGCTTGCTGTCTAAATTTAAAGGCCACATTTGCTCCTTCTAAGACATTGAACGCCGAGTGAAGAGAGCACCAGAACTCCGAAATATTTCTAGACCCTCTTATTCAAACATCCAGAGAGCTCCATAAGGCAAACACGGTGTTCAAAAGAAGAACTTGAAAGGGAAGAGCTACAACGACTATTCTACACAAAGGGTGAACGCATAAAGAACGGCGATCTCTCTCACGCCTCCACCTTCACCTTCAGAAGTTCTTCATACGGAGTTTCTCTTACATATTTTAGATCTATTATAATCTTGCATTCTCATTTATTTTGGTTATTCTTTTGTATTGGAAGTGAAATTCGTCGTGGTTGTTGGTGACTAGGTCCGTGTACGGCTTAGGGGGAATTCGCTGCTTTGTGTTGGCGACTAGATCTGTGGACTGTGATGAGTATGATTTATACTGTATTTTCACCCCGTGTACCTCATTGAATTTGCCCATGCGTGTGTTATTTTTGTATGATTTTTGGCTCATATTTGTGCATATGGAATATCTAGACAGCATGGGTGAAATGTCTTTACATGTGTGGATTTTTGTGCAATTTAGGGGAAACTATGTTGATTTTGCCTCACGCACGCCCATGCAGAATTTCCACACGCATGTACGCCTCATTTTCCCTTGAGCCGCACGAATCCTGTCAAGTTTATGTCGGCGTGTCGACTTGACTGTTAGTTTGTCGACCTGATGTTGAGCGTGCGGAATTGTCGTCTGCCCGTATGCGCACGTGCAATTGTGCATACGCTGTCAACTTTTGTGCTTCTAACACCAATCTGGGTGATCCAAATTTGCGCATCTATGACTTCCGCACCCCTATGCAAGTGCATGTAAATGTGGGCGTGCAGTTTGGTACCCAGCCAATTTCACCTTGGTTGATATTCCACACGCGCGTGTGCTTTGCGGCGCACGCCCATGCGTGTTGTTATCTTTAAATTTGTTGGTTGCAATTTCAGACGGATCGGACCGATCGGGGGAGCCCGTTTTTCTTCTCCAAGCCTATGGTTTCGACCCTAGTTCTCCAGCAACCTTAGGGGATTTCTTCTCACCTTTCCCCAAGTACTTCCAAAGAAGGTGAAGCACCGGCTATGTCCCACTTGGAGCTCAAGTCCGGAGCCATAAGCGTTGGAGGGAGCAGTTGAAGAGAGCAAACCTGCAGGAAGGAGGTGACAACTCCGACCGCATAGTTTGGACGCAACCTACGACAAGAAAGAAGGGTGACGGTTTGCTTTCGGATCCAAGGCAGAGACTCTCGCTCCTCCTGTGCTTAGGGAGTGGTAAATGTGTTCTTTGTACTTTCAGTTCTTTGAAAGTGTTGTTATTATTTTGTGATCTAGTTAAAGAATCCATACACCATGACCAATGGATATGAATGTTCATAGCTATATCTTCATTTGTAGATTGTGGTTGTAAGAACTCTAAATTGTATTTCTTATATAGCTTTCGTATTTCATCTCTAGTTTATTTCCAAGCTACTTTGAGTTATTGCTGAGAGTAGATATTTGTGTTGTGGTAATTTTGTTGTGATTCACAATACTTTCTGCCAAGCAAAGTGGATCGAGGGATTGACGTGAGCATTGTAGGTACTCGAGAAGACGAGAGCTTAGCAAGTGGTGACAGCCTTCCCCGACCCAGGACGCAACCAATGAATGATCTGCAAGACATGGATTGACAACTTAGTACATCCTCTTATTTCTATGGCATAGTCTCGATCGTTGAATGTATCTCTTCCCTTATCTTCCGCAAATCTAGGATTGTATGGTAGTCTTTACATTTTATGATTAATTGTCATGTGAGTTGTTACGGCAACGCGTGAAACAGAGGAAGGCGGCCAGCGGAGGTGCGAAGTGGTGCTTGTGATCCGCACAAGCTTTTAAGATTGAGAGACGGTGAAGGCAACCCGCATCCGTAGTTTAGGATTTCTTTTCATTGCTATTTTAAATTGAAAACTCAAAAAGAACATTGCAAACACTTTATAATTATTAATTCAAAGAGTGAATCCAAGCGTTCGTATTCCTCGAGAGATTCGATATCTGGTGATTACTTTCCTGAATTTATTACTTGACAACTACCGATACATAGTCGTGCGCAGCGTAGTTTCACTCCCGTATATAGCAGTGTGTATAAATTACGCATCAGTTTGTGTGAGGTTTGGGGAGGAATTCGCCGCAGATGTTGGCGACTAGATCTAAGGTTTAGATGTAAGAGCGGCTTGAGGCCTTATCTAGGGAGAGATAGGCTAGAATCAAACGGTCCTTGGGAGAAGGTTCGGTATAGAAAAAAAAATGATTTTTCATTCTCGGCCTTGAATTCTAGTGTTATAGAAATCAACATTTTTTATAATCAACTTTTTGATGAAATAAAATCATGTCTTTTTTGTTTTTCACTAACTTATTTTATTTTGTATTCTCTAAAATTAGCCTTCAATTAAAATATTTTTATTCAAGTAAGAATTCTCACATTGATCTTAGTATCAAAAGATCATTAATATTGTAATTATTCACATTGATAAAATATATTGAAAGGTTCTTTTGTGTTCATCAAATCATAAGTTTTAATCTCTGCAAGCTAACGCCGCGCAGTAGCATCTACCTCCGGCAGAAGTGAACAGATATTGAACTTTATCTGTCTTCATCACACTAAAAGAACTCTTCGATATTATCATCTCTGAAAAAATAAAATAAAGTTTTACATTCAATATTTTTGAAATCACTTTGATTAATAATAATATTTTTTAAAAAATTAAATTTTTGAAAACGTTTATCCCCCCCCCCCCCCGCTCTAAGGGCGCAAGTAGATCCAATAAGCATTGTTTTAAATGTCCTCTAACATGTCTCCCGATATGTTATAGTAGAGAGATATGAGATATTAGCATTTAATATAGAAAATATCTGTATTAACTACGTAATATTTGTATCTTAAATAGAGCAAACCCTATTTAGGAATTATTAGTGCACACGGATCAATGACGTGTCACCAAGTCGTATTCCGATGTAATAGTATAAATTCCCCCTATGTGGAAGAATAAGATCATTCAAGTTATTACTTCTCCTTATTTCTACTTGGTATCATTACCCGCTCTCTCAATTGCTCGATAACTTTTTTCCTGATTCGTGTGTTTTTCAGGAACTGGGTACGAAGCAGAGCATTGGCAGTGGTAGGAACCGCGGTGGTCTGTATTACTTGGACATGCCTTCATCTCAGGCCCTCTCCTGTTATGTTGTTACAGTTGAAGATGTTCGCTGCTGGCATCGCCGGCTTGGACACCCTTCTCCTATTTATCTTCTGAAACTTTTTCCTGTTTTCCCCGTTTTTGAAACACTTTGTCTGTGATGAATGTGACAGGTTTAAACATGTGCGACATCATAGATCACATTTGTCATCCCCATGTAGTAATCCTTTGGATATCATACACTCTGATGTTTGGCGACCATCCCCTGTTGTTTCTACCTTTGGTTTTTGGTGGTTTGTCGCCTTCATTGATTGTTTTTCTCGCACGACTTGGGTTTACTTGTTGAAGAAAAAAAGTGAGGTCTTTGCCTGTTTTCAGCTTTTTCACAAAATGATTCAGACTCAATTCAAGGGGGTCATCTGAGTCTTGCGTAGTGATAATGGAGGCGAATATGATGATCGAGTACCATTTGGCTCATACCTTGTTGATCATGGTATTATCCACCAGACCACGTGTGTCCACACTTCTACCCAAAACGGTGTCGCCGAACGTAAAAACTGGCCCCTATTGGATGTTGCCCGCTGCCTTCTAGGCACTATGCACCTTCCGAATCCCTATTGGGCTGATGCAGTTTTTACTGCTGCTCACCTTATCAATCGGCTTCCCTCACGTATCCTTGGCTACGCTACTCCTCTGGCACGACTGTCTACCATGACTATTTTCTATACCTCTCACCTTTCCCCTCGTGTATTTGGCTGTGTTTGCTTCGTCCACGTCCATTCGCCTCACCGAGGCAAACTAGACCCACGGGCTCATCGGTGTGTGTTCCTCGGATACTCTTCCACTACTAAAGGGTATCGGTGTTATCATCCTCCCTCCGGTCGTCTATACTGCACTATGGATGTTACTTTTCGGGAAGGCGAATCATATTTCATGACATCAACTCATGTTGTTTGTCAGGAGGAGAGTCATGTGGATCTTCCCCTTCCTATCCCTCTGGTTCCACCTCCTCTACCACAGCCACTACATCTCCCTCCACCACAACCTTCTTTGTCCCAGGAACAGTGACCTCCTATCCCTCTACCTACTGTTCCAATATCTCAGTTTCCCCACGTGTATCACCGACGAACTTCCCGTTTACAGGCTACCAAGGCTCCGCCTCTACCAGCGCCCGCTTCAGCCGCAGATTCTGATGATGCGGACTTGCATATCCCACTTGCTCAGTTACGTAAGTCTGCATGTATTAATCATCCTATTTCTAATCACGTTGAGTACCACCATATCTCTCCTGGCCACCAGGCTTTTGTTGCTTCTCTTTCGGCTGTTTTTATTCCCAGGACATGGCAGGAAGCCTTGCGCATTCCAGTTTGGGCACAGGCTATGAAAGAGGAGATGGCTGCCTTGAACAAAAATCACACTTGGGATGTCGCTTTGTTTCCCCATGGCAAGCGAGCTATCGGTTCAAGATGGGTGTTTTCCGTCAAGCAAAATCAAGAAGGAAGGTCGAACGGTACAAAGCACGGCTAGTGGCTCAGGGGTACGCTCAGACTCAGGGCGTGGACTACCAGGAGACATTTGCTCCTGTGGCCAAGATGGACTCTATTCGTGTATTATTGTCTGTCGCAGTGATCATGAGCTGGGAGGTCCTTCAATTGGATGTCAAAAACACGTTCCTCCATAGTGACCTCGAGGAAGAGGTCTATGACTTTTTTCCTGACTTTTGCTCTCTAATCATAATAAAATAAAAAATAACTTTTTCTTTCTT
The DNA here is from genome assembly GCA_039583875.1 of Platanthera guangdongensis. Lineage (NCBI taxonomy): Eukaryota > Viridiplantae > Streptophyta > Magnoliopsida > Asparagales > Orchidaceae > Platanthera > Platanthera guangdongensis. Next base: position 92,101,875 of record CM077162.1, on the reverse strand, counting down.
TTTTGCTTTGTGCAATTTTGTTTGTTTTGTCTTTATTTTTAAGTCAGCATGTTCCATGGTCACATTAGATATATGTTGTAGTATGACACAATCACCTTGCATAAGCTTGCACTAAAATAAATATAAATTGATGAAATTGAATAAAAATCATATTATTGCAAATGGCCAACTTATCTCATTAGCATCAATACTTTTAAAATTCATTGTCTCATACTGCCATTAAAATTTGAATACTGAAATTCTTAAGTAATACTATCATGATTAATTAAATCATTTGCACCGATTCATTACTCAAAAATTGGATTTAAATGATTTAGTAAAAGTCATGGGCTAAAAATTAAAATCCGCAAATTTTTTATTATTTTTCTGATTTCTTTGTTGCATCAAATAACCTATATAATGCCATATCATAATCAAGAAAAATGGAATCAAAAAATCACAAAATCCATGTGTTTTATATGAAAAATCAAATCTCTATCTATTACCGCCCGTCGTTAAGCGGTACCGCCAGCATTAGCTCTATTTTCTTAAAAGTTCTGATTTCTCTAAGACATGATGTACTTAGGCATTAGTGAGATTATGACAAAAGATAAGGCACAATGGCGACAAAGGATCCATATAGCCGACCCCACTATAGTGAGATAAAGGCTTGAGTGTTGTGTTGTTGTACTTAATTGCATGTATCTCATTTATATCTAAACTCCAGAATTAATCATATGCTTATCAAAAACAAATCAAAAAGATTATTCATATTATTCTAGGTCTATGAAATAAAATAAAATTGAGATTCTGTGTTGAATGCATGCAAATCAATTTAAACTTTATCATAAATGGAACAGCATTGCACTTTGTCATCATTCTAGTATCACCTCTTAGTATATGTTCAATTTAATATCTATGCTAAGTATTTCAATGTCATGTTATGCTACATTAAAATTAGAATACTAAAATTAGAAAATCATCATAACTATGTGGCGTGAAAATCAACTATTGTTATTGTAGAAAAACGCCCAAAATATTGTGATAAAATCTGCAAATTTTATTAATCCTATTTCAATGCATAAATACAAGCAATTGTACACTTATATAGGAAGAGAAAGGGAGAGAAAGGTCCCCATACAAGAAGCGGGACTAAAACAAAGAAGGAAGAGGACCTAAGATGGGCCTTTACAAGATTTTTTTTTAATACTCCTCGGCAAGCTGGAGCGTACAAGTCGTAAGCACCTAGCTTGGACAATAACTGATGATATAGAGCACGAGGTAGGGCCTTCATGAGGAGATCAGCAACTTGATAAGTAACCGGAACATGGTTCAACTCTAGCTTCTTCATTTGAACTTTTTCCCGAATAAAGTGACAGTCAATTTCAATGTGTTTCGTTCGTTCATGGAAAACAGGGTTCTTAGCTATGTGTATAGCCGCTTGACTGTCACAAAGTAAAGTACCTAGTGAGAAAAGTTTGACTCTCAGATCACCTAGCAGACTTTCTAGTCAAGTAAGCTTAGATACAACAGATGTCATCGAACGGTACTCGACTTAGGCTGAAGAGAGAGCAACCACAGATTGTTTTTTGTTGCGTCATATAATAAGGTGACCTCCGAATTATGTACAGAATCCGCTGGTGAAACGTCGATCATCCAGGGAACCAGCATAATCAGTATCTGAATACGCAACCAACGTTGGAGTAGAGGAAGAAGAGATTTTGTATACCATCCCTTGACCGGGGGTTGTTTTCAAATATCTTAGGATGCGCTCGACAGCCTGTAGGTGGGACATCTGAGGAGAATGCAAAATCGGCTGACAACCCCAACAGCAAAGGAGATGTCTGGTCTTGTAACTGTAAGATAAATCAATTTTTCAACCAGACGTCGATAGTATTCTGGATTTGGAAGGAAAGGATCGGTGTCAGAAGCATGAGCACAAAGCTTTTGATTGACAAACATACAAGCATCAATCGGGTTGCATCCAAAGTACTCAGCATCATGAAGAAGGTCGAGACAGTACTTTCGTTGAGATAACACAAGCCCATCAGGACGTCTTGCAATTTTGAGGCTAAGGAAGTACCGAAGATTCCCCAGATCTTTTGTTTGAAAAATAGAATTTAGCTGTTACTCAATCATTTGTATTTTCATTGAATCATCTCTCGTGATTAGGATGTCATCGACATAAACTAAGAGCAGAACAGTGTTTGTTGGTTGATGACGAGTAAATAGAGAGAAATCCGCCGAGCTCCGAGTAAAACAAACTTCACAGATAACCCTGCTGAATATATTAAACTATGCCCGAGGAGACTGTTTGAGACCATAAATCGACTTCTCGAGATGACAAACTCGGGATTCCCCCGTGGTCTCAAACCCAGGATATTATTGCGTGTAAACTGTTTCTTGTAGGTCGGCATAAAGAAAGACATTCTTGATGTCCGGTTGATATAAGGGCCAGTAACGATGGACAGTCAAGGAAAGGAGGACATGAACCGTGTTGAGATTGGCCACTAGAGAGAGTTTCATCATAATTGAGACCTTGTTGAGTAAAAATCCGCGAGCCATAAGATGGGCCTTGAGACGGTCAATCGTCCAATCAGAAGCATGCTTTATCACAAAGGCTCATTTGCATCTAACATAACTTTGTCCTGCAGGAAGAGAAACCGGATCCCATGTTTGGTTAGCCTAGAGGGCAGATATTTTTTCTTCTATGTCGTCCGCCATCCCAGGTATTGGAGAGCCTCCTGCACAGAGTTAGATACAAAAATAGAGGATAATGAAGTTGCAAAGTGTTGAAGCGTCGGAGATAGGCGATGTAAGGATATATAATTCGCCATGTGATGAGTCGTGGAGGCAGGAGTCGGATCAACAGGCCGCACAGTGCCAGAGGTGGAAGACGATTTCGGCGGGACGTCGGAGCGAGGAGAACGACAAATATAGACACGAAGAAGAGATGGTTTGTTCGGACAGAGAACTGGGGTTGGGAGGAGTGGTGGGAGAAGTGATGTAACGGGGATGACAGGTCATGGTAATAACGGTGGTAGAAGCGGGGGGTGGAGTAGAAAAAAAGGGTTGGTCCTCCAAAAAAGTAACATCAGCTTAAACAATCATTTTTTGAGTGGCGGGAAAGTAGCACACATATCCTTTCTGAGTACGGGAGTAACTGACGAAGAGATGTTTGGTTGCCCGAGGAGCGAACTTGTCAGTGGAGGGTCCAAGCATATGGACATAGCCGGTACACCCAAATATCCAAGGCGTGCGGGGGAATGGCGGTGTAAAGGGGAAGAGAAGGCTAAATGGAGTGACATTGTTGAGGACAGATGAGGATAGATGGTTGATGAGATAACATGTCGTAGAAACGGCAAAGTACCAATAAGCTCTGGGAACCTGCATTTGAAATATGAGAGAGCGAGCAACATCAAGAAGATGTCTATTTTTTCATTCAGGCACACCATTCTGCTGAGAAGTATAAACACACAAGGTCTGATGAATGATCTCAAACTCAGAGCAGAGACTATCAAACGCATGACTAGTGTATTCACGAACATTATAAATTCGGAGTGTTTTAATTGTGCAGGAAAATTGTGTGTATGTCTCAAGAATAAATGGTTGGAACACACGTGGAAGCTCAGAGCGATCACGAAGTATAACTGTGTCATACGTGAATAATCATCAATAAAAGTTCTAAAGTAGCGATAACCAGACAGACTAACTATTTTGTACATGCCTCAAATATCTGAATGGACTAAATGAAATGGACCAGCGCTCCGGGCATAATGAGGAGGAAAAGAGGAACGACGTTGTTTTCCCAAAATATATGAATCACAAGTAAATGCTAGAAGAGGGATATCAGGAAGAGCCTTCTTGAGAACTTGAAGAGGGGCATGCCCAAGACGCCGATGTCAGTCTGCAGACGAGAGAATTGTAGGAGAGACATCCAGGATGTAGAGCCCATTGTGCAGTCGTCCCTTACCAATGATACTCTGCGTCTGTCGATCCTCCATCATAAAAGAAGAGGTGAATGTGACAGAGCAATCAAGGTCAGCAGTGAGACAACTAACGGAAAGTAGATTAAACGGAAAGCCCGAGATATGAAGGATTGTGCGAAGAGAAATAGAGGGGTTGAGGGGTATATCAGCAGAGATGGAGACAGGGGCGGTGTCACCATTGGCTACGGTGATAAACTTGGGATGTGGAGAGTCCAAGTACTGAGGTGGTTGCAGCAAAGTGATATGGTGAGTAGCACCTAAGTCCACTATCCAGCATGGACTAATGGAGATACAAGTAATACCTTCATTAGGGATGGTGGTAACGAAGGCAGACGGGTGGTTGAGCAACCCATGAAGTTGTTGGAGCTGGAGGCGCACTACATCAAGATCAGCACGAGTGGCTGAAGTGTCAGCAGTAACAGAGGCATTAAAACGAGGAGGTAGACCATGTTTGCGGTAGCAAGTTGCCTCAAGATGTCCATCCTTCCCACAATAGGTATACTTAAACCTTGTTCGGTTACCACGACCCCTCCCGCGGGAGCTAGAGCGACCTCCTTAGAGAGAGCGAGAAGAGGGGGTGGGACAGTAAATTGGTGTAGAAAAGCTAGTGAGGGAGGGTCGAGAGCTTCAGGAGGTGGTGTAACATTCAACGGCATGGAGCAAACATCAGGGAATGAGGGAATAGTAGATGAAAAGAGTATTTGATCCTGAACACTGTGAAGGTGAGGTGGAACACGAGTCATTATCATGGCAATACCAACAGCTTTCTTTTGAGTGCGTTGATCAGCCAGATCAGTAGTAGGCGATTGATGTTGAATCCAGGCCTTAACCAGAGTCTTGGAACGCGCAACAAAGGAGGTTAAGTCAGCCGCATCGCCTGAGTCCAGAGTTTGAAGATCGGTAATTATGTCAAACAAGTGTTGGAGGTTGTCCTTGTCGGAATAAAGGGAATGGAACTCATCCTATTTTGTCGTGGTCGTCTCATGATACATGGTCGTACGGTAAGGTTCTTCATCCATGTAGTTAAGGAGCCAAGTCTGAACATGGCCATCGTCATAGCCGCGATCAGAGAGTAAGTTTGACAGTATGAGAGGAAGATCGGCGTACTGAGAGCAAGCTTCAACAGACGCGGGCAGCGGTCTAAGAGCAGCAGCGATCTCCAAAAGCTGCGGTGGCCAGAGGATCAGTGGCCAGCGGCAGGAACCAGCAACTAGCAGAGGAGCACCTGAGGGAGAACGGCCTGAGAGAGACCGGGCTGAGGAGCGGCTTAGGGAGAAGCGGCCTGGGGAGTAGCGGCCTGAGGGAGAATGGCCTGAGGAGAGGCCTGGGGAGAAATAGACTGAGGGAGAGCAGAGGAGTAGACTGAGGAGCGGCTATCAGAGGAGCGGCCTGAGGGGGAGCGACTTGAGGGAGAGCAATTTGAGGGAGTTCGGGGGGTATGTTGCACTGCACCGTGCAGTGCAGCACATCCATCGGTTGCGAGTGCATCAACACTCGCGTTGAGATGCGTGCGCGAGTGTTGATGCACTCGCAACCACTGGATGCTGCATTGCACGGTGCAGTGCAGCATCCCCCCCTTTCCCAATTTGAGGGGGAGCGACTTGAGGGAGAGCAATTTGAGGGGGGGCGACTTGAGGGAGAGCGACCAGAGGGAGAGCGGCATGAGATCAAGCAGGAGCGGTTGGAGTGAAAGGCCGCGGGCAAGCAGAAGGTTATCGGTCAGCGGCTATCGACTTGAGAGGAGCGCGGCTAGCGGCGGGCAGCAAGCGACTTGCGACATAAGAGGAAGGCTGCGGGAAGACCAGCAGACAAGAAATACGGCTAGCAAACCCAAGGAGTGCGACAAACTATGAGCAATCCGCGACAAACAAAGATCGCGCGGGAGAGAAACGGAGAGGAGGCAAACCAACAAGCAATCTCCTGGGAGCAGGTCACGGCGAGCACAATGGATTGTTGAGAAGGTGGAAACATAAGCAATAACGGCGGACTGTAGCGATCAGGATGATGCGGCGACCAGGACCTTGAGCAGTTCGCGACTTTCTTTAGTTCACACGAATGAGAGCAGACCATGGCTGTAAAAAAAAGGGCAGTGGGACCCACGTAGTAGAGAGGAAAACTATAAAAGCAGGAATAGAGGGAGGAGGGAGAGGTGGGAGAGGTGGGTCGGAGGGGGGAAAGACAAGTTGCAGCTAGAACACTGCAGTCCGTAGAAGCAGGAGCCAATGAAGGCAGGCAGATAGAAGGGAGTTAACTGCCCAGAGCAGAATGTGGAGAGAAAAAAAATGTCGCGGGACCGTATCTCTCTGATACCATGCAGAAAAACGCCCAAAATATTGGGGAAAAATCTGGAAATTTTATTAATCATGTTTCAATGCATAAATACAAGTCATTTTACACTTATATAGGAAGAGAAAGGGAGAGAAAGGTCCCCATACAAGATGTGGGACTAAAACACAGAAGGAAGAGGGCCTAAGATGGGCCTTTCTTTTGGACTTTTATAGAAATTTCTTTTAATAGTTATTATAATAATAATTTTAAAAAACAATCATGCAATAAAACCATAGTTCATATATTGGTAGGGATTAAATGATTAATATGCTCATGATCATTCACCCATTTTATATGTTTCACAATAGCGGGGGCGTAGGAATGTATGCATTAGAAGTCCTAACCTGTAAGTTATGCCTTGTCCTTGACCGGGGAGGTTTGTAGTGGGCCTTACAAGGCACAGGGGGGAAAGAGAGATAGGGTGAGCGATCTCTTTTGTGTGCATATGGGATTCACATCCCAACCTACGACATGTGTGCAGCTTCTCATGCCCATAAGTCACTTAGTACAGGGGTATGGTGTTTATATAGTTGGAATATTTTAATCTTCGGCGTACTTATATCATGTGTTTACACTTTATGATCATTTAATTCATGCATATACGGAGCATGCTCATTTTTAAATCTCATATCTTGTGTTTTGCATATTTTATTTTTTTGAGCTTTCATGATTTTGAAAAACACGGGAATTTGAAAAATAATATTTTTTGACGCCTTAGGCTAAAAATCTTAATGTGCATTGAAATTTATGGAAGTAAATTTATTTGTACATTTCTGATTATGTTTACTCTATTACATATGACATGTGTTTTGATTAATGCACTTGTATATTTTATCGAAATACTTTTATAAACAATATTATCTTATATAAAACTTCTGCTCATGAGAATTGAATAATAACATACAAATTCACCATTTTCATCAAATCTAAGTAAATGAACTAGATGGCAATGCATTACCACTACAATATTTCTTTATACTTGAAATGCAAATTATTTTACATTATAATGTTATCTTCTTTTGATATTTCAAATCACGCTGGCAATTCTTAAATAAAATGGCATCTTTTGTACTTTAACTCAAAACATTTTTTTTATCAAACTTAAAAATCATTATATTTTTGTACTGCTCGATCATGCTTACATTTTTTAACAAGGAATATCACAGTCGTTTAACATTGCATATTATTTTTATCTCTACATAGGACAAATTAAAACTTATCAATAAAACTAACATCTACCATTTTTGCTAATAACAAAATGGGAGAATAAATTAAAGAGATATAATAATCTAGAGGGAGTACAATACAACAACAACACTCAAGCCTTTATCTCACTGCAGTGGGGTCGGCTATATGGATCCTTTAGGGAGAGTACAATAAATTCAAAAAAAAAAACATCTATGTAAGGAGAGTGTTCCTTTAGGAAGTGCATACAATACTTTTGCTCGATCATGTTTATCCTTCAAACAAGTGGTCCCTAATTAATCTCATGACTATATTCACCTCTACCCACATTTGCTAATAACAAAAGAGGGGAAATAAACTGAGAAATCTAGTACAGTAGATATTCAGGGGAACACTAATATAGGGGAGCAGATATGAAGGAACATTTCATATAGAAATGTATTCATTATATTATGTATTTGAATCTATCTGTTACGTGTCAAAGACTGAGATCGAGTCTGCCGGCGGTTATCGGGAAGATCCTCCAGTTTGAAGAGGCGGCGGCCGGCGGTGTGGGTAGCGGGAAAGAGAGGGAAGAGAGAGAGAGAGTAGATGAGAAAGGAGAATTTTTAACTTTTCTTCTTGATACTGATCCTTCCTCCTGGAGGATAAAAATAGGCAAAATAATAATAAAAGAAGCGGCCCCCCATTTAGGCTTAAACAATGGGAAATATGAAACTCATGAAGAAATACCAAGTAGTGGCCCCCCATTTGGACTTAAACAATGGGAATTAAAAATAGGGAAATCAGACTAAATTTAGAGGATACTAAAAATAGGCGGATAATTAAAAGTGTGATTTCATGCTTGAATTGGAGATCATGTATTCCGTCGGTGGTAAACCCGCGCCCAATGCGGGTCTGGATCCGTGTCTTCCTCCTTGTTCGGTGCTGCAAAGTCTTCGTCTGGGTCCGGTGCCGTAACATCTGCTTCCTCGTCGGAAGACAGCTTGCCCTCCAACTGAGGTGGGATTTCCACGAACGGCGAGGTGGGTGGTTCGCCATAGAAGCATTCCAATTGTGAGACGTGGAATACGTCATGAATGCGTGCCTCTGGTGGTATTTGTAGTCGGTAGGCGACTTCGTCGATACGTCTGGTCACCTGGAACGATCAATAGAAGCGCGGCCCCAGCTTGGCCGAAGAATCCGCCGGGTGCAGTGTCGCCTGGCGGTAGGGGCGGCGTTTGAGCCATACCCACTCCACTACTGTGTAGGAGACGTCTCGGTGGCCTCGGTTGTACGTCGTCTCCATGCGATGTTGAGCTCGGAGAAGATGCTTGAGGGTAGTGGTGAGCAGGCGATCCCGGTCAAGTAATTGTTGCTCCACCGTGGTTAGTGTGGCAAGTCCATGTCCGTAGGTTATGAGCTTGGGTGGGTCACGGCCATAGATGAGCCGAAACGGCGTGGTTTGCAGCGCCGGATGATAGGATGTGTTATAGCAGTATTCAATCCATGGGATCCATTTGACCCAATCCTTGGGGTGCTCGCCTGTTAAGCAATGAAGATACATTTTGACGGTGCGATTAACGACCTCAGTTTGGCCGTCTGATTGGGGGTGATATGCAGAAGAAAATTGTAGTTTCGTTCCGCTCAACGTGAATAGTTATTTCCAGAAACGACTTGTCAAGGTCTTGTCACGATCGGACACAATACTTTCTGGCAGTCCGTGTAATCGAAAGATGTCTTGGAAGAATAGTTGGGCCACCCGTTCAGCTACGAGAGGTCGGGCTAGAGGAAGAAAGTGCGCCCCCTTGGAAAATCTGTCCACGACCACCATTAACACGAACTTGCCTCTACTTCGCGGCAATCCTTCTACGAAGTCCATAGAAATGTCGGCCCAAATTTGGGTGGAAACTGGTAACGGTTATAGAAGCCCGGCCGGTAGTAAGTTGGATGATTTATGTTGTTGGCATATGACGCATTGTGCGATGAACTCCTGGACCTAGCAGCGCAATCCCTTCCAGTAGAATTCGGCCCGTATGCGGTGGAGAGTTTTGTGGATCCCTCTTCATGGGCGCGATTGTGGATCTCCCTCATGATGGAAGGAATGTGGGGTGATGTTGGCGGCAAATAGATCCGGTCCCGATAGAAGATGACGCCATCGCGCGCCTTCCATCCGGGAGGTAAGAGGCCCTCCTACGCCTGATGGTACAGCTCGGTGAGGGACGGAGATTGGCGGATTTGGCTTCGGATGTCTTCTATGAGCGAAGTGGTCGGTCTTGAGACCGTGTATATGCTGGCTGTGTCGTCGGAAGACAGCTTCCTCCTTGGTCGGTGCTGCAAAGTCTTCGTCTGGGTCCGGTGCCGTAACATCTGCTTCCTCGTCGGAAGACAGCTTGCCCTCCAACTGAGGTGGGATTTCCACGAACGGCGAGGTGGGTGGTTCGCCATAGAAGCATTCCAATTGTGAGACGTGGAATACGTCATGAATGCGTGCCTCTGGTGGTAATTGTAGTCGGTAGGCGACTTCGTCGATACGTCTGGTCACCTGGAACGATCAATAGAAGCGCGGCCCCAGCTTGGCCGAAGAATCCGCCGGGTGCAGTGTCGCCTGGTGGTAGGGGCGGCGTTTGAGCCATACCCACTCCACTACTGTGTAGGAGACGTCTCGGTGGCCTCGGTTGTACGTCGTCTCCATGCGATGTTGAGCTCGGAGAAGATGCTTGAGGGTAGTGGTGAGCAGGCGATCCCGGTCAAGTAATTGTTGCTCCACCGTGGTTAGTGTGGCAAGTCCATGTCCGTAGGTTATGAGCTTGGGTGGGTCACGGCCATAGATGAGCCGAAACGGCGTGGTTTGCAGCGCCGGATGATAGGATGTGTTATAGCAGTATTCAATCCATGGGATCCATTTGACCCAATCCTTGGGGTGCTCGCCTGTTAAGCAATGAAGATACATTTTGACGGCGCGATTAACGACCTCAGTTTGGCCGTCTGATTGGGGGTGATATGCAGAAGAAAATTGTAGTTTCGTTCCGCTCAACGTGAATAGTTATTTCCAGAAACGACTTGTCAAGGTCTTGTCACGATCGGACACAATACTTTCTGGCAGTCCGTGTAATCGAAAGATGTCTTGGAAGAATAGTTGGGCCACCCGTTCAGCTACGAGAGGTCGGGCTAGAGGAAGAAAGTGCGCCCCCTTGGAAAATCTGTCCACGACCACCATTAACACGAACTTGCCTCTACTTCGCGGCAATCCTTCTACGAAGTCCATAGAAATGTCGGCCCAAATTTGGGTGGAAACTGGTAACGGTTATAGAAGTCCGGCCGGTAGTAAGTTGGCTGATTTATGTTGTTGGCATATGACGCATTGTGCGATGAACTCCTGGACCTAGCGGCGCAATCCCTTCCAGTAGAATTCGGCCCGTATGCGGTGGAGAGTTTTGTGGATCCCTCTTCATGGGCGCGATTGTGGATCTCCCTCATGATGGAAGGAATGTGGGGTGATGTTGGCGGCAAATAGATCCGGTCTCGATAGAAGATGGCGCCATCGCGCGCCTTCCATCCGGGAGGTAAGAGGCCCTCCTACGCCTGATGGTACAGCTCGGTGAGGGACGGAGATTGGCGGATTTGGCTTCGGATGTCTTCTATGAGCGATGTGGTCGGTCTTGAGACGGTGTACATGCTGGCTGTGTCGTCGGAGTGTCGGCGAGAGAGGGCGTCTGCGGCCCTGTTGAGAGCTCCGGCCTTGTATTCCACGGTGAAGTCGGATCCCAATAATTTGCTCACCCACCGTTGTTGCGGAACGGTAGTTAAGCGCTGCTCCAAGAGATATTTCAAACTATAGTGATCCGTGCGGATGATAAAAGAGCGTCCCCATAGGTATGGCCGCCAATGTTGGACGGCTTTTGCTAAGCCGATGAGTTTTAACTCATAGGCCGGCAATTTCTGGTGGTGGAGCGCGGTGTGGCTACTGAAATACGCGAGCGGGTGCGCTTGTTGTTGGAGAACTGCACCGCAGCCCAGAGCTGAGGCACCACATTCAATATAGAAGGTCTCGTTGAAGTCCGGGATTGTAGGACCGGGGCGGATACTAGAGCTGCTTGGAGCATTTCGAACGCCTGTTGGGTCGTGTCGTCCCATACGAAAGCCATACGTCGTAGGAGGGCCAAGAGGTGCCCGGCAATCGTGTTGTATCCGCGGATGAACAGTCTGTAGTATCCGGTCAGCCCAAAGAAGGCTCGGAGGTCGCGCTGCGAGCGGGGTACCGGCGATGCGGCAATGCCCTGTAGCTTTTTAGGGTAGGCGAACACTCCGCGGTCATGAACTATATGGCAGAGGTAGGATACGCTCGGATGTCCGAAGGAACATTTGGATTCCTTGAGAGTGAGTCGGTGGAGCCGGAGTATGTTGAGAACTTCGCGAACATGGTGGAGATGCTCCGGCCAAGACTTGCAATAGATCAAGATATCGTCAAAAAATACTAGCAAAAATTTACGGAGGACGGATTGAAATACCTCGTTCATCAGTGATTGGAATGCAGATGGTGCATTCGTCAGGCCGAAAGGCATGACGAGGAATTCAAAATGTTTGTGATGTGTTCGGAAGGCCGTCTTTTCCACGTCTTCGGCCGCCATGCGAACTTGGTGGTACCCAGAATATAAGTCGAGCTTGGAGAAGAAGCGTGCGCCGTGTAGCTCGTCAAGGAGCTCCTCGACGACTGGAATGGGAAATTTATCTTTGACGGTCTTGGCGTTGAGTTCCTGGTAATCGATGCAGAAGCGCCAAGCTTTGTCCTTTTTGTGGACTAGTAGAGCTGGTGATGAGAATGGGAATACGCTCCGTCGGATGAGGCCCCGTTGTAGCATCGCAGTGCATTGACGTTCGATTTCATCCTTCTGAAGGAACGGGTAGTGATAGGGACGTACAACCACTGGCGCGACTCCGAGAAGTAGAGAGATGTGGTGATCTTGTGGTCGATGTGGAGGCAATGTCTCCGGTATGGTGAAGGTGTCTCCAAACTCCTGTAAAAGTAGTTGCAGGTCGTTGGGTCAGAGTTTCGCCTGATCATCCGTGCCATTTATGAGGAAGTCCTGTAATTTGGCGGTGGGGGCAAGACATTGCCACTACACCGTCATGGAGTCGTGGTACCACTGCATGGTGAGGTTATTGAAATCCCAAGTCACCGGTCCCAGTGTACGTAGCCAACGTACCCCGAGAACAATGTCAAATCCGTCGAGGTCGACGACCAGTAGATCGATCTCGAATGTTCGTTTCTATATCGTCAGTGGCACGTGACGGCAAAGACCGGGGCATGTCATGCTATGGCCATTAATCACTGCAACTTGAAGTTGGTGGCGGGATGTGATCGGTAGTTGAAGAGTAGTCGCGGTCTTGTGTCGGATGAAATTGTGTGTACTGCCGGAGTCCAACAGGGCTACGAGAGTGGAGCCTGTTATCATGACAGAAAGTTGCAGCATATGGCCCCCTTATGGGCCGGTGATGGCGTTTACTGAGATTTTTGGTGCCTCCGAGTCCGGGTCCTCTCCGTCGTCGTCGGAGGGATCGTACACCTAGATCCAGAAGAGGTGCTTACAACGATGCCCGGGCCCAAAAGTTCATCGCAATTGAAGCAAAGTCCTTTGGCGCGACTCTCTGATATCTCTGTGTGGGAAAGACGGCGTCGGAATGGCGATCTGGTTGAATCAGTGGGCTTGGTTGCAGCAGGTGCAGTTGTCAGTGGGCCTTCGAGAGTTCCTCGGGAGGACTGCCCGAGCTCTCAACGAGGCACGTATTGGCGGTCCAAGAGTATGCGGCGCTCGCATGTCCGAGCGAAGTTCATGGCGGTAGTGAGACCTGAGGGGTCTTGGAACTCCACGTCCAGGCGGAGACGCTCGTGGAGGTCGGCCGTGAAGAACGACACTTGCAGGTCCAGGCGCACCGTGGATGCTCGCGCGAGCTAAAACTAGAAGCGGTCGATTTAGTCCTCGAGAGCGCCTGCTTGGCGAAGGGCGATGAGGCCGCCAAGAGGATTTCCGTGGATCGAGGGGCCAAAGCGAATCATAAACGCGGCTTTGAACTCGTCCCACTGTAGGTATGGGCGTTCATGTTGTTGTTGAGAGAACCATAGTTGGGCGGCCCAGTTGAGATAGAAGGAAGCAAGGCCCAGGAGGTCGTCACTGGTAGTGCGTTGGTTGGAGAAGAACATCTCACACTTGGTAAGCCATGCAAGGGGGTCTTCGCGTCCGTCAAAGACCGGAAACTCTAATTTTACATACCGCGGGAAGGCTCCGCCTTCGTGACGGTGACCGGAGTAGCCATCGTGGGTCGTTTGGTCCGGCGCGGAGTGCCGGCTTATGGGAGGGTCGGCGGCGTGAAGGTCGGCTGTTAGGTGTGTCGTGCGGGTGTCGACTTCGCCGAGGAGTGAGTCCATTTTGTCAAGGCGGTCCAAGATCTGTTGGAGTATGTCTCGATCCGACATGTCGGGGCGCAGAGGATGCGGTGGTAAGGGCAGGAGTGGTGTGCTGTTCGGCTCGACGAGGCGGGGCGTGGTGGTGAACCGAAGTTGCTCGGCGGTCGGAGGTGCCTCTGATACCAGTTTGTTACATGTCGAAGACTAAGATCGAGTCTGCCGGCGGTTATCGGGAAGATCCTCCTATTTGGAGAGTCGGCGGCCGGCGGTGAGGGTAGCGGCAAAGAGAGGGAAGAGAGAGAGAGGGAGAGAGTAGATGAGAAAGGAGAATTTTTAACTTTTCTTCTTGATACTGATCCTTCCTCCTGGAGGATATAAATAGGCAAAATAATATTAAAAGAAGCGGCCCCCATTTGGGCTTAAACAATGGGAAATAGGAAACTCATAAAGAAATATTAAAAATAACGGCCCCTCATTTGGGCTTAAACAATAGGAATTAAAAATAGGGAAATCATACTAAATTTAGAGGATACTAAAAATAGGTGGATAATTAAAAGTGCGATTTCATGCTTGAATTGGAGATCATGTATTCCGTCGGTGGTAAACCCGCCCCCAATGCAGGTTCGGATTTGTGCCTTCCTCCTTGGTCGGTGCCGCAAAGTCTTTGTCCGGGTCCGGTGGCGTAACACTATCACGCTACATACTTGTTACTCATGGATATCTCTTATTGCACTTATCTATAAACACAATTATACTCCTAAATTCACTATTTTTTCATTCAGGTATTTGTTATTATCAAAAGGTAAAGTTTGTTGGAACATGCATTCGGCATCTCTTGTTTTGAGAATACAAATACAGTTATGTATTGGATCTAATCTTTTGTGTGTTTATAGTGTGCAAATCATACAGGTACAAGCATGCATTGAAAGTAGATAAATGACAGAAGACGATGCTCATGATTGAGAACTACCGCTGGGCGGTAGCACTTAACGCTGGTGGTAGGTTTGAATGCTCAAGGATAGCTGGCAGAATGCATTTGAACGCTGGAATTGGCAGGAGGAAGTTCATCTTTAGCAAGTTCTCGCTGTGTCGCGCTAACACTAACACGCGGGGGTAACATTTGGCAAGTCTGGCAATCAGCAGCTGAAATAAGGAGCCAAATGGAGAAAGAGATCAACGGGGCGTCGTATATCAAGTTAACATGGCGTGTTAATACTTATTGCGACGCGGTACGGTTAAATGCTTAAAATGAAGAAACGTGCATGTCATGTCTGGCACGATCTGCGTGTCTCATGGCTTTCATATATGATACCGCGGGGTGATAGCACTACCGCTGACGATAACTTGTTGTCTCAATTTAAAGGTTGCATTCGCTCCTTCCAAGACATTGTGTTGGATCCCTAGTTGGATTTGAGCTAGGTTCACTAAACTAGGATGTTTGACCCAACATGTATAGTCAGGGTCATGGTTGTGTCCTAGAGTCTAGGTCATGTCCTTAGAGTCAACACTTCAAGGACCAGCCATCAACAGACTACAAAAGACTCAAGACTTAGAGAAATTTCAAAGACTCATTTCCTGAGTTCGACGTTCGTCGAACTCAGGAAATGAGTTCGACGTTCGTCGAACTCAGGTCGACGAAAATCGTGCTCAGCTCGACAAACTCAGAGACAATTCTCTGAGTTGAGCTCGACGAACTTGGTACTCAAGTCGACGATTTATGGACACTATATTTTAACATTCCAAGTCCAGAATTCCTTTCTCTAAACTCCAGTCGACGAACTTAGTTCTCAACTCGACGATTTCTGAGTATTCTATTTCAACATTTTATTCCAGAAACATCTAAATATTCTAAGTCCAGAATCATACTCCAGTCGATAAATTCATCTTCTCAGCTCGACGAACTTAGACCACATTTTTGGCAAGCTTTATCAAGTAGCAGTTAGAAGTTCTCAACTCGACGAAACTAGTTCTCAGGTCGACGATTTTTGGACATCTTACTTCAACATTATTAAGTACAAGAAACATTATTAACTCCAGTCAACGAAGTTATATTCTCTGCTCGACGATCTTGATGCACAGAATTAGCATGGTTCCAGAGAAAGCAGTTAACTACTCTCAGGTCGACGATCTTGGATCTCAGCTCGACGAACAAAGATTATCTGGTCGACGAACATAATTTCTCAGCTCGACGAACTATGTACCCAGGTCGACGAATTCTGTTTTCTGCTCAACGATTTCTGTGAAGTTCCAGACTTGGATATTTTCCTCCCTCTGTTCTTAATTTATTGCAATAATTCCTGAGTAATCAATGTTAAATATTCTCTGAATATTACCGTTAGACGCAGCATTGATTATGGACTTTATCAGGATTATTGCTTGTCGTTTTTCAATGGGATAGTTGGGGAAATCAATCAATACAAATATTCTTCAGGCCGTCAGCATTGAATGAAGGAAGGAATTCAAAATTCAGATGGAAGATTTCATGGGAAATATAAAAAGAATTTTCTTTCTTCTTCCACACATAGTTAATAGGACCTTATTCCTTCTCGGCAGAACACAGAGAACAAGACAGACAGGGCAACAACACAGTAGAGAAATCAGAAGCCCTAGATCAGAGAAAGAACAGCAAGCTGAAGAAGAATAACATCAATCAAAAATCAAGAGTCTTTTTCCTTCTTCATCTCAGGATTCTTCAGAGGACAACAAATATTCTATCTGTCAAAGAAGTTCCTGGATACCATCTGGTCAAGGCTGAAATATTGAAGACCTACTCACCTTGCAGCAAGGCTCAAATCTTCCTGAGTTCAATATCTCAGGGGGAGCTTTTCCTAACATCATAAATCCACTAAGTTTTCTTAGTTGTATTTGAGAAAGAGAAGACACCATCACTCTCTCATCCCACACTGTAAAAAGGATTTTTTAACTCTCTTCAAAAGTTATTCTTGGTTGCAAGTCTCCTTAACAAAAGACTTGGGTTGGTTTTTGAGCATCTGATCAAAAGCTCATTGATGACAGTCACCTGATCAAAAACCTGAGTGGATTCCTACCAGAGTGGAGGAAAAGTGGATGTACCCAGGTTGGGAAACCACTATAAAATTCTTGTGTTGTCTGTTTGCACTTTTTCTTTTATTCTTGTTGTGGTTGTGTCACTTAGGTTTGCTGTGTTAATTCTAGTTAGTTTGACATTTGCAGTACCTGTGGTAGTTTAGGTTACCTTAGGATTGCTCCTTAAATTACTACATAGTTTTGGTATCAAATAGCTTTCCAATTCTAACCCTTTCATTTACAGCAAAATGTTGTTATAGATTTTAAGTTTTCAAATATACTCTATTCTCTCCCCTCCTCCTCTATAGTATCTCAGATCTAATCCTTACTTTCAATTGGTATCAGAGCAAGGTTCATTTGGTTGTACAAACTAACTCTTGAACCAAAAGATCCTGAGTTAGATCTGAATCTTATTTCTATTAGATTTACATTCACAGCATGGCACAGAACAAATATTATGTAAGCACCAGACCTCCGGTTTGCAACTTAAATAAGTTTTCCATCTGGAAAGCAAGAATCAAACTATATATGAATTCAATTGATGAGTACATCTACAACTCCATTTTGACAGGTCCTCCTCAAGCAACTGCATCTACATCTATAGCAACATCAAGCACTCATGCAGTTCCACCACCTGAGTGGACTGAAGCTCAGAAGAAAGCCAAAGTTGCTGATGTTAAAGCCATGAACATTCTGGCCCAAGCAATGTCTGATGACATTTTCTAGAAAGTGGCTGAATGCACTTCAGCCAAGGCTATCTGGGAATCCCTCAACCAAATGGTGGTTGGCTCTGCTCATGAAAGGAAGGACAGAATGTCAAATCTCATATCCCAGTATGAGAACTTCAAAAAAGATGAAGCAGAATCTGTTGCAGATATGTACAACAGACTGAGCTCAATCATCAATGAGCTGAAGACCTTGGATAAGCACATCACCCTCACTGAGGTGAATGACAAAATCCTAATGTGCTTGTCAAGCTCATGGGATTCAAGGATTTGGCCAATCAAGAAGGCCAGAAGCTTAAATGAGATTTCCACAGAATCTCTTTTGGGAAAGCTCAAGTCCTATGAGCAGTTAATCAAGTTCAGAGAAGCAGCTGAACAAAGAACTCCTTCATCAGCAAGGAAAGAGCACAACCTGACATTCAAGGCTGCTGAAGAGATAGAAACTTCAGCAATAAATAAAGAGCTAATGAGTCTGCTTGCCAAAAGATTTCATAAAATGGCAAGAAAAGATTTCAGGAAGAAATCATCCAGGCAGGATGATAAGCCAAGGTATGACAAAACCCCTACTAAAAAAGTGGTTTGCTTTGGCTGCAGGAAACCTGGACACGTCATCTCAGAGTGTCCAGAGAATCAAAAAAAAGAAAGAAGAAGAGAGAAGGATTCAAGAAGACAGCAAAGCAGCAGGCCTTCCTCCAGCAAATATAAAAAAAGGAGAAAGACTTTGTAGCTGAATCCTGTAGTGAAACTGAAGATGAATACACATCCTCCAATTCCAGTGAAGAAGAAGAAGAGGCAAGGGCCAAAGAAGTCTGTCTCATGGTCATTGATACCTCCAGAAGCCAATCAGAAGAAGAAGAAGAATATGACAATGAAGAAGCTTCAGAAACAGAAGCTGATCAGGTACTTTTATCTTCTGACTATAATTCTGATGCTTTCAAATTTGAATTTAAGACCATGTGTATTGATTTAATAAACTCTGAAAAGGAAATCAAAACACTTAGGGAAAGACTAGCTAATCAGGAAGATATGATTTCTGAAAATACTAGGTGAAAGGATGAACTGAATCTAGCTAATGAACAAATTAACTCCTTAAAAACAGAGCTATGTGAGGCACAAACAACTTGAGGAATCTCTCAATGGGAGAAGCCTTAAGCTGATAGACATCACAAGCACAGTCAATGTCAGACTGAATGGCAAACTAGGATTGGGTGCATCATCAAGTTTGCCCCCATTCTCAAGAAAAACATATTATCAACCCCCATCAGATTTGTTACAAGTAAGGGTAAAGAAGTAATGAACAACAACCAAACCACAGAAGAAGTAACTAATTTTAAAAATCACAATAACAGAAACCAGAAAACCATAGATAAAAACAAAGTTCAGCAGATTTCGTCGAACTCAGATCGACGAAATGTGACCAGTTCGTCGAACTCAAGTCGACGAACGCTGAACACAAAACTACATAATAATCATTCGTATTACTGCGTTCGACGAACTGTGTATGGTTCGTCGAGCAGAGGTCGACGAACTTGGGGCACAGAAAATGATTATGTTCATTCTCTGAGCAGAGATCGACGATCTCATCCCATTTTGTCGAACTCTGCTCGACGAACTCACAACATTTCGTCGAACCCAGAAAAACTTAATAAAAGTCATAACTATAACAGCAACTCTAATAAATCTAGAAAATCATTTAACCCACTTGCTGATTGGATAATTCCACCTAAAAGATATCACCCATTAGAATATAAATCACAACCTGAATTTTTTGTGATTTCAAGTTTTTCCTATCAGCAAAACAAAGGACCCAAGGTAACCTGGGTCAAGAACAATTAATTATTTTCTCTGCAGGTGAAGAGTTGTCCAGTTGTTAATCAACTATGGTATCTGGACAGTGAATGCTCCAAACACATGACTGGCAGCAAGGACAACTTAAGCAACTACAAGTCCAAGCTAGGTCCAAAGGTTATCTTTGGTGATTCAAATTGGGGCCAGTCAGAAGGATTTTGAGAAGTAAAGATTGGAGCAGTCACTTTCAAGAAAGTGACATATGTAACTAGACTCAAGCATAACCCCATCTCTATCAGTCAATTATGTGATGAAAGTTATCAGGTACACTTTAACTCTACATCCTGTGTTATTTCTAATAAATAAAAACAAAATGTTTTAATTGGAAATAAACAAGGTAACATATACATGGTAGACTTTCTTTTTGTCAATTCAGATATTTGTCTGCTTAATATTGTTTGCAATCAAAATGAATTATGGCATAAAATGCTAGGACATGTTAACATGAAAAATATTGCTAGGTTATTTAAAGACAACCTTGTGATAGGTTTGTCTTTTGGTCCCTACAAGAAGGAAGGCTTCTGCAGGGCTTGTCAACTAGGCAAGCAAGCTAAATCTAGCTTTAAGTCAGTTAATAAAAGTGATTCACCTATGATCTTGTATTTGCTACAGATGAATCTCTTTGTACTCATTGCTGTACAAAGCCTAGGAGGGAAATGTTATACTCTAGTCATTGTAGCTGACTTCTCAAGATTCATTTGCGTGTTATTTCTGAGATCTAAGTCAGATAACTTTAAAGTTCTTACAGATTTTCTCATGACCATACAGATTGAATACTTTACCTATGTTGCATTGATCAGAAGTGATCATGTTACAGAGTTTGAGTCTCTTCTTATGCATAAGTTCTGTGAGAAGGAAGGTATCAGGCACTGCTTCTCAGCTCCTAAAACTCCCCAACAAAATGGGGTAGCTGAAAGGAAGAATAGAACCTTGATTGAAGCTGCAGGCACATTACTTGCAGATGCTTATATGTCACTATCCTTTTGGGCAGAGGCTGTAAGCACATTAAATTATGTACTGAACAGAAATTTGATACATAAACTTAAGAATATGACTCTCTATGAACTACTTAAAGGGAAGAAATCTAAAATCACTTATTTTAAATTATTTGGGTGTATATGTTACATACATAATAATAACAAGAAATATATTAGAAAGTTCGAAGCTAAGGCTGAAGAGGGAATCTTTCTAGGATATTCTCAAGTAAGCAAAGTTTATAGGGTATTTAATAAATCATCTTTAAAAATTGAAGAATCAATTCATGTTACCTTTGATGAAACTAACATGTCTTACAAGGAGAAAGAAATTTCTACCAGTAACCCTTTGTAGGTATCTCACTTGTGTGAGAATTTGGATGGACTAAGCCTCACCCAAGAGATTTCAACACATCCTTCTCCACAAGTTGATGAAGACAGTGAAGAAGAACCTTTGGAAAAAGTTGAACCTCATTCAACAGCAAACATAATTCCACAAGAGAAATTAATTCCAAATGTTGTTACTGAACCAACTTCACTCACTGATCTTGTCACACTAAGGGATCACCCTATATCTCAAGTGATTGGAGACATAACAGTAGGTGTACAGACAAGACATCAACTCAACCAAGATGTGATGCATGTTTGTTTTCTCTCTCAAGTTGAACCTCAATCCATAAAAGATGTTGAACAAGATCCCCACTGGATCATTGCAATGCAAGAGTAACTCAACCAATTTGAGAGATGCAGAGTTTGGGATTTGGTTCCAAGACCCAAAAACTATCCAGTCATTGGAACCAAATGGGTATATAGAAACAAACTAGATACTAATGGTGTAATTGTGAGGAACAAGGCTAGTCTTGTTGCTCAAGGTTATAGGCAAGAAGAAGGGATATACTATGACCAAACATTTGCATCAGTTGCAAGGTTGGAGGCAATCAGAATTTTTCTTGCTTATGCTGCCTACAAGAAGTTTAAAGTCTACCAGATGGATGTGAAAAGTGTTTTTCTAAATGGAGTACTAAAAGAAGGGATTTATGTTGAACAACCTGCAGGTTTTATCTATTTAACTCATTCTTCTTATGTATTTAGATTGCATAAAGCCCTCTATGGTCTAAAGCAAGCTCCAAAAGCTTGGTATGAGACTTTAGCTAGCTTTTTGATAGAGCATAAATTCACTAGAGGCATTGTAGATAAAACATTGTTCACTATGCACTATAATGATCAAACATTATTAGTACAAATATATGTATATAACATTATATTTGGGTCTACAGATTCCAAATTATACAAGAGGTTCTCAGATCTCATGCATTCAAAGTTTGAAATGAGTAGCATGGGTGAGCTCTCCTACTTCCTTGGTCTCCAAGTGAAGCAGCTACATGATGGCATCTTCATCTACCAGGCTAAATATGATAAAGAGTTTATTAAGAAGTTTGGGATGGATGATGCCTCAGCAAAGAAAACACTTATGGGCACTAATATTATAATAGACACTGATGAACAAGGGAAACATGTTGATCAGAAGTTATATAGGGGTATTATTGGGTCCCTACTATACCTTACAGCTAGCAGACCAGACATAAAGTTTGTCACATGTCTTTGTGCTAGGTTCCAGGTGAACCCTAAATAATCTCACCTAATTTTTCTAAAAAGAATTTTGAGATATATAAAGAGTTGTCCTAGTCTAGGCCTTTGGTATCCTACTGAGTCAGAATTAGATTTAACTGGATATTCAGATGATGACTTTGCTAGATGCAGGGTTGACAGGAAAAGTACCTCAGGGACTTGTCAGTTCCTTGGTATAAGATTAGTGTTTTGGTTCTACAAGAAACAAACATCTGTGTCCACATCAACTACTGAAGCAAAATACATTGCAGCTGGCAGTTGCTGTTCTCAAATGTTGTGCATTCAAAATCAACTTTTAGACTATGGTTTCAACTTAAATAATTCAACTCTCTTTTGTGATAACACAAGTGTTATATCCATAGCACAAAATTCAGTACATTAGAGTAGAACTAAGCATATAGACATTAGACATCATTTCATTAGAGAGTGTGTAGACAAAAATAAAGTTAATCTTATCTATATCTACACTGATTTACAAAGAACTGATATTTTCACCAAACATCTGGATGAAAGAAATCACTTGTTCTTTATAAATCAGCTTGTAATGATCAATGGAAAAGCTTTAATTTAATTTCTGTCTGCACTAGGCGAATTTTCCAAAGTTCGTCGAACGGAGTTCGACGAACTGGGAAAAGTTCTTGAGATATTCGTCGAACGGAGATCGACGAACTCTCTGTGAGTGAAATTCTTTTCGTCGAACGAAGATCGACGAATTTGCTTCAGAAAAATTTCGTCGAACAAAGCTCGACGAAATGTTTTCAAATCTTCAGACTGAGCTCGACGAATCATTTAACTACAAATTATTTCGCTGATCTCAGATCGAAGAATTATTTTATTTTTTTGTGGAACGGAGTTTATCGATTCATATTCTGGAAAATCTTATATCTAGGTTTTCTTCGACCTCCGTCCCGCGCTTTCAGTTCTCTTGCACTTGATCTTTGTTTTTCTCTTGCAGGTGAACAAATGGCGATTCCAGCAGACAGTCTCGCAGCGATGAGATTCGACACAGGATTTGATGTCGATTTTGAATCCTTCCAACACTCAGACCCAATATTCCTGGACATTCTAAAACTGCTTGAAGATCAGCAGTTGAAGACTCTGATGACCACCATAATCAAACTCGTCAGCGCTGAGATCAGAGAGTGGGTCTACACTTCTTCCACCACCAATGAGAACGCCCTGACAGGGACAATATCGGGTAATGCAGTTTCTCTCACCCCCGCCATTCTGACTGAAATTTTTGGATTAAACAATGGTACAGAAGAATTAGAGATTGCAAATGAAGAGTTTGATGAGATGCTGAGTATGATGGATTATTCTGGAGAAACCCCTAACAAACTGCTGAAGAAACATCACTCTGCTGAGTACAAATTTCTAGCAGATATTGTGGGGAAAGTATTGTTGGGCAAGCACACTGCCCATGATTACATAACCAGACATCAATTCCTGGTAATGTGTGTTGTGGTGAACAAGAAGCAGGTGAACTGGGCTCAGATTTTGTTTGAGCTGATTAAGAAGAAGAATAATAAAAAGGAAGTTTGTTTTGGAAGAATTTTGGGAATCCTCCTCAAAGAAAATGCTGTTGAATCACAGGTCTCCCTGACCATATTCATCAATGCTTCCAAGAGGCTCATATGTGCCCTCTTTGGCAGGTGGGAGAGGAGCATCACCAAGCCCTCCAAGGCTTCTTCCTCTTCCACCAGGCCTTCTGAGAGTATCAGTACTAGTTTGGTCACTCCCCACCCTGCTGAAGATATCCCTCATCCACCTCCACCTCCTCCAGCTTCTCAAAGCCATCCTCAGATGCTACACCAACTCCCCTCCACCACTCCAACCACAGTTCATACTCACACACCTTCATCATCCCCAATTCATACATCTCCAACTCATATTTCCCTTCATACCTCACCCTCCTCCCAACATGATACACAAATTCCATGTCACACTCATATTCACTTTCATACATCCTCTTCCTCTCCACATGGTACACAAACTCCATCACCACCTTCATCTCCCTTACCCCACCATCTAGCCAACATCTCATCCTTCAATCTGCTCACATCCCCCCTCCATACTCCTCCTCAGAATGCACAAATGCAAGATTCCTTACCTCCTCCTCCACCATCAACTACCATTCCCCTTTCTGCTTCTACTGAAACACCCTCTGCCTCTCTGCCAGTAGACCCCTCCATTATTCCATCTCTCATTGCACTTCTTACTCCCCTCCTCAAAACCATTATAGCAGAGGTTATTTCACCTCTTGCTTCCTCCATTTCCTCTCTTGCTGATAAGATATCTGTTCTTTTTGTTCCTCCCTCTTCAGTTAAGGGTCTGTCTCTAGTGTACACTGAAACCAGGAAGGGGGAGATACTCAATGAAGAAGTAGTAGCAGAAACAGTAGCACATGCAGCAGTAGCAGCAGAAACAACAGCAGCAGCAGCAGTAGAAACATCAGAACATGAAGCAGCAGAAGCAGATGCTGATGCTGATAAAGATTTATTTGATTTAATTCATTTTATTTAGTCTGATATGGATCTGGATGAGCAGGTTCCAGAGGAAATAAACACTGCTAGTGATTTTATTATAAATCCCACAGTTGATCTCTTAAAGTTGTTGAGCAATTTTGATACAGCTTATTTTAATAATCTTCCAGAGTACAGCATTAAGTCATCTATGGCTATAGTCCCCTACACCTCACCAATAAGCCCCAAAGTTGCCAAGCAACTCAAGGCTAGTTTTGTCATTTCAGAGGCTCCTGTCCTACCATCTCCACCCAGAGCTGATCCCATCATTATTTCATCCCCTCCAAAAGATATTTTTGCTCCTACCTTCATAATGGATGACTCACCAATGTCTGATCTTGATGCATTGATCATGGCTGACATAGAAGAAGAAAATAAATCAGTTGCTGAAAGCACTGATATGCACAGCTCTCCTCCTCCAGCTCATACTCAAGCTGAAAAGTCTATTGATAAATCTGTACTAAAAGTTATTGATATTTTGTATGATGCTCCTCAAGACTCTGATGATGAGGATGATGATGACGAGGACTCTGATGATGAGCTTAAGAAAAAGAAAGTTTATAAGAAGAGGAAAGCTCCTCCACCTCCTGCCCCAAAACCAAATCCAGCAAATGGCACACCTTATTATATACTTCAGAACATCACACCTTACAAGGGCATGCCAGCATGGATGTTGCTGTCCAAGAACCAGCAAAAAGAAAGGAAGAAAAGCAGGAGATACTCACCTTCTCCTCAGAGATTCAGAAAGGATCCTCCTCCTCCTCCTCCACCTGCTGTTGGTGCTTCAAGTTCTTCAACTCAGAGGACTACCCAGTTTCAAACCTATCAGAGACATCAGGGTAGGTCCTCCTCTTCTTTAGGAAGCAGCCAGCAGAGGCAGTATTCATTAGGCAGGCAACAGCAACATCAACAACAACAACAGCAACCTCAACATCAACAGCAGCAAATTACAGAACATCAGAAAGCAGAAAGATCAAAGAGACCTGCCTCCCCTCCTGTATCCTTTGAAGATCCAGAGACAGCTACAACTGCAAGTATGGTCAGGTTCCAGGAACTGGTTGGCCTATCCATGATTAATAAAACAAAAGCTGAAGGGAAGGATCCCTCTCAATACTCAACCATGTCCAAATACAGGAAGGAAGAAATTAACAGATTTGTTAAGGCTAATAAATTCGTTAATGTTGATGATTATATAAAACTATATCCTGAAGCTGTAGTGTCAAGGGCTACCTCCCTTAATATCATTGGAGCTGCTGGCATGACAATGACAAAAGCTCAAGCAGCTGATCCTAACAGGGAAATTAAGTTTAATCAGCCAGGTGACAAAGCTAAGGAGGATGAGCCAAAGGAGCCCAAAAAAAAGAAATGAACATTTTGAACTATTCTTAATCTCTCTATTGTTTTAAAACTGTCTGTATATATTCTTGATACAAAACTCTCTGTGTATATATATATCTGCTGCATATGTTAAAATTTCTGTCAGATATATTTTTCTTGCTTTAGTATTAATGTGAGTCTGTAATTAGTGACCTTACCCAAATATGAAGAGATTGTTGGATCCCTACTTGGATTTGGGCTAGGTTCACTAAACTAGGATGTCTGACCCAACATGTATAGTCAGGGTCATGGTTGTGTCCTAGAGTCTAGGTCATGTCCTTAGAGTCAACATTGTATGGACCAGCTATCAACAGACTACAAAATACTCAATACTTAGAGAAATTTCAAACACTCAGGAAATGAGTTCGACGTTCGTCGAACTCAGGTCGACGAAAGTCGTGCTCAGCTCGACGAACTCAAAGACAATTCTCTGAGCTGAGCTCGACGAACTTGGTACTCAAGTCGACGATTTATGGACACTATATTTCAACATTCCAAGTCCAGAATTCTTTTCTCTGAACTCCAATCGACGAACTTAGTTCTCAGCTCGACGATTTTTGGGTATTCTACTTCAACATTTTATTACAGAAACATCTAAATATTCTAAATCCAGAATCATACTCCAGTCGACGAATTCATCTTCTCAGCTCGACGAACTTAGACCACATTCTTGGCAAAGCTTTATCAAGTAGCAGTTAGAAATTCTCAACTCGACGAAACTAGTTCTCAGGTCGACGATTTATGGACACCTTGCTTTAACATTATTAAGTACAAGAAACATTTCACTGAACTCCAGTCAACGAAGTTATATTCTCTGCTCGACGATCTTGATGCATAGAATTAGCATGGTTCCAAAGAAAGCAGTTAACTACTCTTAGGTCGACGATCTTGGATCTCAGTTCGACGAACAAAGACTATCTGGTCGACGAACATAATCTCTCAGCTCGACGAACTCGGGACCCAGGTCAACGAATTCTATTTTCTGCTCAACGATTTCTGTGAAGTTCCAGACTTGGATATTTTCCTCCCTCTGTTCTTAATTTATTGCAATAATTCCTGAGTAATCAATGCTAAATATTCTCTGAATATTACCGTTAGAAGCAGCATTGATTATGGACTTCATCAGGATTATTGCTTGTCGTTTTTCAATTGGACAGTTGGGGAAATCAATCAATGCAAATATTCTCCAGGCCGTCAGCATTGAATGAAGGAAGGAATTCAAAATTCAGATGGAAGATTTCATGGGAAATATAAAAAGAATTTTCCTCCTTCCACACATAGTTAATAGGATCTTCTTCTTCTTTCTCGGCAGAACACAGAGAACAAGACACACAGGACAACAACACAGTAGAGAAATCAGAAGTCTTAGACCAGAGAAAGAACAGTAAGCTGAAGAAGAAGAAGAACATCAATCAAAAATCAAGAGTCTTCTTCATCTCAGGATTCTTCAAAGGACAACAAATATTCTATCTGTCAAAGAAGTTCCTGGATACCATCTGGTCAAGGCTGAAATATTGAAGACCTACTCACCTACAGCAAGGCTCAAATCTTCCTGAGTTCAATATCTCATGGGGAGTTTTTGCTAACATCATAAATCCACTAAGTCTTCTCAGTTGTATATGAGAAAGAGAAGACACCATCACTCTTTCATCCCCCACTGTAAAAAGGGTTCTTTAACTACCTTTAAAAGTTATTTTTGGTTGCAAGTCTACTGACCAAAAGACTTGTGTTGGTTTTTGAGCACCTGATCAAAAGCTCATTGGTGGCAGTCATCTGATCAAAAACCTGAGTGGATTCCTACCAGGGTGGTAGAAGAGTGGATGTACCCAGGTTGAGGAACCACTATAAAATTCTTGTGTTGTCTGGTTGCACTTTTTCTTTTGTTCTTGTTGTGGCTGTGTCACTTAGGTTTGTTGTGTTAATTCCAGTTAGTTTGACATTTGCAGTACCTGTGGTAGTTTAGGTTACCTTAGGATTGCTCCTTAAATTACTGCATAGTTTTGGTATCAAATAGCTTTCCAATTCTAACTCTTTCATTTACAGCAAAAAGTTGTTATAGATTTTAAATTTTCAAATATACTTTATTCCTCCCCCCCCCCCCTCTAGATTATCTCAGATCTAACCCTTATTTTCTCATTGAACGTCGAGCGACAAGACCACCAGAACTCTGAAATATTTCTAGAGCCTCGTATTCAGACATCCAGAGGTCTCCCTAAGGCAAACACGATGATCAAAAGAAGAACTTGAAGGGGAAGAGCAAAAATGACCATTCTACACGAAGGGCGAACGCATAAAGAACGACGACCTCTCACGTCTTCGTCTTCACCTTCAAAATTTCTTCATACGGAGTTTCTCTTGCATATTTTAGAACTATTATAATCTTGTATTCTCTTTTATATTAGTTATCTTCTTGTATTGGTGATGTAATTCGTCGTGGTTGTTGACGACTAGGTCCGTGTGCGACTTAGGGGGGAATTCGCCACGTGTGTTAGCGACTAGGTCTGTGTGAGGCTTGGGTAGGAATTCGCCGCGAGTGTTGGCGACAAGATCTAGGATTTTGATCTAGGGGTCTACTTAAGGCCTTATCTAGGAAGAGATAGTCTAGAGCCAACAGGTTCTTGGGAGAAGGGTCGGTATAGAAAACAAAAAGGGGATTTTCATTCTCCGACTCGATTTCTAGCATTATAGAAATCAACATTTTTTGTAATCAACTCTCTAATGAAACAAAAATAGTCTTTTTTTTCACTACCTTGATTTTATTTTTTATTCTCTAAAATTGTTTGGAAACATATTTTCATTCAAAGCCTTAATTTAAAATATTTTTATTCAAGTAAGAATTCTCGCATTGATCTTAGTATTAAAAGATCATTAATATTATAATCATTCATATTTGTTAGAGTTATTATTATTCTATTGTTGAGTATTAGTCCCACACCGCCTATCGGTGTTGGGTGCCTTGACGTATTTTCTTTATATAGCCCCTTTGAGGAAGAATATTTTGCACCAACTATTTCCTTCTACATGGTATCAGAGGAGGTTCTGAAACCTCATTAAATTTTTTTCCGCTTCCGCCACTGTTTCCCCCCTCCCAAAACCCGACCCCATCTCCTCTTCCTCTTCCGCTTCCGCTCGCTTGCTAGGGCTCGACGGGTGCTTCTCACCCCCTGCTCCCGTCTACGGGATCGGCCCTTGATTCCAAGACGGGAGCGGGCCTCTCTTCTGCGACATCGACGTCGTCTTCTTCTCCCGACGGCTTCGCCAGGCCTGGATGCTTTCTCCCGTCGGCTCTCCTCTGCGACATCGACGGCTTCGTCTTCTTCTCCCGACGGCTTCGTCGTCTCCTTCCGACGGCTGTGCTTCCGTCGCCGTCTTCTATCGACGGCTTCTTCGTCTCTGCTTCTCTCCCGACGGCTGCTTCTCTCTCAACGCATCCGGCTTCTGTCTGCACCCGCTGTAACTCTCTTCTTCTCCGGCATGGATGCTGCTCTGCCGCTACTTCTCCGGCCTGCTGCTGGTACAGCTGCTTCTTCTCCTGTTGCCAGGCGTTGCTTCCTCTTCGTGTCGTTGTTGCTCTGATGCTACTCTCTTCTTCTCCGGCATGGATGCTGCTCTGCCGCTGCTTCTCCGGCCTGCTGCTGCTACAGCTGGTTCTTCTCCGGCTGTCAGGCGCTGCTTCCTCTCCGTGCAGCTGCTGCTCTCTTCTTCTCTGGCTGCTCTGCGTGCCGCTGCTGCTCGGCCGCTCTCTATTTTAGGGTTTCAGTTTTAATGTTTTTGGTTCAGTTGTTATTGTTGTTTGTGGTTGTCGTGTCGCTTTGCGTCTCGTTACGATTTTGTCCTTTCTCCACGTGATCTGGGTTCATGTACCCGACGAGGGTCCCACACGTGCACGTGGTCTACGTGAGGGGGAGTGTGCGTCACGGCCTCCAGGCATAGTCTATGCCTTCTTGCACGTATTCCACGTAAGGGAGAGTGTTTGTGATAACGGCGACTCGGATGCCTCTTTCCCGACTCATGCCTTAGTCACACATGGCCCCCAGGTCGATTTTGTATGTTGTTTGTCTCTTCTCGTCGTTTTCTCTGGATTTGGTAGGGTTGGTTCGGTCGTTCGTGGTTGACCTAGTTTCCGCTCCGAGTGTATCCAGCGTGATCATGGTCGATTTTGTGGACCAACGTCGTGTGGCTCTTGCCCGGTTGAAGTATCCCCAGTGACACGCGGTTGGGCCTCGGTAGCGGCTATTTTGTCCCGCGTTGCCAACCGTATTTTACCATCCTTTTTATGCTATGTTCAAGTTGTAGGGTCCCCCTTCAGCTTCAGGGGGAGTGTTAGAGTTATTATTATTCTATTGTTGAGTATTAGTCCCACACCGCCTATCGGTGTTGGGTGTCTTGATGTGTTTCTTTTATATAGCCCTTTGAGGAAGAATATTTTGCACCAACTATTTCCTTCCACAATATTGATGAAATATATTGAAAGGTTCTTTTGTGTTCATCAAATCATAAATTTTAACCTCTGCAAGCTAACGCCGCACGATAACCTCTATCGTTACCGCCAGTTGTAGTGAATAGAGATTGAACTTCTTCTCTCTTCATCACAATAAAATTACTCTTCTATATAATCATTTCTGAAAAATTAAAATAAAGATTTTTATTCAATATTTTTGAAATCACTTTGATTAACAATAGTATTTTTGCTTGGAAGTAAATTCTTGAAAAACCCTTATTCATCCCCCCTAAGGGCACTAGTAGATCCAACATTTATATCAGTGGATGTCACTTTTTTAGAACATTGTATTTTTATACCTTAATGTCAGAGGGAGAAATCTAATAAGATTCAGGATCTAAACTAACGAACATATAGCTTGATAATCTTCAAAATCCATGAACAAATCCATCAGATTCCACTCTCAAAGGACTTCCACCTCTCAATGCTCAAAAAAACTCCATTATTGGTGATTCAAAATGTATCTACTCTTTTCAGAATACTTTCCTGAGATTCATAGGCATCACTCCTCCAAATAGTCATGTTTGTTAACTAATTTAATCACGAAAGAGAACATAGTAATGAGAATGAAGAAGATGATGATCATTATGACCTGACCCTAAACCTTGTAAGTACTTTTTCAATGAACTTCCTATTGCTTTTCAAAAAAGGTATCAGAACGTACACGCAACGTCCAATATACAAATGTATCTTATGTGTCATTATATTCATACTTTTATAACTTGGTTTCCACATTATCGTTTGTATCCATTCCATATAATGGATTCCTGAATGAAAAAGAGCTATGATCAAGGAGATGATAGCTCTGGCAAGGAATGACGCATTTGCACCTCAAAGCAGACTTGCCTTACAGAAAATAAAGGATGGTGGGATGTAGATAGATTTTTTTCAATCAAATAAAAATTAGATTGTATTATTAAAAGGTACAAAGCATAACTAAAAACCCGCAAACTTATGGTATTGACTCCACAAGACATTTGATCTTGTTGCAAAAACCAATTACATCATGGAGATCTTATCTTCTGTTGCCCATTGGTTGGATAGAATGCTTTCTTCATTGGGAACATCATGAAGAAGCCCAAATGGAAAATCCTACAAGGTTCTCTGATAATTAAATCCAAGGGAAAGTCTGCAGTTTAAAGAATACATTATATCACCTAAAGCAGTCCCCCATAGATTGATTTGAGTGATTTCAAAAGGTTATGATTTCCTTTGGAAACAACCAAAAAAAGGTGAATGACACAATATCTGTTCCAAAAAATGAAGGAAAATGGTGATTCTAACTATTAAGTAAATGAGAATATTTTTTCAAAAGATGATATGAAAGGAATTAAACAACTAAAACAAATATTGTCAGAAGAATTGAACATAAAAAATTTTATGTTTCTAAGATACTTTCTTGGAATCAAGGTAGTAAGGAACAAATTACAGGTTGAGATTTATCTTGCAGCAGGGTTTCTGGCGTGGTGAACCAGATTGTAGATTTATTCTTTTAGTTTTCGTTTAGAATATTCTTGAAAGTCCACCTAGTGTCAACTATCTTCACCTAGGGGGGGAATAGGTGACGTGTAGCGTTTTTGCGGAATTTAAATTGTACCTGCACACGAAAATAAAACAACACAGCAGAACAGAGTACACAAGCTATTTATAGTGGTTCCCCGACTTGGGTACATCCACTTTCCCCCTTCGACCTATCTCCCAACAAGGGACGACACGGTCTCTTCACCAACAGGATTGAAATCCAATCCTTGCACTATCTGAACGAACCCTTCCACACGTAGGAGTCAACACTCCCACAACACGGGTTGCACCCAACCCTTACAACTCGGAACAACCGTTCCTCTACAACAAAAGTAAAATAGAATGTACAAGAAATACAAACTACGTATGGAGACTACGGTGTCCCTCTTCGTTGACGACGTGATCTTGAAGTCTACAAAGAGTCCACAACCTTGGTCTCTCTTGGAGAGAATCTCCCCGGAACCGGCGGCGGCAAGATGGGCGGCGGCTAGGTTCACGGGATCGGCGGCAACAACGATGTGCGGCTGCTGTTGTTTAGAGATCCAAACTTCGTAGCGAAGCTAGCTAGGTCTACCAACGGTCACACTAGGATCAATCGTCTCGATCGATTCGGATGGGGAAGATTTTCACAATCAACAAATCGAGAGACAAGAGATCTCTGGTTAGACACGTGAGACGCTGAGCTTAGCTAGGCTTCTGTCGCAGGAGGATCTGGGCGAAACCACGATCAACCGGCGAACAACTTGGCGCGAGCGGCGGCGGCGGCAGCGAAGCGGAAACGGCGATCTAGGTCACGTCGCGGCTCGCGTTTTTCTTTTCTTCTTCGCTGCTTCTACTGTTCAAAAATACCCGTGTATTTATACACACGTATACTCCTAAATGACCGTTGTGGGTCCCACCTGAAGGAAACCCTAGTTCCGGTTCAACATAGTCCAGCGGCAGAATCCGGTCCAGCGCCTTCCAGAGAAATCGCTAAGTAAAAATCGGCGAGAATCGCAGGTGATTCTCGACGAATCGGCGAGAATCAGTTAGTGATTCTCGACGATTCGTCGAGAATCACTAGTGATTCTCGCCGAATCACTTGTTGATTCTCAACGAATATTACTTGGTATTCATGATCTGCTCAGCGATGGGTTCGGCGAGAATCACTAGTGATTCTCGCCGAATCTTACTTGGCACCGTTTTGAGGTAGCCGGATAGAGTCGGCGAGAATCACTAATGATTCTCGACGATTCGGCGAGAATCACTAGTGATTCTCGCCGAATCGGCGAGAATCACTTGGTGATTCTCGTCGAATTATACTTAGACGAATTTTCGTCTTTCCACCCAAGAGCTGCTCCTTGACTCATCCTTGCTCCTTGTCTGCTCTTGTATAAACACGGCCCTGTACTTGAAAGTAAGTGCACTCCAATAGAGAGAGTACACGTAGGCCAACACACTGATCTGCTCAACGAAGGATTACGTCGTGCAGACCCGTGTATATTGACCTACTGCACCCTGACATTGGTTTGCACTTAGCGTGAAATAACTGCAAGCACAACTTAAGAGGTTTCATCAAATACATTGTGAATTCATCTTATCTTGACAGGTGGCTTCCTCAAATCCAGGAAATTGTGGATACAATACCCAACAATCTCCCCCTATTTGACGAAGCCAAAACCCTACTAGCTAAGATGAATAACACCAAACAGATAATATAAACAACATTCAGAATTTAAATATGCAGCACAAGAGAATATAGGCAGACAAATCAAGACTTGAGTCATTCATAAATTCAAATGCATATATATATATGTATATATACATAATCTCAAGATTGTTCATATAATAACAATAACCATTAATTGTTCTTAAGAGAGAATGACAATTGTTCTTAAGAGAAATGACAAGCTATAAAGTTTTGACTATTTTTGCTTAGCTAAGTCATCCTTGAGTTTTTGCGTCAAATACTTCTTTTTTTGCTTCTCCATATACTCTTTGGGCTTCGGATAATATCTGGGAGGAGTAGTTTTAGGCCTTTATCTGCCGCCGTGTTGGTCCTGAAGAAGATGTTTCGTTTCGCTTCATACGTCTTGTGCATTTCCCACTCATACTGGCTGTATACTTCGTTTCGATTGATTTCTCCTTTTTCCTGTAGCCAGAAGGTGTCCAAGATGATATTCTTTGAAACTGGACTCCACTTTTCGTTTCTTATTTCCTCCTCACTCAGTCGAATTCTCTTTTCAGCTTGTGTCTCCTTGGAGGTCCCTTCTTGAGCTTTTCTCTTCCCCCTGGCTTTTGCTAGGGCCTCTTGGTCAAACATGCTCATCAGTTTTGCTTTGGAAATAGCTCTAGCATCAGCTTCACTCATGGGAACGTCTGCAGCACTTACTCCCTCAACAGCCGTAGAAGTCTCAGGAGCATGAATACCCGCAGGATTTTCAGGCAAAACGACGCCTAACGCCTGTTGGAGCATCCACCAGCAACTGTCATAGACATATTTGTTGGACTGTTCGAAGTTGTTGATCATGACTTCCCGAAGCTCAGCCATCTTAGCTATGTATTCCTTCTCCCCCTTTTTGGCTTCGACTGCGATGGAGTTTGCATAGGAGTGCAGTGAGTCATCAATATGCTTGGTAGTCCTGGAGAATTCAGTGACCAAGGCCTGCTGATTGGCGTTGAGAGTTACCATATTACCGTCAAACTTTTGAATGTTGTTTGCTACAACATGAGCATTCTGATTCACTACGGCAAGAGTATCGGTGTTCTTTTTCAATCCGGCCATAAGAAGAGTGACCGCTTGGCCGGCCGCTGTATACTTTTCTTCAAATTTCTTGTCCATCATGTCAAGTTTATGATTGATCTTCACCATGTTCTTGAGCATGAGATTTTCAGACTTCTTAATCCTTTGCAGCATTTTATTCTGAGCTTTATCAAAGGAGGCTTTAAGCTCATTCACTATGCCCTGAATGATATTCACGGTATGAGTGGCTAGATTATCTCGTAGTGGAAGATCCGGAGGCACTTCTTGGCCTTGCACTTCATCAGATGCACCTGTAGAGCTGGACAGGAGCACAGCCTCTAAGGGTGGAATACTGGCAGCATCTGTAGATTTCTCGGACTCCCCCTCCACTCGTGCACCAATGTTTTCAGGAACGATTTCAGGTGCGTGCTTGTCAGATGGAGGTTCAATGAGATCCTGAGTCTCCAATGCTTCTTGTCCCTCATTGTCATCTTCCTCTCCTTCATCATCCATGAAATCATCTTCATCAGCATCCTCTTCCAACTCTTGGTCAGCAGTCCCCTGTACATCAGCTTCGGCTCCTTGATCGTTCCGGTTCAGGGCCTCCTCATTCTCCGGCACAGCTTCACTGTCTTCTTGTATATCTGCCACAGCATCTCTGGCCATTTGGGAGATGTCAGCTACGATATCAGCATGAGTGGGTAGAGGCTCCCCCTCAATT
Organism: Platanthera guangdongensis; assembly: GCA_039583875.1. Classification (NCBI taxonomy): domain Eukaryota; kingdom Viridiplantae; phylum Streptophyta; class Magnoliopsida; order Asparagales; family Orchidaceae; genus Platanthera; species Platanthera guangdongensis. Next base: position 92,066,424 of record CM077162.1, on the reverse strand, counting down.
CCTGCAGTCAAAGTATCAGGAATTTCACTGGGGGTTACTGCTGGAGATACGTCCTGTTGTTCTTCCACGGGAGCCTGCCCAATTCGCCTCTCCCATCTGTCAAAAACACTCGAGTCCATTTTCTTGAGGTAATGTATAGGAATACCTTTACTCATGTCATATTTATCTCCATTCAGCTGATTGAGATACAGACTGATGATTCGTCCAAAGCTCGGAGATCTCAGGGTGTCCTTTATCTTCTCGAACAGCAATGCCCCCCAGTTGAACCTTTTACGGCAGACAATTGCCACCAGGACCTTGAACATGTCTGCAGAGATATGGTCATGAGAGTCTGGCTTGCAGATGAGTACTTTTCCGATTATGTCTGACAGAAGCTTCCCTTCTTCATTCATATCCTTGCGCTTTATTGACCGAGTTCCTCGTGGGAGACCACAGAATAAGAGAGTCCTGGTTTTGTCTTCTTCCTCAAGATAGTCCTCGTGCTCCGAGCTAGAGAGCTGCAGGAAGCGGGTCAGCTTGCTGGCAGACATCTTGATCTTTGCCCCAGCCACCTTGCTTTTGATAAGAGAGTCGTCATTCCGGAGTTTTGCGGTATCGAAGAACTCCAGCACCTCTTTGTCCAAGATTTTGCACGGGTGCTCCAGGACGAATGAGAGCCCAGCCTCTTCCAGCATCAGAATGATGTTTCTGAATTCGTCAGAGGCATGAGAGAACCCTGTTCGAACTAGCTCGCAACCAGTGACCAGCCCAGCGGTTGTCCTTGGAGCCATTGCAGATCTAGGGAGAGAAGCCCTACTCTACGCTTAATCAAAAATCAAAAAGGAAGCGACACTAGTGAACAAGTCCAAGTAAGGGTGAGGGGGGTGGTTACCTAAAGGCGTAGACGGTGAGTTAGTTCGATGAAGACGAGGGACACCCGATGAGTGCACGCGGAGAAATTCCTGGAAGAAGGAATCGAAACCGGGAGAGATCGTCGGTGAGAAACTTCCCTGGGTGAGAAACTTCGGCGGGATTCTTGCGAGAAACCTTCGGTGAGAAAATAGCGGATTCGGTGAGTTTCCTGCGGAGTTCGGCGGGATTCGGCGGGATTCGACGGAAGCCTGCACGATTCCTGGTGAGTTTCCTGCGGAGTCCTGCGGAGTTCTTCTTCGCTCGACGAAAATCCTGCGGAGTTCGGCGGGATTTGGCGAGAACCTTGCGGGAAGACGATTCGGCGAAGACCGTGCGGGATTCGTAAGGAATGTAAAGAGTCGGCGGGAATGGGATTCTCCTTAAATGTGATTCTCCTTAAATGTGATTCTCCTTAAAGCCAAGCTCGACGAGTTAAATGGGATTCTCAAGGTTTCCGTTTGTCTAAGTTAATTTGAAAGTCTTCTAACTATATAGATACTCCTTAAAGCCAAGCTATTAGGGTTTGAGCCGGCTTTTCCATACATTTATTGATGGCAAGGTTTCCAATGATGTATTTTCGTTGTCGAGATTTCCAAAGATGTATCTTCGTCAGTTTTCAGTGAACTAATTTACGCCTGCAGATGTTAGTTCTCGAATCTACCAGTGGAATTTTCGATAACTCTTTAATGATGTATCTAATCTTTATATTCACCGTGTTGACCTATCCTTAGATGTGCACACATATATGTATAAGCATAAGTATAAATATACATATATATATATGTAAATGTGGATACAATATGACTCAAGTCCTTGAACTGATCAAAAGTACCTGGGATTATGAGAGTTAACATTTAGTCTCTCTGACTATAACATACCAGGTGCTCGATGTGAGTATGCTTATATAGATATCACTTCTGTTATTCCAGATGCATGTTTCAATTCAGTCTTGAAACACCTACTGTCTAGTTCTCATCATAGTTACGGGAACCTAGACTACCCTGCAAGAAAGAATTACTTTACCTTAGGAACCCAAATCATATTGGGTCCTAGGTTCCTGTTAGCATAAGCACTCGACTGCCTTCCTTCAGAAAATCTGTCAGGAAGACTACCTCTGCCCCGAAACTGTGGATAAGCCCTTGCCTTCGACACAGAGGGGTTGTGCCAACAGTCGATGGCAAAGTGTCTCACTTTGCCACAGCACCAACACGGGTGAATGTTGTATCGCCGTTTCTGACCTGATCTAGTGACTGTGGTAGTCACGGTCCTAGGTCTAAACGGGATAGGGCATGATCTCCTCACAAAATGTCCTCTTCCACCGTGACACGTGGAAGGGTGGAAGGAATGCATGTTGCGAGCGTCATGAGGCCGGGGAGGTGGTGTCTTCCTTTCAGGCATCCCCCTTCCTGAGGCCCCATGAAAACTTACACCATGACTTCTAACCTCCATGTCCTGTGTCCTCGGGTGGTGAGAAGTGTTCTGAGAGCTGGGACATGCAGATTCACACCGAGTTGAGGCAGTGGCAGTGAATACAAAGGGCTCAGAATGAGCCTTAGGTATTCTCTCATGGGTGGCCATGACGGCCCTTGCACTACGGGTGTCTCCACATGAGGACAGATCACCCTTGCAGTGACCACGATTGTTCCTGTGGTCATACCTGAAGGCATGATGAGTTGCCTTCCTGCTTGGAGTGGGGGGTCGGAATACCGTTTCCCCATTTCTCCACGAATTGATAATCCGGGAGATCCACCCATTTTCTTGCTTTCTCTTTATAGCATCAACCTTAGAAAAGTTTGATACTATTCTTTTTTCATTCTCTAGACTACTCTCTAGAGCTGAGATTTTAGAGTCCTTGACCTTGTTGGATGCCAATTGGAGAACCAACAAGATCTTCAGTCGAGCAATCTCTTGAGCTTGCTCCTCAGCAAGTAGGTTGCTTGTCTGAAGGGCTCTCTTCAGGGAATCAGCATTTTCTGAAGGAAGGCAGTTCCTGTCTTCAGAAACTTCAAGAGATACGGGGCAGGATGAAGAATTTACCTGCTCTTCAGTGATATTGTCATTAGAGCCAGTGACCATTGTGCCATCCTCATCAGAGCTGCTTTCCTCACTGGCCTCTTCAGTCTCTGACACGGACACTGGAGCTCTGATGCTGTCCGAGAGATCCTTGCCTTCATCTTCAGAAGCGAGGACCCCCACATAGGCTTCATGCTCTGATTGACAGCAGATTCCAGCTTTCTCTGACCCCCCCATCAGCTCTGAGATCATCACCCACATAGATTTAGCCGTCCTACATTTTTCCAATCTAGAGCGAGAAGCTCCAGACCAGATATCCATGATAATTTGACGAATCCTCTTATCCAAATTAAAGAATGAAAGTTCCATTTCCGACATCTCAGCAATGCACTTGGGCACTTGAATTCCAGAGTCGGAGGTCTTCATAGGAATAAAAGGACCCTCTTCCAGGATGAAAGATGCACGAGGATCGATAGCATCCAAGTGATACGACACTCTCATCCTCCAGACGGGATAGAACTCCTTTGTGCATGTGGGGAGTCTTAGTGGCGATATCTCATGATCCAGCTCCATGCTTCTGACACTGGTGGCAGGATTCAACTCAAGGTGTAAACCTTCTTGATGAGCAACCTCGCTCTGATACCACTTGAAAGTCCACCTAGTGTCAACTATCTTCACCTAGGGGGGGGAATAGGTGACGTGCAGCGTTTTTGCGGAATTTAAATTGTACCTGCACACGAAAATAAAACAACACAGCACAACAGAGTACACAAGCTATTTATAGTGGTTCCCCGACTTGGGTACATCCACTTTCCCCCTTCGACCTATCTCCCAACAAGGGACGACTCGGTCTCTTCACCAACATGATTGAAATCCAATCCTTGCACTATCGGAAGGAACCCTTCCACACGTAGGAGTCAACACTCCCACAACACGGGTTGCACCCAACCCTTACAACTCGGAACAACCGTTCCTCTACAACAAAAGTAAAATAGAATGTAGAAGAAATACAAATTATGTATGGAGACTACGGTGTCCCTCTTCGTTGACGACGTGATCTTGAAGTCTACAAAGAGTCCACAACCTTGATCTCTCTTGGAGAGAATCTCCCCGGAACCGGCGGCGGCAAGATGGGCGGCGGCTAGGTTCACGGGATCGGCGGCAACAACGATGTGCGGCTGCTGTTGTTTAGAGATCCAAACTTCGTAGCGAAGCTAGCTAGGTCTACCAACGGTCACACTAGGATCAATCGTCTCGATCGATTCGGATGGGGAAGATTTTCCCGATCAACAAATCGAGAGACAAGAGATCTCCGGTTAGACACGTGAGACGCTGAGCTTAGCTAGGCTTCTGTCGCAGGAGGATCTGGGCGAAACCACGATCAACCGGCGAACAACTTGGCGCGAGCGGCGGCGGCGGCGGCGGAGCGGAAACGGCGATCTAAGTCACGTCGCGGCTCGCGTTTTTCTTTTCTTCTTCGCTGCTTCTACTGTTCAAAAATACCCGTGTATTTATACACACGTATACTCCTAAATGACCGTTGTGGGTCCCACCTGAAGGAAACCCTAGTTCCGGTTCAACATAGTCCAGCGGCAGAATCCGGTCCAGCAGCTTCCAGAGAAATCGCTAAGTAAAAATCGGCGAGAATCGCAGGTGATTCTCCACGAATCGGCGAGAATCAGTTAGTGATTCTCGACGATTCGTCGAGAATCACTAGTGATTCTCGCCGAATCACTTGTTGATTCTCAACGAATATTACTTGGTATTCATGATCTGCTCAGCGATGGGTTCGGCGAGAATCACTAGTGATTCTCGCCGAATCTTACTTGGCACCGTTTTGAGGTAGCCGGATAGAGTTGGCGAGAATCACTAATGATTCTCGCCGATTCGGCGAGAATCACTAGGTGATTCTCGTCGAATTATACTTAGACGAATTTTCGTCTTTCCACTCAAAAGCTGCTCCTTGACTCATCCTTGCTCCTTGTCTGCTCTTGTATAAACACGGCCATGTACTTGAAAGTAAGTGCACTCCAATAGAGAGAGTACACGTAGGCCAACACACTGATCTGCTCAACGAGTGATTACGTCGTGCAGACCCGTGTATATTGACCTACTGCACCCTGACATTGGTGTGCACTTAGCGTGGAATAACTGCAAGCACAACTTAAGAGGTTTCATCAAATACATTGTGAATTCATCTTAGCTTGACAGGTGGCTTCCTCAAATCCAGGAAATTGTGGATACAATACCCAACAATTATAGACTGTGAATTCCTTCGTATTCAATTTGCCCTAAATAAATAAATGGTTCTTCTAATAAACATTTAATCCCTCTCATTTCTTTTCATATGTTTCCTTAACATGAATACAGTACATCTATTAGACAGAACATTCAGTAACGTACGAAGGATTATGAAACAATTCAAACAATGAATCTCTAGATGTACTAAACAGGTGAAAAAAATGAAATGATCAGTTCTCTTCCTTCGCCAGTTTGAACTAAGAACAGCATTGGCAAGAATTAGGGGACATGAAAAGTCGCAGAGCATTTATCAGATTTAAAAAAACAGCAAAGAGTTTGAAAAGGATTGAACCTGAACTGGCGGCGGAGGGGGGAGGGTTGTGACTTGGGATTCGTGTAGCCGAATCTGGATTGGAATAGCCCCTTCCCACACGAACCTCGCCGCATCTTCCGAGTACAGCTCCATCCCTTCGAATTTCAATCGCCTCCTCCGTCGGTGCTCAGCGAGCCCTCTCTTCGTTTCTACTCGTCCCTCCGGCGCGCTTCGTGGAGTTGTAGGTCAGTTTTCTTCCACAGCTCAAAAGCAAGGTTATGTTTTATTAACTTTTGGAAGAGAGAGCTCATAAAACTTCCAAATCTTATGTAATCTAAAATCAATAATAATTGGAGATTGGCAGCCACAATACTTTCTTACACTTTGCAACTCCCAATAACAGTTTTTTTTTTTTTTGGTAATTTGCATTTCAAATTTTTAAAGGGCGTTGCTATCCGCACCGCAGTTTTAGCTATTCGTATCGCATTTTTTCTTAATTTTTTGTGTCTTTTGAAAATACGTTTTGTACATGCATTTTTAGGAAAAGTGTTCAACACGAAAGTTGTAGATCTCGACGATATCTACAACTTTCGTGTTGAACACGTTTCCTAAAAATGTATGTAAAAAGAGTATTTTCAAAAGGCGCGAAATCTGCACGTATTTCTCAAGTATGTTTCGTACATGCATTTTTAGGAAAAGTGTTCACGACGAAAGTTGTCGATCTCGTCTAGCTCTATAACTTTCATGTTGAACAATTTTCCTAAAAATGTATGTACAAGCCGTATTTTCAAAAGGCACAAAAAATTAGGAGAAAGTGTGGTGCGAATAGCCAAAACTGCAGTGCGGATAGCAGCACTCTTTTTAAAACTTGCAATTTGCACTCTCAAAATATGAGTGTTGTTATAGGCACACATATTTTGATTATATGCAATCAAAATATAAATGCAACTCAATTTAGATATTTGCACACTAAACATATAATTGCACACCAAAAACCGATGTTTAAAATGAATGCAATTTAAATTACAAAACCATTTAAGGGGCACCCACCATGCTTTTGAGCTTTTATAATCATATCATTATCTAGTAATATTGGAAACTTTAAGACCAAAAAATACAAGAAATTTGTAGCAGTTGTTCGGACAAAAATTAAGTTAACAAACATAAGATTCGTAACAGTTCATTAGGCAAAACGAGTTAGCAAACCCTAACCACATGGAGAGCCTTAAATTCTAAAAAAGATACACGGGAGAGAAGATTTTGAACTCTTACAGGTAATCTCTCTGATTTTTCCGGCGAAATAGGCAACAGGCGGTGCGGATTAAGGCTTCGGCGAGAGAGGGAGGAAGAAGGATTCGGGTGGCCGCAGAACGCGAAAACGGGGAAGACGCCGGTAGCGGGTTGTGCTGGGAGAGAAGCCGACCGGCCTCCTGCGATTTCCCGACGAAATAGGCAGCTGGCGGTGGGTCTTCGGGCAACGGCAAGCGGGGGAAGCGGAGGGATGCGGGCGGCTGCAGATCGCGAAAAGAAAAAAAGCAGGTTGTGCGGGTATTGGTAGAGGAAATTAGGTTTTAAGTTGTTAACACCGATTTTTTTGGTGGACCTATAACCAAATTTGGTGTGGCTATAACAACACTCCCAAATATAAATTTCTGGAACTCCACACCTTATGAGGGGGTATTTTCGTCCTTTGGCATTTTTAAAGTTCGGTCAAACGAATTTGAACCTGGATATCTCCTTCTGGTTAGAACTTGCATCATCATCATAACCCTGAAGAAGGAACATGGAGATCAGGTCATCTTCTCCCACGGCAAGGATGTTCTTTTCTAACAAGCAAAAGCGGCCTCATGGCCGACAGCACGTTTGGACCAATTATGTCAGCAGCCGCTTTTTTGTCGATGATGCCTCCATGAGATGCTTATTCCATGTTCAAGACGAAGACTAGCAGCGGGGCCAAGGGATGTTTTCCTGCCGCAAAGCAAAAGCAGCTTAAATACGTGTGGTTTTAAATACGTAAAAAAATTTTTGTCAACTTAAATACGTAAAAAAATTGAGATGTTATCGTGCCAGCTTAAATACGTAAAAAAATTTTTGGGGCCCACCATTTTGCTCGTCTCTTCAAATATCAAACCAAAAATTTCTTCCTCGGTCTCCAGCGGGACGCCCCATCCTAAAGGACCTAAACCCTTCATTGTTATTAGGTGTGATTTTATATTCGTTTTTTGTCATTTTACATTTCTTTTGTTCTTAGATTTTACAGTTATTTGATAGTTGTATTGTTATTAATTTTTAAGGTAGTTTTACAGTCCTATTATTAATAGGTTTTAGTGTTATTTTATAGTCGTAATTTTTTACATATTTTATAATAATATTATAGTTCTGATTAGTACTCCTAAAAGCAACGTTTTAAAAACCGGACTGTAGATGGAACCGGTCTTTGGAGAGGTTCATGGTTCAACCAGTTGGATCGGTTGAACTGGGGTTGGACTGTTTAAACAAAAGTAACTAATATTATATCATCATGTATGTACTATGAAATTCTATGAATATCATTATATCAAAAATAAAATATCTAATGCAAACATATCATAAATATAATGTCACACAATGAGATATAAAGTTAAAATAGACAATTAAACATCATGTGTAGAGTCTAGACTTAATAGCTCTTGATGGGTTACACCATGATTTGTAAGGAAGTTTCTCCCATGATCTCCCCCCAAAATGGGAGATCATGGGGTTGACTAGTCAACCCCACCTCCCATGATGAGGAGAACATGGGGGGTGGGGCCCCACTCTCTCTCTCTCTCTCTCCAAAACCACCCCCTTTAGGGGGCAACCGCCGTCGGCCGCCTCTGCCGCCGCCGGCTGCCGGCCGCCCGCCGCTGCCCGCCGCCCTCCCGTCGCCGCCCTCCCGTCGCCGCCCTCCCGCCGCCGCCCGCCGCCGTGGCGGCCCGTCGCCGTATACGACCTCCCCACCGTCCGATCGAGGTGAGGCTCTCCTCGTCGTCCGATCAAGAGGGTAACCACCCACTAACCCACTACTTGAGTGGTGGGGTCCGCCATGATCCTCCCCCGGAGGCTATAAAAGGGACCTCAGGACCTATTCATTCTTCACTTCTTTCTCTTCCCGGAGTTGTCTTCTTCTTCTTCATGTGAGAACTCTCCTGCCTCCTCCCCCGAGTCGGCCTCGAGTCGCCGTGAACCACCAGCGGCCACCCATGGCCACCAACGCTCCACCAACGCGCAGCCAGCAGGAAAACACTCAAGTCCCCGCAAAAGCCAAAGGAGGAAGGCAACCGCTGTAACGTCCCGGTTATGGGCTCAAAGGCCCGCAGGCTTGTCCCGCCCCACGGTCCCGTTACAGGGCTGCAGCCCAATACACCCCAACGCCTCTCCCGCCTGTTTCTCAGCAAGGCGCGTTGTTGGCGCTAGGTTTCGAACCCGCAACCCTTGATAAGCCAACCATCCAATGTCCTCATCACCAACTGAGCTGCAGCTCAGTTGGTGATGAGGACATTGGATGGTTGGCTTATCAAGGGTTGCGGGTTCGAAACCTAGCGCCAACAACGCGCCTTGCTGAGAAACAGGCGGGAGAGGCGTTGGGGTGTATTGGGCTGCAGCCCTGTAATGGGACCACGGGGCGGGACAAGCCTGAGGGCCTCTGAGCCCATAACCGGGACGTTACATAAAAAGTGCAGCTCAGTTGGTGATGAGGACATTGGATGGTTGGCTTATCAAGGGTTGCGGGTTCGAAACCTAGCGCCAACAACGCGCCTTGCTGAGAAACAGGCGGGAGAGGCGTTGGGGTGTATTGGGTTGTAGCCCTGTAACGGGACCACGGGGCGGGACAAGCCTGCGGGCCTCTGAGCCCATAACCGGGACGTTACATAAAACAAGTATTTTTCCGCAGCGTATAAGCATATTTTGATTCATGGACTAAATGAGCCACTAAGCCGAGGGATACGACTAACTGTTGCACTTAACTGATTTTCCTTAAAATAACTTAAAAGATCTTTCTCCATGATTAAGTAGGTTTTTGCTTGAGCGTCCGCAGTTATCCCCTACTGACGTGGCATCATGACACGCATTTTCCCTTACTCTGATAAGCTATTTATGTGGTGAAAATGCGGGTTGTGACAACCGCAACCAACAAGTGAACGCAACCAGAAGCACCAGAGCACCAGGAACGTCTCACGCATTCCAACATCCAAGCTACTCCCGCGGCGCAACCTGTTGCCCGCCGGGAGTCGTAGTCTCTCTCTCCCCCAAGTTGTAACGGGAGCGGCCTGTCGCCCCGATTCTCCAACACATTGTAATTAGCATAAGCTAATGGAATATGACCGGCGCAGGCCCGGTCACGTGGTTTTTTACCCATTTGAGAGGTTTTTCCACGTCATCACACCTTGTGTCAACTTCACATTTTCATTGACTGTGTGCGTGCTCGACCGCTCTATGAGCTAAGGTGGTCCAAGAAACAACCGGTCTGAACGAGGCATCGAGTTAGTCCGCAATAGTTTGGCACCGTCTGTGGGAACACGATTCCCAACATCTTTCAGAGGTCAAGATCACCAGCCTTGCCACTTCCAAGTTCTGCTTCAATGGTGAAAAGGAGCGCTCGCACCACTGAAGGATCCGCACTTGGCGGACACATCGAACCAACACAATCTCACTCACTAGTGGGCGTGTCACTGACTGTTGAGGCAGCCTTCTCCCCTGCTACCTCCTTGGAGGGGAGTGTTCGTCAGATGGAAGAATAGCAAATGGAAATGCCTGCATTACTCCGAAACATGGGAGCACCTCCTGCTCCCCCGATGCCGTCGGCCCCAACAAATCCTCTGTTGCAACCAAGCCCGGAAAGGGTCCAAGAAGAGCCCGAGGATTATTCTGGCGCCGCTAGCTCCACTCGCCCAACTCAAAGAGGAGTAAGAGCAGATCATATTCATCACCATCCCGCCAGCAACGTTCGCCCCCCTCATCTCGAAAGATTTACTCGAGAAGAGATCTGGGAGGTCATCGCTGAGGAATACCGCCAGGAAGGAGGAAGAAATGTTCACGTTCGCCGACCACTCTGCCAAGGCTCTCCTTTGGCGCTACAAATTCTCGACCATCCAATCCCACATGGGTTCAAGCTCCCGAGCATCGAAACGTTCGATGGGACCAACGATCCACTGGAACACATCAACCACTTCACCACCATCATGAGGATTTACAACGCTCCAGACCAGTTGCTCTGCCAAGTGTTCCCAGCAACACTCAAAGGACAGGCCCGTACATGGTTCCATTCCCTGAGAACTGGCACCATTACCAACTTCGCAGAGCTGACCAGGCAATTTGTCGTCCAGTTTATCGCAAATCGAAGAATTGTTCGCGATCCCTCACACCTTTCCCGTATTCGACAAAATGAAGGAGAATCCCTCAAGGACTTCTTTCGCCGCTTCACCTCTAAGGCACGTCAAATTCCGGATGTCGACCCCGAACTTCTCAGAGGTGTCTTCCTTGGCGGACTCCGGCCTAGCGGATTCTATTCAACACTCATGAGGGAGACAGTGCCCAGTTATCCAGATCTCGTTCACCGGGTCGAGGCCCAGATAGCAGTTGACAAGGCTATTGAAGCGCACCACCAGCAGTTTGAAGGAAAACAAAAAAGGAAGAAAGAAGAGGAGCCAACTCTCACAAGACAAGAAGAACGACGTCGGAGTGAGCGTCGCCACGATAGCCGTCAACGTGACCTTCCCAGGAATGGGGGGCAACATCCACTTCAGGAATGTACCCCTTTGAATACCACCCACACTAATGTGATGTATGCAATTCAAAATGATCCGGCATTCCAACGACCAAGAGCACCGCGGCCAAACCCCAAGGCTAACCAGACAAGATACTGCGAGATCCATCGCACAACGGGTCACAACACCGGAGAGTGTGTCGAGTTAAAAGATGAAATTGAACTTCTTGTCCGCTAGGGGCTCCTCAGGAGATTTTTGCAAGGACAAGCACAGATCCTAGCACAAGGAAACGGTGGAGGAAGGCAGATGGTGGGAAACATAGAGACCATCGTCGAACCCCCGACGATGGATACCTAGGATGGGTGCTCTCCCCGACGCAGGATGACCCTCTACAGCATGCCTGCAGCCTGGAATTTGTGTCGCATTCATCCCTCCGCATTTTGTATTAGGGTTGTTTATCGTCTGCATTTTCCATCACCTTATTTTTGTCACTGTGGAACAGTAAAAGTCACGAGCTCAGGCTCGCGCAAACCATGTTTATTTCCAATTACAGTATCATATTTGTTTAAAGGTAAAGATGTGCTTACAAACCAAACAAGCTGGTTCTTCACCAACTTTGCCCCTCAACTTCATGTCATCGTTAGGGCATGCCCCCTCGTAATTGCACCCGGATTGAGCACTTATGTTCTCCGGCACCCAGATTGAGCACATACGTAATCCGACAGTCGGATTGAGTACTTACATTCTCCGACGTCACTCTTCATGCCATCGTCAGGGCTTGCCCCCCTCGCGATTGCACCCGGATTGAGCACTTACGTTCTTCGACACTCGAATTGAGCAGTTACGTTCTCCGACAGTCGGATTGAGTACTTATATTCTCTGACATCACTCTTCATGCCATCGTCAAGGCCTGCCCCCCTCGCGATTGCACCCGGATTGAGCACTTACGTTCTCTGAAACTCTGATTGAGCACATACGTTCTCCGATAGTCGGATTGAGTACTTACATTCTCCGACATCACTCTTCTTGCCATCGTCAGGGCCTGCCCCCCTCGCGATTGCACCCAGATTGAGCACTTACGTTCTCCGGCACCCAGATTGAGCACCTACGTTCTCTGACAGTCGGATTGAGTACTTACATTCTCCGACGTCACTCTTCATGCCATCATCAAGGCCTGCCCCCCTCGCGATTGCACCTGGATTGAGCACTTACGTTCTCCGGCACCCGGATTGAGCACCTACGTTCTCCAACGGTCGGATTGAGTACTTACATTCTCCGACGTCACTCTTCATGCCATCGCCAGGGCCTACCCCCCTCGCGATTGCACCCGGATTGAGCACTTACGTTCTCCGGCATCCGGATTGAGCACCTAAGTTCGCCAACGGTCGGATTGAGTACTTACATTCTCCGATGTCACTCTTCATGCCAACGTCAGGGCCTGCTCCCTCGTGATTGCAACCGGATTGAGTACCCACATTCTCTGACGGTTGGATTGAGTACTTACATTCTCTGCCATTACTGCAAACCAACGCCTTGTCGTCTCTAGGACCCGCCCCCTCACGATTGCAACTGAATTGAGTGCCCACATTCTCCGGCGGTCGGATTGAGTACTTACATTCTCCGCTGTTACTGCAATCCAACGCTTTAACATCGTCAGGGCCTGCCCCCTCGCGATTGCAAACGGATTGAGTACCCACATTCTTCGGCGGTCGGATTGAGTACTTACATTCTCCGCCGTTACTACAAACTAACGCCTTAACATCACCAGGGCCTGTCCCCCTCGCGATTGCAACTAGATTGAGTACACACATCCTCCGGAGGTCGGATTGAGTACTTACATTCTCCGGCAATCTAAGTCGCGAGCAACCCTCATGCAAACTAAACTACGAGCAACCCTTGTGCAGACTAAGCCGCGAGCAACCCTCGCGCAAACCAAGAGCTATCCTTATGCAAACTAAGCTGCTACTACAACCCACACAAAGTAACGCCACAAGTCAAACATACAACAGACTCAGCACAAGCTGACACATGTTGCTTCGAACCTCCACCCACTCGCCACCATCGGAGCGAACGTCGCACCAATCTCGTGATTGGTCTAAGGAAAGCCGTCCTCCATACTCACGAAAGAATGTTGTTAAACCCATAATTCGGGCAATTCCAGCAGGGACAAATTGTAAAATTGGCACCCCATAGAACTTCAAGATCTCAATCACCTTCTCGCCATAGGTTATCATGGTGAGAATGGGGGCAGCAGGAAATCCTTCTTCCCTCACTCGCAGCGCTCTCCGGCAAGAAGAATTTGGGGGGCAATTGATGGGTTACACCATGATTTGTAAGGAAGTTTCCCCCATGATCTCCCCCCCCCCAAAATGAGAGATTATGGGATTTACTAGTCAACCCCACCTCCCATGATGAGGAGAACATGGGGGTGGGGCCCCACTCTCCCTCTCTCTCTCCAAAACCACCCCTTTAGGGGGAAACCGCCAATGGCCGCCGCCGCCGCCGATCGCCGCTTGCCGTCACCACCCGCCGGCCGCCCGCCGTCGGGCGCCCGCCACCGACCCCCGCCGCCGGCCGCCCGTCGGCGCCCGCACGTCGTCGCCCGCCGCCGACCCCCGCCGCCGGGTGCCCGCCGGCACCCGCACGTCGCCGCCCGCCGCCGCCTGCTGGCCACCCGCCGCCCGCCACCGTGGCGGCCCGTCGCCGTGGACGACCTCCCCAACGTCCGATCAAGGGGAGGCTCTCCTCGTCGTCCGATCAAGAGGGTAACCACCCACTAACCCACTACTTGAGTGGTGAGGCCCGTCACGATCCTCCCCCGGAGGCTATAAAAGGGACCTCATGGCCTCTTCATTCTTCACATCTTTCTCTTCCCGGAGTTGTCTTCTTCTTCTTTAGGTGAGAGCTCTCTTGCCTCCTCCCCCGAGTCGGCCTCGAGTCGTCGTGAACCGCCAGCGGCCACCCACGGCCACCAGCTCTCCACCAACACGTAGCCAGCAGGAAAACGCCCAAGTCCCCGCAAAAGCCAAAGGAGGAAGGCAACCGCAACCAGCAAGTGAACGCAACCAGAAGCACCAGAGCACCAGGATCGTCCCACGCATTCCAACATCCAAGCTACTCCTGCGGCGCAGCCTGTTGTCCGTCGGGAGTCATAGTATCTCTCTCTCCCCCAAGTTGTAACGGGAGCGGCCTATCGCCCCGATTCTCCAACACATTGTAATCAGCAAAAGCTAGTGGAATTTGACCGACGTAGGCCCGGTCACGTGGTTTTTTACCCATTTGAGGGGGTTTTTCCACGTCATCACACCTTGTGTCAACTTCACATTTTCATTGACTGTGTGCGCGCTCGACCGCTCCGTGAGCTAAGGCGGTCCAAGAAACAACCGGTCCGATCGGGTCACCGAGTTAATCCGCAACAGCTCTTAATAATTAATATCATAGTTTTCAAAATTAAAGTACTCCAAGTCTCAAACTCTTTCAATCATAGTATACCATCAATACCATAGTCAGCAAATAATTCTCCTCCAAAACCTTCAAGGTCAACATCTTCAATAGCATTCTGAGTAGACTCGTCTACACAAATAATTTAAATTAAAATCAATTGCATTATATAATAAAAATAACACTGACACATATTTATCTAACAAACTGAAAAACTTACCATTTATTTGTTCATGATGTTGTCCACTTGGTTGAGTCTCCGCATCAATTGGTAAAGCAGATTCCTCATAGATATCATTTTCCAATTCATTATAATTAAGTTCTGGAGTCGGCTCTTACTCAACCACCCAAAAATCCATTGAATCAATACTAGTATAATCAAGATGATCATATTTCTTTTTCTTGAAATATATCATGCCAAAAAAACTATATTATATGTGTCAAACGATCAATTGAGTTTAGCAAATTAATGGTTAAATATTCATACATATCCCTCATGTTAAGATTGTAACGAACATAAACCAAATCATTGAGTTTTTGATGCTCAAGATGATTCTTTCGTTTTGTATGAATTTGCTCAAAGACACTCCAATTTCGTTCACAACCAGAGGACGAAGAGGTCTAACTAAAATTTGAATAGCCATTTTTTGCAGTTGAGGAGCACTTGAACCGAACATTCTCCACCATTCATCTATAAATTGTTAACTATGAACTCATAGTCTTACTACATATCCGGTTGCATTTCCTTTGACATTTTGATGGCAAGGGGCTTTCCAAAGCTTTCAAGTTGGTCCCGATATATTCTAACTTCATTCATCACAATTGAAGCTTTACTGCAAATATCCTTATTGCTAATAAGATCAATTAAGCATTACACAACTTCAGACTTATTAGAATAATTAGCTGGATCATATGGGAAAGCAGGGTTCAAAAAATATGTTGCAGAATGAATTCTTTGGCGAAGCTAGCGATCTCATCTATCTTTAATAATAGTTGTATATGGCTTGTACAATCGCTTAACATTTTTGAATATACCTTTAATTGCTTTTCTAGCACGGTACATACCATCATAAACATAACCAATTGACGGCTTTTCATCGGAATCAACAATCCGTAATAATCGTATAAGTGGGCCGGCAACCTTTGTCATTACAAACACATATCCCAAAAGTTATTATCTAAAATAACAGCAACGACAACTTTTCCTTTGCATAATTTTGCAAGTTTTGAGTCAGTATTGCACTTGCTAGTCACTAAAGCTTGTAAATCATGTTTGTGCTCAAATATATTTTTCAAAGTAATAAATGTGGTTGCAAATCTTGTAGCTCCTAGATGAACAATTTCTTTCCACCCTTCCCGTTTTCTCAACCAAGATAAAAGAAAAATATGGTTGTAAACAACCACGATTACCTTTGAAGCTTTTTTTGTTATTTCACTCATATGCTATAAGATTCCAATGTCCTTTAAAATCAAATTTAAGCACTGAGCTGCACATGGAGACCAGTAAATATTGTCATAATTTACATGTAGTAACTCTCTCGCCTTTTTGTAATTTGCAGTATTATCGGTAATGATTCGAACAACACTAGATGGACCAATCCACTCAACCACTTCTGAAAACAACATGCATAAAGTTGTAGCACCTTTTGTAATATTAGATGCATCCACTGACTTATAAAATGAGATACCACGAGGTGAATAAAATAAGAAATTAATTAACATTCTACTCCTCCTATCCGTCCAACCATCAGCCATCAATGTACACCCAGTTCCTCTCCAACACTCTCTATAAGAGTCTATAAGAAGTCTGCATTCTTCTTTGCAATCCCTCAATAAATTAGTTCTCATCGTATGATAAGAAGGAAACTTATAACTAGGACTAATTGAAGCAATTGCATCAATAGCTTTTTGAGCAAAAACAGAATTTAGTGCATTAATTGGTATGCAACTATCAAAGAACCATCTAGATAAGCACATGTCAGCACGATGTACTACTTCCTTTGAGGCCAATACACTCATTAACGATGGTTGTGATCCAACAGATGTCCTAGGAGTGAAGTAACTTTCAATTTGATCAAGTTTCTGTTTACCTTTATCATGTATACTTGATTATTGTGACTTAGCAATGGATGATGTTCCCTCATCACTTACCAGATCACCACATGGATTTACACTACCCAAAGATTCTTGTGATTTTTTTGGCAGTAATCTCCTTTAAATTGTCTAACATCTGATTTCTAATATCATGATCAACTTTTTTACAAGCTGTGATATTTCCCTTCACTCCCGCTAGATGTTGTTTCATTCTATTAATCCCTCCTCCCTTATAAACGCCGCCACAATGTAAACATTTATAGTGCTTTATTTTTTTTCCATCAGAACTCTCAATTAGTGTAAAATGATTCCAAGCGGGATCATTTTTTTCACGAACAGATTGCAAAGAAGGGTTAGATGGCTCTGATGGGGTTTCCATTCTCTGCAAATCACACATCGTGCTAAGAAATATTGCAAGCTAAAAATAGTAAAATACACAAAATAATTAAAAATTTATCCACTCCGCTTGACCCTCTACCGGCCAATACTATGGAGCAGTCCTACAAATAATCATCATATCATCATAGAGACTACATGTTTTGCTTAGCCACTACTTGACTAATACCTCAAAGCACCCCTAAAATTTAAAGTGCATGGATATAAAGTGATATAGTTAGTAAGTTACCTGAGAAGTGAGAGCTCTCTTTACGAATATCTAATTGAATGTTTTTCCGAAGGTGAGCCTTCTCATCAATGGAAATAACACTACAAATTGAAAAGTACTAATAAGAAAAGCGGTAAACATATTTGTATGTTGAAATCCTCCTCTAATAGAACATCAGTGTATTTCTAATTATTAACATGATTCATTTGTAATCATTATAATGAAAACAATCGGGCGCTCGTGACTTTCACTATACATACACACACACACACACACACAACCACAAACCAAGCACATTACACACACTCACACACAAAAAATAACACATTACACACATACACACACATTGAATATAACAAAAAACAAACACACAACACATACAGAAAAATCACAAACCTACACAAATCTACTCTCGTATATATATACTCATAGCTTATAAAAATCTACATTCATTGAAATTTTCACAAAAATGCCAAAGAATCATAGGTTTGAAAGGAGGAAAAGATATACCTGCTGACTTTCACTGCTGCAGTTCAGGGAACAAGAATCAATCTGCATGTAGAGGCGGGAGCAAATTTGGGCTCACTGCTGCAGATTTGAATGAGAAAGAGAGGTGAGATATGATATTTATAAAAATAGGGCAAATGCAAAGCTTTGAATGACATCAAGCTCAAAGCTTTTGAGGAATGGCATCAAGCTCAAAGCTTTGAGGAATGGCATAAAAGATGCAGAAATCAAAAGGAGGGTGTACATGGCCGTCTTAAAGCAGTAGATCCAGAAAAGCAAGTCGGAGAAGATGCAGAGATCAAAAGCAAATCGAGGTGGCCGACGCAAGTCGTGGATGCCGCCAGAGTCGCGAGCGCCCGGTGCTATCGGAGAAGATGCTGTCAGAGTTCTTCACTTCTTCCTCACATCAGGAGAGAGGGCGGAGGAGTCAAGATAGGGGTTGGGCGGAGATCCCTAGCCCTAAATGCGATGAAATGGAGGCATCATACATGGTTTCGGCTTTTGATCTTTATAGAATATTGAAATGGCTGGAATTTTGGACCGCCTGGTTTTTGGAAAACCGGCCCGGTTTCCGATTCACCGGTCCAACCTCCCAGTTCACCGGTTCTAGGCCGGTTTTCGACAGGGGCGGTTTTGAGAAACCGACCAGACCGGCCGGGAAACCGGTTGGCGGTCCAGCCGGACCGGCCGATCCGGTCTAGTTATTAAAACGTTGCCTAAAAGTCATATTTCAAAGAATGCTCGGGAGCCCATACCTTAATTCTCATTGTGTTATCTCTACATTCAAAGTCAATGCCCGTTAGTTGTTGACTTTTCTATTAGCCGAGTATAAAACTGTCCTAGAAGAAGTCAAAGTACTATTGTTCTTCCGAATGCCAAATCTTCCACAAAATATTTCGTTATTGTATTTTCTTTTGTGATGTTATAATAGAGACAAACATGCATTTTTAAAAGGTAATTATTATCTGCAGTAGATAGTAAATGAGGTTGTGATGATATTGGGGCTTCCAAATAGAGGAGGTGTTTTAAGGTTTGTTAGACACCTACTGTTAGACCTAACTCACAAGCTCTTAATTGATGAGCTAAAGCCGTTTGCTGAAGAGGAGTTTCTCCTACGTTGGAGTCTTGGAGAGTAGGAGAGTAGATGCATTTGTTAAGTACCATTCAGTTGTCTTTCTTTTTCCACCGGAGGGTCTAAAGATTTCGGCTTGTCTTGACAAGCTTAGCTGCCTCGCTTCATTTAGATAGTACAATTGGCCAAAGGCGGTCCATAAATTTTTGCATTCACGGCTTTTGATTTAAGCTAAATGAGTGTTCTACGAGAAGTATATGCAAATTTGGAATACTTAGAAGGTTACACCACGATGCTACTGGTAAGAGATGTTTTTTAAAAAAAACATTATGACAATTTCAATAGTGTAAACTCTCCTTTTTTGTAGGTTTGCTTCTATAAGCATACCAAAGTACAGTTAGTTGTTAATGATTGTGCTAGGTCAAGAATGTTTCACTGGTCTCCAAAGGTTAATTACTGCGCCAAATATTGCTTTGCTCGGCCAGAACAGTTGAGGAGAGAAGCACAAATATGTTCAACCAAATTATTTTAAAAAATTAATGCACTCAAGTTTGACAAAGCTAAGCTAAATTTTTTCATTTTTTAGCTGAAAAATAAGCTTGAGAAGATCGGAGAATGTGAAAGGACACTAGTCGGGCAGGAGGATGAAGAGTACGACTTTGAGAGTGCTAAAAAGAGGAAGAGAATTTAGTATTGATTCAGATGAGGAATAGGTTGAGTGAGAGAAGATGGAGAAAAACGATGATAACTCTATTTTTAGCGCTTTTTAGTTACTTTTATTTAAATAATTAGTATAAGAGTAGAATAAATATAAGAGTAAAGTAAACTCAAATGCTGGTCCACATAATCACATGAATAAAATATAAATCTCCACGAAGGGAGAGTCCACTGTAATGATAAATCCAAGCACTAATAAAAAGAGCTTCTGCCCAATACATCATAATCCTCACTACAAGTCACTCAACGCAGAAGCAAATCTATAGTAAGTACTAATGACCGGGACTCACTTTCCCTGCTGCCTGAACTCTCGTGTTAGACTGTCCCATCTCCAAGCGCACCGACCTCTGGGGCTGCATCTCCTAGTTCGGCTCAACGATCCCCTAAAATGACTTGGTCAACGACCGTTAGTCTAAAAGACTAAGTCCTATCTTCCCCCACCCTTTCCCCATGACTTCTAGTCACCGAGCGGGGAGAAGGAAAGGGAAGGTATTTAAGGTGGAGAGTAGTAAAAGTAAGTAGGTGGTGGCGGAACTATTCTAACATGAGTATATAAACACAGTAAGTATAAGCAAGCAATAGCAGGTAAGTAGTTTGAGTATACACATGAACAAGGCGGGCAAGTAAAAGTACAAGAAGGTAAACTAAGTAACCGTGACCTATAGGAATGCCCATACGAACCTATAGACCAAGGGGTTGTTTTGCAAGGCCTATTGTATAAAGAGTCTCATACCAATTTATATAATAGGTGTCAAAGTTATATGAAATGACTCTGCTATGTCATGCAAGTTTGCTATGGTATGAACATGCAAGTGCAACTCACACACCCGACTCTGTGTACAAAGACCTTTAGTTCCCCCTTTCTGGAGCCTAACATCCCAGGATACCTCCGTAGTGGCAAACGGAAGCGGTGGGTTGGGCCTCGCCCGCCTCTAAACCCGTATCAGCACTACCAGTCAGACTTATTATACGTCTCAACGTTGGTGCACTAAGCGGAGCTCCTGCATACTCTTATCGGCTGGCGTACCGGACTTTATTTGGCGAAGTGCTAAACCACACTTACTGAGTCAACGTATTAGTGTCGGTGCGACGACTCTCTAATAATGAAGACCCACCACCTTATATCTTATGCACATGCAACATTAATGTAGTTACCCACGGAGCCAAAGCTCCTCGGACTATCCCATCCATCACAAATACCACCGAGCCAAAGCTCCCCAGACTAACCCGTCTGACACAAATATCCACCGAGCCGTCGGCTCACCAGGCTAACCTGCCAAACACCAAAACCACCGAGACTATCGCTCGTGATACCTAACCTAACTCTCATAACACCGGGAAGTGTGAGTGTAAGTGTAACCCTAGAGTACACATGCACAAGGTAGTTCTGCTCGTGCTTCTTCAGCTGGCGAGAGGCGTATGCTATCACATGTCCATGCTGCATCAGTACAACGCACATCCCCTGAAACGACGCATCAGTGTACACCTGAAAGCCCTCCTTCCCAGACGGGAGAGCGAGGATAGGGGCCGATGTAAGCCGACCCTTCAACTCCTGGAAGGCCGCCTCACACTGCGTCGTCCAAACGAACGAAGTGTCCTTCTTCATCAAAGAAGTGAGTGGAAGGGCTATCTAAGAGAATCCCTGCACAAACTTCCGGTAGTACCCGACCAATCCCACGAATCTTGGGACATCCGTGGCTATCTTCAACTGAAGCCAGTCTCGTACTACCTAAATCTTCGCGGGATCCACCGCCAATCCTGCTCCATTGATAATGTGGCCTAAAAAGGCAACCTCCATCAGCCAAAACTGGATTTTGCTGAACTTAGCATACAACTGATGCCCCATGAGCTTCTCCAGAGTCAAGGCCAGATGTTGTGCATGCTCTTCCTTCGTCCTCGAATAAATGAGGATGTCATATATGAATACAATGACAAACCTGTCGAGGTACGACTCGAACACCCAGTTCATCAAACTCATGAAAGCCGATGGTGCATTCATGAGCCCAAAGGGCATCAAGATAAACTCGTACAGGCTATATTTACTGCTAAATGCCGTCTTCGGGATGTCTTCTTCCTGAATCCGTAATTGATAGTATCCTGACCTCAGATCCAGCTTTGAGAACCAATGTGCTCCCTCTAGCTGGTCAAATAACTCGTCGATCCTTGGCAGTGGATATGTGTTCCGGACTGTCCACCGGTTTAGTGCACGATAGCTATTGCACAACCTGAGGGTCATATCCTTCTTCTTCACAAATAAGACCGGAGCTCCCCAAGGCGAGGAGCATGGCCTAACGAATCCAACCTCCACCAGCTCCTTCAGCTGACTCCTGAACTCCACCAGCTCCTTTGGATCCATCCGATAGGGAGCCCTAGACACTGACTTAGCTCCCAGCACCAACTGGATCTGAAAATCCTTCTCCCGGTGCGGCGGTAATCCTGGTAGCTTCTCTGAAAACACATCCGTAAAGTCTCGCACCACCGATATATCGACGCCCATTGTCTTGGCCTCGACCATCTCGAAGAACACCTGATAGACCTCATCTCTAAGAAATTTGACTCAAACATAGTTTAAAGTGGGCAATTACATGCGATCCCTCATATGGGCACACCACAGCTTTCGTTGCTTTGTTTGTCCTCAAATTAAACTCAAGCGGGGTGACCCAGGTTTAGTGGACTTCTACTCTTCCGATCGAGGTTTCGCCCTGATACCAGTTTGTAAGACCCTCTTTGTTTTTCTTTTAAACCACCGGGTCTTATGCCCAGAACCACTGTTTTGTGGTGACACCAACACACCCAGGAAGGTCGTCACTACAAAATATCGATCCTATCGGCCATACCGATTGCAAAAGAGTAGAATAAATATAAGAGTAAATAAACTCAAATGATGGTCCACAGAATCACATGAATAAAATATAAATCTCCGCGAAGGGAGAGTCCACTGTAATGATAAATCCAAACACTAATAAAAAGAGCACTTGCCCGATACATCATAATCCTGACTATAAGTCACTCAACGCGGAAGCAGATCTATAATAAGTACTAATGATGGGACTCACTATCCCTACTACATGAACTTACATGCTATACTGTGCCGTCTCCAAGCATACCGACCTTTGGGGTTGTGTTGCAGTTTGGAGACAGGTTATAACAGCCCAAATTCGAGAAACGGGAAAATTTTGGGTGACACGGCCTGGGACACGGGCGTGTCCCAGGGTGTGTCCTGCTTGGGTTGAGTGGTCGAGCGCGTGTTTGACGAATTTCGTTCGACGAATTTCGTTCGATGAATTTCGTTCGACGAATTTTCGGGACACGCCCGTGACACGGGCGTGTCAGGGGGCGTGACCTAGGGCGTGTCATCCCCTAGTCGACGATTTTCTCTCGAGTAGTTGAGGTCGACGAATACTCGAGAAAGAGGGTACACGGCCTGTGACACGGGCGTGACACAGGGCGTGTCCCGCTCATACTCGAGCAGCTCTCGTGTAGGTTGAGTAGGTGGAAAAGTACTCGAGTCAGAAGGGGGTGACACGGGTGTGTCATCCTGTGACACGGGCGTGTCATCCGGTAACACGGGCGTGTCATATCTGAGTACTCGAGTAGTTGGTTTTCTCTCGAGTAGGTCTCGAGTGGGTTACACGCCCCGTGTCACGGGCGTGACATGGGTGTGTCACCTTGGCGTGGATACGTTTGGTTACGGCGGTTCGTGCACCGCTTAGGGGACACGGCCTGTGACACGGGCGTGTCACAGGGCATGTCAGACCCGAGAGAGCTGTTTTCAGGGAATTTTCTGGCCGTTCCTTTTGGGATCTGATGGCTCAGATCTCTCCTTGCTATTATATGGCCGATAAATGAGGATTATCTCCTCATTTTCACCTTCTTCTTCTTCTCATTCCAAGAGAGAGAAAGGCTAAGAGAAGGAAAGGAAGAAGGAGGAAAGCCGCTGCTAGAGGAGCTGCGGAGTGTGGATTGAAGATACGAGTTCGAATTCGTGGAGGCAACGCTGAGACAGTGATTTCCATCCAGCTGATTCATGGCTCCGAAGCGATCTTCAAGAGTAACGATCTCCTTCTTGGACATCGAAGTCCTCTCTTTATGCATGTGCGTGGAATCCTCCACCAAGGGGCGGATTTCAGAAGTGATTCCTTGGTTGAGTCTGCATCTAGAGCCGGAGATGTGAGTACGACATATGCATGCTTGTTGGAACACCCTATTACTAATTTGGGTCAGGATCACTATGTCTCTAGGAATTTATGCTTTGACCTTCTGTATAGATAATAGGTCAATTAGAATTGAGTCTAAGGGATCAGGAGTCTAGGTTTGGAAAGCTGCCCTGAAGACCCAAGTTTTTCTGGAGACTAAGTCCAAATCGTCGAGCTCAGCACGACGTTTCGTCGAACTCCGGTCGACGATCGTCTAGCTCAACTTTTGACAGATCGTCGAGCTCCATTCGACGATCGATGAGCTCAATCCTCTCAATATCGTCGAACTCTAGTCGACGATCGCTGAGCTCAACTTCTCAATATCGTCGAACTCCATTCGACGGTCGCTGAGCTCAGGTCGACGATTTTGGCTCTGCACTGGATCCTTATCTCTGAGCTCAGTTCGACGATCTTTGAGCTCAGATCGACGATTTCTTTGCTGATTGGAATTTCCAATTCGCTGAGCTCAGCTCGACAATAGCAGAGCTCAGTTCGACGATTTCAGTTATATTTCAGAATTCAAATTCAAATTAGATAGAAGTTATTCTGCATTTAATTCAGAAGATCTGCCAGCCATTTTCATTTACTTCTGGAGCAAGTTTCAAGGGATTTTTCAAGGAACAATTCAGTGGACTTTCCTTCAGAGAAATTATGCAATTAAGGCTGAAATTAATGCTGACCAACGGCTATCTTAGACAGAGAATAATATTCTATACAGAGAATAAAAGAAGAAGGTTTTTGAAGCAATAGAGGAGATTTTTTCAGAGAATAAGAGAGGATACACACACAATACAGAAAAGAAGAACAATATTCAAAATCCTCTGTTAACAAGAATTCTGAAGAACACTCATCAAGAAGAGATCAAGCCTTCAAGCATTCTTCAGATCTCTTCAGCACTCAAGTGTTCAAGGCCAACATCATCTCAAGACTCCAGACACTCAACATTTCAGCTTGCTGAAATCATCCTTTGCTGGAGATCTATCTTTGAAGGCCTATCACCCTCAGCAAAGCTCATCTTCCTGAAGACTTCAAGGACTCAGGGGGAGCTTTGACAACATCACTGAATCCACATAGTCTCTCAGTTGCTTGAGAAAGAGAAGACTCCCATCACTCTCTCATCCCCATACTGTAAAGGGTTTTTCAAACTCCCTTCAAAAGTTTGAATCTGGTTTTTGAGCACCTTGTCAAAAGCTCATTGGTGGCAAGACACCTGATCAAAAAATCTGTTTTGGTTTTTGAGCACCTTATCAAAAGCTCATTGGTGCCCAGGACACCTGATCAACTCATCCTGCAGTGGATTCCTACCTAGGGTGGTAGAAGAGTGGATGTACCCAAGTTGGGGAACCACTATATTTCCTTGTGTCATCTGGTTCTGCATGTTTTCTTTTTGTTTCTGGCCTAGATTTTCTTGTGCTTAATTTCTGCATAGCTTAGTTTTATTTCTGCTTCCCTGCTTACACTCATTACAACAATTGTTGTAAAGCTTTGCAAAAAGTTTTCTTTGTGTTTTCAAAAAGCACCATATACTCTATTCACCCCCCCTTTAGAGTATATCAGATCTAGTTTCCCCTTTCAATTGGTATCAGAGGGAGGTTGGTTAAACATACCATATCTGTTTGGTTGTACAGGCTAACACCTGAACCCCAAGATCCCAAACTAGATCCTTCCTCTATATTTTATTATTAGTTTTAGCTTGCACAAATCATGGCCCAAAACAAAGATTATGCAAGCACCAGACCTCCAGTGTGCAATCTGTCAAAGTTTGCACTTTGGAAAGCAAGGATTAGATTATACATGAACTCTATTGACGAAGATATTTTTAATTCTGTCTTAACAGTTTGTCCAAGACCTCCAGAGAGTACAAGCACTAATGCTGTTCCACCCCCATCAGGAACAGATGCTGACATCAAAAAGTGGAAAGTAGCTGATGCCAAGGCAATGAACATTCTAGCTCAGACAATGTCAGATGACATTTTTCAGAAGGTAGCTGAATGCAACTCAGCCAAGGAGATCTGGGACAAGCTCTCAGAAATAGTTTCTGGATCAGCTGATGAGAGAAAGGACAGAAGATCTCATCTCATCTCCCAATATGAGAACTTTAAGAAGGGAGAAACAGAGTCAGTGGGAGACATGTACAATAGATTAAGTCTGATTGTCAGTGAACTGAGGACATTAGACAAAGAAATCTCACTGACAGAACTCAATGACAAAATCCTAATGTGCTTCCCCAGCACTTGGGATTCAAGAATCTGGCCAATTAAAGATGCCAGAAGCCTAAATGAGATTACCACTGAAGCCTTGTTGGGTAAGCTCAAATCTTATGAGCTACTCATCAAGAACAGAGAAGAAGAACAAAAGGCTGCTTCTCCAGCCACAAGAAAGGAGAAGACTATTGCATTCAAGGCAGCTGAGGATCTGCCTGAAGAAAAGGCCACAAGCAATGATGAACTTCTCAGCCTGTTGGCCAAAAGATTCTATAAGATGGCCAGAAAGGACTTCAGAAGAAGATCACACAAGGATCAGGACAAGCCAAGGTATGACAAGTCCTTTGGCAATAACAAAGAAATTATTTGCTTTGGTTGCAGGAAACCAGGGCATATGGTTCCTGACTGTCCAGAAAACAAGAACAAGGACAGGAGGGACAGAAAAGAAAGAAGAAAGGAGAAGGACTCCAAAAGGCATGGAAATAACAAACCTTCCACCAGCAAAAGTAAGCACACAAGGAAAGGATTTGTTGCTGAATCCTGGAGTGAGACTGAAGAGGAGTCACAGGCCTCTTCCAGCTCAAGTGATGATGAGGATGATGCAGAGGAAAAAGAATTCTGCATGATGGCAATCAATGCCTCTCAACACAACTCAGAATAAGAGGAGTCAGAGTCAGACTCAGAAACTCAACCTGAAGAAGATCAGGTAATCAACTCTTTTGATTTCACTTCAGAAGATTTTAAACTTGAATTTAAAGCACTATGTTTAGACCTACTAAAGTCTGAGAAAGAGATCATCTCTCTCAGAAATCAATTGTCTGAACACAATGCTTTAAAATCAGAAAACCTCAAGCTCTCTCAGGAGTTGGAGAACCATAGGGAACAGATAGCTTCACTGAAGAGTGAACTCTCTGAGGCCAAGAAGCTTGAAGAATCTCTCAATGGGAGAAGCATCAAGCTGATGGACATCACAAGCACAGTGAACTCAAGATTCAACAGTACACTGGGCTTGAGTGCCTCATCCAGCCAACCTATTGTTCTAACAACCCCTATCAAGTTCATTTCTGACAAGGGAAAGGGAGTTGTAGAGGTTGCCAGGAAGAATTCTGATCTGCCTCAGAAAACTAAAGTCCAGCACAAATCGTCGAACGGAGATCGACGATCGCCGAATGAAGATCGACGATCGCCGAACGCAGCTCGACGATCTCAGGACAAATCGTCGAACGCTGATCGACGATCTAAGCCAAGATCGTCGAACGCTGGTCGACGATCCCATATACCTGACCTCAGCCATAGTCGACCGTCGAACGGAGCTCGACGATCTGACCCAAGATCGTCGAACTCAGCTCCAAGATCGTCGAACAGAGGTCAGAGCAGTGGAAAAATTTTCAAGGGCAAGTCAAAATTGAATCCTGAGGGTTCTTCATCCCAAACATATAACCCTTATACTGAATGGATTTTACCTCCAAGGAGATATCATCCTGAAGGATATAAGAGTCAGCCAGGGATGTCTTTCATTTCTGAATTTAAAGGTTATCAACCTAGGCCCAAGGTAAACTGGGTCAAAAACAAGTGAATTGCTTTATGTGCAGGTGAAGACCTATCCAACATCTAACCAGCAATGGTATTTGGATAGTGGGTGCTCTAAGCACATGACAGGGAACAAGGACAACCTCAATTCCTTTAAAGCCAAGCTTGGACCCAAAGTCATCTTTGGTGACTCCAATTTTGGGCAAACTAAAGGATATGGAGCAGTCCAGATTGGTTCTGTAACCTTCAAGAAGGTAGCATATGTGGAAGGACTGAAGCACAACCTAATCAGCATCAGTCAGCTATGTGATGAAGGCTACCAGGTGACCTTCAGCAAAACTCTATGCAAGATCAAGTCAGAGGACAACACCACTGTGTTGACAGGTAAAAGGAAAGGTAACATCTACCTTGTAGATTTTCTTTCAACTTCTATAGATATCTGCTTATTCAATTCAGTTTATAGACCAAATGTTTTATGGCATAAGAGATTAGGACACCTAAACCTTAGAACTATTGCTAGGCTATCCAAGGACAACCTTGTTAGAGGACTACCTTCTGGCCCTTACAAGAAGGAAGGACTCTGCAAGGCTTGTCAATTAGGCAAGCAAACTAAAAACAGTTTTAAGTCACTTAATAAGAGTGATTCACCTAGGATATTGTATCTGTTGCACATGGATCTATTTGGACCCATCACAGTACAAAGCCTAGGAGGGAAATCCTACACTTTAGTGATTGTAGATGACTTCTCTAGATTCACTTGGGTGTTCTTTCTAAGGAAGAAGTCTGATAACTTTAAGTGTCTGACAGAGTTTCTCAAATGTGTAAAGATTGAGTTCAATACTCACATTGCCCTGATCAGAAGTGATCATGGGACAGAGTTTGATTCTCTTCTTATGCAAGAGTTCTGTCAGAGTGAAGGGATCAGACACACTTTCTCAGCTCCTAGAACTCCTCAACAAAATGGGGTAGCTGAAAGGAAAAATAGAACCCTTATTGAATCTGCCACTACATTGTTGTCAGATGCTCATCTACCTCTATCCTTTTGGGCAGAGGCAGTGAACACCTCCAACTATGTGCTGAACAGGAGTCTGATACATAAACTGAAGGGAAAGACTCCCTATGAATTACTCAAAGGGAAGAAACCTAAAGTTGACTATTTCAAAATTTTTGGTTGCATTTGTTATATTCACAATAATGATAAGAAACATCTAGCAAAATTTCAAGCCAAAGCTGATGAAGGAGTGTTTCTGGGATACTCCATGATCAGCAAGGCCTATAGGGTTTATAATAAATCATCATTAAAATTGAGGAATCTGTTCATGTCTCTTTTGATGAAACTAACATGTCTTTCAAGGAGAAGATTTCTTCTACCATAGAACCTGTGCAGGAACACTCTCTAGTTGAGGATATGAACAAGCTACAGGTTGCTCAAGAAGATGAAAGCAGTGAAGATGAAAGCAATGCTCAACATATTGAAGCACAACCTGAAGAGCCAGTTGTTGTACCACAAGAGGAAACAACAACACAGGTTGGTGAACAATCAACACCCCCTGTTGATTTAGTAACATCAAGAGACCATCCAATTACCCAAATAATTGGAGAACTCTCAGCTGGTGTGCAAACCAGAAATCAGGTCAACCAAAACCTGTTGCACACCTGCTTCCTTTCTCAAATTGAACCTCAATCCATTCAAGATGCAGAGCAAGATCCACACTGGATCATTGCAATGCAAGAGGAGTTGCATCAATTTGAAAGGAACAAAGTATGGGAACTAGTGCCAAAGCCAAAGAATCATTCCATTGTTGGAACAAAATGGGTATTCAGAAACAAACTGGATGATCAAGGAGTAATAATAAGGAACAAGGCAAGGCTAGTTGCCCAAGGATATTCTCAAGAAGAAGGAATTGACTACGACCAGACCTTTGCACCTGTTGCAAGACTAGAAGCCATCAGGATATTCTTAGCTTATGCAGCTCACAAAGGCTTCAAGGTTTATCAGATGGATGTCAAGAGTGCCTTCTTAAATGGAGACATCAAAGAAGAAGTCTATGTCAGACAACCTCCAGGTTTTATCTCTCCAACTCATCCTGATTTTATTTTTAGATTAAATAAAGCACTATATGGTCTCAAGCAAGCTCCTAGAGCATGGTATGAGACCCTAGCATGCTTTCTTTTGGAAAATGGTTTTATAAGGGGTAGAGTAGACCAAACTCTTTTCATTAGAACCCATAAGTCCCACACCCTACTAGTACAAATTTATGTAGACGATATCATTTTTGGGTCTACTGACTCAAAACTATGCAGAAGGTTTTCCAACCTAATGCATTCTAAATTTGAGATGAGTAGCATGGGTGAGCTATCCTTCTTCCTAGGATTGCAAGTCAAACAACATGCTGAGGGCATCTTTATTTCTCAAACCAAATATGCTAATGAGCTGGTTAAGAAATTTGGGATGTCTGAGGCATCTTGTATGAAAACACCCATGCCTACCAATGCTGTATTGGATGCTGATGAACATGGGAAACCTGTTGATCAGACAACATATAAAGCAATGATTGGCTCTTTACTGTATCTTACAGCCAGTAGACCAGACATAATGTTTGCTACATGTATATGTGCTAGATTCCAAGTTAGCCCTAGAGAGTCACACCTCACATTAGTAAAGAGGATTCTCAGGTATGTTAAAAGTTGTCCAAATCTAGGTCTCTGGTATCCAAAAGATTCAGCATTTGAGTTAACTGGATTCTCTGATGCTGATTATGCTGGATGTAGAATTGACAGGAAAAGCACCAGTGGAACTTGTCAGTTCCTTGGTGATAGACTTGTCTCCTGGTTTTGCAAGAAACAAACATCTGTGTCAACTTCAACTGCTGAAGCTGAATATATGGCTGCAGGCAGTTGTTGTTCACAAATATTGTGGATTCAAAATCAACTCCTAGACTATGGTTACAACTTAGAGAAGTCAAAAATATTTTGTGACAATACAAGTGCTATCTCCATAGCACAAAATCCAGTCCTCCATAGTAGGACAAAACATATAGAGATTAGGCATCATTTCTTAAGGGATAATGTTGAAAAGAATAAAATTGAACTGCAATATATCCCAACTGATTTACAAAGGGGAGATATTTTCACCAAGCCTTTGGATGAAAAGAAACATACCTTCTTCCTAAATCAGTTAGGAATGTTAGATGGAGGAAGTCTTAAATAATCTCCAAGATTTTGAAAGCTAAAACTGACCAAGACTAGGCAAAATTTCTGTTTTCCTTAGAGTCTAGAATTCTCTGATCTCTGAACTGCGCTCGACGATTTCTCCAAAGATCGTCGAACGGAGTTCGACGAATTCCTGAATCGTCGAACTGAGTTCAGCGCTCCTCAGATAGTATAGATTCTCTCTTCTGGTCAACGATCGTCGAACGACGCTCGACGATTTTGTTCCCTGAACGATCGTCGAACGGAGCTCGACGCCTTTCCAAATCGTCGAACGGAGATCGACGATTTTGGAGTCTCTTCAGATTCCTTTAGAAGCCTCGATCGTCGAACTGAGTTCAACGATCTCTCCTTTTCTGCGTCGAACCCTAATATAAAACTCATTTTTCGCCGTCGTTCTCTCTTGCGCCTTCAATTTCTCTGCAAGAATTTTTCTTCCCTCCAAGCAATTCTACACTTGGTCGTTTTGTCTGTTTATTTTTTGCAGGTACCATGGCCGTTTCTGTTGCTGTGCTCGCTGCCATGAAATTTGATGCCGGCTTTGACATCGATTTCGATTCCTTCAACACAACAGATCAAATCTTCCAAGACATTCTCACCTTATTCAAAGATCAGCAATTAACTGCCTTGATGTCAACCAGAATCAAACTTGCCTCAGATGAGATTAAAGAATGGGTTTACACTGCCCACAACCTTGACACAAACACCATAGTTGGCTCCATTGGTGGCACCCAGGTACCTCTGACTCCAGCAGTATTTACAGAAGTTTTTGGCTTCAGGAATGGTGAAGACTCTGCTGACCTTTCTGGAGAAGAGTTTGCTGATGTTCTTGCCAGGATGGGTCATCCTGAGGGGAACCCTAGCAAACTGTTTAAGAGAAACCTGTCTGTGGAATACAGGTTTTTGGCTGATGTAGTAGGCAAGGTCCTTTTGGCCAAGCATTCTGCTCATGACACAATCTCCAGATATCAGCTCTGCCTTATGGGAGCTCTGGTAGATAGAAAAAGCTTGAACTGGGGAGAAGTGTTCTTTGATCTGCTGAAGAAAAAGATCAACAAGACCTTTGTGAACTTTGGAAGAATTCTGGGAATCTTCCTCCAGGCTCAGTGCCCTGCCCTGCTAGTCTCCTCTGGAGTGCACATCAATGCCTCCAAGAGACTCACCTGTGCCCTTTTTGGGAAATGGGACAGGCAAATCTCCAAGCCCAGCAGGCCCTCCTCTTCTGGCCCTTCAGGCACCAGGACTCTAAGAGTCACTCCACCCCAGGCCTCTGCCCCTGCAGAGGACCTGCCTGCTAGTGCTGCTGCTTCTCCTCCTCCAAGCTCAACCCTACCTCCAGCTCCATCCACCTCTCCAGCCACCTTTTCAATTACCATCTCCAGCCCATCTCCAACTTCTATTCCATCTCCAGCCACAATTTCCTCTCCACCAGCAGACCACTTCCTTCCCTTATTCTCTTACCCTCCTCCAGATGTCACCTCATCCCCATCCCTTCCAACTTTCACTCTCTTGGATGACTCCTACATGGATGATTCCCCCTCTTCTCCTCCAGATTTGCCATCCTCCTCCACATCTTTCCAGGACCTTCTCCACCAGATTCTTGATCAACCCACCTTCACTCCCTCTATTTCCATCCCTCTTTCCTCCATATCTACCATACCCTCTCCTGAGCCATCCCTTCCACCCTTTAGCCCTCCTCCTCCAGCTCCCTCAGCCATCCCTGTACCCTCTACCTCTGCTCCCCTTGAGCATGTAGATCTCCCAGCCCTTGCTGATCAGTTGTATGAGCTCCTTGCACCTAGGCTCTCCCTTCTCATGGAGGCCTCCTTAGCTCCTCTGCAACAATCAGTGGCAGCTCTCTCTGCCAGGCTGTCCTCCTTCCTTACCCCTATAGCAGCACCCCCAGCAGTGTGCCTTGATGCACAGGTTTCTGCATCCAGGCAGGGGGAGATGCCCTATGAAGCCAGCTTCCATGCTGCTGTTGCTGCTGCTGCTCCTCCTGCTGTTGTCTCTCATGCTGCTGCTGTGACTGTTTCTGCTGCTGCTGCTACTCCAGTTTTAGCAATAGACCTAAGGTCTTTGCTGTCTACTTTTGATACTGCTTACTTCAGCTGCCTTCCAGAAGTCTATGCTGTCCAGCCCCCAGAGGTTCCTGCTGCCCAGTCAGAAGATTTGTCCAGGGCTCTAGTGCCCTTCTCCTGCTGTGACCCCAGAATCATTTCTGATTTTATTCATTCAGTGTCTGCTGCTTATGGTGATGTTGCTGCTGCTGCTGAAGACAATGCTGTGTCTACCTCTGAAATTGATGTTGCTACTGAGGAAGAAATTGTTCCAATTGCTGCTGATGAGTCCATTTCACAGGATGTTTTGATGACAGAGGCTATTGATGTTGAGTCTGCTGTAGATGTTGTTATTGTTGTCTCTGAACCTGCTGCTGCCAAAATTCCTGAAGCAATATCTGTTGTAACCTCTGCTGCTCCAGTACCTATAGTCACATCTGCTGCTGCTCCTGTTGCTCCTCCTGCTTCTGTTTCTGTTGCCCCATCAGCTGCTGTGAAACTGAAAGAGGATTTGATGAAAAAGCTTGATGCTTTATATGATGCACAAAGTTCTGAATCTGAGGATTATAATAATGCTTCTGATGACTCATCTGCCACAATTGCAAGAAAAAGAAAGGCAAGAAGTAAGGCCTTGAAGAGAGTTCCTCCTGCCAAAGTCAGAGGTGATAATGATGTTCCATATTATATTCTGCACAATTGCCCAATCTCTGAGCATTGGATGCAATTCTCCAGGAACCAGTTAAAGGCAATGAAGAAGAAGAGGAAATTTGATAAAGATTCTTCTCAGTCCAAGCACCCTCATCCTCCTCCACCACCTCCACCTGATGCAGGTGCAGGTGGCAGCTCTGCAAGATCAGGCCCTGCTAGAAGCCAGGCTCCCTACCAGCCTCATGCAAGAACATATCAAAGGGAAAGCCAATCTAGGGGGTCCTACTCTAGAAGGGGAGGATATAGGGGAAACCAAAGAGAAACTCAGGTTTACTCCAAAGGACACTCCAGGCAGCATCCTTATTCCAGGGGTGGACATGTTTCTTCTGATACATCTTCAGGTCCATTCCCTTATAAGCTTAGAGATACAGTGACTGCCAGGACCCCTCAAGAAACCACTTCCAACAGGTATGAGCCACCTGTTCCATTTGAGGATCCTGAGAAAAATCCTATGGCTTGGACTGCAAGGATGAAAGAACTGGCTGCTTTGGATCAGATAAAGAAAGCAAAAGAACAAGGGCTAGACACTTCCAATATATCTACTATGTCAGAGCAAAGGCAAAAAGAGTTAGAAAGATATGCTTCCAGTAAGTTTTTTGATGCAGACAGGTACATGGAGTTGCATCCAGCTGCAGTGGTTCCCAGGGCTTCAAAGCAAATCTATTTGGGTGCAGCTGATGATACCAGATCAAAACAACAAGCATTAAATCCTAACAGGGAAATCAAAATGGTAAAAGGCAAAGAAAAGGAATAACTCTGTAAGGTGACAACTTTTGGTTCTTCTAAACTGCCTTCTGGATATCATATTTATCTCTGTGATGGTTCTGTAATGTCTAGCTTCTGTTGCTTCTGTATTTTTCTGTTTATATGTTGTTTGTTTTTCCTATGTCTGTAAATAGTTTTCCTAACCCAAATAGGGGGAGATTGTTGGAACACCCTATTACTAATTTGGGTCAGGATCACTATGTCTCTAGGAATTTATGCTTTGACCTTCTGTATAGATAATAGGTCAATTAGAATTGAGTCTAAGGGATCAGGAGTCTAGGTTTGGAAAGCTGCCCTGAAGACCCAAGTTTTTCTGGAGACTAAGTCCAAATCGTCGAGCTCAGCACGACGTTTCGTCGAACTCCGGTCGACGATCGTCTAGCTCAACTTTTGACAGATCGTCGAGCTCCATTCGACGATCGCTGAGCTCAATCCTCTCAATATCGTCGAACTCTAGTCGACGATCGATGAGCTCAACTTCTCAATATCGTCGAACTCCATTCGACGGTCGCTGAGCTCAGGTCGACGATTTTGGCTCTGCACTGGATCCTTATCTCTGAGCTCAGTTCGACGATCTTTGAGCTCAGATCGACGATTTCTTTGCTGATTGGAATTTCCAATTCGCTGAGCTCAGCTCGACGATAGCAGAGCTCAGTTCGACGATTTCAGTTATATTTCAGAATTCAAATTCAAATTAGATAGAAGTTATTCTGCATTTAATTCAGAAGATCTGCCAGCCATTTTCATTTACTTCTGGAGCAAGTTTCAAGGGATTTTTCAAGGAACAATTCAGTGGACTTTCCTTCAGAGAAATTATGCAATTAAGGCTGAAATTAATGCTGACCAACGGCTATCTTAGACAGAGAATAATATTCTATACAGAGAATAAAAGAAGAAGGTTTTTGAAGCAATAGAGGAGATTTTTTCAGAGAATAAGAGAGGATACACACACAATACAGAAAAGAAGAACAATATTCAAAATCCTCTGTTAACAAGAATTCTGAAGAACACTCATCAAGAAGAGATCAAGCCTTCAAGCATTCTTCAGATCTCTTCAGCACTCAAATGTTCAAGGCCAACATCATCTCAAGACTCCAGACACTCAACATTTCAGCTTGCTGAAATCATCCTTTGCTGGAGATCTATCTTTGAAGGCCTATCACCCTCAGCAAAGCTCATCTTCCTGAAGACTTCAAGGACTCAGGGGGAGCTTTGACAACATCACTGAATCCACATAGTCTTCTCAGTTGCTCTAGAAAGAGAAGACTCCCATCACTCTCTCATCCCCATACTGTAAAGGGTTTTTCAAACTCCCTTCAAAAGTTTGAATCTGGTTTTTGAGCACCTTGTCAAAAGCTCATTGGTGGCAAGACACCTGATCAAAAAATCTGTTTTGGTTTTTGAGCACCTTATCAAAAGCTCATTGGTGCCCAGGACACCTGATCAACTCATCCTGCAGTGGATTCATACCTAGGGTGGTAGAAGAGTGGATGTACCCAAGTTGGGGAACCACTATATTTCCTTGTGTCATCTGGTTCTGCATGTTTTCTTTTTGTTTCTGGCCTAGATTTTCTTGTGCTTAATTTCTGCATAGCTTAGTTTTATTTCTGCTTCCCTGCTTACACTCATTACAACAATTGTTGTAAAGCTTTGCAAAAAGTTTTCTTTGTGTTTTCAAAAAGCACCATATACTCTATTCACCCCCCCTTTAGAGTATATCAGATCTAGTTTCCCCTTTCAATGCTGTGTGAAGCCCATCTGGACGGATAGTCTGGATTGGTGATGATCATGGGTAAACCGGAGAAAACTCCGTGGATTTAACGATATGAAATATGTGTATGGAATGAATAAATGATATGTGATGTTGCTTCTGGATGAATGGAGGCTTTGGTTAAGCTCCTTATGTTATGAGCGCTGCGGGTGATATTTGTTCTGCGAGAACGGTGAAAAGCTGCGGCTGATCAGGAGGGAAAGCCAACCCGCGTCTAGCTGCGGTATTGATGATTTGAGTACGGGAAAAGGCTGACCTCTACCTGGTTATTTTGGGAGGTCGATTAGTGGCAATGCAAATGGGGGTTGCGGTCATACCCAGCTTGCTACACCACAGTGGTGGGTCGATCAAAATGCTCAATTTTGCTGCTGGGTTAGTACCTCTGAATGGTTTGGGTGGAATGCTCACAGCATGCGTGTTGTGGTGACTAGGACTGGCCAGCTAACAAGTTAATAACCCCTGATCGGCGGTGTACGACTGAGATATCCGGTACACCAAAAAGGTGCTATAAGTGCACGGAGCGTCTGGTGGATACCGTCATTTGTGATGTGATTGTGATTGCTAAGTTGATAAAGATTATGATATGGCAATGCATACAGGGATGGAACCACTGCCCCAGGTAAGGGGTAGAGTCATTATAAGTGGTCAGCTAAAGCTGACCGTTACTTTATTTGCCGCTCTCGTGTGGATAATGAATTGCAGGTATTGATGATTACATTGAATTTCTTGAGCGGAATGGAGGCTTGCTGCTAAAGGACCTCGAAGGCCGTGCGAATCGTAGTTGGATTTTATGTGTGGCCGGCCTGCGTGCCGATGTATGAAAATGTATTTGGGTAAAGAGAAACTTGTAAGGCCTTAAGGCTAGTGTGTGTGGGTTGTATACATTCCTAGTTTTGATATATAAATGTGGAGTTTATATAGTAGTGGACATTCTCGGAGCTGAGTTCATGTTAACGTAAAATGCTGCGCTAGAATAGATTGAGTTAGGATGCGAGTAGATTTTGATTTCCACAAGTAATTCCGCTGCTTGTCTGTGACATATGACGTGGGACCCCGACCAGACCCACCGTTATACGCCGTGTGACGAGTGGGGGCGTTTCATAGGCGATCTAGCAGTCTCCTGTGGCAGCTTGTTCTCTGTGGCATCTTGTTCTCTCCTTCTTATGATTGTCGACCGGTTAGCCTATTCATCTAACCACGCGACTTGTTCGGTTTGTTTATTTGTAAAGCCGCATATACTTGTAAATATTTAGTCCCACATTGCTTTTTTATAATCTCTCTCATCTCCCCCATTCTATAAAAGGGAGGCTATATCTTTGTAATACTTACCTTTTTGGATAATAAATTTGTTACTCCAAATTTTTGGTCTGTTTGTTTTCTATTCGCAAATGGTATCTGAGGACTCGAACTTTTCCTCCTGATTTTGTGAGCTCTCTCTGTCCACGCGGCTTGATTCTTCTTTTCGCGACCTGTCTTCGCGACTTGTTTCTTCCGCCTGCTTGCGCCCTGTTCGCATTGTTTCTTTCTCTCCTTGTCGTTGCCCTTTGTGTGAGCGGCCTCTTTAATTCTCCTTTCTTCTCTCCATGACCTGTTATTAAGTCATCGCGATCTATTCTTCTTGCAGTGACCTGTGCTTAGCCGTCGCGCCCTCATTTTCTAGCCGCTCCTCTTCTTAAGTCGTCGCGACCTGTGCTTAAGTCGCCGTGACTTGTTCTTCTCGCTTCTATGGCAACCTTCGATATCTCTACCAACACTACAGTCATTGTCGCTCCTCCTCCTCCTCATACTCCTTCGGGCAACCTTGACACCATTTCCAAACTCATCGGTCCCAACTACCAGGACTGGAGTGTCTCCTTCACCATCCTTCTCCGCTCTCAACGCAAACGTCATCATCTCACCGATGACCCTCCTCCGCAAGACTCCCCTCTCTTTGACGATTGGTATGCCAGCGACGCTCTTGTCCGCACATGGATGGCTAACAACCTCTCTGATGAATGCCTACCCGGCATCCGTCATGATGAAATGGTCAAGGCTGCTTGTCTTCATCTTGTCGCTCTCTACTCCAAGGGGGCTCGGACGTCCCGCATCTATACTCTGTATGCGGACCTCTTTGCCCATCCCTTCATGTCTCCTGCTGATGCTTACTAACAATTTCAGGTTCTCGGATCCGAAATTCTCCAGAATCACCCCTGCTCTGCGGATCTCACTGAGCAACACAAACACTTCCAGGAGCTTCTGGTTGTGTGTTATCTTTTGCGACTTCCTGAGTCATATGACATGATACGTCAACAAATCCTTGGCAAGGCGGAGTCTCCCACCCTGGATGCCACTGCTGCCTGCATAGCCGTTGTTACCACTCTGCTACAACGTCCACTATTATACCCCTCCTCAACCAGACAACTATGCTCACCATACTCAGTGAAGTGGCTATGGTGCCCGCAATCTCCCATCCAGCGAACACGGTGCTTCTCGCTTTCTCTGCTCTCACTGTGGCCACACCGGCCACACGGTTGATCGCTGCCGGAAGAAGTATCCTCATCTTCGACCATCTGGGAATGCTTCCACTTCCTCTTCGAAGCAGTCTGCCTCG
The DNA here is from genome assembly GCA_039583875.1 of Platanthera guangdongensis. Classification (NCBI taxonomy): domain Eukaryota; kingdom Viridiplantae; phylum Streptophyta; class Magnoliopsida; order Asparagales; family Orchidaceae; genus Platanthera; species Platanthera guangdongensis. Next base: position 92,027,771 of record CM077162.1, on the reverse strand, counting down.
GTGGTCACGTCTTCAGGTAGCGTCCACGTCGCTACTCAAGGTAAATGGTTGATCGACTCTGGGGCTACCAATCATATGACCGGCAATCCGCAATGTTTTTCTCTCCTAGAATAATATGATCGGTTGCCCCCGGTCTTTATTGTGGACGGCTCTCCCTCACTGGTTAATGGAACAGGAGTGGTTCAAGTCAATCCATCTCTTCACTTGGCGGACACCCTCTACGTGACCAAGTTCCTTTGCAATTTGTTATCTGTTACTTCTCTTTGCAAGCAACTACAATGCTCTGTCACATTCACTTCTACTACTTGTTCCTTTCAGGATCCGGGCTCCCAACGGACGTCTGTTACTGGGACTGAGAGCGGCGGCCTCTACTTCCTCGACAACATTTCTGTACTGTCCGCCTTCTCCTCCTCTTCTATTGATCTTCTCCAGTGGCACCTTCATCTTGGTCATGCTCCTCCACGCCTTCTTCGTCAGCTTCTGCCACATCTTCCTTAGCAGAATCCTCCTCTCAACTGTGACGCATGTCATCTTGGCAAGCATCACCGCTCCTCCTTCCCACTGAAGCAAGATTGCAAATCTTCCTGACCATTTGATCTAGTTCACTCCGACATCTGGGGTCCTGCTCCTACCCTAACCATAGATCGGGGCAGTTCATATTTTATAACCTTCATTAATGATTTCTCTAGGTGTACGTGGGTGTATCTTTTAAAGGATCGCCTTGAACTGTTTTTTATATGGACATCATTTTATAATATGATTAAGAATCAGTTTGATATATCTATTAAAATCTTTCGCTCTGACAATGCTAAGGAAAATCTTAGTACTGCTTTCTCTTCTTTCTTTATACGACATGATATTATTCATTAAATTAGCTGTGTCTATACCTCACAGCAAAATGGGGCGGTGGAACGCAAAAATAGTCACCTCCTCGATGTCGCTCGCACTTTGATGATGCAGATGCAGGTTCTTCGCTCCTATTGGGGCTACGCTGTCCTCATCTCCTGTTATCTTATTAATCGAATTCCGTCCACGGTTCTCCACGGACAAACCTCATTCTCCATTCTATATCCAGGCAAGGATCTATTTCCTCTCCCTCTACGTATCTTTGGGTGCACGGCTTTTGTGCACTCTCCTTCTGCTACTCATGACAAACTCGCCCCACGTGCCACCAAGTGTGTCTTTTTGGGTTATTCTACTACTCAAAAAGGCTATTGTTGATTTGTCCCCGTTCTTCGTAAGCAATACGTATCCGCGGATGTGACCATCTTCGAGAATACATCATATTTCTCTTCTGACCCCTCTCCCTCTCCAGATATTTCCTCTCCTCCTACCATCCCCTCCACCGTGTCTACTCCCATCGAGATTTCCCCATAGTCGTCTCCACCATCTCCTCCTTCTCTCTCCATCACCACCATCGCTCTCTCCCTCCTCCCCGCGGCCGTATCACTCCACTCCCGGGCCAGCTCTCTCAGCCACGGATGCTCCGATTACTGAGAAACATGCCGACCTGGATCTTCCCATTGCTCTTCGCAAAGGGGTGCGAACATGTGTCCAATACCCGCTGGCTGCTGTTGTTTCATATGATCGTCTAACTCTGTCTCACATAGTGTTTTCATTGGCTATCTCTGCCACTACCACTCCCCGCACCTACCAGGAAGCTCTTGTCGTTCCTCATTGGAAGGTCGCCATGGATGAGGAAATTGCTACCCTCACTAAAAGGGGTACTTGGACCCTTGTTCCTCCCCCTTTGGGCACTGATGTTATTGGCTGTCGCTGGGTCTTTGTTGTAAAGTTCCATCCAGATGGCACCGTGGATCGATACAAGGCCCACCTGGTCGCCAAAGGCTTCACTCAGACTTATGGTGTTGATTACATTGACACCTTCTCTCTCGGTGCTCGTCTTAGCACCATTCGGGTCCTTCTCTCTGTAGCTGTCAACGGGGATTGGCTCATTTCATGGTTTGATGTTAAGAATGTCTTTCTCTATGGTGTTCTTCAGGAAGATGTTTACATGGAGCAACCTCCTGGGTATGTTGCTCAGGGGGAGACACAAGTATGTCGGCTAAAGAAGGTCATCTATGGCCTAAAGCAAAGCCCTCGGGCTTGGTTTGACAAGTTTAGCGGCATTGTTGCGGCCATTGGTTTTGCAAGAAGTTCAGTCGATCACTCCTTATTCATTCGCAAAACCTCCTCAGGTTTAGTGGTTCTTGTTGTATATGTGGATGACATTCTTCTTACTGGTGATGACCAAGCTAGGGTAGCTTTGACAAAGAAACACCTCTATCAACACCTGGTCACAAAGGATATGAGCTCCCCAAAATATTTTCTGGGGATTGAAATCTCTAGGAAGCCCAACTCCATGGTCCTTTCGAAATGGAAATATGCTCTTAATCTACTAAAAGCGACAGGGTTGACTGGTGAAAAACCTGCCCGATGTCCCATGGCTGCTAGAGAAGACAAAACTTGGACAGATGACTCGCCTCTTCTATCCGATCTTACGAGGTACCGACGTCTGGTTGACAAACTCATTTATCTCACTGTAACCAGACTCGATATCTCCTATGTTGTAGGCAAGTTTAGCCAATTCATGCAAGCTCCTAGGGAGTGTCATCTACAGTCTGCCCTAAGGATATTGGAGTATGTTAAAGAAGCGCTAGGGAAAGGACTTCTTTTTCAGAAGAATGGTCACTTGAGGGTTGAAGCGTACTCAGATTCGAGCTATGTTGATGATAAAGGAGACCGCAAGTTAACATCAGACGTTTGCACATTTGTTGGAGGAAATCATGTGAGCTGGAAGAGCAAGAAATAGTCCATGGTCTACAGGTCTAGTGCAGAAGAGGAATATCGTAGTTGACGTCGAGCACATGTGAGTTGAAATGGTTATGTGCTCTCATGCTTGACTTAGGAGAGTTCTGCAACTATCCTCTTTTTATATTCTGCGACAACAAGGCCGCGATATACATCTCCAAAAATCCAGTCTTTCATGAGAGAACAAAACACATAGAAGTCTACTGTCATTTTATTCGGGAAGAGATCTTGAAGAAACAGATTTGTACTCCGTTCGTCACTTCTAACAATGAGTTGGCAGATATATTCACCAAGCAGGTGTCCGCTTCCTTTTTCTGCATTTGTGATAAGCTGGACATGATTGATATCTATGCTCCAGCTTGAAGGGGAGTGTTGCAGTGTGGAGACCGACGGTCTAGCAGTCTCCTGTGGCGGCTTGTTCTCTATGGCAGCTTGTTCTCTCCTTCTGGTGGTTGTCGAGCGGTTAGCCTATTCGTCTAACCGCGTGACTTGTTCGTTTGTTTATTTGTAAAGCCACATATACTTGTAAATATTTAATCTCACATTACTTTTTTGTAATCTCTCTCAGCTCCTCCATTCTATAAAAGGGAGGTTATACCTTTGTAATTCTTATCTTTTTGGATAATAAAATTTGTTTCTCCAAATTTTTGGTCTATTTGTTTTCTGTTCGCATAGGCTGCATCTCCTGGTTCGGCTCCATGATCCCCTAAAATAATTTGGTCAACGACCGTTAGTATAAAAGACTAAGTCCTATCATCCACTCAGTTGAAGACGGGCACTGATGTCCGAAATTTTCTGGGATTGGCTGGGTACTACCAGAAGTTTGTGTAGTGATTCTCGCAGTGGAAGCATGGTGGGCCCATAACCCACAGGTCCCAGGATCGAAACCTGGCTCTTATACCAGTTTGTAAGACCCTCTTTTTTTTCTTTTAAACCATCGGGTCTTATGCCCAGAACCGCCGCTTTGCGGTGACACCAACACACCCAGAAAGGTCATCACTATAAAATGTCGATTCTATAGGCCATACCGACCGCAGAAGAGTAGAATAAATATAAGAGTAAAGTAAACTCAAATGCTGGTTCACAGAATCACATGAATAAAATATAAATCTCCACAAAGGGAGAGTCCACTGTAATGATAAGTCCATGCACTAATAAAATGGGCTCCTGCCCGATACATCACAATCCTCACTACAAGTCACTCAATGCGAAAACAAATCTATAGTAAGTACTAATGATCGGGACTCACTGTCCCTGCTACCTGAACACCCATGCTATACTGTCCCATCTCCAAGCGCACTGACCTCTGGGGCTGCATCTCCTGGTTCGGCTCCACGATCCCCTAAAATGATTTGGTCAACGACCGTTAGTCTAAAAGACTAAGTCTTATCATCCCCACCCCTTCCCCATAGCTCCTAGGCACCGAGCGGGGAGAAGGAAAGGGAAGGTATTTAAGGCGGAGAGTAGCAAAAGTAAGCAGGTGGTGGCGGAACTATTCTAACATGAACATATAAACACAGTAAGTATAAGCAAGTAATAACAAGTAAGTAGTATGAGTTTACACATGAATAAGACGAACAAGTAAAAGTACAAGGAAGTAAACTAAGTAAGTAACCATGACCTACAGAAATGCCCATACAAACCTATAAACCAAAGAATCATTTTGCAAGGCCTATTGTATAAAGAGTCTCATACCAATTTATACAATAGGTGTCAAGGGTTATTTGAAATCACTATTCTATGTCATGCAAGTATGCTATGGTATAAACATGCAAGTGCAACTCACACACCCGACTCTATGCACACAGACCTTTATTTTCCCCTTTCTGGAGACTAACCTCCCATGGTACCTCCGTAGTGGAAAAAAGAAGCGGTGGGTTGGGCCTTGCCCACCTCTAAACCGGTATCAGCACTACCAGTCAGACCTATCGTACGCCTCAATGCTGGTGCACTAAGCGGAGCTACTGCGTACTCTTACCAGCTGGCGCACTGGACTTTATTTGGCTAAGTGCTAAACCACACTTGCCGAGTCAACGTATTGGTGTCGGTGCGACGACTCTCCAATACCGAAGACCCACCATCTTATATCTTATGCACATGCAACATTAATGTAGTTACCCACCGGTCCAAAGCTCCCCGAACTATCTCGTCTGTCACAAATACCAACCGAGCCAAAGCTCCCCGGACTAACCCATCCGACACAAATATCCACCGAGCCGTCGGCTCACCGGGCTAACCTGCCCACCATCAAAACCACCGAGTCTACTGCTCGTGAGAACTAACCTAACTCCCACAACACTGGGGAGTGTGAGTGTAAGTGTAACCCTAGAGTATTTCTAATTACTCTTCCATTCCATTTATTCTTACGGCTTACGTTAATCTTGGACTGCTCAAGGCATTCCCCGTGAAGGGCTCTCGAGGGCACTAGGAACTAAGATGGGCTAAAGCCCAAAGCTCCATTTCGTAAGGTACTTATTATTATTAGTGATTACCCAATTCCGGATCGCTTTTAACATTATTCTGGATATAACCCAAGTGTATTTTGACTCTCTCTCTCTCCACAGGAAAAACGATCTTTCATCAATCCCGAGCACCTCTTAACGCTAGTCAACCCATCACTCTCCTCATCATGACTTTTAATGAAGCTTTCTTTTTTCTTTTTCACTTACCAAGATCAGTAAACTATTAACCACATCTCCCTATATTCATTCCACATGTTATCACAATATCATAGTTTTACTATATGCATACCAACCTAAACTATATGATGTACATGACATGAGGTACTCCAAATTTTCATCCAACGGCCCTGAGATAATTATTGTGGGTCTATAATGAGACCTTTAGCCTAAATTCAGAAACTTATAATTTTCCTAATTAATTTGGCATTTATTAAAGTTTCCCAAATTTTAGGGCATGAGTAATTTTGAACATGAAGTACTAAATTTCCTTAAGTTATGGCCACCCAAAAATTATGAACATTATATGATAGCAATATATCAGTGTATACCAAATTTCACAGATTTTTATAAGGGTAATAACCACTAAATAATTAATTCAAGGTAATTCAAATAATTAGAGTTAATGAAGGGAGTACGATATGTTGAAGCCAAAAATAGCTCTCAGAGATCTTCCGGGTGTGAGGTGGGACCTCCTTGCTGAGGCTTTGGGTCAGTCTTAGGTCCTTTGCAGCTAGTCGAGGGTTGAGGCTTGAGAGAAGTAGGTGTTGGCTGCACCCCTGTTTTTGAACTCCCGTTGAGGTCATTTTTGGCTTCAACACTATAAATCATAGTTCAAAACTTATATAAAAATTACCAGAACCTTATAATGATCATAAAACACTACTGACTAATTTTTATGCAATTCCAAGGTTTGTGAGCCATGTATAAAAATACTTCAAACAATTCCGTTAAAGTGCACTTTGTGAAGAAACATTCTTATAAACCCATCCAAATGACATGTGATAATTTTCTAAACTTTATTATGCCCTAAAAATTTCTCAGTCTGAGTAACATAATTTTTCAGCAAGATATAATATTTATTATATATTTATCAAAATAAGGTGCACTAGTCTACTTTACATATGAAGTACTAAGAGGAAATGCCCAAATAATCCAAATAATTAACTAGTACCTACAAATGGTATTTGATTAACTTTGCCAGAGTTTCATATCATTCTAAGACAATTAAAGCATAGTTACTTCAAAATCATCAACAAGGGCAAGATGGAGATTATACCTACAAGTATGAGCTACTATTTTCTAAACACCCTATAATAATTTTCAGAGATCAATATCACTATAAAATTTCTCCTATCAAAATCCCGTGAAAATCCAAGATCATATGGCCCATTATTTATTCCATAAGGCGTATAGTACTAATTAATTTCATAGTGATTAAAGTGTGGTGATTGTGTCCAAATACTACCAAACCCCTTCCTAGGCTATTTGACCACCCTAAGATCACATGGACTAAACACCAAGTCCATACAAGGACATATCACCACATGTCATTCACAAACCCCCAAAGTTCATCCTTAGGATTTAAACTAGGGTTCTAGGGCAAATCCACCATAATCCACCCGAAACTCCATGTGAGGGTGTTTAAGGTCATACTAAATCAGTGACCCAAGTTTAAACCTCTATTGAGGTGATTTGGTCACTCAACACCACAAGGGGCAATTTAACCTAATTAACCCTTTTTGGGCCTAGGCTAGGGTTTACGAAATTCCAAACCAAATAATCTCCAAATGAAATTAAATTTTACACAGAGTCCTATATTGAACCAAAAAACCACTCACCAAAATTTGGGAGGGTTTGGAGGTCATTAGACCCTTTAAAAAATTCATACATGGATTATTAAGTTTCTACAAAAACTTTAGGAATTTTTTTTCCAAAAATTCCCATTTTTGGATATGTTTTAGGTATAGGTAAGAGTGAACCCCATCCAAAATTTCAAGTCATTTGGATGGCTGGATTGATGGGGGCACTCAAACAAATCTCCGATCTAGCCTAGGTATAGACCTCACCAAAATGAGTGTTGTGGTCTGACCTGAACTACAAATTGGTTCAACCAATTTTAAATTAAAGTAGACTCCTATGGATACAACATTCATGTAGACTACTTTTATTGTAGGTGGACCTAAGTAATTTTAATAATTAATTCAAAATAGCCCAATAACTGTGACAGACATTGAAATAAAATGAATTAACATATAATCATTTGCGCAAATCTTAAAGCATGATCATGTAGCTCTGACATTGTATTCTTCCTCCAGCCAAACGCTGTGATTTCACCGACCTGGAGCATGTTCCAAGCCCATTTGTCGGCCACCCGACCACCTCCCTGGCCGGCCACAACCGCCACCACCTCCGTTGAGGTGGGGGCTATCGTCGGGCGGCGGCACGGCCGCCCGAGGGGCGGTTTCTAGCGAACCCGCAAGGAATAAAAAGCCATGAAAATCCGGAATTTTTCTTACCCAATCGGGCTCAATTGAGCCTGATTTCTCTCTTAAAAGATCTAAGATTCTAGCCTACGAAGAGAGAAGTAGAGGAGGACCTGTTGGGAGGGCTGGAGTCGGGCCAATATCCGGATTGCCATGGATGGTGGTGGCGTCGATCGTTGTTCTACAACAAAACTACTAACTTGCTCGGCTCCTTTAGGTAAAGAGTGGAAACGATTGTTATGGATCCAGGGATGATTTTAAGATTGCTAAAGGGGGAAGAGGAGTGGTCATGACATCAATGCCATTAATGACCATTGAAGGAGGATTTCAGCCAAGGTGGGTTCACTGTACCCAGCCACTGAAAAGGGTTAGAAAGTACCTTAATCTTCCCCTAACTGACTAGGGAGGAAGATTCCAGCAAGAAGAGAGGGCCTTTGGCCTTCCAAACCATGATTGGCCCTTACTCCCCACTTTCTCTCTCCTCCATTAATGGGGAAAATGGAGCTTTTCTCTCTCCTAATCATCAAGGTCGATTTTGATGACTACTCTGGCCTAATGGCACCCCCACTAACCCATATTATTCATGGAAATAAGGTTTTAGCCCAAGTGGATTGGACTTGAGCTTGAGTTAGCCCATTTGAGCTAATTTGACCTAGTACTAGGGTAGTTTTGACCTTGGTCAAAATGACCATTTGGGTTGACCCCAATGGGTCCTTGGTGACCCATTGGCCTCCCCTAAGGTCTAGGAAGGCTTATGTAGGGTTGGTTGGGCATCTTGGAGGTCACTTGAACCTTAATTATGTCACTTTGACCTTTTTAGGACCAGGGTTGACTTGGGTCAACTTAGCCTCTTTGGTTGATCCCAATGGGTCCTTAGTGACCCATTGGACTCCCTTAGGGCTTGGGAAGGTCTAGGTGCGTCCCTTTGGCTAATGGGAGGTCAATTGGCTATGTGTGAGCTTAGTTTGACCTGATTAGGGTTTGAGTTGACTTTGGTCAACTTGACCTTTTAGTTAACCCTAGAGGGTCCCCATGGCTCTAATGGACCCTCTAATAGGTTAGTGATGTTGTGGTGGGATCATGGAGTCATGGTGAAGCCCTATGATAGTAATTGGAATTCTACTATTTGCAGACCAAGGTGGTTCACACACTAATTCCCAAGTTCACCCCAACCTTTTGGTGCTTCCAGGGTTTTGTCATGACCTAGTCATTACAAAATCATCCTAGGGGTCCAGAAGTCTGAGGGATGTTGCACAAAGGCCCTACCTCAGGCACACACGTCCTACACTCAGATCCACACAGGGATCCTACCTCATATTAATAATTGATCTTACATTCAGCCTTTATAACACAAGCTTATACTCAGATCCAAAAGATACTATAACTCATATCCAAGAATGGATCCTACAGAGAGTAAAGTGGTTGGTTGATGTTGATTTGACACCAGAGAAATTTCTCTGTGTCTTCTTCTTCCTGAGTTGAGTTTACCTCAGCCCTACCTTCTTCTCAGCAATAAGAAAAATAATCTTCAATAAACTGCGGCTTGTGCTGGAAGTCACTCGGAAACAAATTTCTGATCTTGATGTTGATTTGCTCTTCAATCAGCTAACATGGAATGCAGAAACTAGATGGCTCTGCACATTCTTCTTTATCAAAATCTTATTTGAACTTGCAGTAGAAAAAAATTAGCTACAACTAACTTGCTGGAACTTTTCGATCAGCTTGCTGAACTTTTAGGTTTCAAGCTAGGCAACAATGACGAGGAATATTAAGTTCAGCTGCTATTGGGTACATTGAAAACAATGTACTTGATTTGAAGAAGCCCTTTCAAGTCAATGATACACATAAGTATATATTTGATGTATGTTTCAGTTCATGCATGCAGGTTGCCTATGTCATATTAATTGGACAGGTGGTCCAAGTTATGTTGAACGAATAGCATATTTATCAATCACTGATATACATAGAGAGTTGCATTATAGATTTATCACCTCAATATGGTCAAGGCCAAAACATATTAATTTCATTGATAAAGATTTGAAATTTTTACACTGTTGATGATCATTACAAGACATAAATCAGACAGAATAAAAGAAACTTAAGTCTTACAATCTTTTATCAGTTAGTCTTTTGTTGGAACCCCACCTGTTTTAGGGTTGATTTGGGCTAGGTTCACTATTAGGATTGCATAGATTGACCCACAGTGTATAGTCTAAGGTCATAGGTCTTTATTGGATCTTAGGGTAGGTCAACAAGTCAGTTTGATTGGACCAATCCCTCAAAAGACTTAGAAGACTACAGATTTCAGAACAAGACAGATTTTTCTATGTTGAAGAGGTCGTTCGACGAAATCTGAATGGAGTTCAACGATAGTCGTTCTCAGTTGTTTGAGGAAGAGAAGAAAATATCACATTTTCACCCCACTATACATAGGGTTTTTAACTCCCTTTAAAAGTTAACCACCTGGTTCTTAAGTCTCCTTAACAAAAGACTTAGCTTGGTTTTTGGGCACCTAATCAAAAGCCTAAAGGGTTGTGAGATCTCCCTTCAAATAGATCTTGTGGTGATAGGGCAACAGAGCAAAAACCTGTTGGTGACAGGGCACCTGATCAAAAACCTGTAGTGGATTCCTACCATGGTGGTAGAAGAGTGGATGTACCTAAGTTTAGGGGAACCACTATAAATTTCTTGTGTCGTCTGGTTGCTTGTTGTTTTCTTATTATTATGTGTTGTGTGCTGTGTTAGTTAGCTTTTCTTTCTTGCACTTTCTTAAGATATATATTACTATTTTTAATTCCGCTATAAAAACCAATTAAGTTTTTAAAATACTCTATTCACCCCCACCCTCTAGAGTTAAATAGATCTATCCCTATAGGTGGTAAAGCTTTTACCATCCTTCAATTGGTATCAAAGGTTAAGGTTGCTTTGGTTTCACAGACTTACATCTGAACCAAGGTCTTTTGATAAATTTTTTTCTCTTTAGCCTCTTGTTTACAACATGGCACAGAATAAGGAATATTCTAGCACCAGACCACATGTGTGCAGCTTGAATAAATTTGCACTCTAGAAAGCAAGAATCAAACTCTACATGAACTCTATTGATGAAGACATTTTCAACTCTATTTTGACAGGCCCCCCTCAACCTACAGCTGCTACTACAACTACCAATACACATGAAGTTCCACCACCTGAGTGGACTGATGCACAAAAGAAAGCAAAGATGGCTGATGCTAAAGCAATAAATATTCTGGCACAGACAATGTCATATGACATCTTTCAAAAGATGGCTGAGTGCACCTCTGCAAAGGTCATTTGGGACTCACTAAACCAAATAGTTGTTGGCTCATCAAATGAAAGAAAAGATAGGATATCCCTCCTCATATCACAGTATGAGAATTTCAAGAAGGAGGAATTAGAGACTGTTGCTGAGATGCATAACAGACTCAGTGTCATCATAAATGAGCTGAGAACCATAGACAAGGACATCTCAATAACTGAGATAACTGACAAAATCCTATTGTGCTTCCCCAACACTTGTGATTCCAGGATATGGCCAATTAAGGAGGCCAGGAGTTTAAATGAGATTTCTACAGAATCTCTCATTGGCAAGCTCAAGTCTTATGAGCTGTTGATCAAGACAAGGGAGGCTGCTGAACAGAAGATTCTGCATCTTCAAGGAAGGTGCACAACATTGATTTTAAAGCAACAGAAGAATAAGAATCTCTTCCAGCTAATGAAGAACTACTGAGCTTGTTGGCTAAAATATTCTATAAATTGGCCAAGAAAGACTTTAAAAGAAGGTCATCCAAGAATGATGATAAGCCAAGATATGATAAGACTCCTATCAAGGAGATTGTTTGTTTTGGATGCAGAAAAACTGGGTACATTCTACCTGAATGCCCAGAAGCACAGAAGAAAGATAGAAGAAAAAAGGAGAATAAAAGGCAAACAAGCAAGCACTATAGCAGTCAATGCAGTCGACAGATCAAACATCTCATCACTCCAGGTCTCAGCAATGAAGTCTTTCTCCTTTCGCTTATTCTATGTTAACATTGTATGCAAAGACTAGGAGTGAAGCTTGCATCAAAATGGGGGAACTAAAGGTCTGTGCTCAAAGAGTCGTATGTCTGTGTTGCACTTGCATGAATCATGGCATAATATATCACTACACACATACTCGCATAAAACCTGACACCTCATCGTATGGATTGGTATGAGACTTTTTATATAATGGAAGTCTTGCAAAAGACCCCTTAACTTATATGTTTGTATGGGCATCATATAAGTTAAGGTTACTTATTTCATTATTTTACTTTACATGTACCACTGCTCTACTCTACTTATTTACATTACTGCTTCCATATTATAGAACTGCTGGCTTTCCTTTCCTTTTATATCTCTATAGATGTACTATATACCTGCTAGAAAGCTCCACCGTCACCTGCTTATTCCTACTCTCCACCCTCATGAACTTCCCTATCTCTCCTCCCGCACGATGCTAAGGAGACACGGGGGCGAGGCGGGGATGATAGTTGGCTTAGTCTTTATGACTAACGGTTGGTAGACAAAACATTTTTGGGGCTCCGGATGGGAGACATGGGCAGCAGTAGGAGATGTAGCACCGGCGGAGCACGGTGCACATGGAGGTGGGCCAATATAGTACGTGAGCACCAGTTTCTGGCTTCGTGAGTGTTAGCCTTACTTAGCTTCTGCGAGAGAGTTTTAGTGAGGATTTGTTGTACCGGGAATAAGCCCGTTTATATTCCTACTATACCGATCTATTTTTGTACTTATGTTTATCATGTGGACTTTCTATGATTACTATTTCATAGATTATATGTGATTTGTGGACTTGACTTATTATTCTTTCAGTTGTACTTCTACTTCTTGATAATCTTCGTTGCCGGCAGAATCAGTTTTTTGTGGTGGCGACCCTCCCGAGTGTCAGTGTCACTGCAAAGCGGCGGTTCTAGGTGTAAGACCCGGTAGCATAGATAAAAAATGGGGTCTTACAGTAAACCTCAGCAGGAACCCCCGGCGCAGGTCTTTGAAACAGTAGATGGAGCTGGCGGGGAGCTAATGGAACCAATCCATCGCCTTCTCCATCTGCGTTATAACAAAGAGCCAGCATTTAAAGGCATCTAACATCTACCTGATCGAGACCACATCCTCAAACCATTGGATGTGCTGAACTGGATCATCCCTTTCGGTGTAGTAGGACATCTCTGGCTCACAAAACCCCTCTGGAAATGGTGTGGAAGAGACAAGCTCATTGAATGGACTTCCGTCCCCTGCCAAAAGAGTCAGGTGATCTCACCCCTCTATTTCGCCGGACCTTCCCACATTTGCTGAGCCTGGGAATACGACTTGCCCTAGGAGATCTTTCCTGGGGAGATCTCGCCCACTACCTTCCGCCACCACTTCCTTCCCAGGCCGCCGAACAGGAGCATTATCGCCCATGGCTAGGGCTCCGACCACTAGGACTGATGGTATCGAGCACTCGACACGAGCAGTGAGTGTGAAAGTTATGAGGTTCAACATTTCATGCCGGAAATACTCAAACAAGAAGAGAGTGGCGAGAGGGGGAGGTGGTGGTGAGTCGGCCTGGTCAGAACCTTACCCTTCACTTCCAGTCATTGAGCTCGCTAAGGTTTTCGTAGCTTAACACTATCCATGCTCCCTGCACAAAAATATTGAAACCAGAAATCGACTTCTGTGGAGTCCAAACCCTTGGGGAATGGGTGACCACACACTTACTTTGCCTAACATGCTTGGGTGACCTAAGAGTTATAACTTGAAACTGACCCAAGACTCCAGCACGGAGGTCCTACCACACACCCGGAAGACCATAAAGCGCTTCCCCTCCTTAGCATGTGCAGAGCTAAGGGCACCTCAGAAAGCGCTATAAGACGAGAATAAGAGAACTAGAAAACTTGCCTAAAAGTGGCATGCCAACAACCAAACTCGGCTGTTCTAGAAGGGTATTTGCATCCCTGTAAGGGCATTCATGTAATTTTACCTCTAGAATCCACTGGGCGAGTGTTGTGTAAGACATGCACTCGCCTCCGTGACATCCCCATTATGGGTAAATGTGGGATTTAAAGGGCACTCACCCAATATGGAAGAGAATTTTTACGCCTTCTTTGGATGAGATCCACCCAGCCTATTGTGGACAGGAGCCCTTTGGCTCCCCCCTGGGTGAATGCTATTCTGAAAGGGTCTCGCTTGCCCTCTTGAGCCAAGATTGGAAGACGCTGACAGAACTAGCCTCACTTAATGCCAAGAGCAGAAGGCGTTGACAGAACACACCTCACTCAATTCCAAGAACAGAAGGCATCGACAAAACATGCCTCGCTCAACACCAGGAGCAGAAGGCATCGAAAACACAAGCTTCACTCAATGCCAAGAGCGGAAGGAGGCGACAGAACACACCTCACTCAATGCCAGGAGCAAAAGACGTTAACATGACACACCTTACTCAAAGCCAAGAGTAGAAGGAATCGACAGAACATGCCTCACTCAATGCCAGGAGCAGAAGGTGTCAACATCCCATGCTTCACTCAATGACATGAGAGGATGGCATCTACAGAACTCACCTTACTCAATGCCAGGAGCAGATGGCGTGGACAACACAAGCTTCACTCAATACCAAGAGCGGAAGGCGTTGATAGTGCATGTCTCACTTAATGCCAAGGAACTGGCTCGCGCGACTTGCTCGTCGAATAATGGAAGGGTATCCTCATCTTCTTGAGCCCTTTCACTCCTGAAGATCCCGCAAAACACTGATCCCAGAGGGGGGACCCACTCATCGAATATATTGCCATTCTACTTGCTTGTAGGGAAGGAGCATCGCCACCCCGAATGAGGAGTGGGGTTACTGAAAGAAATAGTGCCTAATCACCTAGAGGGGGGTGAATAGGTGTTCGTTTTCTTTTTGACTTTAAAGGCAGAAATACTGTACAGTAAATGCAATTCTACAATTATCACAACACAGCAACCATACAATCAAACATACATAGAGTGCACACAGGATTTATAGTGGTTCCCCAAGGTCTGGGTACATCCACTTTCCCCCTTCGCCTATCTAGTAATGTACTAGATTCGGCCTAACTTCTCCACTTCTTCTCAGATCCTCAGATCTTACAACTCAGAACCACAAACAGGTTCCTACAACTCAGAGTGCCCCCACTTCTACAACTCAGGCACAAAGCCCTACCTCTCAGTCTTCAACAAGACCTACACTCAGAGAGCAAAGTCTCTTACAACTCAGGCACAAGGCCCTACCTCAGTCTTCAACAAGACCTACACTCAGAGCACACAATCTCCTACACTCAGCCTTTATAAAATAGGCTTACAACTCAGATCTATACAAGATCCTATAGAAATTTGATAATACAGAGTAATTAACCACAACTCTGAAAGAGAGAGATGAGTTGACTGACTTCTTGATGAGTTCTTGGATGTACTTAGCAGAGATCAACCTCCCTTGGCTTTCTTCAAAGCTTCTTGAATTAGAATACAGTAGGGTTGAATCTCCTGAAGATGATCTTTAATCAACTTCTGTCTTGTGAATCAGATCTCAATCTGAATCTTACTTATCAGCCTAGTTCAACAGCTGTTCTTCTTAGAAGGAGCTCTCTCTCTCCAACTTCTTAGATCTTCACTTGAAGGTCTTCTTCTTTTTTGTTATTTTTCAATTGATTACTTCATCATTTCTGTCGAAGGAGAAAGGTCTTTAAATAGTCTTCCTCCAAGGTAACCGGCTGATCCGGTTTCTAACAACTTTCTGATGGCTCTGACAGTTGCAGTTGACCGGTTGAAATGGCAGCTGTCAAGTCATCCAGTCACTTCTTGAAATCTCGGTCACTGTCTAAAAGTATCGAGATAGATAGTCTTTATGTGTCGACACAAATAGACTAAGTGTCGATATAAGTAGACTAAGTGTCGACACTAGCCTTCATGGTGTCGACACAACTCCTTGTGTTGTTGTAACAGCTTCTCGACACTGCTTCTTTAGAATGTGTCGACACTGATCCTGTGTGTCGACACAAGCCTTCTGTTGAATGTGTCGACACTGGTTGAGTTTGTCGACACAAATACTTCTTCTTCAATACTTAGTTGATTTCTGCTGTGTGTCAACACATCTTCTTGTGTTGAAACTTGCTAAGTGTCGACACATCTTCTTTGTGTTGAAACTTTGGTGAGTGTCGACACATCTCCTTTGTGTCGACACATGCCTTTATGTGTTGAAACTTTGCTGAGTGTCGACACATCTCCTTTGTGTCGACACATGTACTTTAACTTTGTTGAAGTTTGCTGAGTGTCGACACAGTCTCCTGGTGTCGACACTTTTGATGTCGACAAAGTTTCTCTGGGTGTCGACACTGCCTCTAAGTGTCGACACAGATAATGTTGACAATTCTTCACAGTGTGTTGACACAGCCTGTATGTGTCGACACTTCTCTTCTGGTGTCGACTCTGTCTTCCTGGTGTCGACACAATTACTCCAAGTGTCGACACAGCTTCTCTAGGTGTCAACACAAGCCTTCTTAAGTGTCGACACTTTTCTTCTAGGTGTCGACATATGGACTTAGAAACTTTTCTTGCAATCTTGTAGTTACTTAACCTGCACACATAAACTCAAAGCACATCAAATACACCTTAATGTATATCATTGAGTAGGGTGAGGCTTCTTCAAATCAGGTACATATATTCCAATGTACCCAACAATCTCCCCCTATTTGGAGAAGTCATAACCCTTAGTCAATGATATACACCATACATAACAAATTCTCAGTATGATGTAAAACAGTATTATATGACAGGGTAAGAACTAAACATGTATAAACAGAACATGTATAAACAATTATCTCAGAACAATAATGTAATAGACTGAACATATAACATTGTTCTTACAACTTCAAAAAGTTTTATTAATCAGAAGTTTACATGGAGTTTAATGTAAAAGATTACAAGATTGTAAACTTAAGAAAAATTCTATCCTATGGCTGCTCTAGCTCCGTGATAACAATGCCCTTTCCAGATTGAATCTTTGCTTGAACTGGAGCATCATTGTCATCAGCAGGCTTCTTCCCTTTAAGATCTTTCTTTTTCTGTTCATCAGCTCTTATCTTCTGTCTCTCAAAATAGTGATAAGGCTTAGGGAAATACTTGCTAGGCTCCTGTGCATTAGGAGGTAGCTTCCCTAATTTAGCCTTCCTTCTGTATTGTACAATGGCCTCTTGCCTAGCTTCATGCTTTTTCCATTCCTGGTCAGAATACCATTTGCCCCTCTCTAGGAAATTATCCTTTGCAGCCTTCCAAGCAGTTAATATGATATTCCTAGAGGTTGGGCTCCATTGCTCAAAGTCTGACCTTAATTCAGCTTGTTCTCTAAACCTCTTCTTAGATAATTAAGCTTCTTGCTCCTTTAATAAAGCCTCTTGCTCTTTTAATATTGCCTCTAGCACAGGCTAGACTACTTTCTCAAGAATAACATTCTGATTACCCTCAGGAGGACTATACATAGACTGTACCTCCTGATGTATCATGTCAAAATCTGCAGGAGGATATATCACTTGAGCCACTTCAGCTTGTTCTCCTCCAAAATATACATGATTAATTCCAGACTCTGCCATATTATCATCATCACACAAGGGTGGATATCCAAGGGTAGCTCTGATGGAGTTTGAAATCCATTTTACAAGATCAGAGCCTGCTTTGACTAACACCCTCTCCCCCTTTATGACTTCTCTTTCGATATGATCCCTAAGATCATCTTTCTGGAATCTGATTTGAGCATTCAAATAGTTAACTCCATCTTTGTAAAAAGGTTTTAACCTTTGGAGCTTGTCAGTAATTGCCTTCTGAGAATCTTCAATGGCAGTTTAACAGTAGTTAGGCTCTCTTGTAGTTGCTTATCAAAGGCTTCTTTGGCAGTAGCAGTTACAGTAGTCTGGGCAGTAGCTATATTTTTCATTTCAGTGACAATGACATTATGAGAAGCAGTTAGATTATCATTCATTCTAAGATGATTTTTCAGGACATATCCTTGTTTTACTGTCAAGTCATCAATCAGTTTCTTTAGGGTCTCTTGATGAGTAGCCTGATAGACCACTGCATTCCCTCCTTTATGGAAACAATCAGTCATTTCCTTCTTGTTTTGATTCACTTCAAATCTTATAGATTTTATGTCTTGAGCTATGAAAGATATGGTACCTAAACACCTAGAGAGGGGGGGGGGGGTGAATAGGTGACCTAATCCTTTTTAAACTTTAATGGCAGCAGACAGTTAATATCACAGATTTCTAACTATTCTATCACAGTAATACACAGCATACACAGCAACAGTCACAGCACAGCACAGTAGACACAGTGTTTTATAGTGGTTCCCCAAGATATGGGTACATCCACTTTCCCCCTTCGCCTATCTAGCAGTGTACTAGATTCGGCCAAACTTCTCCACTGTCTCAGAACCCAAATTGGTTCCTACACCTCAGGCCCAAAGCCTTACAACTCAGCTTTATCCCAAAGCCTACACTCAGCCACAAAGGCCTACACTCAGCCACCCAGGGCTACACTCAGCCAATCAAGGCCTACACTCAGAGATAACAATCTCCTACACTCAGGCCAAAGGCCCTACCCTCAGCCTTTATAATTATAGGCTTACAACTCACTCAGATCCAAAAGATCCTACAAGTTAAAAATGATTATTGAAATAATAACTCAACAACTCAAAAACGAGAGAGGGAAGTTGAGAGTTTCTTGATGAGTCTTGGAAGAACTCAGCTGGATTCAATCTGACTTAGCTTTCTTCAAATCTTCTTGAGTAGAACTGAATAAGATTGTCTCCTTCTGCAGTTGTTCCTTGACCTCTGCCACTTAGAATTCAGAATAGATCTGAACCCTTCTTCTCAGCCTAGTTCCAACGGCTGATTTCTTGGATGGAGCCCTCTCTCTCCAACGTCTTAGATTTGCACTTGAACTGTAAGATCTTCTTGATTTGATACTCTGTGTATCACTTTAATAACTTGTTCTTCAACAATGTGATCAACAGTTTCTGTATACTGTATGTGCCTATTTATAGGCCTTCTTCATGGTAACCGGCTGGTCCGGTTCATAACTGTCTTCTGACATCTCTGACAGGTGCTGTAGATCGGCTGGAACGGCAGCTGTCAAGTCATCCAGTCATTTCTTGAAAATCTCTAACTGTCTGAAAGTGTCGAGACTTTCTGTCTTTAAGTGTCGACACTTATAGTCCAAGTGTCGACACATGCTGTGTAAGTGTCAACACAAGTCTACAAGATGTCGACACAACTCCTTGTATGTCTCGACACAGATTCTTCTTCAGGTGTCGACACTGAAATTGAGTGTCGACACAAGTACTTGATCTTCTATCTTTAGCTGTATTCTTCTAAGTGTCGACACATCATCTTTGTGTCGACACAACTTCTTGTGTTGAATCTGTTAAGTGTCGACACTGCTTCTTGGTGTCAACACATCTTCTTCTATGTTGATACTTGCTAAGTGTCGACACAACTCCTTGTGTCGACACTTGATTCTTCTGTTGAGACTTCAGCTGAGTGTCGACACATTCCCTTAGTGTCGACACTTGTACTTAGAATATTTTGTTGATAATTCTGTTCTTTACTAAGTGTCGACACAGCTCCTTGTGTCGACACTTTCTTCAAGTGTAGAGTCTTCAGCTGAGTGTCGACACATTGTTCTAGGTGTCGACACTTTCTTCATGTGTTGACTCTTCTGTTGAGTGTCGACACTTTGTTTTTGGTGTCGACACTTTCTTCAAGTGCTGACTCTTCTTGTTGTGTCGACACATTGTTCTGGGTGTCGACACTTTAACTTAGTCTCTGCTGACTTTTGCTGAGTGTCGACACAGCTCCAAGTGTCGACACTTTCTGGTGTAGACACAGCTTTACTGGGTGTCGACACAGCTCCTTGTGTCGACACTTTCTGTCTGCACTTTTCTTCACTGAGTGTCGACACAGCTCCTTGTGTCGACACTTTCTGTCTGGTGTCGACTCTGCATCCCAGGTGTCGACACAATGACTCCAAGTGTCGACACTGCTTGTCTGGGTGTCGACACAAGCTTTCTTGAGTGTCGACACTTTCCCTCTGGGTGTCGACACATGGACTTAGAAACTTTTTGCTTCAGTCCAGTAATTACTTAACCTGCACAAGTAAACTCAACATACATCAAATACATTATGATGTATATCATTGAGTTGGGTGAGGCTTCTTAAAATCAGGTACATTTAACCAATGTACCCAACAATCTCCCCCTATTTGGAGAAGTCATAACCCTTAGTCAATGATATACATCATTCATAATAAAAATTACAAAATGATGTAAAGCATGATTATGTAAGCAGGATAAACATAACATGTATCAATTTCACATGTATACACAAACATCAACACAGAACAAATAAGAAATAGATATATTTACAGAACAAACATGAAATATATTGATCATATATTGTTCTAACATTTGTCTTATACATTCTCAGTAGTTCACAAAAATGTTTTACATTCAAAAGATTACAAAATAATCTTCAAGTAAATTCTTAATCTATTTCTGTTCTGGTTCCTTGATAACTATTCCCTTGCCAGGTTGAACTTGAGCTTTGACAGGGGCATCAACAGTTTCAGCATCAGCAGGCTTCTTGCCTTTTAGATCTTTCTTTTTGAGCTCTTCAGCTTTGATCTTCTGCCTCTCAAAATAGTGATATGGCTTAGGAAAGTACTTGCTAGGCTCCACTGTAGTAGGAGGTAGCTTTCCCATCTTTGCCTTCCTTCTATACTGAACTATTGCTTCCTGCCTGATCTCATGTTTTCTCCATTCAGCTTCAGAAAACCACTTGTTCCTGTCATGAGTGTTATCCTTGGCAGCTTTCCAGGCAGTTAATATTATATTCCTAGAGGTAGGGCTCCACTGTTCAAAGTCTGGCCTTTGTTCTGCTTGTTCCCTAAAACTCTTCTTAGACAACCTTGTCTCTTCCTCCTTCTGTAATGCCTCTTGCATGGCTTCAGTAATAGGTTGAACCACTTTATCCAGAATAACATTAGACTTCCCTTCAGTTGGGCTATACATATGATGAATGTCAGCTTGCACCATTTCAAAATCTGGTGGAGGATAGATCACTTGAGCTACCTCTGGTTGCTCACCTCCAAGATATGCAGGTTGAATACCAGATTCTGCCACATTGTCATCATCACAAAGTGGAGGATAGCCCAGTGTAGCTCTGATGGAATTTGATATCCACTTTGCATGGTCAGAGCTAGCTTTGACTAAAACTCTCTCCCCCTTTATGACTTCTCGAGCCATATGATCTCTGACATCATCCTTTTGAAATCTGATTTGACTATCCAAGTATCTGATTCCATCTTTAAAGTAAGGTTTGAGCTTTTGCAGTTGATCAGATATAGCTTTCTGGGAGGCTTGGATAGCAGTCTTTACAACAGTAATTTCTTCTTGAAAGGCTTTGTCAAATTCAGCTTTAGCAGCAGTAGAAGTAGAAGGTTCAGCAGCCTTGTTCTTTAACTCAGTGACAATAGCATTATGTGAAGCTGTAAGATTGTCATTCATTCTAAGTTGATTTTCAAGAACATATCCTTGTTTCAATGCTATGTCATCTACCTGTGCCTTGATCTTTTCCTGGTGGGTGGCCAAGTACACCACTGCATTGCCACCCTTGTGGAAACATTCAGTCATCTCCTTCTTGTTGAGGTTCATCTCAAACCTGATAGACTTTATGTCCTGGGCAAGATCAAATTGGAGTGATTTCTGCCCTTCATCTACATACTTCTCTATGGCCTGCCTTTGCTCATCCAACTTTATCTGTAGTGCAACCATTAAAGCACTATAATCAGCAGTTGGAGCTTGCTGAACTATAGGCTGTGGTGCAATAGATTGCAGAGCTTTCTTATAACTTTGACTTCTTCTCTTGAAGACATACAGTTTCTTCTTCTTTGCCCTAGCACTCTCCTCATCTTCAGAGGCAGAAGTGCTGGCTATGTCAACCCTCTCCTTAGGGCTTTGAGGCTTCTCTTTCTGCACTTCAGGTGCCTTCTCAGTTTCCTGCCTTATAGGCTCTTCCAGAACTTGTACCTTCTCCCCCTCAACAGCAGTATTATCTTTTTCAGCAGCATCCTTGTCCATGTCAAAATCTTGTTGGTCTAGATTTAGGAACAAGTCTTCCATTGTGTATTCTTGTGGTGAAGGAGCTGGAGACAGTCTTTGCTCTTCAACCACTGGATCAGGAACCACTTCTTGTACAGCAGATGTGTCTTCTCTAACAGCATCTGGTTCTTGACTATCCAGCTGAGTCTGATGTACATCAGACAAATCAGCATCTTCTATAAGAAATTCTAAAGTATTTAGGTCAGTGAGTACCTCTAGTATGGTGTTGGTGGCTTGTTCACTTTCCAGTGTAGAGGGTTCTTCTACAACTGGAGGCTCCCCCTGGCTTTGATCCCTGTGGATGGGGCTAGCTTGAGGCAGCTCCCCCTGGATCTCAGCAGCCTCTTGAGGAGCAGGAGATTTCACTACAGTCTCTTCCTCTTGGTCATCTGGAGTGAAAACAACTTGTTCTTCACTTTCAGAACTACTAGTGGATTCTTGTGCTACTGGAACTGTCTTCCTTTTCTTTTTGGGTGGAGTGTCTTTCTCAGTAACTGTCTTCTCTGGGATTGGCATTTCCTTGGACAACACCCTGTCCCATCTAGAAAAGATCCTTAGATCCATCTTCCTCATGTGGTTTATCTTGCTGCCTACAGCAGTACTCATTACCTCTGGTATCACACCAGCAAGGTAGAGACTTAAGATTCTGCCCAGGTTGGGCTTCTTCAGACTTTCCTTAATCTTGTCAAACACTATAACTGACCAATCAGTTCTTATAGTGAAGATAATTCTTGTCATTATATTGAACATGGAGGCAGACACTCTGTCATGCCCTCCTGGCTTACTGAGTAAGACCTTTCCCACTATCTCAGACAGGAATTTGCCTTGGCTGTTCATGCCCTTCCTGTTAAACACAGAGCCAATCTTCATTTTAGGATCCAGTCCACACCAGGTTAGAGCTTCCCTGGTCTTGGATGCAGTAACTTCTTCTTCATCTTGAGTTTTTGGTAGCTGGAGCACCTTCCTCAGATTTTTAGGGGATACCTTAACCCTTGCACCATGAACTCTGGATTTGATTTTGTATCCAGATTCATCTATCTGAGCTCCATTTAGGAATTCAAGAACCTCTTTCTTCCAAATCTTTGTAGGTTCAGAAACTAAATATTCTAATCCAGAATCGGCGACTAGGGTTACTACCGCCTGGATTTCTTGATCTGCTTCTTCAAACGCGCCGCGCACCAGCTCATATCCTTCGTTAACGTTCTCCTCTAGCTTAGGCGCCATTAGGGTTTGTAGAATTTGTCTTGTGAGAAGAGAGAGGTGTCGACACAGAAGTTTGAGTCTCGAAACTGTGAAAGCGTGTCGACAAACAAAGACAGAACCCTATTTATACCTTTCTGATTTTGAAGATGAACAGGCGGGACAGCTAACTTAAAATGTGTCGACACTGGCAATAAGTGTCGACACTGACTTATAATGTCTCGACACACATGTGTCGACACAAGTTTAGTCAACAGATTTTATGTGTCGACACTTGGTTATGTGTCGACACAACATAACTCGACACATTGTCGAGACTTTACTTAGAAAATTCTGATTAAACTTAAGTGTCGACACCACTTTGGATGTGTCGACACCTACTGGACATGTGTCGACACTAACATTCTGAAGTGTCGACACCAACATCCTAGATGTGTCGACACCTTTTTCCTGAAGTGTCGACACCACTATTCTGTGTCGACATAGACTTGTCTATGTGTCGACACCTTTTTACTTAGCCAATTTTAATTCTGTAAACTTATTCTAAGTTTATCATTCCTAGTTCAATTTTGAATCTATTGAACTTAGCTTCTTCTAGGGGCTTAGTAAACATATCAGCTATTTGATTATCAGTTTTAACATATTCTAATAAAATATCTTCTCTTTCTACATGCTCCCTAAGAAAATGATATTTAATCTCAATATGTTTTGTTCTACTATGAGATACAGGGTTATTAGCTATTGAAATAGCACTTGTAGAATCACAGAAAAGTGGAGTTCTACTTACCTGAAATCCATAGTCCTCTAGCTGATGTTGAATCCACAGAAGTTGAGCACAGCAACTTCCTGCAGCCACATACTCTGACTCAGCTGTGGAGATAGCCACACTGGTTTGCTTTTTGCTACTCCATGAAATTAGTCTCCCACCTAGGAATTGACAGGTTCCAGTTGTGCTCTTTCTATCCTCTTTGCATCCTGCAAAGTCTGCATCTGAATAACCTGTTAGATCAAAATCTCCATTCCTAGGGTACCAGAGGCCTAGATAGGGAGTGCCCTTTAGATATCTCAATATTCTTTTGACTGCTGTCAAATGAGACTCTTTAGGGCAGGCTTGATACCTGGCACAAACACATGTAGCATACATGATGTCAGGTCTACTAGCAGTCAAGTATAATAGGGAGCCAACTATCCCTCTATACAAGGTTTCATCTACAGGTTTCCCTGCATCATCCTTGCTAAGAGACATACTTGACCCCATAGGAGTCTTCATGGTGCTGGATGAATCCATACCATACTTCCTTATGAGTTCTAGGGTGAACTTGGACTGACATATGGATAAACCACTTTCAGTCTGTTTAACTTGGAGACCCAAGAAAAACTTCAGCTCTCCCATACTACTCATCTCAAACTGACCTTGCATCAGTTTTGCAAACTTTTTGCAAAGGCTGCTTTCAGTAGACCCAAATATAATGTCATCTACATATATTTGGACTAGTATGACTTTGCCTCTAGATTCCCTAAGGAATAGAGTCTTATCTATTTTCCCCCTTGAGAACTTGTTCTCAATGAGGAAACTAGATAGGGTTTCATACCAAGCCCTAGGGGCTTGCTTTAACCCATATAAAGCTTTCCTAAGTCTATAAACATGATGAGGTAGAGTTGGATCAACAAAACCTGAAGGCTGCTCCACATAGACTTCTTCCTTAAGATTACCATTTAGGAATGCTGACTTGACATCCATCTGGTAAACCTTGAATCCTTGATAGGTTGCATAGGCCAAGAACATCCTTATGGCTTCCAGTCTCGCTACTGGAGCAAAGGTTTGATCAAAGTCAATACCTTCTTCTTGCCTATATCCTTTAGCAACCAGTCTAGCCTTATTCTTAATGATGACCCCTTGTTCATCCATCTTATTCCTGTAGATCCACTTAGTTCCTATTACATTATGGTCTTTAGGTTTAGGAACAAGTTCCCAAACCTTGCACCTCTTGAACTGATTAAGCTCTTCTTGCATTGCTTCAGTCCATTGTGGATCCAGTATTGCTTCTTCAAATTTCTTAGGTTCAACTTGAGACAGAAAGCTGGAGTAGATTGCTGCATTTATGTATCTGCTCCTGGTTTGTACTCCTTGTCTTGGATCTCCAATAATCTGCTCTACTGGATGATCTCTTAGATGCCTGTTGGCTGGAGGCATCCTTACTTCTGTTTGAACCTCTTCAGCATCTCCATCATGCTGTACTCCTTGTATTTCTTCAGCAATTGGCACATGTAGTTCTCCCCCTGGACAACAGCTACACTCCTCTCCTTGCTGTCTTGCAGCAGGTACTTCTTCTATAGTAAGCTTGTCCATTTTCTTTGTTAAACCTGTGGGGCTGCATACACTACTAGACAACTCATTGTTAATAAGTTTAGTCTCATCAAAAACTACATGCACAGATTCTTCTACAACTTGTGTAGTCAAGTTGTAGACTCTATAAGCCTTACTATTATTGCTGTACCCAACAAAAATTCCCTCTTGGGACTTGGCAGCAAACTTAGTTAAGTAAGACTTCCCATTGTTAAGTATGAAGCATTTGCAATCAAAGATCCTGAAATAGGATAGGTTTGGTTTCCTGCCTTTCACAACTTCATAGGGGGTCTTGTTAAGCCTTTTAGTGATGGTAGCCCTATTTATAACATGGCATGCAGTGTTAACTACTTCAGCCCAGAAATATTCTGGCAGTGATGTATCACTTAGTAGGGTCCTACCAGCCTCTATCAAGGTCCTATTTTTCCTCTCAGCAATGCCATTTTGCTGAGGTGTTCTAGGTGAAGAGAATTCTTGAAATATCCCAAAGTCTTCACATAGTTTTGTCATGCTATCAGACTGATATTCAGTACCATGGTCACTTCTAATCTTGACCACTGTACTGTTTAGTTCATTCTGAATTTGTTTGACAAAGTTATGGAAGACACTAGGTGTTTCATATTTCTGTCTTAAGAAGAACACCCAGGAAAACCTTGAGTAGTCATCTACAACTACAAAGGTATAGACCTTCCTACCTAAGCTGTGAACTGACATTGGACCAAAAAGATCCATATGCAAGAGGTATAAACACCTCACAGCATCTTTGTTTTCTATTCTTCTAAAGGTGGATTTAGTCTGCTTGCCCTTTTGACAAGCTGAGCAAATGCCATCTTTAACATACTTAACTTGAGGACCATTCCTCACTAACTCTTTGCTAAAGAGTTTGCTAATAGTCTTGTAGTTAAGATGGGCAAGCCTCTTGTGCCATTTGACACAATGAGAGACTGTCTCATCAGCTACAAGACAAACTCGAGAACCATTGTTCTCAATCATAATGTTTAGGCAGTAGACATTCCTTTTTCTATAACCAGTCAAAATGATCTCTTGATCACTTGACCTCTTGATATGACAACCATTTTTAACAAATGAGATGTCATACCCTACATCACTTAATTGACTTATACTTATTAGGTTGTGTTTCAACCCTTTAACATAAGCCACTTGAGTAATGGTAACCAAGTTTGTAGAAATGTTACCAAACCCTTTGATGATTCCTTTTTCAGAACCACCAAAGGTGACTTTTGGACCACCTTTTATTGGAATGTAGTCCTTTAGTAATCCTCTTGTTCCAGTCATATGTCTGGAACATCCACTGTCCAAGTACCATGTTGGGGTATGGCCACTTGGACTTACCTGCAAAACAGATTAATGAACCTTAGAACCCAAAGAATTCTTGGGTCCTTGGTACTTGTTAGTCTGCAATCTGACAAAGCTACCCACTGGCTTTCCAACAGGTAGTTTGGTACTCACTTTGGCACTAGCATTGTGCCAACAGTCCACTGCAAAATGGCCAACTTTGCCACAGCACCAACATTCAAACTTATTGTACCTTTGCTTAGGTACTGCCTTGGCTGTCTTGTCTACAGCAGGCTTGTTGAATGTTGGGGCTTTGCCCTTGGACTTAGACTTGGACTGCTCAGTCCCTGCAGGTCTAATAAAGCCCAGTCCAGCCTTGCCTTTATGATGAACAAATTCATCAATTAAAGGTAGCACTGACTTAGGTTTAGAAAACCTAGCAACAAGATCTCTCTCTTTCTGAAGATTTATCTCCAGACTCTTGATTTGATCATTCTTAAATGATATAGTACCCATTTGAATCACTGTTATGTGCTTCAACCTGGCTATTTCATTCAGTTTTTGATCAAATTGCTTCTCAAAATCTGTTACAGCAGTTTTAAGATCAGCAATTTCCTTTGCCTGACTTTTGGCTAGGGACTTGCTTTTCTTGTAAGCTTGCAACAGCACTTTATATTCATCTATAAGCTGATGAATATCATCCTCAGACTCAGATACACTTCCATCACTGGATGAAGATGAATCTGATTATGTACTAGAACAAGAAACTGAACTAAGAGTTGAACTTTGTACCTTACTGGGTCCTGGCTGCTCCAGGATTTTGTCACTCTCAGTCAATTCCATCAGTCCTTGGCACTGACAGTCTTCTTGTTCATAGATAGACTCCATTATCTGCATGAATTCTTCTTCTTCTTCTTCAGCAAACAGCCCTATGTAGGCTTCAGCCTCAGACTCAGTTTCTGAAGAAGAGATATCTGATAAAGTTTTCTCCTTCTTGGCTACAAAAGACTTTTCTTTCTTGCCTTTGAAATAAGTCTTTTTCCTGTCACTAGACTCTTTCCTCTTTTCAGGACAGTCTGCAATAACATGGCCCTGTCTATTGCAGCAATAGCACACTATCTTTGAACCAGTTGCCTTGCTTGACTTTGTCCTCTTCCTGTCTTTCTTTGAAGGCTTTTTCTCCTGATAAAAGACTTCCTTTCCCTTTGAAGTAGAAGGTCTTGACCTCCACTGTTTCTTCTTCAAGAATTTCTGAAAGTGTCTAGTGAAGGCAGCAAAGTCTTCATCACTTTCACTGCTCTCAGTCTTTATGCTGACTGACTCATCTGATTCTGATTCAACTACCTCTGGAGGTGGAGTTGATGACTTATTCCTGCGCTTTCTGGGGACATCTGTCTTGAAAGCAACTGTTCTCTCCTTGTGCTCAGTTCTTGTTGATTTCTCCTCCTCTTTCCTCACTGTCAACTGCATCTCATAAGACAATAATTTGCCAAACAGTGTAGGAGGAGGAATTTCCCCCAACTTAGCCATTTCTCTTATGGCACAGATCTTGGTGTCCCAATCTTTGGTTAGGGACCTTAGGAACTTGTCATTTAGTTCATAGTTACTGAACTCTCTTCCATAAGACATGAGTTCATTCACTATTCTGTAGAACTTCTTATAGCACTCAGTTATGCTATCACCCTTTCCTTGTCTAAAACTCTCATACTCCTGATTTAGCAAGGATTTTCTATCTTGTCTAACTTCTTCAGATCCTTCCATATACACTATAAGAGTGTCCCACATCTCTTTGGCTGTCTTACAGTGTATAGGATTCTGAAATGTTGCATCATCTATGACACTCACTATAATGTTTTGTGCCCTCTTGTCCATGGTGGCTAGGACAATCTCATCCTTAGTCATTTCAGAGAAATCCTTTGGAGTTCTCTGATTTGCATCTTGAACAGATATCTTCATGGGCAAATAAGGCCCTTCCTTTACTGTGATGTAGATTCTAGGGTCTGAGGCCTCCATAAACAGCCTTACCCTTTCCTTCCAGATCCCAAAGATCTCTTTCCTGCATATGGGCAATTTCATGGAACCCAATTCCTTGTGATTCTCAGAAGAACCCATGTTTCTTGATTTTCTTGAATCTGTATTTTGCCTTACACTGAATCTGCCAAATAGGATCTCCTCAGACTGTTAGTCCTTTTTGAGCAACCTCCCTCTGATACCACTTGAAAGATATGGTACCTAAACACCTAGAGGGGGGGGGGGGTGAATAGGTGACCTAATCCTTTTTAAACTTTAATGGCAGCAGACAGTTAATATCACAGATTTCTAACTATTCTATCACAGCAAATACATAGCATACACAGCAACAGTCACAGCACAGCACAGTAGACACAGTGTTTTATAGTGGTTCCCCAAGATATGGGTACATCCACTTTCCCCCTTCGCCTATCTAGCAGTATACTAGATTCGGCCAAACTTCTCCACTGTCTCAGAACCCAAATTGGTTCCTACACCTCAGGCCCAAAGCCTTACAACTCAGCTTTATCCCAAAGCCTACACTCAGCCACAAAGGCCTACACTCAGCCACCCAGGCCTACACTCAGCCAATCAAGGCCTACACTCAAAGATAACAATCTCCTACACTCAGGCCAAAGGCCCTACCCTCAGCCTTTATAATTATAGGCTTACAACTCACTCAGATCTAAAAGATCCTACAAGTTAAAAATGATTATTGAAATAATAACTCAACAACTCAAAAACGAGAGAGGGAAGTTGAGAGTTTCTTGATGAGTCTTGGAAGAACTCAGCTGGATTCAATCTGACTTAGCTTTCTTCAAAGCTTCTTGAGTAGAACTGAATACGATTGTCTCCTTATGCAGTTGTTCCTTGACCTCTGCCACTTAGAATTCAGAATAGATCTGAACCCTTCTTCTCAGCCTAGTTCCAACGGCTGATTTCTTGGATGGAGCCCTCTCTCTCCAACGTCTTAGATTTGCACTTGAACTGCAAGATCTTCTTGATTTGATACTCTGTGTATCACTTTAATAACTTGTTCTTCAACAATGTGATCAACAGTTTCTGTATACTGTATGTGCCTATTTATAGGCCTTCTTCATGGTAACCGGCTGGTCCGGTTCATAACTGTCTTCTGACATCTCTGACAGGTGCTGTAGACCGGCTGGAACGGCAGCTGTCAAGTCATCCAGTCATTTCTTGAAAATCTCTAACTGTCTGAAAGTGTCGAGACTTTCTGTCTTTAAGTGTCGACACTTATAGTCCAAGTGTCGACACATGCTGTGTAAGTGTCGACACAAGTCTACAAGTTGTCGACACAACTCCTTGTATGTCTCGACACAGATTCTTCTTCAGGTGTCGACACTAAAATTGAGTGTCGACACAAGTACTTGATCTTCTATCTTTAGCTGTATTCTTCTAAGTGTCGACACATCATCTTTGTGTCGACACAACTTCTTGTGTTGAATCTGTTAAGTGTCGACACTGCTTCTTGGTGTCGATACATCTTCTTCTATGTTGATACTTGCTAAGTGTCGACACAGCTCCTTGTGTCGACACTTGATTCTTCTGTTGAGACTTCAGCTGAGTGTCGACACATTCCCTTAGTGTCGACACTTGTACTTAGAATATTTTGTTGATAATTCTGTTCTTTACTAAGTGTCGACACAGCTCCTTGTGTCGACACTTTCTTCAAGTGTAGAGTCTTCAGCTGAGTGTCGACACATTATTCTAGGTGTCGACACTTTCTTCATGTGTTGACTCTTCTGTTGAGTGTCGACACTTTGTTTTTGGTGTCGACACTTTCTTCAAGTGCTGACTCTTCTTGTTGTGTCGACACATTGTTCTGGGTGTCAACACTTTAACTTAGTCTCTGCTGACTTTTGCTGAGTGTCGACACAGCTCCAAGTGTCGACACTTTCTGGTGTAGACACAGCTTTACTGGGTGTCGACACAGCTCCTTGTGTCGACACTTTCTGTCTGCACTTTTCTTCACTGAGTGTCGACACAGCTCCTTGTGTCGACACTTTCCGTCTGGTGTCGACTCTGCATCCCAGGTGTCGACACAATGACTCTAAGTGTCGACACTGCTTGTCTGGGTGTCGACACAAGCTTTCTTGAGTGTCGACACTTTCCCTCTGGGTGTCGACACATGGACTTAGAAACTTTTTGCTTCAGTCCAGTAATTACTTAACCTGCACAAGTAAACTCAACATACATCAAATACATTATGATGTATATCATTGAGTTGGGTGAGGCTTCTTTAAATCAGGTACATTTAACCAATGTACCCAACAAGCTAGATCAAATTGAAGGGATTTATGTCCTTCATCCATATACTTTTCTAGAGCTTTCCTTTGCTCATCCATCTTGATTTGCAAAGCCACTAATAGAGAACTATAATCAGTAGTTGGGGCAGCCTGTGGAGCAATTATCTGCAGTACTTTCTTGTAGTTCTGGCTTCTTCTCTTGAAAACCTAGAACTTTCTTTTCTTGGCTCTAGCAGCCTCTTCATCCTCTGATGCAGAAGTACTGGCAATGTCTACTCTGTCTTTAGGACTAGGAGGTAACTCCTTCTCAGTCCTTGGTGGTTCCTCAGCATGCCTTTGCTCCTCAGTCTCTTGTCTAGCAGTCTCCTTTACATGCTCCCCCTCAAGATTGACCTTCTCCCCCTCAACAGCTACTTTTTCTCCCTCAAAGTCAGTCTGTAAAATATCAGGGAACATCTCTTCTAGTGTATACTCCTGTTGAGGATGGACTGGTGAATCTCTGTACTCAGGAGCATCTAATACCTCTTTATCAACAACTGATGTGTCCTCTATGCCCACATCCTGGGGTTGACTATGTTTCTGTGTTTGCTGATTAACATCAAGTAATGATTCAGTCAAAACTTCATCCTCAATAGTGAAATCTAATTGATTAACTTCAGTAATTACCTCTAGAATGGTTTGGGTAGCCCTTTCACTCTCTAATTGAGTTGGCTCATCCACATGTTGAGGCTCCCCCTGGAGTGGATCCAGGTGAATAGGGCTAGCTGATAGTAACTCCCCCTGCCTCTGGGCATCTTCTTATCTTACTGGTGACTGTACAACATGGTCATCTTCTCCATCATCAGAACTAAAAACCACTTGTTCCTCTGAGCTACTTGAGGATTCTTGAGCCACAATGGCTGTCTTCTTCTTCTTCTTCTGAGGTGTTTCCTTTTCTAGAGTTGGCAGTTCCTTTGTCAGCACTCTATCCCACCTTGAGAAAATTCTTACATCCATTCTCCTCATGTTGTTTATCTTTGAACCTGCAGCTTGTTTCATCACTTCAGGAATACTTCCAGCTAAGTATAAACTCAGAATTCTACCCAGATTGGGTTTCTTCAAACTCTCTTTTATCTTATCAAACATTACTGCTGACCAATCAGTATTAAGTTTGAAAATTATCCTTGTCATCAAACTGAACATGTGAGCTGAAATTCTATCATGCCCACCAGGCTTGCTCAGTATTACCTTGCCAACTATCTCAGATAAAAACTTGCGCTGCATGTTCATGTCTTTCCTGTTGAAAACTGATCCTATCTTCAGGCTTGAATTAAGTCCACACCATTCAAGTGCCTCCCTTGTCTTTGATGCAGGTATATCGTCCTCTTCTGTAGTTCTAGGGAGATGTAGAATCTTCCTTAGAATTTTCAGGGTAATCTTGACTTTTGCCCCATGAACTTTGGACTTAATCTTGAGTCCAGATTCATCAAGAGTAGCTGCACTCAAGAATTCAAGGACCTCCTTCTTCCAGATCTTGATTGGTTCTGATACAAGATACTCTAATCCAGTCTCTGCAATTAGGGTTATCACACCTTGGATTTCTGGTTCCGCGTCATCAAAGGCGTGTCGCACGAGCTCATATCCTTCATTAATATTCTCTTCTAGCTTGCGCGCCATTAGAGTTTGAAGAAATTTTGAATTTAGAGAAGAGAGATGTCGACACACAAGTTTGGTCTCGAAACTATGGTGAGCGTGTCGACAAACAATTGCGAAGACCTATTTATACCTTTCTAAAATTGAAGGTGAAAAGGCGCGCCAAAATACTTGAAATGTGTCGACACTGTTGAAAAGTGTCGACACTTACTTCTAATGTCTCGACAACTATATGTCGACACAAATATAGTCGACAGAATATATGTGTCGATACTTATATATCTCAGCTCGACACTTAGTCGAGACTCTACTAGACTAATTCTGTGTAAATCCTAAGTGTCGACAACACCCTGGATGTGTCGACACCTACTCTGCATGTGTCGACACTAATTCTCTGAAGTGTCGACACAGACTTCCTAGATGTGTCGACACCATTTCTCTGAAATGTCGACACCACTTCTATGTGTCGACACAAACAACTCTGTGTGTCGACACAATTTTACTTAGCCAATTTTGTAAACTATTCTAAGTTTATCATACCTAATTAAATTTTAAACTTATTGAATTTGGTTTCATCTAAGGGCTTAGTAAACATACCAGCTAACTGATTATCTGTCTTAACATACTCTAGGGAAATGTCTTCTTTTTCCATATGTTCTCTTAGAAAATGGTATTTAATTTCTATGTGGTTAGTCCTACTATGGGAGACAGGATTATTTGCAATAGAAATAGCACTAGTAGAATCACAAAATAAAGGTGTCCTACTTACTTGAATACCATAATCTTCTAGCTGATGTTGAATCCATAGAAGTTGAGCACAGCAACTTCCTGCAGCCACATACTCTGACTCTGCTGTGGAGATAGCCACACTGGTTTGCTTCTTGCTACTCCATGACACCAGCCTTCCACCTAGAAATTGACAGGTTCCTATAGTACTCTTCCTATCTTCCTTACAGCCTGCAAAATCTGCATCTGAATAACCTGTCAGTACAAAATCTCCATTCCTAGGGTACCAAGGACCTAGATAAGGTGTGCCCTTAAGATATCTCAAAATTCTTTTGACTGCTGTCAAATGAGATTCTTTAGGGCAAGCCTGGTACCTAGCACAGACACATGTAGCATACATGATATTTGGTCTACTAGTAGTTAAATACAGTAGAGAGCCAACTATCCCTCTATACAAAGTTTCATCTACAGGTTTGCCTGCATCATCTTTGCTTAGAGACATGCTTGACCCCATAGGAGTTCTCATGGTAGTGGAAGATTCCATACCATACTTCCTTATCAACTCTAGGGTGAACTTAGACTGACATATGGACAATCCATCTTCAGTCTGTCTAACTTGGAGACCCAAGAAGAACTTAAGTTCCCCCATACTGCTCATTTCAAATTGTCCTTGCATGAGTTTTGCAAACTTTCTGCAAAGACTACTTTCTGTAGACCCAAATATTATGTCATCTACATATATTTGGACTAAGATAATCTTGCCTCTGGATTCCCTAAGGAATAGAGTCTTGTCTATTTTCACCCTTGAGAATTTATTCTCAATGAGGAAACTAGACAGGGTTTCATACCAAGCCCTTGGGGCTTGTTTTAACCCATACAAAGCCTTCCTAAGTCTATAAACATAATCAGGTTTAAGAGAATCAACAAAACCTGATGGCTGCTCTACATAGACTTCTTCCTTCATATTTCCATTCAGAAAAGCTGACTTAACATCCATTTGATATACCTTAAATCCTTGATATGTTGCATAGGCAAGGAACATCCTTATTGCTTCCAGTCTTGCTACTGGAGCAAAGGTTTGATCAAAATAAATACCTTCTTCCTGCCTATATCCTTTTGCCACCAGCCTAGCTTTATTCTTTATGATTATTCCATTTTCATCCAACTTGTTCCTAAAGATCCACTTAGTTCCAATAATGTTATGGTCCTTGGGTTTAGGAACTAGCTCCCAGATCCTGCATCTTTTGAATTGATTCAGCTCCTCTTGCATGGCCTCAATCCAATGAGGGTCTAGGATTGCTTCTTCAAACTTCTTTGGCTCTACTTGGGATAGAAAACTGGAGTAAAGAACTGTATTTAGATTCCTGCTCCTTGTTTGCACCCCTTGTCTGAGATCTCCAATTATTTGATTGGCTGGATGATCCTTTAAGTGCCTATTTGCTGGAGGCAGCCTGTCTTCAGGTTGTACACCTTCAGTCTCTTCATTTAGCTGCACCTCTTAGTCTTCTTCAGCATCATGAGTATCTGTTAAAATTCAACAAAACCGTAGAGGCCTCCTCGGATACCCTGTTGACACTCAACAAACTGGCGGAGAACACCCCACTTATATTGTTGAAAGTTTTCCCGGATCGTGGAGTTAGCAGGGGTTATCTCAACAAAGCAGTAACAACCAACAACGCATGCAGCACAAGCTTCTTTATTGATCAAGAGCAAACTTCTTTACAAGGCGAGACATACATGGCGAGACATGCTTCACCAAAACCCAAACCAGGAGAGCAGAGACAGTTACAAAGACAAGAAAGAAAAAACAAGCCGCGCGGACTCAACCACCAAGCCGCCGGTCTACTGTTGTGGAGTCCGCTCAGTCCGCCAGGTCACAGACCGCAACCCAAGCCGCACGGACTACCCCTTATTCCAATGCTTAGCTCTTCACCGCCGATCTGCAGGCCTCCTGACCGCGAGGTCGCCTAGCTGCCAGACCGCATAAGCTGCGTCACCGAATGGAACAGTCCGCCTGAAGAAGGCGACTTCCTGAGCCTCGAACCAAGTTGCCAAAGAGAAGACCGCCTGGTCGCTATCCGCGACCTGCTGTTTACCGTCTGTTGCTTACCCGCAGAGTCCGCACTGTCCCTGACCGCAATCAGAGCCAGGTCCTGGCTTTCCAGTGCTATCCGCACAACCTGCACAGCACAACCGGGTCAACTCAAACCGCGCGGACACCCAAGTCCAGACCGCAGCAACGTACGCGAGCTCAATTACTGTTCACTTACTTCGGTTCAGGTTACCTTGGTTCCCCTCTCCTGATGTGACATGAGTCCTATTTATAGGCACGATGATGAGTATGGTCACCGCCCTAGCCGATAGGAACACCGCCACATCCCGCAGCAAGAACAAGTGTGTCCGCCAGCCCGCGGACACACATTCCAGTTCGCCGCTCCTGTGCAGATAGCCAGTCCTCCCCAGCTTCTCCAAGGCCGGACTCCAATATCCAGCCCGCCTTGCCGCCAGAGGCCAAGCCAGGACCACCACAGCCGGACTCCATAACAGCCGTGTCCGCCAATCTACGGACAAGGCATCAGTCCGCAAAACCCGAGCCCGCAGCCTCGCCATCAAGGCACCTGCCGGACTCAGCGGACACCCGGCTTCCGTCCACACCTCCTGAGTCTGCCTCTCTCCAAGGCACCGCCGGACTCAGCGGACACGCCGATTCAGTCTGCTTTCACAGCAAACTCCAGTCCGCATTCCTGAGTTCATAACCTCATCATAAGGCTAAACCGAACTCAGCGGACTCCAGCTCCAGTCCGCACGCTCTTGCACAGACAATCCTCTAGTACGCATATCACCAAGCTAGCAATCAAGGCAACAACACTTCTACTAGGCTTGGCGGACTGAGAAAGCAGCCCGCGCTCCACTGCGCGATCTCCCCGAACTGAGCCAACCTAGACTTGGTTCAGATCACACCAAGTCCAGTCCACTGGCCACAAGGGCCAGTCCGCACTTACTGGCGGACATTGGATCTAGCCCGCCATACAGGGCGACCTCCAGATTCTGTCCGCACTGACCGGCGGTCTCCGCGGCTTCCACTTGCCGCTTCACTAGAGCAAGACCAAGGCAACTGCCAAACCAGTCTGCCGAGCTCCAGTTCATCAGTCCGCTTCATGCCGGACTCCGCGGATAGGATTGCTATCCTCCCGGTTACTTCCTGGGAACCAACTGTCTGCTGAGTAATCCCCGACCTGACAGACCGCCGCTGCTGTCCGCGTAGTCCGCACGAACAGACCGCCCAGGCCGCCACAGAGCAAACCGCCTGCAACATCCCTGCCGACTTAGCAGTCCGCAAACCCTGTCCGCGTAGTCCGCGCGGATAGGTTGCCCAAGCCTTCCATTCACCCACTTTCACTTCACAAGTTTCAACACTCCCCCTTGAAGTGAGAAGTGGTGAATAACTCCAGCAGCTCCCGTAACCTTGCACCTGGTCCTTCCGATAGCATCTACGAACAGATGTCCAAGACATAGTCCTCGCCCCGCATATCATGGACCATGAGGGAGCCCTCCAGCATCTCCCAAAAGGAGCCATGCTTCCCTCTGCCTTCTTCAGCTTCAACCTCCACTCATGCATCATAGGAGTATCACCAACTTCCTTGGGCACAAAAGCCCAAGCCTTATTACCTCTGAGAGAAGTCACCTCTTCAGCCTTGGTGTCAACCACCTCCTTGATTCTAGTGGGGTCATCACAGCCAGAAGTACCTTGCTCGACTTGAGGGCTAACAAGGAAACACGGGACCAAGTCCACCATGTTCCCTTCACTATATCGAGCTGGTGGCTTACTGATCCTCTTCGATCTCCGACAAACCTGATCATGGCTAACCACCTCCGCTGCTTCTGAACCAGCTCCGTTCTCGGGCAAACCTGGAACAATGTTTCCCTTGCTTCCTGAACAAGACGCCTCCTCACTGGAACCAAGAGCACCTGGAGCAACGCTCCCCTGCTACCTGAACCAGAAGACTCTCCTCTTGAACAAGAACTACCTGGAACATCGCTCCCCTTGCTTCCTGAACCGGAAACCTCCGCCTTCGAGCCAGAAGATCCTGGAGCATCGATCCCCCTTCTCCTCGACTCTGACGCCTTTGCCCCGGAGCTAGAACAACCTGGAGCACCTGGTGACTCAGGTAACTCCACTTCCTTAGCAGCAGCCTCCTTCAGCCCACCATCTGACTTGCTTATCTCTAGCTCCACATGAGAGCTACCCCAAAACGGAGTCAACTCATAGAAGATAATGTCCCTCGACACTATGAGTTTCTTTGTCGCAGGATCCATACACCTCCATCTTCTTCTCTGCTCATCATACCCAATAAAGACTAGTTTTGTCGTGAGAGCACCCGGAGAGTGTATATAGCAGGTAGATCCAAACATCCGAAAGTGCTTCACTGAGGGCTTCACTCCGAACATCAGCTCATAAGGAGTCTTCACTATGATCGGACTAAGAGGCATCCGGTTGATGACATGAGCAGCACAGGCCATCCCTTCCGCCCAAAGGGCCTTTGGAGCGCCTTTACTCTGAAGCCAACACTTGCAGGTCTCCGTTAACCAACGGATCATCCGAGCTGCAATACTACCTTGTTGTGAAGTATGACCACAAGAAAGCTCCTTCCGGATCCCTTGCTTCCTGCAAAAGTGTGAAAACTCGGTTGAGCCAAACTCACCACCGATACTTGTCCTCAACACCTTGATCCTCCGGCCAAGCTGGCCTTCCACAAGCTTCTTGAACTCCACAAACAAGCGTACCATGTTGGACTTCTTCTTCATGAAGTATACCCATGTATACCTAGAATAGTCATCAACCAATATCAGCATGAACCTGCTGCCTCCAAGACTGGCCGTGACGGTCGGTCCCACCAGAGCACAATGGAAAACCGCCAATGGTGCTTTACATCTAGATTGTGCTTTATTAACCATGAAGCGATAGGCTCCACTTTCCTGACATCCCGCACACCCCCGACCATCGACATAGGATGATAATCTAGGCAAGCCTCTTACGAGTCTTCTTTCCGCCATTGCTTTCAGCTTGTCCATCCCTACATGCCCCAGTCTTTCATGCCAGATAGCAGCACTATCACTGGCATTCCTCCGATCAGATCTAGACCTTGTTGATAAACCAACAAGGTTCTTCTCCTTCCTTCCTACTTGAGCGACGTTCGCCGAGAGCAAGACAACCTTGCACTCCTTCCGAAGATGACTTTGCTGCTTGCATTTATAGCACCGTGGTCCTTCCTTCCTCGTCCTATCACGCCTAGGAGAACCACTCCTTTCTTCCTGATATGAAGTAGAGGGACCATCGTCAGCAGCAACCTTCACCTTCTTCCTGAACAACCCATCAAGGGAAGTCCA
The DNA here is from genome assembly GCA_039583875.1 of Platanthera guangdongensis. Classification (NCBI taxonomy): domain Eukaryota; kingdom Viridiplantae; phylum Streptophyta; class Magnoliopsida; order Asparagales; family Orchidaceae; genus Platanthera; species Platanthera guangdongensis. The sequence continues at coordinate 91,988,949 of CM077162.1, read as the reverse complement.
AACCTCCGCAGCTGACCGACATCCACTGATGTGGTCCAAGAGCTCTGATGAGATCACCTGCTTGAGAATAGACTCCGCTTTCGCATTTGTCTCCTTCCAAGCTCTCATCTTTTCAGCATTGCCAGCAGTATCCTCTTGTCTTCCTGCTCTGGATACAACCTCCCAAAGGTCCTCGCCAAGAAGAAAGCTCTTCATACAGGACTTCCACCTTTCAAAGTTGGTCGCTGTAAGGAGATCAATGCCAAGACAACTTGCATTCTCCACTGTCATGGTTCTACCACTGGTTTCCTCTACAGAAGAGCAACTACTTCCGTTGAGCACTGCTTGACCACTCCAACAACCTGGCTCTGATACCATGTTAAAATTCAACAAAACCGTAGAGGCCTCCTCGGATACCCTGTTGACACTCAACAAACCGGCGGAGAACACCCCACTTATATTGTTGAAAGTTTTCCCGGATCGTGGAGTTAGCAGGGGTTATCTCAACAAAGCAGTAACAACCAGCAACGCATGCAGCACAAGCTTCTTTATTGATCAAGAGCAAACTTCTTTACAAGGCGAGACATACATGGACGAGACATGCTTCACCAAAACCCAAACCAGGAGAGCAGAGACAGTTACAAAGACAAGAAAGAAAAAACAAGCCGCGCGGACTCAACCACCAAGCCGCCGGTCTATTGCTGTGGAGTCCGCTCAGTCCGCCAGGTCACCAGACCGCAACCCAAGCCGCGCGGACTACCCCTTATTCCAATGCTTAGCTCTTCACCGCCGATCTGCAGGCCGCCTGACCGCGAGGTCGCCTAACCGCCAGACCGCACAAGCTGCGTCACCGAATGGAACAGGCTGCCTGAAGCAGGCGACTTACTGAGCCTCGAACCAAGTTGCCAAAGAGAAGACCGCCTGGTCGCTATCCGCGACCTGCTGTTTACTGCCTGTTGCTTACCCGCAGAGTCCGCACTGTCCCTGACCGTAATCAGAGCCAAGTCCTGGCTTTCCAGCGCTATCCGCACAACCTGCACAGCACAACCGAGTCAACTCAAACCGCGCGGACACCCAAGTCCAGACCGCAGCAACGTACGCGAGCTTAATTACTGTTCACTTACTTCGGTTCAGGTTACCTTGGTTCCCCTCTCCTGATGTGACATGGGTCCTATTTATAGGCACGATGATGAGTATGGTCACCGCCCTAGCCGATAGGAACACCGCCACATCCCGCAGCAAGAACAAGTGTGTCCGCCAGCCAGCGGACACACATTCCAGTTCGCCGCTCCTATGCAGATAGCCAGTCCGCCCCAGCTTCTCCAAGGCCGGACTCCAATATCCAGCCCGCCTTGCCGCCAGAGGCCAAGCCAGGACCACCACAGCCGGACTCCACAACAGCCGTGTCCGCCAATTTGCGGACAAGGCATCAGCCCGCAAAACCCGAGCCCGCAGCCTCGCCATCAAGGCACCTGCCGGACTCAGCGGACACCCGGCTTCCGTCCGCACCTCCTGAGTCTGCCTCTCTCCAAGGCACCGCCGGACTCAGCGGACACGTCGATTTAGTCTGCTTTCGCAGCAAACTCCAGTCCGCATTCCTGAGTTCATAACCTCATCACAAGGCTAAACCGAACTCAGCGGACTCCAGCTCTAGTCCGCACGCTCTTGCACAGATAATCCTCTAGTCCGCATATCACCAAGCTAGCAATCAAGGCAACATCACTTCTACTAGGCTTGGCGGACTGAGAAAGCAGCCCGCGCTCCACTGCGCGATCTCCCCGGACTGAGCCAACCTGGACTTGGTTCAGATCACACCAAGTCTAGTTTACTGGCCACAAGGGCCAGTCTGCACTTACTGGCGGACACTGGATCTAGCCCGCCATACCGGGCGACCTCCAGATTCTGTCCGCACTGACCGTCGGTCTCCGTGGCTTCCACTTGCCGCTTCACTAGAGCAAGACCAAGGCAACTGCCAAACTGGTCTGCCGAGCTCTAGTTCATCAGTCCGCTTCATGCCGGACTCCGCGGATAGGATTGCTATCCGCCCGGTTACTTCATGGGAACCAACTGTCTGCTGAGTAATCCCCGGCCTGACAGACCGCCGCTGCTGTCCGCGTAGTCCGCGCGAACAGACCGCCCAGGCCGCCACAGAGCAAACCGCCTGCAACATCCCTGCCGACTTAGCAGTCCGCAAACCCTGTCCGCGTAGTCCGCGCGGATAGGTTGCCCAAGCCTTCCATTCACCCACTTTCACTTCACAAGTTTCAACAGTATCTTGTACTCCCCCTGGACAATAGCCACCATCTTCCACTTGCTGACTTGCAGAAGAACCTTATGTTAAGGTAAGCTTGTCCATCTTCTCAATTACACCTGTAGAGCTGCAAAGCACTTCTTGGCAATTCATTGTTAATAAGTCTAGCTTCATCAAAAACTACATGAACAGACTCTTCTACAACTTGAGTAATCAAGTTGTAGGACCCTATAAGCCTTACTATTATTGATGTACCCAACAAAGATCCCCTCTTGGGATTTGACAGCAAACTTGGATAGATAAGACTTACCATTGTTAAGGATATAGCACTTGCAACCAAAGATCCTGAAATAGGATAAATTTGGTTTTCTGCCCTTCACAATCTCATAGGGGGTCTTCTTGTGGCTCTTGGTGATAGTAGCCCTATTGATCACATGACAAGCAGTGTTTAGTGCCTCATCCCAGAAATATTCTGGGAGAGATGTGTCACTCAATAGGGTTCTACCAGCCTCTATCAAGGTTCTATTTTTCCTTTCAGCAATACCATTTTGCTGAGATGTTCTTGGTGAGGAAAATTCTTGAAAAATTCCAAATTCTTCACACAGTTTTGTCATACTGTCAGAATGAAATTCAGTACCATGGTCACTCCTGATTTTGACCACTGTACTATCCAATTCATTCTGAATTTGTTTAACAAAACTATATAAGATACTTGGGGTTTCAGATTTTTGTCTAAGGAAGAACACCCAGGAAAACCTTGAATAGTCATCTACAACCACAAATGTGTAGACCTTCCTACCTAGGTTGTGAACTAGCATAGGACCAAAAAGATCCATATGCAAGAGGTATAGATACCTCACAGCATCTTTGTTCTCAAGGCTATGAAAGGTGGATTTGTTCTGCTTGCCTTTTTGGCAAGCTGAGCATATCCCATCCTTTATACACTTAACTTGAGGACCATTCCTCACTAACTCTTTGCTAAATAGTTGACCAATTGTCTTATAGTTAAGATGAGCCAGCCTCTTGTGCCATTTAACACAATGTGAGACTTTCTCATCAGCTACAAGACAAATAGGAGAAACATTGTTCTCACATACAAAGTCAAGACAATAGACATTTCTCTTCCTATATCCTGTCAGAATGATCTTTTGATCACTTGACCTTTTAATATGACAACCATCCTTGACAAATGAGATGTCATATCCTAAATCACTCAACTGACTTATGCTAATGAGGTTATGTTTCAAACCCTTTACATAAGCCACTTGAGTAATTGAAATTTGGTTACTAGAAATGTTACCAAAGCCTTTGATGATTCCTTTTTCTGAACCACCAAAGGTAACTTTAGGGCCATCCTTGATTGGTGTATAGTCCTTCAGCAATCCCCTAGTTCCAGTCATGTGCATGGAATATCCACTGTCCAAGTACCATATAGGGGCATGGCCACTTGGACTCACCTGCAAAACAGATTACTTAACCTTAGAACCCAAATAATTCTTGGGTCCTTGGTGCATGTTAGTTTGACTTTTAACAAAACTACATGTAGCTCTTCTAGCAGGTAGTTTGCTACTCTCCTTGACACTTGAATTGTGCCAACAATCTATGGAAAAGTGGCATATCTTGCCACAACACCAGCACTCAAACCTGTTGTACCTTTGTTTAGGTACTACCCTGGCTGGATTTTCTACTGCAGCCTTCTTGTTTAGTGCTGGGGCTTTGCCCTTAGATTTGGACTTTATTGTCCATGCAGGTTTTGTAAACCCCAATCCAGTTTTACCCTTATGAGGTACAAACTCATCTATCAAAGGTAAAACAGATTTTGGTTTAGAAAAACTTGCTACAATCTCTCTCTCCTTCTGAAGTCTAGCCTCCTAGATTTCTAATTTGATCATTCTTAAATGTAATAGTACCCATCTGAATAACAGTAATGTTCTTCAGCCTGGCCATTTCATTCAGTTTCTGATCAAATAACTTGTCTGAATCAGCAGCAGCCAATTTAAGACTAGCAATCTCTTTTGCCTGAGTTTTGGCTAAGGTTTTGCTTTTCTTCAAGGCCTGCAACAAGTCCCTATATTCATCAATTAACTGATGAATATCTCCTTCAGATTCAGACCCACCCACATCACTTGATGCAGATGTGTCTGATTCTGACTCAGTACTAGAAATTGAACTGGAAGAACAACTTTGTACCTTACTTGGTCCAGGCTGATCCTGGATTTTGTCTCCTTCAGATAAGGGCATCAGTTCCTTGCACTGAATGTCCTCGTGCTCATAAATTGAGTTCATTAGCTGCATGAACTCATCTTCTTCTTCTTCAGCAAATAAACCAATATAGGCTTCAGCTTCTGAATCTGTTTCTGAAGATGACTGATCAGTCAAACTTTTGTCTTTCTTGGCAACAAAGGACTTTTCCTTTTTGCCCTTAAACTGTGTCTTCTTCCTGTCAGTTGACTCCTTCCTCTTTTCAGGACAGTCAGCCACTACATGTCCTTATCTATTGCAGCAATAGCACACAATCTTTGAAGATGTAGCTTTGCTTGGCTTGGATCTGCTTCTGTCATTCCTTGATGACTTTCTTTTCTGATAAAAGTCATCTTTTGTATGTGAAGTGGATGGCTTAGACCTCCACTACTTCTTCTTCAGAAACTTTTGAAAATGTCTTGTAAAAGCAGCAAAGTCTTCATCACTTTCACTGCTATCTGAATTCTGGCTTTCTGAATTATCTGTCTCAGCCTCAGCAACTATTTGAGGTGGAGATGGAGACTTGCTTCTATTCTTCCTAGTGGCTTCAGTCTTGAAGGCCACAGATCTTTCCTTGTGCTCCACTCTAGTAGTCTTCTCTTCCTCCTTTCTAACCATTAACTGCATCTCATAAGATAACAGTTTTCCAAACAAAGTTTGAGGAGGTATATCAGCTAATTTGGCCATTTCCCTAATGTCACAAATCTTGGTGTCCCAGTCTTTAGTTAGGGAACTTAAGAACTTGTCATTCAGCTCATAGTTGCTGAATTCTCTTCCGTAGGACATCAATTCATTTACTATCCTATAGAACTTCTTGTAGTATTCAGTAATTCTATCAGACTTTCCTTATCTGAAGCTTTCATATTCCTGATTTAACAAAGACTTCCTGTCTTGTCTTACTTCTTCTGATCCCTCCATATAGATTATTAATGTGTCCCACATTTCTTTAGAAGTTTTACAGTGAATTTAATTCTGAAATGTTGCATCATCAATTGCACTAACAATAATATTCTGAGCCCTCTTGTCCATAGTGTCCATAATGATTTCATCTTTGTTCATTTCTGAATAGTCCTTAGGAGTTTTCTGATTTGCATCTAGAATGAATATCTTCATTGGCACATATGACCCTTCTTTGACTGTGATATATATTCTTGGGTCAGATGCTTCCATAAAGAGTCTAACCCTCTCTTTCCAAATGCCAAAAATCTCTTTTCTACAGATTGACAATTTCATGGACCCCAGCTCTTTGTGATTCTCACTAGAACCCATTTTCTTGATTCTTGTTTATTCTGTTTCTGCCTATAGGATCTTACTCAGACTGTTATGTACTTTTTGAGTAACCTCGCTTTGATACCACTTGAAAGAAATAGTGCCTAATCACCTGGAGGGGGTGAATAGATGTTCTTTTTCTTTTTGACTTTAAAGGCAGAAATACTGTACAGTAAATGCAATTCTACAATTATCACAACACAGCAACCATACAATCAAACATACACATAGTGCACACATGATTTATAGTGGTTCCCCAAGGTCGGGGTACATCCACTTTCCCCCTTCGCCTATCTAGTAGTGTACTAGATTCGGCCTAACTTCTCCACTTCTTCTCAGATCCTCAGATCTTACAACTCAGAACCACAAACAGGTTCCTACAACTCAGAGTGCCCCCACTCCTATAACTCAGGCACAAATCCCTACCACTCAGTCTTCAACAAGACCTACACTCAGAGAGCAAAGTCTCCTACAACTCAGGCACAAGGCCCTACCTCAGTCTTCAACAAGACCTACACTCAGAGCACACAGTCTCCTACACTCAGCCTTTATAAAATAGGCTTACAACTCAGATCTATACAAGATCCTACAGAAATTTGATAATACAGAGTAATTAACCACAACTCTGAAAGAGAGAGATAAGTTGACTGGCTTCTTGATGAGTTCTTGGATGTACTTGGCAGAGATCAACCTCCCTTGGCTTTCTTCAAAGCTTCTTGAATTAGAACACAGTAGGGTTGAATCTCCTGAAGATGATTTTCAATCAACTTCTATCTTGTGAATCAGATCTCAATCTGAATCTTACTTATCAGCCTGGTTCAACAACTGTTCTTCTTAGAAGGAGCTCTCTCTCTCCAACTTCTTAGATCTTCACTTGAAGGTCTTCTTCTTTTGTGTTATTTTTCAATTGATTACTTCATCATTTCTGTCGAAGGAGAAATGTCTTTAAATAGTCTTCCTCCAAGGTAACCGGCTGATCCGATTTCTAACAACTTTCTAATGGCTCTGACAGTTGCAGTTGACCGGTTGAATTGACAGCTGTCAAGTCATCCAGTCACTTCTTGAAATCTCTGTTACTGTCTGAAAGTGTCGAGACAGATAGTCTTTATGTGTCGACACAAATAGACTAAGTGTCGACACAAGTAGACTAAGTGTCGACACTAGCCTTCATGGTGTCGACACAACTCCTTGTGTTGTTGTAACAGCCTCTCGACACTACTTCTTCAAAATGTGTCGACACTGATCCTGTGTGTCGACACAAGCCTTCTGTTGAATGTGTCGACACTGGTTGAGTGTGTCGACACAAATACTTCTTCTTCAATACTTAGTTTATTTCTGCTGTGTGTCGACACATCTTCTTGTGTTGAAACTTGCTAAGTGTCGACACATATTCTTTGTGTTGAAACTTTGCTGAGTGTTGACACATCTCCTTTGTGTCGACACATGCCTTTATGTGTTGAAACTTTGCTGAGTGTCGACACATCTCCTTTGTGTCGACACATGTACTTTAACTTTGTTGAAGTTTGCTGAGTGTCGACACAGTCTCCTGGTGTCGACACTTTTGATGTCGACAAAGTTTCTATGGGTGTCGACACTGCCTCTAAGTGTCGACACATATAATGTTGACAATTCTTCATTGTGTGTCGACACAGCCTATATGTGTCGACACTTTTCTTCTGGTGTCGACTCTGCCTTCCTGGTGTCGACACAATTACTCCAAGTGTCGACACAACTTCTCTAGGTGTCGACACAAGGCTTCTTAAGTGTCGACACTTTTCTTCTAGGTGTCGACACATGGACTTAGAAACTTTTCCTGCAATCCTGCAGTTACTTAACCTGCACAAATAAACTCAAAGCACATCAAATACACCTTGATGTATATCATTGAGTAGGGTGAGGCTTCTTCAAATCAGGTACATATATTCCAATGTACCCAACAGTTACTATAAATGTTCAGCTAAAGATGACTGTTGCTTTGTTCGCCACGTTTTGGTGGAATGTCGCTTTGCAGGTGCTGTGGAGCCGAGCGGGAAGTAGTGGGCTGAATCCCTTTTTGCTATGCTGGCTGGCCCTCAAAGGCCCAAGTGCAAAACTTTTACTATTTTCATATATAGGCAGCCTGTGTGCTGATGTATGTAAGACATATATGTAAATAAAACAGTTTTTAAGGCTTTAAGGCGAAACTTTTTGTCTATTTTTATGCCATTCCTTAGTTTGTTAGTCGACATTCCTGGTGTTGGGTCCTTAAGTTATTAAAATTCTTCCGCTAGAATGCAAGTCTGAGTTAGGGTATGTGAATGTTTTGGTTTTAGGGTGTAACTTCATTGACTATCTATAGAATATGTCGTGGGGCCCCAACCGAACCTTTTGTTATATTCTACATGACGGATGGGGGTGTTACACCACATCTGTCTTAGGCTCAGGTTCACACCCAACACAAATAACTAATCATTGTTCTCTGCTAGTCAAGATATCACCAACAATATTGCTATCACGGGTGATAACAACATAATCACGTTCTCTGTTGCAAACTCGGGGGATTTAATGAAAACACCTTCAGTACTAACTGCGACAAGCTGCACACCCCAAAACTACATAAAAATACATGTTTATCCATGGAGTCTTCTCCGGCACGCAAATCAATCATCAACAATCCGGACCAACTTTTCCAGACGGGCTTCACATAACATGTCTATTCCGTACTTTGATTCCGGATTCTATTGCAATTAAATTGAGGATACTCTATATCAACCCTTTGGAAACTTCTCATTCTTCACCAATTGGTGAGGGTTTCCATGCAAACATACCAAATAAGGACTTCACTTGACAAAGAGGAGAATCATTACCCTTGTAGATCACTTAGGAGCCATGAAGCATCAAGTGATCTAGATGGAAGCGTTCGCAGTACCTTCCTATCCACTGATCTAGCCATGCCTCGCAAATCTAACCACAAGAACTCCTTCCAAGCTCTTTAAGAGGACTGGTTTCAACATTCTTCTTCATCTCCTTTCATTCTTCTCCTTTATTCTCTTCACTTAAAGAGAGAGTGGAAGAGAGAATGAGAATGAAATAACCTCCTCAGACTCTTAACAATCCCGACTCTAAACTCAGTCATAGGATCCTCAGGCCAAAACACACAGATTACCATGATTAAACAGATCATTCATTTAAAAACGCTATCACTGGGAGATATCTCGTTATCATGGCGTGATAGCCTCGACGGTGGTCGCTTGACCAAGTCAACGCTGCTTTGCTGCTTAACGCCTGCCTCATCATCACTCAAAACATGACATGCTATCTCTAGTGGTATCACTATCTCTTAGAGGTAGCATCTTTGATGCCACAACTTGTTCTCGATGCCATCTACTCGACACCTGCTATCGCTGACTGTATCACGCTACCGCCAAGCGATAGATTTGAATAACCAAAAAACTGTTGTTTTTAAACATGGGAAAACTAGGGTGTTATAAATCTCCGCCCCTTTAAGAAATTTTGTCCCAAAATTATACTTAACAAAAAAACAACTCAGAAGTACAAAATATACAAAATGTACCACGATAAAATTGTTCAGGGAACTCCTCAAGCATGGTTTTCTCGTGCTCTTATGATGGTTCCTCACGACCACAATTATCCCAACGGACTTTGAACATTTTGATTGACTTGTTCCGTAGCTGCATGACCTCCGTGTCTATGATTCGAATGGGCTTGACATTCGTTGTCAACCCACTATCGACCGACAACAGATCCTCAACAACCACTTGCATAAGCTATTGCACTACCTTCCATAACACCGATATGTGAAACAAATCATGCAAACAACTTAGCTTTACTGAAACAGCAAGGTGATAGACAGCTTCACCAACTTATTTGATAATCTCAAATGGCCAAAGGTACCTCGAACTTAGCTTCTTCAAGCATCAAATCCTAGAGACACCTTTGAATGGCTAGATCTTGAGATAAACCAAATCACCAACCACAAACTCAACATTTTTGTGTCATATGTTGTTGTTCTTTGCCTACCTATCTTGAGTATTCAACAGTCGCTCTCGAAACAAACATACCGTCAATGTCACATCTTCAACGTCTTTACACTTATACAACTTCAATTCACCTATTTCTACACAAGCAAATGTAGTACGACACATCCTACCATTTAAGGCCTTGTAGGGCGCCATCTTTGTAAGATTCCCCTCCCGGAACACAGGATATGGATGAGGGAAATTGTATGTCCAGAATACCGTCTTGCGATAGCATCAGCACGCGGGCTAATCTATACCACAATTCACATATCCTGCTGGCTAATTTCTTGTATCACATTACCAACCCAACCATAAGAGTAGAACACAGAAGTCATAATCCACAATAAGTAAAAGTCCAGGATAATACAAAAATCAGGAAGCTACACAAGCTCCTATAAATATCAGTGTACAAAAATTACACAAAAGGCTACACCAAAACACTCACTTCTGTCACTAAGGGGAGTGAAGGTATCGTAGTGCCAGACCCTGTCTCCCTGGCCTAACAGCCCTCCTACATGGGGTGTTGTTATTGCTGTTGCTCCATCTACAGGGTGTACTCCTTAAACGTTGGTGTAGCTATCGTTAGTCATAAAGACTAAGTGGCTTCACATCCTCTCACCCCAACAACTCTTAGGCACCAATCAGAAGAAGGAAAGAGGGGACACAATATAATCGGTAATATTACAAGCATGTCATATGATGATATTCTCAATCTAGCAGTTAATATATCAACAGTTCAATAAGTAAGTAGTTAATCATAGAAGACATATACATGTATATAAGGGCGCAATATATGACGAACTTAATTTAACTTAACTTATAAGGATGCTCATTCAAGCTTATAAGTTAAGGGTCTAGTACAATAAATAGTTATTCATCATATAAAAAAGCTCATACTATTTTTATGATGAGGATCTTATGCGGTGCAATGCAATGCAATGAATGTATGATACCCATGTTACGCATGCACTTTGCCTTGCTATGTTGACATAGATGTTTAGTTCCCACTTTTCGAGAGGTAGCAAACCTCTCAGGAATCACCCATCATGGCCAAATTGTGACAGTGGAGCGGGCATTTCCACTTCTAGGTGGGCATACACACTACAAGACCTAGGCCTTCGTATGCCTCAATGCTAACAAAACCAACAAAGGAGCTCCTACATACTACAACAAAGAAGGGGTCTTGGGAAGTAAACACCAAGAGCACATCCCAATTGTCCTAAACAACACAGAAGGGGTCTTTGGTAATTAAACACCAAAGAGCCCAGCCCAACAGGCTCAACAGGCACAGAAGGGGTCTTTGGTTAGTAAGCACCATAGAACCCAACCCAATCAGCCATGTTCTATCTGCCAGCTTCCGTTAGTGTGACGATCAGTAAGCTCATAAACCTACTACAAGTAATCCATGACTCATGATCATTCGTCAACATACACACCTTGAAATTTCCATGTACAAAACATGCAAAGAAGCACCCAAGGACATCCAATCGTGTCCTTACACAATACATTAGATGATACAACATATCCTATGGTTACCAATAAGGCATCTTCCAATCGAGTGGTGTGTTGCCATAACACCTCGCATCAATGCGAGCAAAGCATGGAATACTAATTCCAAAGATCCTACATGACAACCTATGCCTGAATAACATGGCGACGTCATCACCTTACATATGCCCCGCACTCCAACATGTCATCTCCGTCATCGTTTACCTCATATATTTATTCAGGCATCATTATAATTATAAAAATGCAAGCTTCTGAATGTGAGACAAACATCTAATTAGTATTTATTTAAAATATCATACGACATCCATATTCGTTGAGATTCATACCATAGATTAAGCCTATCATTTTAACATTCTCACCAAGTTTCAGCCCATCCGGACGTCCTGGTAATCATTTACGATATCAATATTTATAATACCATATATCAATATCTATACAAATACTTATCCAAAAATTATGAAATTCAACAGGGGTTATAACAATATCATCAAGCATATGACTACAAAGTTTCATAAGTATCAGAATACTATTTTAGGAGAAATCCATGAAACATCAAAATCAATACGTTTATGACACGACTTACAAAAATTGGATTTTCAGGATCTACAAACCACCAAAAAATAAGTTTAACCCCATTACAAAAAGGTATTTCCTTGGACTACAATTATCTTGAAAAGACCCAGGTCCAAATATAAGTCTATCATGCCTAAAATCGGGTTTGAATACTGCTGCGCAAACCTGGACAGAATCTATCCTGCACTTACAAAGTAATTAATTTCAGGAGAGTAATTTCAAACTCACTTTTAGAGAGCTATAGAGCTCTCCATAAAATGTGCAACTTCTTGTTTGAAACGTATAACTAAGAGATACAACTTTCATGTTGAGCCCATGACCTGAATCCGATTGTATCATTCCTAAAATTAGGATTGAAGTTCGTCACCCAAAAAGCGTTGAACGGCAAGTGTACCGGTCACACAAGTAATATAAAATGGGTGAATTTCCCCAAGTATCGATCTCTTCAAGAAACACAGTAAGATGAAGTTAATTTCGAGGAGGACTTATGATTGAAGTCCTTAGGTCGGAGTTAACTAAGGGGGGTTTTGATAGTTGTGGAAAAAGAAAATAAAACACTAACAGCTACTCCTATGCAACGCCGCTATGCGATGCTTCGCCAGGCGGGATGGAAGACTACACGGACTACTATACACCGAATCGCTCGGCGGATGGACGAGTAGGCTTGCAGATGAGGTGGTGAGAATGGCGGAATGAGGGTCAAGAGCACCTCTTTACTACGCACGCCACTAGCAATTGATAGTGCGACACAACTAGATGTGGTGGAGGATTGAAAATAAAGGTGCACCTCAAGCAAATAACATAAATATGAAATCACATAGACAAGATTGTATACATATGTTTATCAAAATAAGAGCAACTTATCGAGATCAACTACACTATCAACAACAAGAGAAGAAAAGTCTGCAAAATCGACCGGATCCGAAGTCTTGCTGAGGATTCATGGTAGGATTTGCTAGGCTGTCAATCCGCATCCTAGCTCGGTCCTCAACTGCATCCAGGGTAAAGGAGGCTGTCACTCACTCCCAATGGACCCATCTTCTTCGTGTCACAAGCCGGTGGAGGATGGCACAAACTTCTCTTAGCTTGATGGAGAAATCTAGGTTAAAACTCTTCTTGAAGCTCAAGGATGAAGGAGGAGGCCGAGAGGAAGCTCCGTCTTGGATTTGGCAGTGAAAGCTTGCCCGGAGAACCTCCCTAAAGTGGAAGATGAAGGGAAATGGCGGAACCCTTCCTTGGATGCAGAAAATGGCGGGGGAGAAAATTTGTCCTCAATGGAGGAAAATCTGCTCTTTAAATAGAAGCAGGTCAGAAAAATAAGCACACACGATTTGGCGCACGACCGTGTGCTAACCGTGCTTTATTAATTCCAGGTTAAGGTTGCGGATGACGAAGCGTTGACCCGTGCATTTTACTCGCACACAGGCACATCTGCCCGTGCATGAAAGAAATCGCAAGGGTAAACACAGAGCGTAGGAGATCAAGATAATTCAGGGAAACCGTGCATTTTACACGCGCACGGGCGCTTTCGCCCGTGCGTGAACAAAGCGCACGATTAACCACAGAATGGAATAAACAAAAAAGCTACAGGAAAACCGTGTGTTTCCTTCGCGTACGATTCCGAAGAAACCGTGTATTAATCATGCTTGTAGATCGCCGAGCTCAGCTTGACAAAACTCGTCGAGCTCCACTAGACGGTTCTCCTGCACAATCAAAACGCACGATCACAAAGGACCATGTGCTAAGAAAACGCACAACCGTGCGTTTTCCTCAAACCTGCATTCCAGCCTTTGGGAAAACACACCACCTGCACAGCTAAAACCAAAACTGGAGCACAAGCTCACAACACCCAAACACAGCAAAAAAAATGAAAAAAAGAACAATGGGGAGCACCATGTGCTTACCCCCAACAAAAGAAAGCGCAATTGCACACCCAAGGGATAAAACAATGCACTTTAGGTGAAATGAAGATATAAACAAAAATAAAACTTTTCCGATTGAAAAGGTAGTGCACATGCAAGATAATAAGCCCAGATGAGTCCCAAAAACCCTATAAATCGGACTCTTCACGCCCCCAGTCTTACCTGTTTGCGCGTCCCGAGCAAACAAAATCTATGTAGATAAGGAAAATAAACTAGGTAACAAAGAAATTGAGATAAGGAGTACCATGAGAAGTCGCATGCTCGCGGGCGTAAAAATATAATAGAGGAAATTTCTAAGTATTCAAAATAGTTTTTACTTTTCACATTGCGTATCAAAATTTTTTTACTACTCAAAAATGGAATCACGGTGAATCATCCAGTCACGGGTAGGAAGAAAGTAGGCAGGCCACTAAGGCGAGGTTTGCTAAACACCGAGGCTCAGAATCACCTCCAAAGAAATCCATCAATGTCGGGGACCATATGCTTGCCCGTTCACACTATCTCCACAGTACTTGTTCGACTCAAGCGTGAATCTATAGGACTTTAGGATAATCATGGGACTTGGGTTTCGGCGAGGTAAACAAATATAAAAAAAAATGCTACGCACCTAACCCAAATGAGCTAACATAAAAAAGAATCCAACCGCTAACCACAATATTTGCAGGTACACCACACCCCCAGACTTAATTTTTTAAATATGAGTGTGTGCACCTCCTACTCCAAATACAATCTCATCTCAACTAGCATTTTCAATTAAACGTTTTCTTTTCACTTTTCTCTTTCACAAGCATTTTTTTATTTTTATTTCCACAATTTCAGAAAATATAAACTCTGGATCACATCCACAAATTCACAATGAAAATCACCACATCAACACCCCAAACTAAAAATGTAAAACACTAAAGATCGACTTGGGTGTGTGACTAGGATCGACTATGAGGCTTTGGTGAAATAGTGGTGGAGCTGAATAAAAAGAAGGGGTAGGTACAACGGGCCTAGCAAAGATAAGACTTTAGGAATGCTACAAAGCTCAATTGGGCCAAAATGATGACCTACATCACTCTCATGCTTTACTAACCATGCACCAATGCTTTGAGAGTAGCTTGGGGCAAGTTCTTAGCCACCAAGAAAGATGATCCTTCATCCCGACTCGAGTAAAACAAGTGTAGTGACAGCTACACACATGCCAACACTACCGTTCGATTCAGACCAGATTCACCAATTTTTGAGTGGAATAAAAAGTATTTACTCAAATAGAAAAATATAAAACTATAAGCATAAAGAAAAATTAAATCTACTCCAATTTCTACACGAGACGAGAGCACTCAACTTGGAGCACTACATGAGTCAACATTTTACCCCGTCTCACAATCCTATGCTAACACAAAAAATTTCTCAAATCATACAAAAGAAACGAGTTTAACTCGCAGCATGCTAACAGCTAAGCATGCACGCATGTGGCTGCAGTGGTGTGCGATACAATGAACTAATCAAAATAAAACTATATAAGCTTCTAGTATGCAAATGAAATGTACGCATGCAAAAGGTATCAAATACTGACTCTCCCCCAGACTTAAACTAAGCTACCAGCATATGATATAGAAATTGAAATCAAATAAAGATAAGGGAAGAGGTTACCCAATGCTCAGCTAGCGAGCATACCAAAAGATGCTTGAAAAACACAGAAGTAGGTCCGCCAATTGAAGAATCACAACCCCGTCAATACGAATTTTCCATGAATACCTGCAGGGGTGAGCTCCGCAAAAATAAAAGAAAAATAGACAAAATACAAAGAAATACTAAAACTAAAATAGACATGAAAACAAATACAGGGAATATAAGATAACTACTGGGGTTATTGTGATCCCAGCACGACTTATTCGACTAAGTAAAAGGTTCTAGCTAATTGGCCTATGAAAAGAAAAGTGCACAGGTAACTGTTCCATTATCCATTTCGGTAACGGGTACCAATACAGAGATAAAGCAGTTACCCCTCTACCTAAATAATTAAACCTGCCCAACACAGGTAGAGGAAATATGAAATAAGAAGAGGAGAAGCACTGGTCCTCGCTCATCTCCCCACAAAATAAAACCTTTCCCAGCAAGGTATCGTCTATAGGGAGACGGCAGGAGGAGAGAGCAAAAAATGGAGCTTCCTCAATAGAGGAGGAATCAACCTCCACGTGAAAGAGGATGCTATCATCCATGACACGAGCTGAAAGCTCCAATTCCTCCTAAGGCACCTGCGAAGACTCAACTCACACAGGCTAAGATACAAAAAGGGGATCAAGAAATAAATGAGATGAAAAACTAAAATAATCAAAAAGAGGGGGAGTGGTCCCGGTCTCACTCCCAGCAGGATCCAAGCATTGATCACCATCAGTGTCATATGAGTCATAGCAAGGGGAATCCGAGAGCTCGAGGTCCTCGGTGGTGGTTTGGACCTCCTCATCCAACAAGGAAGTGAAAACTTCTTCATCAGAAAGGATCTCCTCATCATCCCACCTCGGTGCATCATCATGTTCCAAGGTGTCACACTCTCCTTTGGAGAGAATAACGTCCTCATCCCACATTGGCAGAACCTCAGGCTCTGAATCACTATCCGGCATAACATCATCAACAGACTCACTAAAAATTGGGATAGATAATTCTTGCAAAGAAAGCGGAGTAACAATAACATCAGAGAAAATATGTGCGTGTTCCTCCGGGGGTGAATACAAAAGAGGGGAAGAATGCATCGGGAGATACAACACTACAATGTCATCACACAGATTAGCAGAAAGTCTGATTGGTATATCCACAGTAGTCCCCCATAGACAAGGTGGTACTGCGAATATATCATCAGAATCAGAAGGGGCAACCAATTGAGAGGTGGATGGAACAAATTGGATAACCGGTTCATCCTCCTCCTCCAACTGGCACTGAAATTTTGAGCAATCTTTCAACACGTGATCAGTGCTACGACAACACAAACACCGTTTTCCATTACTCCTCAGTCCTGCTAGGACCAGAGAGGAATAAGAAAAAGGTGAAGGCGTGGTAGAGAAGTGACCATAAGACTTGGGTTTGGTGTATGAAGTACCATAAGAGGACGGTGCTCCATACACTGAACCACGAGAATTATGCTCACTATCTTCAGTGGGGCACTCATCACTACCATGCCTATAATCCCCGCACCATATGCAATGGATATTCATAGAAGAAAACATTGTGCAACATGAAAGAATTCACCAATAGAAATATTCTAAGAAAAAATTAACTATACACTAGCAGATAAATGAAAAGGAATACCTGCTGTAGAAAAAAAATAAAAAGTAGAAAAGGAACAAAGAAAAAAATGAGCAACAAATTCTAAAAACTAAAGCAATGAAGAAACATGCAATGTACAAATGGAAAAGGGATTCTAACTCTTATCTCTCTCTACAAAAACTCACACGACTATATTCCCCGGCAACGATGCCAAAACCTTGATGTGTTGAACGACAAGTGTACCGGTCGCACAAGCAATATAAAATGGGTGAATTTACACAAGTATCGATCTCTTCAAGGAACACAGTAAGGTGGAGTTAATTTCGAGGAGGACTTGAGATTGAAGTCCTTAGGTCGGAGTTAACTAAGGGGGGTTTTGATAGTTGTGGAAAAAGAAAAATAAAACACTAACAGCTACTCCTATGCAACGTCTCTATGCGATGATTCGCCAGGCGGGATGGAAATCTACACCGACCGTTATGCACCGAATCGCTAGGAGGATATATGAGCAGGCTTGCGGATGAGGTGGTGAGAATAGCAGAATGAGGGTCGAGAACACCTCTTCGCTACGCATGCCACTAGCAATTGCTAGTGCGGCACAACCGGATGTGGTGTAGGATGGAAAATAAAGGCGCACCTCAAGCAAATAACATAAATATGAAATCACATAGACATGATTGTATACATTTGTTTATCAAAACAAGAGCAACTTCATCATATACAAGAGATCAACTACACTATAAACAACAAGAGAAGAAAAGTGTGCGAAATCGACCAAATTCGAAGTCTTGCTGAGGATTCACGGTAGGAATCGCTAGGTTGTCAATCCGCATCCTAGCTCGGTCCTCAACTGTGTCAGGAGTAGAGGAGGCTATCACTCACTCCCAGTGGACCCGCCTTCTTCGTGTCACGAGCCAGTGGAGGATGGCACAAACTTCTCTTATCTTGATGGAGAAAGCTAGGTTAAAACTCTTCTTGAAGCTCAAGGATGAAGGAGGAGGCCAAGAGGAAGCTCCGGCTTGGATTTGGCGGTGAAAGGTTGCCCGGAGCACCTCCCTAAAGTGGAAGATGAAGGGAAATGGCAGAACCCTTCCTCGGAGGTGGAAAACGGTGGGGGAGAAAATCTGTCCTCAATGGAGGAAAATATGCGCTTTAAATAGATGCAGGTCAGAAAAATAGGCACGCACGGTTTGGCGCACGACCGTGCGCTAACCGTGCGTTATTAACTTCCAAGCCAAACTTGCGGATGAAGAAGCGTTGAACGATGCGTTTTACTCGTGCACATGCGCATCCACCCTTGTATAAAGGAAATCGTACGGGTAAACACAGACCACAGGAAGTAAAGATAATATAGGGTAACCGTGTGTTTTACACGGGCAGGGGCGCTTCCGCCCGTGAGTGAACAAAGCGCACGATTAGCCACAGAATGGAATAAACAAAAAAGCAACAGTAAAACTGTGTGTTTCCTTTGCACACGGTTCTGAAGAAACCGTGCATTAATCGTGTGTGAAGATCGTCGGGCTCAGCTCGACGAAACTCGTCGAGCTCCACTACATGTTTCTCCTACACAAACAAAACGCACGATCACAAAGAATCATGTGCTAAGAAAATGCACGACCGTGCATTTTCGTCAAACCTGCATTCCAGCCATGGGGAAAAAGCACCACCTGCACAACTAAAACCAAAACTAGAGCACAAGCTCCCAGGATCCAAACAAAGCAAAACAAATGAACAAAAAGATCCATAGGGAGTACCATGTGCTTACCCCCAACAAAAGAAAGCGTGATTGCACACCCAATGGCTAAAACAATGCACTTTTGGTGAAATGAAGATCTAAACAAAAATATAACTTTTCCGATTGAAAAAGTAGTGCACATGCAAGATAATAAGCCAAGATGAGTCCCAAAAACCGTATATAAATCGGACTCATCACACGTACATAACCGATTTCTTGTCTAATAATAAAGTTGTGTTTCTGCACGAATCTTAAAGACAATATGTATGAAATCTATTATCTTATTCCTCCAGCAAAGCACAAGATACGTTCAACTTCTCTCCTCCTTTTCTCCCTTATTAGACCAATGTTCTTTACGAAATCAAGTCCGCCATCTTCGTAATAAAGAGAGAAAATGATCAAAGATATTTTCGAGGCGATCGACGCCCTAGAACGGAAGTTCTAGAATGCTCTCTTCCTAGAAAAATTCATTGACCCACCAAAATCAAGCTCTCTTGATCCTAAAGTCTCTCCTAATTTCCGATCTAAATATCTCTAATCAAGGGAGAGGGTAGGAAGCTAACGTTATTTTTGGGAATGGATCAGGTTATTCTCCTTGGCGGGATGGCGTCGCTCGGCATCCAACAACTTGGTCTATGCTTCATTCTTCCAAGAATGTTTCTAGTCTCAGTTCTGGAGTGGTGAGAAAAAGCCTGGGAGGAGGAAGGTTTTACTAGGTTCTAGAGTGATGAGAAAAATCCCTCCAATAACTTTGAATGATATGAGCCACATATCACTTCTTTGTTGGACCAAATCCACCTCCTAACCTTTGGAAGAGCAAGGATTGGTCATATGTACTTAAATAAGCATGGGCAATGTCATGCCATGTCTTGTCAGAACAAAATTGAAGGAGGAAACAGAGCAAGACATTCCGCACAGCTCACAGGACCCCACTTGGTTTTATAAGCATCACGTAAATTGAAATGTCAAGCCTGTTCGTCGAGATCAATCAACGATTCATTGAGTTCTCTCGACTGTTCTACCTATCGAGTTCATTCGATGATTCGTCATGTTCATTCGATGATTCATCAAGTTTACTCGCCCTTTGTAGAGTGACACTCGATGGTTTGTCGAGTTTACCTGACCATCACATTCGTCGAGTTTACTACACAATTCGTCGAGTTTACTCGACTCTTCGTCGAGTGACACTCGATAGTTCATCGAGTCCACATGATCATTCCATTCATCAAGTTCACTCGACGATTGGTTGAGTCCACTGAATGATTCATCGAGTTTACTTGACCGTTCAGACCTTCTAGCCACCCATGTGACCTTTGGCTCTTTCTCTCTTACACAAAGCTTTCCTACCTGGCCTAAGCCACCCAAGGTGGTACAAAACATGCATGAGCGGTCTAGCTCAAAATGGGATGTCACAAATCCAATAAACAAATAAAAAATTTCTTCCCCAAAATTGATGTTAGGTAGACGGGTTTCAAAGTACGAGGTATGTAAGGTAAGTTTTGAATTTATCTCGGGGAAACAATCTTGGGTAGCATTTCTTCATAAGCTCCATTGGCTCAAATGTGTATTCCACTTTCCCATGGTTGGACTACAAGACCTTTACCAAAGGAACACTCATTCACCACAGCCTTCGTATCCTTATATATACTATCTGCATAGGCTCTAGACGGACATATCTACCAGAAGCCACAAGTCCAGACATAGTGGTGATAAACTGTTCGGGTCGAATCAGTGCCTTCCAAAGGGAAGACACATGAATGACATTGTGTAAGATTTCCAATTCCTGTGGTAGCTTCAGCTTATCAGCCAAGGGACCGATCCTCTTTAAAATAGTATAAGGCCCCATATATCACGAGCTGAGCTTCTTAATTCCACGAATACATGGAGCCACATGCATCATCTTAATCTTCAAGAATATCATATTACCTACAAGGAATTCCACCATCATGTGTTTCGCATTATAGTACCATGCCTGCAGGCTCTGAGCCTCTAGCATATGGTCCCTGATCAACCTAATCATAACATCAGTGTCATTAATATACTCCACATCCAATGCTTTTGGATCCTCATCCTGGATCCGTGATATAGCCGTTATGCAACTCCTACCATAAAATGCCTCATAGGGCGCCTTTCTGATGCTTGCTTGATGATAGTTATTATATGAAAACTCTACCAACGGTAGAAGTCTCTCCCACGGTTCACCCCTATCCAAAATACATAGCAGCAACAAGTCCTCCATATTCATAATAGTCCTCTCAGACTAGCCGTCAGTCTGAGGATAAAAAGTCGTGCTAAGGGTAAAGCGGGAGCCCAAATACGCCTGAATTGCCCTCCATTCCTTAGAGGTGAAGAGACCATCATGTACGAGGCTATTACCTTGGGCATCCCATAGTACCAAACGAACTGCTCCATAAAGAGACACACCAAAAAATCGACATGTGCCTACTTCCTCATCAGGATGAACATGGCAACCTTTGTCAAACAATCTACTATCACCCAAACTGAATCATTTCCGAAGTCAGAGCGGGGACGGACATGAACAAAGTCCATAGAAATATCCTCAAATTCCCATTCAGGGATGGACAACGACTGCAATAATCCTATAGGGTTCTTGCACTCCACCTTCACCATCTGACAAGCCTCAAATTGCGTAATATAGTACGCGACATCGTTCTTCATTCCTGGCCAAAATATGGTCCTCTGCAAGGTAGTGTACATCTTGGAAATCACAGGATGCACCGAATACTTGGTGTAATGATCCTCTCATAAGATCTCTTCCCGAATCCCACCACCTACGGGAATGTAAAGCCTACCATGTAAATGAATAAGTTCTTCATTTAGCATGTACCCCTCGGCAGATCCTCCCATAATTGCTTAGAACACAGGAGCCAAAACAGCATCTTTCCCTTGCTCTGCCCGAATTTGATCATAGATGTCACAAACTATACCCATGGTGGACTGGTTCTCCGTATAGGTCTCTAGACAAGCCTTAGACACCACCGTAATCTCCATCTCTTCAAGCACAGGAGCCAACTCCATAGCCATTAATTAAGACTCAGGGTTCAACGCGGGTTCCTTCCTTCTTAGAGCATCCACCACTAGGTTTGCCTTATCGGGGTGGCGGTTCAATGTAAACTGATAATCACATCGAAACTCCAGCCACTACCGCTACCTCAAATTCATATCTTTCGTTGGGTTTTTCTATATGTCACAACATTTGTGCGCAACAGAATAGGGAAACAAGAAAAGCCCAAAAGAAATAGATCTTGCGATGAACATCGATCAAGATGCTCCAAGAAATCTGTTGATCACTAGTGGCTGGAGTTCTGATTGCAAAATAATGTCCACGCCTCTACAGATGATCCACACGAATTGGAGAACCCTTAAACTCTTGTCACACAAGATCTATGTTTGAAGAAAGCACTCTACGTCTTCACAAAATGCTAGGTCTGCTCTAGAAGATACGACAACAGCACTCGCCGGAAGCAAGCTCGGCGACGACGACAAGATCGACATTTTCGAAAATGCTTTTTGTCGAGCCTATTCTATCAGGTTTAGAACAATGTGGTAGTTACATACCTGTCACTTGGTGTCATCTATCACAAAACCCTAAAGCATCTCTTTTAATAACCAAAGGGATAAACAGTAGAAGGACGTCGCTCTTTGTAGACCCGTAACACTTGGAATATATAATTAGACGAGTAAACACTTGAATTGATGAATCACCGAGTGATCATAACACGCTCAATGCCTGGTAGTGACCTCAGCACTTAAATCTATGAATCAACATTTGACTCGACGAAGCATTGAGTGCACTCAATTCCTAACTCGACGAATCAACATTTGACTCGACGAAGAGTAGGGTGGACTCAATGCACTCAGTGCCAGACTCGTCGAATCAACACTTGACTCGACGAATTATCGAGTGAACTTGACGCTCTCAATGCCTGTTTCGACAAGTCAACATTTCACTTGACGAAGGCATCGAATGGTCTCGATGCTCTCAGCGCTTAATTCGACAAGTAAACATTTGACACGACGAAGGCGTCGAGTGGTCTCGACATACTCAATGCCATCATTCGATGAACCAACAATTGACTCGACGAATCTTCGAGTGGTCTTGATGCTCTAAATGCTAACTCGACGAACAAACACTTGACTCGAAGAATGTAACATCCCTTAGACTTCTAGACCCCTAGGATTGTTTTGTCATGACTGGGTCATGACAAAACCCTGGGAAGTGCTAAAGGGTCTAGTGACACCCAATGTAACACCCCAAAAGTATGAGATAATCGTCGAGCGGAGCTCGGCGAAAATCGTCGAGCGGATCTCGACTAAAAACGTGGAGCGGAGTTAGGCGAAAATCGTCAAGTGGAGCTCGACGAAATCGTCGAGCAGAACGGTGGCGTTTTGGTAGGAGAGAATACATGGACTAGGGAGACCAAGGGCCTCCCTCTCTCCTTTCCAAAAGCATTGTTCCAATTCCCCATTCAGTATAGAGAAGACCAGGAGTCATTTTTGTGGCTGTTCAAAGGCCGGAACAATGCATTTATCAATGGCCGAAATTGCCTTTAAGTGGCCATTAATGGAACCATTTAGAAAGACCCCTCCTCTCCTTTTTCTGTTTCCTTTAAAAGCTTCACTGGACACCAAGGAGTCATTTCCACCATTTCCCCAGCGGTTTCAAGCTACTTGGTTGTGATGTTGCAGAATCCCGACTGCCTCCACCACCGTCCATGGAACACCAACACCAAACTCGTTGGCAAGCAGGATTGAAGGTCGATTTCTCCCCATATCCCTCGGTGCTAGGATCCTAGATCAAATAGGAGAGATATCGTGCTCAATTGAGCCCTATCCAGTGAGCTTTTTCCTAAAATTTTCAAGTTTTTTTCTCACCTCTCTGGTTTGCCGGAAATAGCCTCTCTGAAGGCAGTGCCGCCGCCTGACTATAGCCACCACCTCAACGAAGGTGGTGGTGGCGGTGGCTGGACGGGGATATGGCCGGGTGGCCGGCAGCGGTGCTTGGAAAAGACCCCAGGTCAGTGCAATCTGCGTCATTGGCACAAGGAAGAAGAAGTTGGGATGTCGTCCGTCCCAGCTTTAAGATACGTGCTGGATAAATATAATATCATTGATATACTATTCATTTATTTCATCCCTATCACACTAAGTGTATGAGTTATAATTAATTATTAAAAATACATAGATGTTTTTCCTAGAAATGTGGTCAATAAGAAAGTTGTCTCTCTTGAGTCTAATTTAATTTAAAATTTGTTTCAACCAGTTTGGCTTGGTAATCTGACCTCAGCACCCAAAATGGTGCAGTCTATAGTTAGTGCTAGTCAGAGATTAAAATGAGTGTCCCACTTAACCACATGTCCAAATGTCCTAAAATTTGTACAAGGTGTCAGTCTTGTCTATGCCTAGGACATATCCAAAATTGAGAATTTTTGGAGAAAGCTTTTCTATAGTTTTGATAAAAATTTAATAATCCTAGTATAGTTTAATTAAGGGGCCTAATGACATCACCAACCTCCAAAATTTTGGTTTATGGTCTTAGGGGTCACCAATGGTCACTGGTTAAAATCTCAACCCATTTGATTATGATTTGACTCAATTTTGATGTGACTAAAGTTTGGGCCCTTTAGGGTGAGTTTATGATTTAGGATTCTTGGGGCATGGACGGGCCAATCCTCACCCAAATTGGTTGGGGTTCTGGACAGAGACCCAAGGTCAGTAGGGACACCCTCTCTTAGAGTTAGGGATGAGTTAGGGTGGTTGAGACCTAGTGCCCTAGTTCAAGTCTTGGATTGAGCCTGTTAGGGTTTGTGAGGGACCTAGGGTGTTTAGGCTTTGTTTCGGCTTGGGGTTTACTCCATGGGTTTCTAGGATGGAGAAATGCCCTAGGAAGGAATTTGGTAGTATTTGGACACATGCACTCCGTTGAATCCCTAGTTTGATTTGGGCTAGGTTCACTAACTTAGGATCTTATGACCCACAATGTATAGCCAGGGTCATGGTTATGTCCTAGAGTCTAGGCCAAGTCCTCAGTAGCAACATCACATGGAGCAGCCATCATCAGACTGCCAGAGACTCAAGACTTAGAGTTTTTCTAAAGACCAAGTAAAATGAGTTTGACGTTCGTCGAACTCAGGTCGACGATAGTCGTGCTCAGCTCGATGATCTCAGAGTAAATTCTCTGAGCTAAGCTCGACGAACTTGGTACTCAGGTCAACGAACTTTGGACACTATAATTCAACACTTCAAGATCAGAAAACATCTCTTTATTCTAAGTCCAGAGTCAGACTTTGGTCGACGAACTTGATACTCAGCTCGACGAACTGTGACCACAATAGCTAGAGTTATCCAGCAGCAGTTAAGTAGTCCTCAGTTCGACAAAACCAATTCTTAGGTCGACGAATTCTAGATACTTCACTTCAACACCTTCATCCAGAAGTATCTGAAATTATTACAAGTCCAGAATCATCTCTAGTCGACAAAGTTACAATCTCAGCTCAACGAACTTGAGACACAGAATAAGCAAGTCTGGATAATGCAGTTTTCTGCTTTAACTCGACGATCTTGGAACTCAGCTCGACGAACAGAAGTCATCCGGTCGACGAACTCAGCAACTCAGCCCGATGAACTGTGGACTCAGCTCGACGATTCCTACTATCAGTTCGACGAATCCAGACTTAGTTATTTTTTCCATCCTTCTGTCCCCATTCTACTGCAATAATTCCTGAGTAATTAGTGCTCTAATATTCTCTAAATATAACCGTTAGAAGAGCATTAATTATGGTATTCTCTAGGATTATTGCCTGCCATTTTTCCATGGGTCAGTTGGGGAAATAATTCAATGTCGTTTATTCTCAAGGTCGATAGAATTGATTGTAGAAGATTTCAAAATTTCAAAAGGCCATTTTTGACAGGAAATATAAAAGAGATTTTCTCTCTTCTTCCTGTAGACAGGCAAAGAGACAGACAGACACAATAAGATACACAATACAGAAAATAGTCAGTCTGGAACAAGTGATTCATTGCTGTCTATCAACATAGAATTCTGATACAACAAGAAGCCATATTCCTGAAGATCATCAGCTATCTGAAGAACAAGAACACCTAATCAAAATCAAGAGTCTTTTGTATTCAACACTCCAGGATACTTCAAAGGACAAATACATCACTATCTATCAAAGAAGTTCCTGAACAACTACTGATCAAGGTTGTACTATTGAAGGCCTACTCATCCTGTGCAAAGCTTCTCAGACTGAACCCTTTTACATCTCAGGGGGAGCTTTGACAACATCACTGAATCCACATAGTCTTCTGTTGGGTATTGTATCCACAATGTACCTGATTTGAAGAAGCCCCTGGACAAGCTAAGGTCAATAGACAATGTATTTGATAAACTCTTTTAAGTTGTGCTTGCAGTTCCTCCACACTAAGTGCACACCAATGTCAGGGTGCAGTAGGTCAATATACACGGGTCTGCACGACGTAATCCCTCGTTGAGCAGATCAGTGTGTTGGCCTACGTGTACTCTCTCTATTGGAGTGCACTTACTTTCAAGTACAGGGCCGTATTTATGCAAGAGAAGACAAGGAGCACAGATGGGTCAAGGAGCAGCTCATGGGTGGAAAGACGAAAATTCGTCTAAGTGTAAATCGACGAGAATCACCAAGGGATTCTCGCCGATTCGTCGAGAATCACAAGGGATTCTCGCCGATTCGTCGAGAATCAGTGGTTGATTCTCGCCGAACAAGTTCCAGCCACTTCTAAGCAAGCACCTCTGCGTCTAAGTAAGAATCGACGAGAATCACTTAGTGATTCTCGCCGATTCGGCGAGAATCACTAGTGATTCTCGTCGAATCGACGAGAATCACTGGTTGATTCTCGCCGTCTCGACCTCGCCTAAAGCAGTGCGTGCAACCAAGGCAAATTCGACGAGAATCATCTTTGATTCTCGCCTAATCGTCGAGAATCACCTTTGATTCTCGGCGACTCGGCGAGAATCACTTTCGATTCTCACCGATTTTGACTTGGCATTTTTCTGGAACTTCCTGAACCGGATTCTGCCGCTGTTAAATTTCTGGACCGGGATTTGGGGATTTCTATTGTGGGTCCCACAAACGGTCATATTGGAGTTAACTACAGTATTTATATACGGGTATTTTGAACGGAATACCTACACAGAAAGAAGCCGAGCGAGTGCAAACCCTAAAATCGCGAAATCTCTCCGCCGCCTCCGTCGCCGCTCGCGCTAGTCCGTCGCCGCTGCTGATCGCATTTCTTCCCGATCTCCGGCGACAGAAGATTAGCAAAGCTTGAGTCTCACGTGTCTATCCAGAGATCCCTTGTCTCTCGATTTGTTGACCGGGAAAAACTCCCCCGTCCGAATCGATCGAGACGACCGATCCTAGAGTGACCGTTGGTAGACCTAGTTAGCTTTGCAACGAAGATTGGATCTCAGAAGTACTGCTGCCGCGCACCTTCGTTGCCGTCGATCCCGAACCAAGCCGCCGCTCGGATTGCCGCCGCCAGTTTCGGGAAGATCCTTTCCAAGAGAGACCAAGGTTGTAGACTTTTCGTTGACTTCACGAACACGTCGTCGAACGAAGAGGAACACCGTAGTCTCCAAACGAAGTTTGTATCTCGTGTACATTCTATATTTACTTTTGTTGTAAAGGAACGTTTGTTCCGTGTTGTAAGGGTTGGGTGCAACCCGTTTTGTGGGAGTGTTGACTCTCACGTGTGGAAGGGTTCCTTCCGATAGTGCAGGGATTGGATTTCAATCCCGTTGGAGAAGTGACCGAGTCGTCCCTTGTTGGGGAGATAGGTCGAAGGGGGAAAGTGGATGTACCCAAGTCGGGGAACCACTATAAATTGCTTGTGTATTCTGTGTGCTGTGATTTTTATTTTTATTGTGCAGGTACCGTCATAAATTCCGCAAAATCTTTGCTCGTCACCTATTCCCCCCCCATAGGTGCACATAGCTGCCACTAGGTGGACTTTCATCTTCTCATTGTGGTTGAGAAAAGAAGACTTTCATCACTCTCTTACCCCCACCTCTGTACAAGGTTTTAATTCCCTTCAAAATTATTCTGGTTCACAAGTCTCCTTCCAAAAGACTTGAGGTTTGGTTTTTGAGCACCTGATCAAAATCTCATTGGTGTCAGGCACCTGATCAAAAATCTGAGTGGATTCCTACCAGGGTGGTAGAAGAGTGGATGTACCCAAGTTTAGGGGAACCATTATAAATTCTTGTGTTGTCTGGATTGCTCTTTTCTTTTGTTTTTGTGCTGTGGCTATTTATTAGGACTGCTGTTTTAATTTTGTTTTTGCACTAGATTAAATTAGAAGAAAATTTTAAAAACCCTAAATACTCTATTCACCCCCCCTCTAGAGTATTCCTAATCTAACAGCTTACTTTCAATTGGTATCAGAGGAGGTTCCTTTGGTTGTACAAGCTAACCCTTGAACCAAAGATCCTTTGTTAGATCTAAATTTTATTTTTATTTCCAGTTAGATTATATACACAACAATGGCACAGAACAAAGACTATGCAAGCACCAGACGTCCAATTTGCAACCTAAATAGGTTTGCCATCTGGAAGGCAAGAATCAAATTGTATATGAACTCTATTGATGAAGATATCTACAATTGCATCTTGACAGATCCTCCTTAAGCCACTGCTTCTACATGCACATCAACATCTTCAAGCACAACTGCAGTTCCACCACCTGAGTGGACTGAGGCTCAGAAGAAGGCCAAGGTTGCTGATGCCAAGGCAATGAACATACTGACACAGACTATGTCAGATGAGATCTTCCAAAAGGTTGCTGAATGCACTTCAGCCAAAGCCATCTGGGATTCCATAAACCAAATGGTGGCTGGATCAGTAGATGAAAGAAAAGATAGAAGATCAAACCTCATCACACAATATGAAAACTTCAACAAGGATGAAGCCGAAACAGTTAAAGTGATGTACAACAGGCTTAGCTCCATCATTAGTGAGCTAAGGACCTTAGATAAAGAAATCACCTTGACTGAAGTAAATGATAAGATCCTTATGTGCTTCCCAAGCTCATGGGATTCAAGGATCTGGACCATCAAGGAGGTCATAAGCCTAAATGAGATCTCCACTGAATCTCTTTTAGGAAAGTTAAAATCCTATGAATAGCTGATCAAGTCCAGAGAGGCAGCTGAGCAAAGAACACTTCCTACAGCTAGAAAAGAACAAAGCATAGCATTCAAAGCTACTGAAGAGACAAAAACTCCATCAATAAATGAAGAACTCATGAGTCTTTTTGCCAAAAGATTCTACAAGTTGGCAAGAAAATATTTCAGGAGGAAGTCATCCAAACAGGATGACAAACCAAGATATAATAAGACAACAACCAAATAAGTTGTGTGTTTTGGATGCAGGAAGCCTGGACACTTCATCTCTGAGTGTCCAGGGAATCAGAAGAAAGACAAGAGAAGAGAGAAAGATACCAGGAAACAGCACAACATCAGACCTTCCTCCAACAAATACAAGAAAAAGGAGAAGGGTTTTGTGACTAAAACTTGGAGTGAGACTGAAGAAGAATCAACATCTTCTAGCTCCAGTGAAGATGAGGAAGAGGCAAGGGCCAAGGAGGTTTGCCTCATGACAATTGATGCTTCCAGGAGCCATTTAGAACAAGATGATTCAGACAATGACTCAGCCTCAGATTTTGAAGCTGACATGGTATTGTATTCTTTTGATTACAATTCTGATTCCTTTAAATTTGAATTTAAAACAATGTGTATAGATTCGATTAATTCAAAAAAGGAGATTAAAACTCTCAGGGAAAAACTAGGAATTTTAGAAAATGTAAACTCTGAAAATAATAGATTAAAAGATGAACTGTGTTTAGCCAATGAACAGATCATAATGTTGAAGACTGAGCTTAGTGAGGCTAAACAACTTGAGGAAACTCTTCATGGAAGAAGCCTCAAGCTGATGGACATCACAAGCACTGTTAATGTCAAACTTAATGACAAACTAGGCTTGGGTGCTTCATCAAGTTTGCCCCCCCCCCATCCTCAAGAAAAATATTTTAACAACCCCAATAAAATTTGTCTCTGCTAAGGGGAAAGAAAAATTAAATAATAAACAAACAATGGAAAATATTCCCATATCAATAGGTCAGAAAACCAAAAATAAAAAAACCTTAAGTAAAAACAAGGTTCAGTAGAATTCGTCGAATTTAGATCGATGAAATGCAGCCAGTT
The DNA here is from genome assembly GCA_039583875.1 of Platanthera guangdongensis. Taxonomy (NCBI): domain Eukaryota; kingdom Viridiplantae; phylum Streptophyta; class Magnoliopsida; order Asparagales; family Orchidaceae; genus Platanthera; species Platanthera guangdongensis. Next base: position 91,958,943 of record CM077162.1, on the reverse strand, counting down.
CGTCGAACCCAGATCGACGAACTCTGAACGAAAACTATAGCTATAATTATTCGTCTAACTACGATCGACAAACTGTGTATGGTTCGTCGAGCAGAGGTCGACAAACGTGGGGCACAAAAAATGATTAGATTCATTCTCTGGGCAGAGATTGACGATCTTAACCCAATTCGTCAAATCTAGTCGATGAACTCACAGAAATTCGTCAAACCCAGAAATACTTAACCAAAACTTTAATTATAACAGAAACTTAAATAATTCCAAGAAAGCTTTTAATCCACTAGTTGATTGGGTCATACCACCTAGGAGATATCACCCTCTAGGATATAAATCCCAACCAGAATATTTTGTTATTTCCAGCTTTTCATACCAGGAAAGCAAAGGACCCAAGGTAACCTGGGTCAAGAACATTTAACTGTCTTCATTGTAGGTGAAGAGCTGTCCAGAATATAATCAAATATGGTACCTGGACAGTGGGTGCTCCAAACACATGACTGGCAGCAAGGACAATCTATCCAACTATAAGTCCAAGTTGTGGCCAAAGGTTATCTTTGGGGATTCCAAAGGTGGCCAGTCAGAAGGTTTTGGAGAAGTGAAGATTGGAGCTATTACTTTTAAGAAAGTAACTTATGTTAGAGGACTCAAGCATAACCTTATCTCCATAAGTTAGTTATGTGATGAAGGTTATCAGGTACACTTTAACTCATCTTCTTGTATTATTTCTAATAAGGAAAATCAAACTGTTTTAATTGGAAATAGACAAGGCAACATATATTTAATGATTTTCTATCTGCCAATTCTGATATCTGCTTACTTAACTTAATTAGTAACCAGAATGATTTATGATATAAAAACTAGGTCATGTTAATATGAAAAACATTGCTAGGCTATCTAAAGACAACCTTGTTAGAGGTCTACCTTCTGGTCCCTACAAGAAGGAAGGTCTCTGCAGGGCTTGTCAACTAGGCAAGTAAACTAAATATAGTTTTAAATCTGTAAATAAAAGTGATTCACCTAGGATTTTGTATTTGCTACATATGGATCTCTTTGGACCCATTGCTGTACAAAGCCTAGGAGGGAAATCCTACACCTTGGTTATTATGGATGACTTCTCCAGGTTTACTTAGGTATCCTTTCTGAGACCTAAGTCAGATACATTTAAGGTTCTTACAGATTTTCTCAGAACCATACAGATTGAGTTCTCTACTCATGTTGTATTGATCAGAAGTGATCATGGCATAGAGTTTGAGTCTCTTCTTATGCATGAGTTCTATGAGAAGGAAGGTATCAGGCATTGCTTCTCAGCTCCTAGAACTCCTCAACAAAATGGGATAGCTGAAAGGAAAAATAGGACACTCATTGAAGCTGCAGGTACATTGCTTGCAGATGCTTACATGCCACTAACCTTTTGGGCAGAGGCTGTAAACACTGCAAATTATGTCCTGAATAGAAGTTTGATACATAAACTGAAGAATAGGACTCCCTATGAATTATTTAAAGGGAAGAAACCTAAATCAACTATTTTAAAGTATTTGGATGTATTTGTTATATTCACAATAACAACAAAAGATACATTAGAAAGTTTGAGGCTAAGGCTGAAGAGGGAATTTTTCTAGGATATTCCCAAGTAAGCAAATCCTATAGGGTTTTTAATAAATTATGATTAAAAATTAAAGAGTCCATTCATGTTTTTTTTGATGAAACTAGCATGTCTTGCAAGGAGAAAGAGATTTCTACCAATATCCCTTTGCAGGTACCTCACTTTTGTGAAAGATTGGATGAACTAAACTTTACCCAAAAGGTTCCAACACATCCTTCTCCACAAGTTAATGAAGAGAGTGAAGATGAAAGCATTGAGGGAATTGAACTTCCTCCAACAGCAAACACAATTCCACAAGAGGAATTAATCCAAGATGTTGTTGCACAACCAACTCCACCCACTGATTTAGTCACACTTAGGGATCACCCCAGATCTCAAGTGATTGGAGACATATCAGTAGGTATACAGACAAGACATCAACTCAATCAAGATGTGATGCATGCCTGCTTTCTCTCTCAGGTTGAACCTCTATACATACATGATGCATAGCAAGATCCCCACTAGATCATTGCAATGCAAGATAAATTAGATCAATTTGAGAGATGTAGAGTTTGGGATTTGGTTCCAAGACCCCAAGACTATCCAGTCATTGGAACCAAATGGGTATACAGAAATAAACTGGATGCCCAAGGAGTGATTGTGAGGAACAAGGCTAGGCATGTTGCTCAAGGTTATAGGCAAGAGGAAGGGATTGACTATGACCAAAAATTTGCACCAGTTGCAAGGTTGGAGGCCATCAGAATTTTTCTAGCCTATGTAGCATACAAAAAATTCAAGGTATATCAGATGGATGTGAAGTGTGCATTCCTGAATGGATTACTTAAAGAAGAGGTTTATGTTGAACAATCTCCAGGTTTTATTTCTCCAACTCATCCTTATCGTGTATTCAAATTGCATAAAGCCCTCTATGGTCTAAAGCAAGCTTCAAGAGCTTGGTATGAGACCTTAGCTAGCTTTTTGATAGAGCATAAATTCATTAGAGGCATTATAGATAGAACACATTTCACTAGACATCATAAGGATCAAATATTGTTAGTGCAAATATATGTGGATGACATCATATTTGGGTCAACTGATTCCAAATTATGCAAGTGGTTCTCTGACCTCATGCATTAAAAATTTGAAATGAGTAGCATGGGTGAGCTCTCCTACTTCCTTGGTCTCCAAGTGAAGCAGTTGCCTGATGGTATCTTCATATCTCAAGCTAAGTATGATAAAGATCATATAAAGAAGTTTGGGATGGTTGATGCTTCAGCAAATAAAACACCTATGACTACTAATGCTGTGATTGACTCTGATGCACATGGGAAACCTGTGGATCAGAAATTATATAGGGGAATTGTTGGGTCCCTACTATATCTTACAGCAAGCAGGCCTGATGTTATGTTTACCACATGCATTTGTGCTAGGTTCCAAGTGAATCCAAAAAAATCTCATCTAATTTTCTTAAAAATGATTTTGAGATATATAAAGAGTTGTCCTAGTCTAGGCCTATGGTATCCAGCAGAGTTAGAATTTTATTTAACTAGAATTTCAGATGCTGACTTTGCTGGATGCAGGGTTGATAGGAAAAGCACCTCAGGGAATTGTCAGTTCCTTGGTATGAGGTTGGTATCCTAGTTTTGTAAGAAACATTCATCTGTGTCTACCTCAGCTGCTGAGGCTGAGTATATTGTAGCTGACAGCTGTTGTTCCCAGATACTATGGATTCAAAATCAATTACTAGACAATGGTCTTAACTTAAATAATTCAACTCTATTTTGTGATAACACAAGTGCTATAGTAATAACACAAAATCCAGTCCATCATAGTAGGACAAAGCATATAGACATTAGACATCATTTCATTAGAGAGTGTGTGGACAAAAACAAAATTAATCTTGTTTATATCTACACTGATTTACAAAGAGCTGATATATTCACCAAACCTCTAGATGAGAGAAATCACATATTCTTTATAAATCAGCTTGGAATGATTAATGGAGAAGATTTGGTTTAGTTTCTATCTGCACTCGACGAATTGTTCAGAGTTCGTCGAATGGAGCTTGACGATCTAGGGAATGTTCGGGAGATATTCGTCGAACGAAGGTCGACGAACTCTCTGTGAGTGAAGCTTTTTTCGTCGAACGGAGATCAATGAATTCACTTCAGAAAACTTTCGTCGAACGGAGCTCGATGAAATTTCTTCAACTCTTCCAGCTGAGCTCGATGAATTATTTCACTATCAATTATTTCGTCGATCTCAGGTCGAAAAATTTCTTATTTTTCGTGGAATGGAGTTTGTCGATTCATATTCCAGAAAATCTTATAACTAGGTTTTCTTCGACCTCCGTCCCGTGCTTTCTGTTCCCTTTGCACTTGATCGCCGTTTCTCTCTCTTTTACAGGTGATTTCAGGGCGATTCAAGCAGGAGCCCTAGCCACTGTGAAGTTTGACACAAGATTTGATGTCGACTTCGACTCATTTCAACACTCTGATCAAATTTTTTTGAACATTCTGACTCTACTGGAAGAACAGAATTTGAAAAACCTGATGACAACAAGAATAAAGCTGGCTGGAACAGAAATTAGAGAATAGGTCTATACTTCATCTACATTAGAGGAAAACACCATGACAGGAATAATCGCGGGTAATGCTGTTTCTTTGACTCCCGCAGTTTTAACTAAAATTTTTGATCTGAGTAATTGTAACGCCCCGAATATTGTGTGCGAGTCGGTCGCGGAAAAAGCGTTTTTGGTGCCTGTAGGGGTACACAGCCTAGGACACGGGCATGTCCAAGGCCATGTCTGGCTGGTGATTTTTGGCCGTTTTCAACCCGAGAAGGACATGGCCAGCAACACGGCCGGATGACACGGGCGTGTCCTCCGACACGGGCGTGTGCCAACCCGTGTCCATACCCGTGTGTAGTAGGGTCGTGTCCCTTGCCGTGGCGGTTATGCGTGACACGCCCCCGAACACGGGCGTGTTGAGGAACCCGAAACGGGCGTGTCATGTCCCGTGTGCATCTCTCAGTTCGACGATCGTGCCTGGATCGAGGCACACGGCCTGGGACACGACCGTGTGCCAAGCCGTGTTCGGCCCAGGTCTGGAGAATTTTGTGCAGATCTGAGCCGTTCGTTTTCTTTAATTAGGATCCGACGGCCCAGATGAAATCCTGCTCTGTTAAGGCCGGGAATAGGGGGTTAATTCCTCATTTTCTCTCCAAAGCTTTCTCCTTCCAAAGTGAGAGAGAAGAGGAAGAAGAAGGAGGTTTCCGGCCGCCAGCGGAGCATCGGAGCACCGTTTCAAAATCAGAGAGCGGATCCGTGGAGGGAAGGTCATTGCAAAGAGTTCTAACCGCGTAGTTTTTCCATGGCGCCAAAACAGACTATAAGGGTAACGATTCTCAACTTGAGCGTTTGAAGCTCTTTCTTTTGCATAGGGAACCCCGCTCCCGCGAGTGTGCTGTGAGTGCGTGGTGTTCCTTGGGGTTGATGTGAATAGTCCCCCTTGTGTTGCATATAGAGCCCGGAATCGTAAGTACGGGCATAGACATTGTGTGTGAAGCCTACCCGGACGTGTATTGTCTGGATCGGTGATGTTGCATTTGATATGTTTTGCCGGAGAAGACTCCATGCTTTGGTTTTTTTCGGGTTCTACGCGGTAGATTGCAGCAGGGATCCTTGGAGGTTAGCTTCAAGGTGTACCCGGAAAATTGAGCGGAAACGTGTTCTGCTAACTTGGCGGTCTGGGAACCGGCCTTGATCATAACTGGGTTATGAGATTGTTTTGGAAAAATTTGGGATCCGAGAGAAGCTTGGGCCGCGCGTAGGACTTAAATTGTATATGCGGCGTGAGCAACGGGCAAGTGGAATTGGACCTAGGCTATGTGGTACGGTGCGAGAAATCCAAAGACAGGCACTGGCCGTAGGCATAGTCGGAGCCTTAGACGATGGTCAGATAGGCTAAATGCTCACATGTTGTTGCCATCCTGGGGGTGGTGGTGAATGCACTGATTTGTCAGGGTTCACCATGAATGTGCCCTGAGTGCACGGGGTGTTTGGCCGTGCGAGCCTACACCTGTGGCGAAATATAATTGCGCTATATTATTTTGTTGGACTAATGCTATGCAGGGAAAGAGCACCGCCGTCCCGAGTAAGGGGCGAGGTCGTTATAATTTGGTCGGCTTTTAGCTGACCGTTTGTCACAACCCGCATTTTCTCATTAATAAATAAATCAGAGCACGAGATAACTACGAGCTGTGATGCCACGTCAAGCAGGGGATAACTGCTGATGCTCAGGCAACACTCTAATCCTTCAAATCATAAGTTAAAATGAATAGAAAACTGATTTTTAGATTAATTGGCCGTATCCCTCGGCTCAGTGGATCAAATAGTCCACGGTTTGAAAACTATTTCTATACGTAGCGGAAAAATACTTCATTTATGCCTAACATCCTAAAAGAGCGCATAAGTGTCCTAAGAGGACAACTTACACTATGCAAGACCCTAGATTTCAATTTATAATATTTATTAAGAAAACAACCTTTTTACGCATTTGGAAAATAATGATTGAGCTTTTATAAAACATGCTGATCATGCAATATATATAGTAGTTCTTTTATAGGGTTTAAAGTAACTAGCAACCTAGCATAAAACATTCCCAGAGAGCAAGTGAAACTACCACAAAACAGGTAAACTAGCAGCTAAGCAAAGACTTAATATCACAAATGAAAATCACCAACGAGCGTCAACAACCTGACACGAACTCGCTGGCGAGCATGTATGTCGGTACTACTACAAGGCTAAAGAACTACCTCAACAAGTGAGGAAAACACTGCCACAACGCAGTCCACAGGGAAACTCCTGAAATTAGCCGTACAGCCGGCTACAGACCTGAACCTGAGGCATTCAAAAGGAGAACACCTCAGCAAGAAATAATAAAACAAGAGGCAAAGAAGCATCAGATAATAATCAAATGAAAAGAGTAGAAAGAAAAAGGGTTACCAACCCTGCAAGAGAAATGCTGAAAATCTCAGCTAAAGAATCCAAAAAGGGACAAAATGTAAGTAAAACAGTCAGTAAAGTGAGAGAAATGCAACAAGTACTAAAACGTACCAAACTCCGCTCAAGCCTGCAGAGACAAAAAGGAAACCAATATGCATCAAATGAACAGTATGAAAGGAACTAACAGTCCTAAACTTGTAAATCGTTAGCACTGGCACAAATCCCAAACCTGTGTCGGAGACTAAGAACAGTCACAACCGAACAACCAGGTTCAGGTGTCTCAAGAGTACTAAAGGGGCCGCCACAGGGTCCACACACGTAGAGTTCCAACCTCTTACAGGAACCCAAAATGTCCAAAGGAGGGAATGGTGGTGGCCACGGCTCGAACTCCCCCGGTACCATACTCCTTCAGAAACCCAGCTACCACATGCTAAGGATCCACGATTCGGCGCCAAAACTAGCCGACAACACCACTTAAAAACTACCAAGTTCTACAACCAAAACCCGGCGAATTAATTCCCCCTACCCGCCGAATTATTTCCCCCTACCCGCCGAATTATTTCCCCTACCCGCCGAATTATTTCCCCCTACCCGCCGAATTCAACTAAAATAAATTCCGAAACTTCCTAGTTTAGGCCGACTACACGCCCTAACCTAGGAATATTTCTAGTCTCACCTATACTATTCCGGTATTCTACGACAAGGAGAAATAATAAAGCGAAATACAACCCATGGAGGCACGCAAGAGGGGAGAAATCCACTTGCCTCAAATCGATCTTGAAAACGTCACCCAAAATACTCCACCACGTAGATCCGTCCAAGAGGGGACACGCGGAGACGAGATCTACGAAAAAAACGGACAACCGGGGTTAGGGCCGAAAAAATCTATGGCGAAACGGTCACCGAAACGGGAAAAGCTTACCGCGATCTCGAAGCTCTCGCCGAGAGCTTTCCAACGCCGCGATCAGATCGAAATTCCGTCCACCGGATCGGCGGTGGCGGCCGCCGGAAGATTCGCGAACGGAAGGTTCCGCACACGCCTAAAAATGTCGCACAGGGGGGGTGCTGCTGGTTCGGGGAAGAAGAAAGGATTGCCTTTTTTCTTAATCTTATATCAATAATAATATTATTAATATAATTATATAAATAATCAAATATAAATAATATTAGAAAAAGGGGGGCTGATTCGGTGAGATGATTCTCACCGAATTCATAATTCGGTGAGAATCATCTCACCGAATCTCCCCTTATACTTTTTACTTTTTTTTTTATTTTATTTAATTAATTCTTTATATAAATAAATATATATACATAATATTTATAATTATATAAAAACGATATAACCTTAAATCGTTACGGAGGGCCAAATGCGCGCCGAATCGAACGAAATTCGCACCATAGGCGAATGACGACGCTACGAATCCAACGGCGAAGTCGAAATCGAATTCCGACGCACCGTTTTCGAGATAATAATTTCTAAAGTTAACGGCGTACGCGAAAACATACAAACTTCAATCGCGCGCCGAGGCTCCAAAAAATGCTCGGAACGCGACGAAACTTGACGAGTAAGTCTAAAATTAGCCGGTCTAATTTCCTAATGTAAAATTTTCCACTCCCGATGCAAATCCCAAAATTTGGCCTGTCAAACCTAACGAACGCAAAACGCGCTAACGACAAAGTCGGTAACAAAATCCGACGAACAAAACTCGGGCAAAATTCTCCCGAAGCCAAAATACAAGCATTCCCCAAGAGGCTCCACCGAGTCACCAAACAGACTCCGGCTCGCTAGGGAATCTTGCTAACAGGCATCACCATGCCACACAGGGAACCTAAAGAGCTAAAAGCACGCTCTAACAACGTCACCTGACCAACACGCGCTAACATAACGCTCTGACGTCATAATACGTCAAATAAGAAATTAAATAAATCACTGGAAAATCGGGGGCGTTACACCGTTGCCTTGTTTGCCACCGTGCGGTGGTATGTGCTTGCAGGTGCTGCGGAGCCGAGCGCCAAATAGCGGGCTGGAGCCCATGTTGCTGTGCTGGCCCTAGAAGGCCGTAGAATAGTTGTTTTTACATTTATCATGTGTGGCCGGCCTGCGAGCCGATGTATGTAAGACATGTTATATTTTATGAACATTTGTAAGGCCATAAGGTCATGTACCCGTTTCAGTGTATTTGGGGTTTCATTCCTGTAGTTGTAGTTGTGGACATTCATATTTGATGGATTTTAGTTTGGGTTCTTTCAACTTTAAAATCTTCCGCTAGAATGCTCTGTGATTAGGACGAGTAGTATTAATTGGTTGGTTTGATTTTTCATTTAGTATCCCTTCCGACTGTCTGTGGTATATGGCGTCGGGTTCCAGCTGGACCTTCTGTTATATGCCATGCGACAGATGGGGGTGTTACAATTTGGTATCAGACTTCTGGTTACGGTCAGGCTTAAATGAATTCGTGGGCGAATTCTTTTAAGGGGTGGTGAGCACATGTGTGCGTCATCGTGATAACATCAAAAAGAACCCATGAATGTTCACTTAGGAATGAAAATACACTTGTTTGGTGGAACCTGAGTGTTCCAATGATTGCTTTTAGCAATTTGTTTGTCGTCTAATCGTGTGTCTTTGCTACTATAGGCAGCTGGGAGCGGTGCTGGTCAGTCAGAGCGTCCGCAATCAGCGGAAAGTTGTGCACCAAGGGGCGTGCCTGCTACACCTCCTTCAGCGGAAACCATCAGGATGGTGGCTGAGGCAGTGTTCGCAATGATAAATGCCCAACCTGCAGGGCAAATGCATCGCGTACCTCCTGTTAATGAGCAAGAACCGGTTAGGGTGGCAGAGCCGAGAGTGGTGGAATGCGCAACAGTGGAGTTGGTAGAGCCGAGAAGAACTACGGAGAGGCAGTTAAAGCATGTGATGGGCTTTAATCCTCCGAGGTTTAATGGGGTTGGAACGCCAACTCAAGCTGAGGACTGTCTCTCTTCCATTAAGAGGGTCTTGACGACCACAATAACTGAGGAGTGGCAGAAGACCACCATAGCGACTTTTCTTTTGGAAGGTGAAGCGAGGCTGTGGTGGGACGAGATGAAGTTTCATCTTCTAGTGGGAAGGCAACTTGCGGATGTGCCGATGGAAGAATTTTCAAGATTGTTCCTAGCCAGATTTGTACCCTCTGCTCAGAAGTTGGAGATGTAGAATCAGTTTCTTGGGTTGACTCAGGGATCCAAAAGCGTGGACGAATATCTGCATGAGTTCACACGGTTGGGTCGTTATGCTGGTGCTATGTTTACAGAAGAAGAGAGGAAGATCAACCGATTCTATGAGGGTCTTCGCGGCGATTTACAGTTACTCCTTGCTGGGCCTAAGGCGAAGGGCTTCCTAGCCTTGGTCAATTCGGCCCGATCGTTGGAAAAGGTTGCGAAGAAAGTTCAAGAGAAGAAGGACCCAGGAGAAAGGAAGACCGAGTTCAAGGTGCCAAGTAACAAGACAAGTTTCCGCAGGTGGAATAAGAAGCAGAGGACTTCGAACTCAGCCCCTTCGGCTGATGTGTCGGGGGCAACTACAAGTCGAGTCCCCGTAGCTTGCTATAACTACGGGAAGATGGGGCATTTTGATCGGGAGTGTTGGAGCGGACGTTCAAAGTCCAAGAGGAGACCTGGAGCGTCTTATGAGGAGAAAGGGAAGGTGGTGGAGTCAACCGCGTCCCATCATGCTCCAGCCCAGCCTAGAGTCTACAACCTTGGTCTGCAGGAGGCCATAAAGCAAATGGATGTGGTGACAGGTATGAGTTAAATTACAGTGGTTTTAACTTTTATAGTTGTTACCTTTGTATTTGTTAGCTTACGTTTGTCAGTGCTAGGCTTTGTGTTAATTTTTGGGTTTCCGGCAAGAGCCCTTTTTGATACGGGAGCATCTCATTCCTTCTTGTCCGAAAAACTTATATCGCGCATCGGAGTTCCGTTCTCGATGGCAGAAAACAAGTTGGATGTGTTGTTGCCTAATGGGTGCTCAATGCGTGCGGATAGGATTTGTGTTGTGAAGACTCGGATTGGAGACCGGGAGTTTGATTTGCGGGCGTTGATTCTACCATTAGTGGAGTTCGACGTAATCTTCGGTATGGATTGGCTCTCGGAGCAAAGTGCATGTATTGATTGCAGCCGTAAAGAAGTCAAGTTGGGTCTGTACACTGATCGAGAGACTACTTTTGCGGGCATGAAGGGGTCAGGGAAAGTTCTGGTGTCAGCCCTTCAAATTTTCAAGGCAGTTCGGTCTGGGGCAGAACTATATGTCACTCTAGTGCAGACCTCGACGCCTAAGCCTAGTTTGGATAGCATCCCAGTTGTGTCCGAGTATCCTGATGTGTTTCCAGATGATCTCCCAGGAGCCCCTCCTCAGCGGGAGATAGACTTTACTATAGAGCTGGTACCGGGTGCTAAACCGGTGTCACGCTCCCCCTATCGGATAGCCCCAAGAGAAATGGCAGAGTTGAAGGTGCAACTGCAAGAGTTGCTAGAGCAAGGTTATGTGCGTCCAAGTTCGTTGCCTTGGAGCGCACCAGTTCTCTTTGTCAAGAAGAAAGATGGGAGCTTGCGGCTTTGTATCGATTATTGGGAATTGAACAAACTTACGGAGAAGAACAAATATCCAATCCCGAGGATTGACGATCTATTTGATCAGTTGGTTGGATCAACTGTATATTCGAAGTTAGATTTGAAGTCCGGTTACTATCAGTTGAGGATAAGGGAGAGCGACATCCCAAAGACAGCATTCAGTATGCGGTTTGGGCATTACGAGTTCACTGTTATGCTTTTGGGTTGACGAATGCGCCATCCATGTTTATGGATCTGATGAATAGGACGTTCAGAGAATACCTGAATCAGTTTGTGATAGTATTTATCGATGATATCCTGGTGTATTCGCGGTGCGAAGAGGATCACTACAAGCATTTACACATGGTGTTGGAGACATTGAGGAAAAGTCAGTTGTATGCAAAGTTCTCCAAGTGTGAATTCTGGTTATCCTCGATAGCGTTCCTTGGTCATGTTGTCAGTGGAGAAGGAATAGCTGTGGATCCGGCGAAGATAGTGGCGATACGGGAGTGGCCTACTTTGACTACGGTGGCAGAGGTCCGGAGTTTTCTGGGGCTTGCTGGCTACTACAGGCGCTTCGTAGAGAACTTCTCGCGGATAGCACTACCACTCACGACGTTGATAAGAAAGGATCAGAAGTTTGTGTGGTCTTCGGAGTGCGAACAGGCTTTTGAAGAATTGAAGAGGCGGTTGACCACGACGCCCATTTTATGTTCGCCAAGTGGAACCGAAGGGTTCGAGATCTATAGTGATGCTTCGGGCAGTGGTTTGGGCTGTGTTCTGCTACAGCATGGGAGAGTGATAGCTTATGGTTCACGACAACTGAAGGTTCACGAGAGGAATTATCCGGTCCACGACTTAGAGTTAGCGGCCGTGATATTTGCTCTAAAGCTTTGGAGGCACTATCTGTACGGTGTGAAGGTCGATATTTACACCGATCATAAAAGTTTGAAGTACCTATTGGACCAAAAGGATCTGAACATGAGGCAGAGTAGGTGGATGGAGTTCTTAGGGGACTACACCTTCAAGATACACTATGTGCCTGGGAAGGGAAATGCAGTGGCGGATGCGTTGAGTCGTAAGATTCCCGCACAAGCCAACTGGTTATCAGTACACGATAAGAGATTGGTCCAAGAGTTGGAGGCATTGGAGATATCTTGCGTCGAAAAGCATTCTAGTGCCGAGGCGAAACTGTTTTGGACCGAGGTGCAGTGTGACCTAGCGGATAGAGTTCGGCGGGCTTTGGTTCAGGATAGCAGCATGAAGCAGATCTTGGATGAAGCTTTGGATGGGTCAAATTCCCAGTTTGTGGTTGAAGAAGGGTTGCTAAGGAAGGACGGTCGTCTATGCGTTCCTAGTGCGGATAGTATTCGGGAGGAGTTGATGTATGAGGCTCATCATACCAAGTACTCAATCCACCCGGGAAGCACGAAGATGTATAGAGACATGAAGAAATTATTCTGGTGGCCGGGTTTGAAGAAGGATGTGGCACTTTATGTGGCCAAGTGTCGTACTTGTGCATTGGTGAAAGCGGAATGCCAGAAGCCCGGAGGTTTCTTGAAATCCCTTCCTATCCCAGAATGGAAGTTTGACGACATATCTATGGATTTTGTGCACGGTTTGCCGAAGTCGCAGAAGGGAAACGACACCATTTGGGTGGTCGTAGATAGGTTGACAAAGGTGTCGCACTTTATCCCAGTCAGAAAGGAAGATCCAGTGGAAAAGTTAGCCAAACTCTACGTGGATAACATTGTACGAATGCATGGTGTGCCTCGCAGTATTGTTAGTGATCGTGATGGACACTTCACGTCGAATGACTGGAGGTTGGTGCATGGTCTGTTGGGCACTAAGCTAAAGTTCAGCACAGCCTTTCACCCGCAGACAGATGGCCAAACTGAGAGAGTCAACAGGACTATGGAGGACATGCTTCGCATGTGCGTCCTAGATTTTGGGAAGAATTGGGAGGATCACTTGTACACGGTGGAGTTTGCATACAACAATAGCTTTCAAGCAAGTATTGGAATGTCGCCTTTCGAAGCCTTGTACGGGAGGAAGTGACGTACGCCGTTGTCTTAGTTGGAGGCAGGAGAATCGAAGTTGTATAAACGTCAAGCGGTGGAAGACGCCACTTCAATGATACGGACAATTCAGGAAAGGCTGAAGATTGCTCAGGATAGATAGTCAAAGTATTACAATGCCAAACATAGAAATGTGGAGTTCAACGTTGGCGACATGGTATATTTAAGGATCAAGCCGTTCAAGGGTGTATCGCGGGTTCGACGCTTGAAGAAGCTGAGTCCGAGATACCTTGGACCATTTGAAATCCTGGAGCATGTTGGCGAGGCGGCGTATAGGTTGAAGCTGTCAACGAAGTTGAGTGGGATGCATGATGTGTTCCACGTATCGGTGTTGCGTAAGGCAGTGCAAGAGCCTTCGCAGATCGTTGCGGACAATCAGGTACCGGTTGATTATGAGTTAACAACAAGGGTCAAGCTAGTGCGAATTGAAGATGTTGCAGTCAAACGACTCCGCAACAAGGAGGTCCGAATAGTAAAAGTCCGTTGGGTTAATTGCGGGCGTGAGGAGCTTTCTTGGGAGCGAGAGCAAGCTATGTTGGAGGAATACCCTGAGTTGTTCCCCCCAGGTATCAGTTAAATTTTGTGTACCTTTGTTTAATTTCGGGACGAAATTCCTTAAGTGGGGGAGATTTGTAACGCCCCAAATATTGTGTGCGAGTCGGTCGCGGAAAAAGCGTTTTTGGTGCCTGTAGGGGTACACGGCCTAGGACACGGGCGTGTCCAAGGCCGTGTCTGGCTGGTGATTTTTGGACGTTTTCAACCCGAGAAGGACACGACCAGCAACACGGCCGGATGACACGGGCGTGTCCTCCGACACGGGCGTGTGCCAACCCGTGTCCCTACCCGTGTGCAGTAGGGTCGTGTCCGTTGCCGTGGTGGTTATGCGTGACACGCCCCCGAACACGGGCGTGTCGAGGAACCCGACACGGGCGTGTCAGGTGAGACACGGGCGTGTCATGTCCCGTGTGCGTCTCTCAGTTCGACGATCGTGCCTGGATCGAGGCACACGGCCTGGGACACTGCCGTGTGCCAAGCCGTGTTCGGCCCAGGTCTGGAAAATTTTGTGCAGATCTGAGCCTTTCGTTTTCTTTAATTAGGATCCGACGGCCCAGATGAAATCCTGCTCTGTTAAGGCCGGGAATAGGGGGTTAATTCCTCATTTTCTCTCCAAAGCTTTCTCCTTCCAAAGTGAGAGAGAAGAGGAAGAAGAAGGAGGTTTCCGGCCGCCGGCGGAGCATCGGAGCACCGTTTCGAAATCGGAGAGCGGATCCGTGGAGGGAAGGTCGTTGCGAAGAGTTCTAACCACGTAGTTTTTCCATGGCACCAAAACGTACTACAAGGGTAACGATTCTCAACTTGAGCGTTTGAAGCTCTTTCTTTTGCATAGGGAACCCCGCTCCCGCGAGTGTGCGGTGAGTGCGTGGTGTTCCTTGGGGTTGATGTGAATAGTCCCCCTTGTGTTGCATATAGAGCCCGGAATCGTAAGTACGGGCATAGGCATTGTGTGTGAAGCCTACCCGGACGTGTATTGTCTGGATCGGTGATGTTGCATTTGATATGTTTTGCCAGAGAAGACTCCGTGCTTTGGTTTTTTTTCGGGTTCTACGCGGTAGATTGCAACAGGGATCCTTGGAGGTTAGCTTCAAGGTGCACCCGGAAAATTGAGCGGAAACGTGTTCTGATAACTTGGCGGTCTGGGAACCGGCCTTGATCATAACTGGGTTATGAGATTGTTTTGGAAAAATTTGGGATCCGAGAGAAGCTTGGCCCGCGCGTAGGACTTAAATTGTATATGCGGCGTGAGCAACGGGCAAGTGGAATTGGACCTAGGATATGTGGTACGGTGCGAGAAATCTGAAGACGGGCACTGGCCGTTGGCATAGTCGGAGCCTTAGACGGTGGTCAGATAGGCTAAATGCTCACATGTTGTTGCCATCCTGGGGGTGGTGGTGAATGCACTGATTTGTCAGGGTTCACCATGAATGTGCCTTGAGTGCACGGGGTGTTTGGCCGTGCGAGCCTACACCTGTGGCGAAATATAATTGCGCTATATTATTTTGTTGGACTAATACTATGCAGGGAAAGAGCACCGCCGTCCCGAGTAAGGGGCGGGGTCGTTATAATTTGGTCAGCTTTTAGCTGACCGTTGCCTTGTTTGCCACCGTGCGGTGGTATGTGCTTGCAGGTGCTGCGAAGCCGAGCGCCAAATAGCAGGCTGGAGCCCATGTTGCTGTGCTGGCCCTAGAAGGCCGTAGAATAGTTGTTTTTACATTTATCATGTGTGGCCGGCCTGCGAGCCGATGTATGTAAGACATGTTATATTTTATGAACATTTGTAAGGCCATAAGGCCATGTATCCGTTTTAGTGTATTTGGGGTTTCATTCCTGTAGTTGTAGTTGTGGACATTCATATTTGATGGATTTAAGTTTGGGTTCTTTCAACTTTAAAATCTTCCGCTAGAATGCTCTGTGATTAGGACGAGTAGTCTTAATTGGTTGGTTTGATTATTCATTTAGTATCCCTTCCGACTGTCTGTGGTATATGGCGTCGGGTTCCAGCTGGACCTTCTGTTATATGTCATGCGACAGATGGGGGTGTTACAGTAATGGAGAAGAAGATTTAGAGATTGATTCTGAAGAATATGACATGATGTTGAGTCTGATGGGTTATGATGGAGATAACCCAAATAAGCTGTTGAAGAAGCACCTATCTGCAGAATATAAGTTTCTGGTAGATATAGTGGGAAAGGTCTTACTGGGCAAGCACGCTGCCCATGACTATATCACCAGGCTACAATTCCTCGTCATGTGTGCAGTGGTCAATAAGAAGAAAGTGGATTGGGCACAGATCATTTTTGATCTTATTAAGAAAAAGTGTAATAAGAAAGAAGTTTGCTTTGGAAGGATCCTGGGGATCTTCCTGAAGGAGAAAGCTGCGAATCCCTGGTCTCACAGAACTTATTCATAAATGTCAGCAAAAGGCACACCTGTGCCCTATTTCGCAGGTGGGAGAGGACCATAACTAAGCCATCCAAGGCTTCAACCTCTTCCCCCCAGATTTTGAAAGCACAAGGGCTGTTAAAGCCACTCCCCACCCTACTGAAGAGATCATCTGCACACCTCCATCCCTTCCAGCAACTCAACACCAATCATACTCCACAGTTCAAACTCCCTCTCTTCAACCACATCCACCACTCCAACAACAACTCCAACAAGTTCATGTCACTACTACAGTTACATCTTCTGCCACCTCTCCACCCCTAGATCTTACCAACATACCCTCATCTCCTATTCAGGAATACCATCAACCCACTCCACCTCAATCACCGATATCCCCCAATGATCTACCATCCCCAACACCACCTTCATCTCCTCTTCCACCTCATCTATCCTCCATTCCAAATTTTGATCTTCTGACTTCCCCCTTCAACTCTCCCTCCCCTCCAGATTCACACATGCTAGATGCCATCCCTCCATCATCTCCAACATCTACCATCCCTCCAAATGTCTCCACCCAACATTCTACTGAACCATCTGTACTCCACCTCTGGATCCCACCACCATCTCCTCTGTAATTACACTCATCACTCGCCTACTCAAATCTCTTATAGCAGAGGTCATTACACCTCTTGCTACTTCTATCTCCACTCTTTCTGCTCAACTCTTTGCCTTCACTGCTGCCCCCTCTTCATTCAGGGGCCTGGCTCCAGTTTTTACTATAACCAGGCAGGGGGAGATTCTTGATGAAGAAGCTGCAGCAGCTCTAGCAGCAACAGCAGTTCAAGCAGCAACTCTAGCTCCAATAGTGACAGAGGTAGCAACCGTAGCAGTAGTTGATACAGATTATACTGATATAGATTTAATTGATTTAATTCAATTCATTGATACTGACATGGACTTAGAAGAGTCAGTACCAGATGATATTATTACTGCTGGTGATTTCATTTTAAATCCCATAGTAGATATAGTTAATTTGTTGAGCATTTTTGATACTACATATTTGAGATTTCCTACATCAGAGTATACTAAGCCAGTCTTGACTATTATACCATATACTTATCCAGTAAGTCCTCAAGTTGCAAAGCAACTTAGTGACAATTTTGTTGTTCTTAAGCCCATAGTCATTCCAGCTTCCCCAACAATATCTTCTGCACCCAGTTATGTCATGGATGACTCTCCATTGCTAGATCTGGATGACTTGATCCTGGCTGATATTAAAGAAGAGGAAAAGGCAGCTGCTGAAAGCACTGTCAGAATTAGTTCTCCAACTTCTCCTGTGGCTTCTCCTCCAGCTCCTGCTAAAGTTCCTGCTCAAGCTCCATCTCTACCTAAAAAGCCTATCATTTCTGTTAAGGCTCTAAAAGCTTTAAATGATTTATATGATAACCATCAGAGATCTGATGATGATGATAAGGATGAGGATGATAATTCTGATGATGAGCCTAAGAGGAAGCCAGTTTCCAAGAAAAGAAAAGCTCCTCATCCTCCTGCTCCAAAGCCAAATCCAAGCAATGACACTCCCTATTATATTCTCCAAAAAATAACTCCATATCAAGGGATGCCAGCTTGGATGTGGCTATCCAAAAATGAACAAAAAGAGAGGAAGAGAAGTAGAAGGCACTCTCCTCCTCCAGTTCAAAGATTCAGAAAAGATCCACCTCCTCCACCTCCTCCAGCTGCTGTTGCTTCAGGCACAACTTCTCAAAGATCTACCCTTGTTCAAACATATCAGAGACACCATGGGAGATCATCTTCTGAAAGCAGTCAGCATAGGCATTACTCTTCAGGCAAGCAACATCAACTTCAGCATCAACCACAACAGCAACATCAACAACAACTATCATCCCCTGCAGATCAGAAAGCTGAAAGTCCTAAAAGACCAAACTCTCCTCCTATTCCTTTTGGAGATCCTGAAACAGCTACTACTGCTAGAATGGCCAGGTTACAGGAACTAGTAGGCCTTTTTATGATTAACAAAGCCAAAGCTGAAGGAAAGAATCCTTCTGAATATTCAACAATGTCAAAGTACGGGAAAGAGGAGCTGAAGAGGTTTGAGAAAGCAAACAAGTTTTTCAATGTTGATGACTACATGAAGTTGCACTAAGAAGCAGTTGTCCCCAGAGCTACATCTTTGAAGATTATAGGGGCTGCTGATATGACCATGACAAAAGTGCAAGCTTCAGATCCAAATAGAGAGATTATGTTTACAAAGACTGGAGAGAAGAGCAAGCAAGAAATGCCAAAGGAAATAAAACAGAAGAAGTAAATTTTGAACTCTTTTTTTTTCTACAATTATCTATAACTGCTTTATATTCTGAACAAAGCTTATGTATATATATATCTGCTGTATGTGTTATTGATCTCTGCCAGATATATGTTTTTTTTCTGCTTTGTTTATTTTCAGTTTGAGTATGAGTCTGTAATTAGTGACCGCAACCCAAATAGGGGGAGATTGTTGGATCTATAGTTTGATTTGGGCTAGATTCACTAACTTAGGATCTTATGACCCACAATGTATAGCCAGGGTCATGGTTGTGTCCTAGAGTCTAGGCCAAGTCCTCAGTAGCAAGATCACGTGGACCAGCCATCATCAGACTGCCATAGACTCAAGACTTAGAGTTTTTCTAAAGACCAAGTAAATGAGTTCGATATTCGTCGAACTCAGGTCGATGATAGTCATGCTCAGCTCGACGATCTCAGAGTAAATTCTCTGAGCTGATCTCGACGAACTTGGTACTCAGGTCGACGAACTTTGGACACTATACTTCAACACTTCAAGATCAGAAAACATCTCTTTATTCAAAGTCCAGAGTCAGACTTTGGTCGACAAACTTGATTCTTAGCTCGACAAACTGTGACCATAATATCTAGAGTTATCCAGCAGCTGTTAAGTGGTCCTCAGCTCGATGAAACCAATTCTTAGGTCAACGAATTTTGGATACTTCACTTCAACACCTTCATCCAGAAGCATCTGAAATTATTCCACGTCCAGAATCATCTCCACTCGACGAAGTTACAATCTCAGATCGACGAACTTGAGACACAAAATAAGCAAGTCTGGATAATGCAGTTTTCTGCTTTAGCTCGACGATCTTGAAACTCAGCTCGACGAACAGAAGTCATCCGGTCGACGAACTCAACGACTCAGCTCGACGAACTGTGGACTCAGCTTGACGATTTCTGCTATCAGTTCGACGAATCCAGACTTAGTCATTTTTTCCATCCTTCTGTCCTCATTCTACTGCAATAATTCCTGAGTAATTAGTGCTCTAATATTCTCTGAATATAACCGTTAGAAGAGAATTGATTATGTTATTCTCCGGGATTATTGCCTGCCATTTTTCCATGGGACAGTTGGGGAAATAATTCAATGCCGTTTATTCTCAAGGCCGTCAGCATTGATTGCAGAAGATTTCAAAATTTCAAAAGGCCATTTTTGATAGGAAATATAAAAGAGATTTTCTCTCTTCTTCCTGTAGACAGGCAAAGAGACAGATAAACAGAACAAGATACACAATATAGAAAATAGTCAGTCAGGAATAAGAGATTCATTGCTGTCTATCAACATAGAATTCTGATACAACAAGAAGCCATATTCCTGAAGATCATCAGCTATCTGAAGAAGAAGAAGAACACGTAATCAAAATCAAGAATCTTCTGTCTTCAACACTCCAGGATACTTCAAAGGACAAATACATCACTATCTGTCAAAGAAGTTCCTAAACAGCTGCTGATCAAGGCTGTACTATTGAAGGCCTACTCACCCCGTACAAAGCTTCCCAGCCTGAACCCTTTTACATCTCAGGGGGAGCTTTGACAACATCACTAAATCCACATAGCCTTATCATTGTGATTGATAAAAGAAGACTTTCATCACTCTCTCACCCCCACCTCTGTATATGGTTTTAATTCCCTTCAAAATTATTCTGGTTCACAAGTCTCCTTCCAAAAGACTTGAGGTTTGGTTTTTGAGCACCTGATCAAAAGCTCATTGGTGTTAGGCACCTGATCAAAAATCTGAGTGGATTCCTACCAGGGTGGTAGAAGAGTGGATGTACCCAAGATTAGGGGAACCACTATAATTTTTTGTGTTGTCTGGATTACTCTTTTCTTTTGTTTTTGTGCTGTGGATGTTTGTTAGAATTGTTGTTTTAATTTTGTTTCTACAATAGATTAAATTAGAAGAAAATTTTAAAAACCCTGAATACTCTATTCACCCCCCCTCTAGAGTATTCCTGATCTAACTGCTCACTTTCACACTTCACTTAAATCACTTGGAAATTATTTAGGTCTATACACCTTAAGGAATAAATAAAGGGCCTTAGGATCTTGGATCCTTATGAAATTTTGGTAGAAGTAATTTTATAGTGCTATTGACCTCTGAGGTGTTTTATAGGATGTTTAGAAAACAGTAGCTCATACTTGTAGGTATAATCTCCACCTTGCCCTTTTTGATGATTTTGAAGTAACCATGGTAGAATAACTTAGAATGATATGAAACTCTGGCAAGGTTAATTAAATATCATTTAGAGGCACTAGTAAATTATTTGGATAATTTGGACATTTTCTCTTAGTATTTCATGTGTAAAGTAAACTAGTGCACCATATTTTGATAAATAGATAATAAATAGTATATCTTGCTGTAAAATTGTGTTACTTTGCTAGAGAAATTTTTATGGCATAATGAAGTTTAGAAAATTATAACATATCATTTGGATGAGTTTATAAGATCGTTTCTTCACAAGTGCACTTTAATGGAATTATTGAAAGTATTTTTATACATGGCTCACTAACCTTGGAATTGCATGAAACTTAGGCTCCGTTTGGGAGGACTTATTTTCACCGGTCAAGCGGTCACGACCGCATGAAATGGACCTTAATTAAGGCCAGGTTCATGCGGTCGTGACCGCTTGATCAGTGAAAATAAGTCCTCCCAAACAGAGCCTTAGTCAGTAGTGTTTTGTGATCGTTATAAGGCTCTGGTAAATTTTATATAATTTATGGACATAAGGTGGTGGGTCTTTGTTACTTGATGGTCGTTCACGCCGACGTCGGTATGATGACTCGGCAAGTGTGGTTCACATATAGCCAAGGAAAGACTGGTGGATTTGCCAGCATGGTACGCAGAGGCTCCGTGGTGTGTTCTTCACGTGGAGGCGTATAAGGGTCTAGGTTGGGTGGCGTGAATGCCAGCCTAGTAGTGGGGTGGCCCGACCCAATGCGTCTATTTGCCACAACGCGAGGTACCTGAGAGTTTAGCTAACTCCAAAATGGGGGAACTAAAGGTCTGTGCGCATAGAGTCGTGTGCGTGAGTTGCACTTGTGTGAACATAGCATTTCATGCATAACAAAGCACTACACTCATACTTGCATATAAAACCTGACATCCCATTGTATAAAATGACATGAGACTTTTTATACGATGGGAGTCTTGCAAAAGACCCCTTAGTTTGTATGGGCATTCATATAAGTTAAGGTTATTCTTCATTATACTCTTCTCTCTTACTTTTTGTCTTTACTGCCTTACTTTTGATATTATCATATTACTGTTGTACACCTTTTATAGTTCTGTTATATCACTGCTAGATTAGGTCCACTGTCATCTGCTTTGACACTTCTCCACCTCAATATCTTCCCTATCCTCCTTCCCGCACTGTGCCTAGGAGTCACGAGGGGAGGCGGGGAAGATAGTTGACTTAGTATTTACACTAACGGTCGGTGGACCATTATATTTCAGGGGCTCCAGATTGGAGACAGGAAACAGTCAGAGAGATAGCACTAGCATGGCACGGTGTACAAGGAGGTGGGCCAATCTAGCACAGGAGCACCCTCTTCTGGCTCCGTGAGTGTATAGTTTTGTCAGCTTCCGCGAGTGACCTTGTAGTGAGGATTCTGATGTATTGGGCATAAGCCCGTTTACCTTTATGTGATTTGTTTTGTGGATGTAACATTTAATGTCTTCTTTTAAAAGCTACCGCATCTTTGGTGATTCTGTGTGCCGGCATGGTTACCGTCTTGTAGTGACGACCTTCCGAGCAAAGGTGTCACCGCAAAATAGCGATTCTGGGCGTATGACCCTGTAGCATAGCAAAAAAAGGGGTCATACAAACTGGTATCAGTGGAACCTCGATCCGATCGAAGAAAACTTCCACAAATCGTGGGCCACCCCGCATGAGCTTAGTTTGGGGACAAACTAATAGCGGAAGCAATGGTGTGCCAATAAAGGGAAATCACATGCAAAAGTCCCATCTCTTTACTTCCTTTCCCTTAATGTCTAACATTTAGTATTCTCCTTTGTAGCCTATGACGAACCCTACTCCCCAACATGGGGCATTTCAGGCTCAGAACGTGATTCCACCCCTGCCAGCTCCGACTCTTTTCCAGCAGATAGAGATAGGCCAGACTTTGACTGCTATTTTGAAGGCCTTCAAGGCTCAACAGGCTTCGACTCCTCAGCCAACTCCTGGAGCAAACTGGCCGAGCGTCTTTCGGGGGCATTCTCCCCCATCGTATCTCGGGACAAAAACTGTAGTTTGTATGGAGGAGTTGATGGACATCATTTACGAGATGTTGGCCGATATTAGATGCCCGTCATAGGAGGCTGTGACTTTGGCAGTGTCATGTCTAGAGTCGCATGCGAAGAGGTGGTGGAAGTCGCTGATGGACACCACCTTTGTTGGAGTGGATATTGCAGACATTTCCTGGGAGGAGTTCAGGGCATCCCTACTGGAGCATTTTGTGCCTCAGTAAGCGAGAGATGAGTTGTAGGACAGGTTCCTGCAGTTGAGGTAGGGAAGTAGGATAATTTTGGAGTACTATCAGGAGTTTACTCATTTGGCCCGCTTTGCGGATTCGTACCAGCTGTATGATGCGGGCTACGTGAAGAGGTTCTACAAGTGACATCACGATGACACGAGGCAGGCCCTCCTCTTTGTCTCTGATGGGAGTTTGGCCAGGATCTTGGAGATGGCCAAAAAACTGGAGGAAGACTTGCTTGCTATTCGGGGCCGGAAGAGATCGTCCAATGACGCTGTGATCGGCGGTAGGAGAGACCCGCCGAGAGGTCGAGTTATTGGGGAAAAGAGGAACGGGGATCAACACCGTCAAGAGGGCAGGCAGGAGCAGAGGACCCCGGTGGTGTTGGCTCCTCAGCCACTACAGATGAGGGAGATGTCGAGGGTAGTGGAGGAGCCACAGATATGTTATCGGTGCAACCAGCCGGGGCACATTCAGAGGAACTGCACTATGAGAGGGGAACCATTACCAGCACTCCAGGAGGCCCCACCTGCTCGGAAGTTTGGTGGGTAGGGACGTGGTCGGGGCTGTGGATTCCAGTGGAGAGAGAGCAGGCAGGACAGGGGGCAAGTTTATGCATTAGATCTGGCACAACCCCGGGACCCGAAGAGGGTAATAGCAGGTACATCAAAATTTTCTTTTTAAAGTTCTTTTCTTTCTAAGATGAGACTGTGTAGATTTGAAACAGTTTAAATGCTAAGTAAGAATCTTGAACTAGAAAACTAAGAATACTCTAATGAACTAAGGAGTAGTGTTGGTGTATGGCAAGCCCCCCACAATCTCTTCGACACAGGGGCATCACATAATTTCATCTTAGAGTACTTCGTTGAGAAGCTGGAGTGTGTTATATTTTATGAGGGAGTTACCAGGAGGGTTCGTCTCCCTAATGGGATGGTGGTCCGATCTACTGCAAGTTGCATCCTGAGAGTGACCATCGACGGGTTGACCCTCGAAGCCCCGACAATGACCCTGAGCTTATCGGACTTCGATCTCGTTCTGGGTATGGCATGGCTCGCCCAGAACCATGCTCAGATTAACTGCCCGACGAGGAGGGTTGTACTCAGACGTGGCGTTGTTTATGCGATGTTTGAAGGTACTACTCCTATTTCCTGCCTCTTTCTCTTTTCTATTCAGGCCGTCAAGGCCCATCTGCAGGGAGACAAGGTTTACTAGGTACTGTTAGAGATGGCCAAGGTCAAGGGCTCCGTTGCTGATATTCCGTTGATTCGAGACTTTGCTGACCTATTCCTAGAGAAGTTGTCAGGGTTACCACCACATCAGGAGAAGGACTTCCAAGATCCAGCTCGTGCCGGGGGCTAAGCCAATATCGAGAGCACCCTACCGTATGGCCCCGAAGGAGCTGGTAGAGTTTTAGAGCCAGTTACGGGAGCTGGTAGAAGTAGGATTTGTTAGGCCGAGCTCCTCGCCATGGGGAGCTCCAATTTTATTCTTGAAGAAGAAGGATGGAAGGCTCCGCTTATGCATTAATTACAGAGCACTGAACAGGATCACAGTCTGAAATACATAACCCTTGCCCAGGATTGACGAGTTGTTTGACCAGTTGGAGGGAGCTAATTCATTTTCGAAGTTTGATCTGCGATCAAGATATTACCAGTTGCGTATACAGGAAGAGGACATTCTGAAGACAGCCTTTAGCAGCAGATATGAGTTATTTGAGTTCACAGTGATGCCCTTAGGCCTCACGAATTCCCCATCCGCGTTCATGAGCTTGATGAACCAGGTATTCGACACTTACCTTGACATTTTTGTCATAGTTTTTATAAATTACATCCTCATCTATTCAAGGACTGAGGAGGAGCCTGCTCACCACGTGGCACTGACCTGGAGAAGCTCCGGGAGCACAGGTTGTTTGCGAAGTTCAACAAGTGCCAGTTCTGGATGAAGGAGATGGCATTTCTGGGCTATATTATTAGTGGAGTAGGCTTAGTAGTGGATCCAATGAAGGTTCATACAGTTCGAGATTGGCCACCTCTGAAGAAGGCCAGGTTACCACAACCTGGCCTTGGGAGAGACTGTTGCCACTGATCGAGTTCTCCTACAACAACAGTCATCAGACCAGTATATGCATGGACCCTTATGAGGCTCTGTACGGACGGAGGTGTCAGACTCCTCTATCTTGGGTCCAGGACGAGGACCCCATGGCGCTTGGCTTGGAGTTTGTGGAGGACATTTATTCCCAGGTGAGGATGATACGTGATAGGATGTTGCAGGCTTAAAGCAGGCATGCCAAGTACTATGATACGCAGCATTGGCAGGTGGAGTTCTTGGTAGTAGACTGGGTGTCCCTTAAGATTCGGCTTATGCAAGGAGTTTCTCGGGTTCGAAGGCGGAAGAAGCTCAGTCGTAGATACATGGGGCCCTATAGGATCCTAGAGTGGGTCGGCCCCTTGGCCTACAAGATGGAGCTTTCGCCAGAGTTAGCAGGATTGCATGACATCTTCCACATCTCTTCCCTCCGGAGAGCTTTGCAATGACCTGGATAGTTGATTTCTGCTACGGATGGCCCTATGGCGTCGGATCGGTCAGTCAACATGGATCCAGTCAGGATTGACAATACAGCGGTACGGACCCTTCGTGCAAGAGGGTTCCGCTGGTCAAGGTCTTCTGGAAAATCATGGACAATTAGAGCACACGTGGGAGCGACAGGTCTTGCTGCGACAAAGGAACCCGGAGCATTTCTTGTAAGGTGATCCCTTTAACCTCTCGGGAAGTCACATTCTTTTTCTTATTTATACTTGAAACCTAGTAGGCCTAACTTGAATTTCGAGGATGAAATTTTTATTTTTATGTAATGGGATTTGTAACATCCCTCAGACTTCTAGACCCCTAGGATGATTTTGTCATGACTGGGTCATGACAAATCCCAGGGAAGCGCTAAAGGGTCTAGTGACACCCAATGTAACACCCCAAAAGTACGGCTAAGAGTCGAGCAGAGCTCGATGATATCGGCGAGCAGATATCGACGAAATCATTGCGCAGATCTCGACGAAATCGTCGAGACGAGCTTGATGAAATTGTCGAGCCGAGCTCGATAAGTCCGATATTTATAGGGGTTTTCGGACTCATCTGGGCTTGTTTTCTCACTCGTGCACCACATTTCAGCCGATAATCGGTTATATTTTCTTCGTTCGTTCATTGACCACGCTGTGCACCACTTTAGCCTGAGGTTGTGCAATTGCTCATTCTGTTGTCAGGGTTAAGCACATGGTGCTCCCCATGGCTCTTTCCGGCTATTCTTTGTTGTATATTTGGTGCTTGGAGCTTTTGCTCCAGCTTTGGTTTTGATGTGCAGGTAGTGCATTTTACCCAAGGCAAGAATTCTGATTTGTGGAAAATGCACGGACGTGCGTTTCATTCGCGCACGGTTTGTGCCCTATCGTGCGTTTTGTTGAGCTGGAGAAATGTCTGGTGGAGCTCGACAAATTTTGTCGAGTTGAGCTCGACAATTTTCACGCACGGTTAACGCACGGTTTCTTCGGAACCGTGCGCGAAGAAAACGCACGGTTTTCCTGTAGCTTTCTTATTTGTACCAATCTGTGGTTAATCGTGCGATTTGTTCACGCACAGGCGAAAGTGCCCGTGCGCGTGTAAAACGCACGGTTCCACCTGCTTGCCTCGAATTCCAGCTTTCTGTTGTTACCCGTGCGTTTTCCTTCACACACGGGCGGAAATGTCCGTACGCGAGAAAATGCACGGGTCAACGCTTCTCCTTCCGCAGGGTTTTTCTGAAAGTTAATATCGCACGGTTTGCGCACGATCGTGTGCCAAACTGTGCGTGACCATTATTTCTGGTTTTTCTATTTAAGATGCAGATTTCATCGTTCCAAAAAGGAAGAGAAGAAAAACTCTGATCCAGCTCGCCATTTCCGCCTCTCTAAGCGGGAAAACTTCCATCCACCCGATATTTTCTCTCTCCTCCTTGGAGAATTGATCCGGCCACCATTCTCCCTCCAAAAGCATGCAATAGCTTCATCTCTGGCCACCATTTTCTTCTCCAAACTCCAAGCTCCATTTCAAGCTCATAAGGTGCTGCATCCGTGGAGTTCTCCGGATAAATTTAGCCCAACGACTATTCACGAAGAAGATGGGTTATTGGAAGGAGGTGACAGCCCTTCTGGACCCCGAACATCATCCGTAGATCGAGCTAGGACAAGGCCCGACAACCCATGACTCCGGCCGCAAATCTCGGAAAGACTTCGTGCGTTTGGTTGTATTTCTCCTGCTCCTCTTGTTGTTACTTTATTCTGAACTTGTGGTTGTTTGATTGTTGCTTAAGAACACTGTTTAGTTTAAGTATTTTGGCATGAATATTTGTTGTTATATCTTAGATCATTATTTTGTTGTTGATCTTCAGTTTTTCATGTTCTTATTGAGATAGTGTCATTCTAGCGATTGCTAGAAGCGTGCGCGACGAAGATGTGATTACGACCCTCATTGTCTCATTCATCTTTCATATTACTCTCTTGAGTAATCCACCGAAGAGATGCAGTGACGACGACCAACAATAGGTTTATTAGTGTTAATCTTAGGAAACTCCAAACCAAACCTCCCTTTGTTTACGTTATCACTTGCAATCACTTTTTCAATAGCGAAATCACACCACCTGCTTGCACTCCTCGAGAGATCGATATACGAGGATTCAACTCCTCAACTTTATTACTTGACTACGATCGGTACACTTGCCGACGCATCAAGTTTTTGGCGCCGTTACCAGGGAGAGTAACTGTTGCGTGTATTTTTCTTTTGAAAAAGTTTGTAAGTGTTTTTGGTATTTTTGAAAGGTTTTTTTGTGTTGTATGACAGATCCCAACTCTAGTGATAGGGTTGAAGATCTTGTGTGTGAGTTTGAAACCGCACGTGCGAGGCGAGCTCGCCTGCGTGCTGCTACTGTTGAAGAAAGGATGGAGGATCTTGGCCAAGGAGGAAATGGCCACGGTGAATGGGTTATTGAGGTCCAAGAGGTGGTCCAACCACGTATTAGGAGAATGCGTTATTTCACAACCCCTACAGTGGGAAGTGTTTACCCTGGCTTCGGACCGGCCATTGTAAACAACCACTTCGAGATTAAACCTTCCATCCTGAATATGATCCGAAATAATACCAGTTCTCGGGCTTGCCGAGTGAGGATCCCTAGCTCCATCTGGCGGAGTTCTCGGAGATTTGCGGCACATTCCTCTATGTGGTATTTCTAATGACGTAGTAAAGCTGAGGCTATTCCCATTTTCGCTATGGGACAAGGCAAAAACCTTGCTCCATACTATTGTTCCTGGGACCGCTAATACTTGGGAGGTCCTGTCCTCTATCTTCTTGGCTAAGTTCCACCCAGTGGAAAAGATTGTGAATGCTCGTAGGGATATTGCAACCTTTTGGCAGTTGGACCAAGAAACGTTGTCTGCGGCGTGGGAGATATTCGCTGAGCTGCACCGTTGATGCCCCTAGCACGGCTATGAGCCGTGGAATTTAGTTTAAATATTCTACTTTGCTATTGAGCCTAATTTCAGGGCTATGATCGACACAGCTGCTGTAGGCACATTAATGAACCTATCTCTTGACGAGGCATTGAGGCTACTTCTCGACACTGCCTCCCATGGCACATACTAGACCACCGAAAGAAATACCCCTAGAGGGTGAGGAATCTGTTTGAAGTGAATGTGGTGGTGCAATAAGCGGAGGCGAGCCATCATAATTTGCATGGAAGGACGATGTTGACCAGATCGACCCCTCCTCCAGCTCGGTTTATGGACATTTCATGCCAGGTTGTGGTAACCCCTGCCATCATGCTTATCAGTGCACTACTGGAGAGACCTTTGCTGAGCCTTCAGGTATAACTTCTGACGAGAGCGTAAATTTTATAAATAATCAAAACCGCACTGCTGCTTAAAATAATGCGTATAACCCCAACGCGTGAAACCATACTAATTTCTCGTGGAATCAAAATGCTCCCAGTCAAAGGTGGCAGGGAGGCCAGCATAAATTTGATGCTCAATCCTCTAACAGCAAGCCGCGACTTCCGCATCCGGGTTATAATTAGAATGCCCAGGTGGAGCGTAAGAGTGCGTTGGAGAAATTGATGGAAAAAATTATGGATATGGCCCATTCTAATATGGCCATTTAAACCGCTTCCATGAGGAACTTGGAAACATAACTGTGGAAACAGGCCCATGTGTTCTCCGAGCGTACTCGCAGAACCCTCCCATGTGATACAGAGAAAAATCCCCGTGAGCAATGGATGAGAGCTGGAGAGGCGGAGGATTGCAATAAAAAAGAAATAGCTATTAAGTGTGTGATTAATAAGATGGAGACGGTAGCTTTATGTGATTTCGGGTCTTCGTGCAACATTCTTGCTTTGCAAGATGTTGAGAAATTTCATTTAAATATTGAATCTAGTGTCCGGAAGTCACTAGTGCTTGCCGATGGGTCGATAGTGAAAGGAGGGGTTACACCTGATTTACTCTAGAGGGGGGTGAATAGAGTAATTCAAAAATTTTGTCTGTTTTAAGTTTTTATATTAGAGTGAAAATAATTGATACCAATAATATATAAAGAAAAGAACAGCAACCTAAGATATTCTATCACAGCCATAGTAAAAACAAAAGAGAAAATGAGAAACCAGACGACACAAGAATTTTATAGTGGTTCCCCAACCTGGGTATATCAACTCTTCTACCACCCTGGTAGGAATCCACTAGCAGGTTTTGATCAGGTGACTGCCACCAATGAGTTTTTAATCAGATGCTCAAAAACCAACTCAAGTCTTTTGATCAGGATACTTGCAACCAAGGAATAACTTTTAAAGGGAGTTAAAGAACCCTTTGTACAGAGAGGGGGTGAGAGATTGATGGTGTCTTCTCTTTCTCTTTTCAACAGAGAAGACAAGTGATTTGCTATTGTCAAAGCTTCTCCAAAAATCAATTGAAGCCTTTCTCAGGGTGTAGGTCTTCTATCTTCTGTCTTCAGCCTTGACTTCAAAATGAGATCTAGGAACTTTTGTCTGATATGAATATGTTGTCCTTTAAAGCTCCTGGAATGAATGTTGAAGAAGACACTTGATTTGGAATGATTGTTCTTCTTCTTCTTCAACAATGTCACGGAGAAAACAAGATTGTTTTCTGTACATAGAAGGTTCAGAGAGTTGTTGATGTTTATCTATTCTCTGTATATCTGTATTCTTATGTCAGTTCTGTATTCCGGACTTCTTGTTCTACTACTTATTGCAGAAAAGAGAAAAAAATCTCTTTTATATCATCTGTCAAATTTCTCCTTTGAATTTTGAATTTCTTTTCATTAATTACTGACTGCCTGGAGAATAGAATTATGTTGGAGAGAATATTAGCATTAATGAATTTCCCCAACTGTCCTATTAAAAATGACACTTAATATTCCTGATGAAGACCATAATCAATGCTGCTTCTAACGGTTATATTCAGAGAATATAAGCATTGATTATTCAGGAATTACTACAAGAGAATAAGGAAAAAATGAGGGAAAAACTAAGTCTGGAACTGCACAAAATTCGTCGAGCAGAGAACAGATTTCGTCGACCTGGGTCCAAAGTTTGTCGACCAGAGAAATCGTGTTCGTCGACCAGTTAATTATTGTTTGTCGACCTGAGATCCAAGTTCGTCGACCTGGGTTCAGAGAACTACTTTTTGTGAAAACTTTCCAATTCTGTGCTCCAAGTTTGTCGAGCTGATAACATAACTTCGTCGACCTGAGTTCAGAGAAAGTATTCTGGACTCAATGAGTTGAAGTTGATCTTCCGACATTTGTCGACGTGAGCTCAAATATCGTCGAGCTCAACCCAAAGAATTTACTCTGAGTTCGTCGAGCTGAGCACGACTTTTGTCGAGCTGAGTTCGACGAACGTCGAACTCATTTCCCTGAACTTGATTTTCTTCTAAGTCTTTGAGTCTTTCACTGTCTTCTGTTGGCTGGTCCATGTTTGTTTGTTTCTAAGGACTTAGCCTAAACTCTAGGATACAAACATGACCCTGGTTATACATGTTGGGTCAATTATCCTAGATAGTGAACGTAACCCAAATCAAACTAGGG
The DNA here is from genome assembly GCA_039583875.1 of Platanthera guangdongensis. Classification (NCBI taxonomy): domain Eukaryota; kingdom Viridiplantae; phylum Streptophyta; class Magnoliopsida; order Asparagales; family Orchidaceae; genus Platanthera; species Platanthera guangdongensis. The sequence goes on along the minus strand of CM077162.1, from coordinate 91,927,829 downwards.
ATCCAACAATCTCCACCTATTTGGGTGAGGTAACTAATACACATGAAAATAATAAAAAAACAATCACAAAGCAAGAAAATATATCTGGCAGAGAAATTAAAACAACAACAGATATTTACAATATGGCTTTGTGACAGTACAAAAATAAATAGTTCAGAAAGACAAAGACTTAACCAAAAATAGATTCATTTCTTTTTCTTCACTATCTCCTTTTGCTTATCCTCCTTCTTCTTATCAGCTGGCTGTGTAAATTTGATCTCTCTATTAGGATTTGCTGCTTCCTTCTTGGACATGGTCAGGTCTGCAACTCCAATGATGTTGAGAGATGTGGCTCTAGGCACAACAACCTCTTGGTGCAGATTCATATAAGCATCTACATTAAAGAACTTATTAGCTTTGCCATACCTGTTTAATTCCTCTTTCCTGTATTTTGACATAGTAGAATATTGTTAGGGATCCTTTCCTTTAGCTTTAGCCTTTTTTTTATCATTGATAAGCCAACCGGTTCCTAGAACCTGGCCATTCTAACAGTGGTTGCTGTTTTAGGATCCTCAAATGGAATAGGAGGAGATTCAGGCCTCTTTGGACTATCTGCATTTTGTTGTTCAGGAACTTGTTGTAGATGTTGCTGAGGTTGTTGATGTTGATGCTGTTGATGTTGTCTGCTTGAGGAGTACCTCTATTGGCTGCTTCCAGAATATGAAGAGGATCTACCTTGTTGTCTATGATAAGTTTGAGTATATTGGGTAGACCTATGAGAAGAGGTGCATGAAGCACCAGTCGCAGGTGGAGGAGGAGGAGGTGGGTCTTTCCTGAGTTTTTGAGGAGGAGGGGAATATCTCCTACTTTTCTTCTTAGCCTTTTGTTCATTTTTGGACAGCCACATCCAGGCTGGCATTCCAGGATAATGAGTGATTTTCTACAAAATGTAGTAGGGGGTATCATGAGTAGGGTTTGGCTTAGGAGCAGCAACTGGAGGGGCTTTCCTTTTCTTTGAAATTTTCTTTTTGGCGGAAGATTTATCATCAGAATCATCTTCATCATCATCATCATCTTTTTCAGAGGAGGATCCCTGAGTATTATCATATAAATCATCCAAAGCTTTTAGGAGATCTTTATCAATAGGTTAGACATCCTGAGATTCTGGAGCTGGAGCTGGAGCTGGAGGACTATGTACATCAGTTCTTTCAGCAACTGTTTCAGGGATATTTTCAACAATCAACAACTTTTCTTCTACAATATCAGCTGTGATGATTTCATCCAAATCTGGCATTGGGCTGTCATCCATCTTATAAGTTGAAGCTGAGATGGTTTCTAGAGTAGACATTTTCTTGGAGGGGGATTGTACAACTAGTAGCTTTGTTACAAAGATAGCCTTGAGTTGCTTGGCAACTGTGGGGTTGATTGGTGAGTTTATGGTACAATGGCCAAAGAATTTTGATTAGAGGAGGAGGGTAGAATATCTCTGTGCAGAAAACTGAAAGAATCCGATAAAGAATATAGATTAACTGTGGGGTTTAGAAAGTAATCCCCAATAGTTTCAATCTCAGCCAAAACAAGCTCATCCATCTCTGTATCTGAATCAATTAAATCTATTATATTAGAGGGAGTAGCTGCATCTTCTGAAGAGTCTGACATTAGAGAATCTATTACTACTGCTTCTGCTGCCATTGGAACTTCTTCTTCATGAAGCATCTCCCCCTGACTGGCTGTAGAGGGTCCTGGAGCCAGTCCCCCAGAAGAAGGGACAGGGGATAGTGCAATAATTTTGGCAGAAAGAGTATGGATAGAAGCAGTGAGAGGAGCTAGAGCATCATCTATAAGTTTTTGAAGAGTGGGAGAGATAAATGCTAATAAATCTTTAGCAATGTCAGCAAAATTGAGATAGAGGATTCTGGAGTAGTGGAGTAGTAGGGATTGTGATGACCACAATTTGAACAAATAGTAAATGCACTGGACATATCTGTGTGCGTGTAGTTAGGTACACTGGATGGAATGTCAGTTTGGATGAGTAGAGGGAAGGGAACAGAGGGAGTTGCAGTTGTGGAAATGAGAACTGTTGTTATGGAAATGGGTTCCTGAGGTGGAGATGGTGGAGGAAAATAACAAATTGAATGTGTGGGAGGAGATAAATGTGTCAGGGTTTGTTGTCCTTAAATGAGGTGGAAGCGGAGTTTGATGTGGAGATGGTAAAGGAGATTGATGTGAGGAAGGTTGTGGTGATTTATGTGGTGATGACAGGAGGTTGAATGAGGGTTCCTGCATGGAGGAGGATGGGATGTCAGAGATATGTACTGGGGGAGAAGATGGAGGTCGAGATGGTGGTGGTGGAGAATGTGCAGGAGATGGAACTGTTGTTGGGATTTGAATTTGTTGTAGTTGATGTTGTTGTGGTTGGGGTTGAGGGGAAGAAGGAATGGTGGAGGTGGAGAGAACTTCTTCTGGGGGTGGAGGAGCGGCTATGACTGCCCTTGTGCTCTCTGAGGATCTTGTAGAGGAAGAAACCTTAGTTTGCTTGGTTATCTTCCTCTCTCATCTGCCAAAGAGGGCAGAGGTGAGCCTCTTAGAGGCATTGATGAACACTGGTGTATAGACCATATGTTCTTGTGCTTCCTCTTGCAGAAATATCCCCAAAATTCTGCCAAAGCAGACCTCTTTCTTGTTGTTTTTCTTTTTAATCAGATCAAACAGCAGATTTCCCCAATTTGCTGCTTTATTCTCGACCGGAGCACTCATCACCGTGAACTGGTGCCTGGTTATGTAGTCGTTGGCAGTGTGTTTACCCAGCAGCACCTTGTCGACTACGTCAGCAAAGAACTTGTACTCAGGAGACAAGTTCTTCTTTAATAGTTTGTTAGGGTTGTCGCCGGAATGACCCATCTTGGTCAGCATATTTTCACACTCCTCAGAGTCCATTTGAATTTCTTCTTCACCATTTAAAAGACCAAAAATGTCGGTTAGTACGGAAGGGGAGAGGGTAACTAGATTACCAGAAACTGATCCAGTCATATTATCTTCTTCTGGAGTTGTAGATGTATACACCTATTCTTTGACCTCTGTCATGACAATCTTGACTCTATATGTCATGAACTATTTCAGATTTTGATCTTCAAATAGCTTCAGAATTTTGACAAATATTGCGTCACAGTACTGGAATGAATCAAAATCTATATCAAAGCCCATGTCGAACTTCATGGTGGAGAGAGTAGTCGCCGGAGTCGCCATGACTTCACCTGCAACAAAAATAAAGAGATCAAGTGCAAGAGAACTGAAAGCGCGGGACGGAGGTCAAAGAAAACCTAGATATAAGGTTTTTCAGAATATGAATCGACAAACTCCGTTCTACGAAAAAAAACATTCTTCGATCTAAGGTCGACGAAATATTTTATAGCCAAAAGAATTCGTCGATCTCAGTCAGAAGATGTGAAAACATTTCGTCGAGCTCCGTTCGAAGAAAGTTTCCCGAAGTAAATTCGTTGATCTCCGTTCAACGAAAATAACTTCACTTACAGAGAATTTGTCGATCTCCGTTCCACGAAGTTCTCTAGAACTTTTCTCTGTTCGTCGATCTCCATTCGATGAACTTTGAAAAATTCGTCGACCATAGACAGAAATCAAATTAAGGCTTCTCCATTTATCATACCAAGCTGATTTATGAAGAACAGATGATTCCTCTAATCCAAAAGTTTGGTGAAGATATCTGCCCTTTGTAAATCAGTGTAGATATAGACAAGATTAATTTTATTTTTGTCTACACACTTTCTAATGAAATGGTGCCTAATGTCTATATGCTTAGTCCTACTGTGATGGACTGGATTTTGTGCTATGGATATAGCACTTGTGTTGTCACATAATAGAGTTGAATTATTTAAGTTGAACCCATAGTCTAGAAGTTAGTTATGAATCCACAGCATCTTGAAACAGCAACTACCAGTTGCTATATATTTTGCTTTAGCAGTTGATGTAGACACAGATGACTGCTTCTTGCTAAACCAAGAGACTAATCCCATACCAAGGAAGTGGCATGTTCCTGAGGTACTTTTTCTGTCTATTCTGCATCCAGCAAAGTCAGCATCTGAGTATCTAGTTAACTTAAACTCTGACTCAGTGGGATACCAAAGTCCTAGACTAGGGCAACTCTTTATATATCACAAAATCCTTTTTAAGAAAATTAGGTGAGATTCTATAGGGTTCACTTGGAACCTTGCAAAAAGACATGTAGCAAACATTATGTTAGGTCTGCTTGCTGTAAGGTATAGTAGGGACCCAACAATGCCCCTATATAATTTGGACCGGGTGGCCGGCGGCAGCGCTTGGAAAAGACCCCAGATCGAGGCAATCCGCGTCGTTGGCTCAAGGAAGAAGAAGCTGGGATGTCGTCTGGCCCTGCTTTAAGATGCGTGCGGGCTAAATATAATATCATTGATATACTATTCATTTATTTCATCCCTATCACACTAAGTGCATGAGATAGAATTAATTTTTAAAAATACATACATGTGTTTTCTGGAAAAGTGGTCAATAAGAAAGTTATAGCCCTTGAGGTTTACTTTAATTTAAAATTTATTTCAACCAGTTTAGCTTAGTGATATGACCTCAACACACAAAATGGTCATGTCTATACTTAGGGCTAGTCAGAGATTAAAATGAGTGCTCCCACTTAACCACATGTCCAAATGACCTGAAATTTGGACAGGGTATCATTCTTCTCTATGCATAGGACATATCCAAAAATGAGAATTTTTGGAGAAACCTTTTTTATAATTTTGGTAAAAATTTAATTATCCTATTATAGTTTAATTAAGGGGCCTAGTGACATCACCAACCGCCAAAATTTTGGTGGATGGTCTTAGTGGTCCCCACTAGTCACTGATTAAAATCTCAACACATTTGATTATGTTTGACTGGGTTTTGATGTGACTAAAGTTTGGGCCCTTTAGGGTGAGATTAGGGTTTAGGATTCTTGGGGCATGGAGGGGCCAATCCTCACTTAAAAGGGTTGGGGTTGTGGCCAGACTTCCAAGGTCAATAGGGACACCATCTGTTAGAGTTAGGGATGAGTTAGGGTGGTTGAGACCTAGTTCCCTAGTTCAAGCCTTGGATTTAGCCGGTTAGGGTTTGTGAAGGACCTAAGGTGTTTAGTCTTTGTTTGGGCTTGGGGTTTAACCCATGGCTTTCTATGGTGGAGCAATGACCTAGGATGGAATTTGGTAGTATTTGGACACATGCACTCCACTTAAATTACTTTGAAATTATTTAGGTCTATACACCTTAAGGAATAAATAAAGGGTCTTATGACCTTGGATCCTTAAAAAATTTTGGTAGAAGTAATTTTATAGTGCTATTGACCTCTGAGATTTATTATAGGAAGTTTAGAAAATAGTAGCTCATACTTGTAGGTATAATCTCCACCTTGCCCTTTTTGATTATTTTGAAGTAACCATGGTTAGATTAACTTAGAATGATATGAAACTCTAGCAAGGTTAATTTAATATCATTTAGAGGCACTAGTAAATTATTTGGATCATTTGGACATTTTCTCTTAGTACTTCATGTGTAAAGTAAAGTAGTGCACCATATTTTTGATAAATAGTTAATAAATAGTATACCTTGCTGTAAAATTGTGTTACTTGGCTAGAAACCTTTTATGGCAAAATGAAGTTTAGAAAATTATCACATATCATTTAGATGAGTTTACAAGAATGTTTCTTCAAATGTGCACTTTAATGGAATTATTGGAAGTATTTTTATACAAGGCTCGCTGACCTTGAAATTGCATGAAACTTAGTCAGTAATGTTTTATGATCATTATAAGGCTCTGGTAATTTTTATATAATTTCTGAACTATAATTTATGGTACTCCCTTCATTATCTAAAATTATATGAATTAAATTGAATTAATTATTTAGAGGTTATTACCTTTACAAAAGTCTGTAAAATTTGGAATTTACTGATATTTTGCTATCATCTACTGTTCCTAATTTTTGGGTCGCCATAACGTAAGGAAATCTAGTATCTCATGCTCAAAATTACACATGGCCAAACTTTTTGGAAAATCTAATAAATGCTAAATTAATTAGGGAAATTACAAGTCTCTAGATTTACGCTAAATGTATCATGATACAACCATAATAATTATCTTAGGGTATTTGGATGAAAATTTGGAGTATCTCCAATTATGTACATCATATAGCTTAGGTTGGTCTGCATTTAGTAAAACTGCTGAATTTTTGATAATATGTGGAATGGACATAGGGAGATGGGTTATTGGTTTACTGATCTTGGTAAAGTGAAAAATAAAAAGAGAGCTTTATGAGGAGTCATGATGAGGAGAATGTTGGGTTGGCTAGTGTTAGGTGGTGCTCGGGATCGACGAAAGTTTGTCTTTCCTATAGAGCGAAAGAGAGTCAAAATACACTATGATTAGATCCAGTATAATATTAAAAGGGATCGAGAATTGAATATTAACAAATAATAAATAAGTACCTTGCGAAAGGGAGCTTTGGGCTTCAGCCCATCGTAGTTCCTAGTGCCCTTGAGAGCCCTTTACGGGGAATGCCTTGGGCAGTCCAAGGTTAATGTAAGCCGTAGGAATAAATGGAATGGAAGAGTAATTAGAAATACTATAGGTTACACTTAAACTCACACTTCCCGGTGTTGTGGGAGTCAGGTTAGTTCTACCGAGCGGTAGGCTCGGTGGTTTTAGTGATTGGCAGGTTAGCCCGGCGAGCCTATGGCTCGGTAGGTGATTTGACGGATGGGTTAGTCCGGGCAGCCTATGGCTCGGATGATCTAGTATGCATGTACATAACATAAGGTGGTGGGTATTTGTTACTTGACTATCGTTCACGCCGACGTCTCCACGATGACTCGGTGAGTGTGATTCACACATATCCAAGGAAAGACTGGTGGATTTGCCAGCATGGTATGCAGAGGCTCCATGGTGTGTTCTTCAAGTTGAGGCGTACAGGGGTCTAGGTTGGGTGACGTGAATGTCGGCCTAGTAGTGGGGTGGCCCGACCGACTGCCTTTGTTTGCCACAGCGCGAGGTACCTGAGAGTTTAGCTAACTCCAAAATGGGGAAACTAAAGGTTTGTGCGCATAGAGTCATGTGCGTGAGTTACACTTGTGTGAACATAGCATTTCAATAAAGACATTACTTTTGATATTATCATATTATTGTTGTACACCTTTTGTAGTTCTGCTATATCACTGCTAGCTTAGGTCCGCTGTCATCTGCTTTGACATTTCTCCACCTCAATATCTTCCATATCCTCCTTCCCACACGATGTCTAGGAGTTGTGGGGGGAGACAGGGATGATAGTTGGCTTAGTCTTTAAACTAATGGTTGGTGGACCATTATATTTTAGGGGCTCCGGATGGGAGACAGGTAGCAGTCGGAGAGACAGCACCAGCAGGGCATGATGCATATGGAGGTGGGCCAGTCTAGTACGGGAGCACCCGCTTCTAGCTCCGTGAGTGTTTAGTTTTGTTAGCTTCCGCGAGTGACCTTGTAGTGAGGATTCTGATGTACTGGGCATAAGCCTGTTTACCTTTCTGTTCGTCTTTTTCGATACTCTTTTAATCTGAGACATGCTATGTAACGCCCCAAAAATTGTTTTCGAGCTGGTCACGTCCAAAAGTAATTTTTGTGCCTGTTTAGGGGTACACGGCATACGACATGGGCGTGTCCAAGGACGTGTCTTGCTGGGTTTTTTAGCCAGCTGTATCCAGAGAAGGACACGACAGGAAACACGACAGACTTACACGGGCATATCATCTGACACGGGCATGTGCCTACCCGTGTCAGTACCCGTGTTCCCGAAAGACGTGACGGTTGGCGTGACGGTTACACGTGACACACCTCTGGTCACGGGCGTGTCGAGTAACCAACACGGGCGTGTCAGGTTGAGACACGGGCGTGTCTTTGCCGTGTGGTTTTTCTGCCTGGATCGAGGCACACGTCCTGGGACACGGCCGTATGCGAGGCCATGTTCGGCCCATGTTTGAGGATTTCTGTACAGATTTGAGCCGTTCGTTTTCTTTAATTAAGATCCAACGGCCCAGATGAGTTCCTGCTCTGTTAAGGTCGGAAATAGAGGATCAATTCCTCATTTCTATCTTAAGCACTCTATTTCAAGGAGTTAGAGATAGGAGGAAGAAGGAGGAGGATTTCGGCCGCCGGCGGAGCATCGGAGCACCGTTTAGAGAACCGAGAGCGGATCCATGGAGGAAATCCTGTTGCAAAGACTTCTATCCGTGTAATTTTCCATGGCGCAAAAGAGAACTACAAGGGTAACGATTCTCTACTTGAGCATGTGAAGCTCTCTTCCTTTTTGCATAGGGAAACCCGCTCCTGCGAGTGTGCGGCGAGTGTGCGGTGTTCCTTAGGGTTGACGAGAATATTCCCCCTTGTGTTGCATATAGAGTTCGGAATCGAAGTACGGACATAGGCATTGTGTGTGAAGCCTACTCAAACATGTTGGTTTGGATCGGTGATGTTACATTGTTATGGTTTGCCAGAGAAGACTCCATGCTTTGGGTTTTCGGGTTTCTACGCGGTAGATTGTAGCAGGGATCCTTGGGGATTAACTCCAAGGCGCACCCGAAAAACTGAGCGGAATCATTGTTCTGCTAACTTGGCAGTCTGGGAACCGACCTTGTGTTGAATTCTGTGAAGTGAAAGTGGGTGAATGGAAGGCTTGGGAAACCTATCCGCGCGGACTACGCGGACAGGGTTGGCGGACTGCTAGGTCGGCAGGGATGTTGCAGGCGGTTTGCTCTGTGGCGGCCTGGGCGGTCTGTTCGCGCGGACTACGCGGACAGCAGCGGCGGTCTGACAGGCCAGTGTATGCTCAGCAGGCGGTTGACTCCCAGGAAGTAACCGGGCGAATAGAAATGCTATCCGCGGAGTCCGACTTGGAGCGGACTGAAGAACTGGAGCTCGGCAGACCGGTTTGGCAGTTGTCTTGGTCTTGCTCTGGTGCAGCGGGAAGCCGCGGAGACCGCCGGTCAGCGCGGACAGAAACTGGAGATCGCCCGGTATGGCGGGCTAGATCCAGTGTCCGCCAGTAAGTGCGGACTGGCCCTTGTGGCCAGCGGACTGGACTTGGTGTGATCTGAACCAAGTCCAGGATGGCTCAGTCCGGGGAGATCGCGCAGTGGAGCGCGGGCTGGTTTCTCAGTCCGCCAAGCGTAGTAGAAGTGCTGTTGCCTTGTTTGCTAGCTTGGGGAAATGCGGACTGGAGAATTGCTTGTGCAGGAGCGTGCGGACTGGAGCCGGAGTCCGCTGAGTCCGGTTTAGCCTTGTGATGAGGTTATGGACTCAGGAGTTGCGGACTGGAGTCTGCTGTTAGCGGACTGGATTGGCGTGTCCGCTAAGTCCGGAGGTGCCTTGGCAATGAGGCAATGGACTTGGGATATGCGGACAGAAGCCGGGTGTGCGCTGAGTCCGGCAGGTGCCTTGATGGCAAGGCTGCGGGCTCGGGTTTTGCGGGCTGATGCCTTGTCCGCAGAATGGCGGACACGGCTGTTGTGGAGTCCGGCTGTGGTGGTGCTGGCTTGGTCTCTGGCGGCAAGGCGGGCTGGATATTGGAGTCCGGCCTTGGAGAAGCTGGGGCGGACTGGCTATCTGCACAGGAGCGGCGAACTGGAATGTGTGTCCGCGGGCTGGCGGACACACTTGTTCTAGCTGCGGGATGTGGCGGTGATCCTATCGGCTAGGGCGGTGACCATACTCATCGTCGTGCCTATAAATAGGACCCATGTCACATCAGGAAAAAAAAACCTAGACCGAAGTAAGTGAACAGTATTTGAGCTCGCGTAAGTTGCTGCGGTCTGGACTTTGGTGTCCGCGCGGATTGAGAGTTGACCCGGTTGTGCTGTGCAGGTTGTGCGGATAGCGCTGGAAAGCCAGGACTTGGCTCTGATTGCGGTCAGGGACAGTGCGGACTCTGCGGTTAAGCAACAGGCGGTAAACAGCAGGTCGCGGATAGCGACCAGGCGGTCTTCTCTTTGGCGACTTGGTTCGGGGTTCAGGAAGTCGCCTGCTTTAGGCGGACTGTTCCATTCGGTGACGCAGCTTGTGCGGTCTGGCGGCGTGCAGATCGGCGGTGAAGAGCTAAGCATTGGAATAAGGGGTGAGTCCGCGCGGCTTGGGTTGCGGTCTGGCGACCTGGCGGACTGAGCGGACTCCACAGCAGTAGGTCGGCGGCTTGTTGATTGAGTCAGCGCGGCTTGTTTTTGTTCTTGTCTTTGTAACTGTCTCTTCTCTCCCGGTGTTGGGTTTTGGTGAAGCATGTCTCGCCATGTATGTCTCGCCTTGTAAAGAAGTTTGCTCTTGATCAATAAAGAAGCTTGTGCTGCATGTGTTGCTGGTTGTTACTGCTTTGTTGAGATAACCCCTGTTAACTCCACGATCCGGGAAAACTTTCAACATTATAAGTGGGCGTATTCTCCTTCGGTTTGTTGAGTTTTCAACAGGGTATCCAAGGGGGCGTCTGCGGTTTGTTGAATTTTAACACCTTGAACATAACTAGGTTATGTGATGGTTTGGAAATGTCAGGATCCGAGAGAAGATTCGCTTGTGCGTACGTCTTAAGGTGTACTACGCGTTGTGAGCAACGGGCAAGTGGAATCGGACCTGGGCTATGTGGTTCGGTGCAAGAGACCCGAAAAGGGTGCTGGCCTTTGGCATAGTCGGGAGCCTTAGATAGTGGTCAGAAAGGCTAAAATGCTCACGTGTTGCCATTCCGGGGGTGGTGGTGAAGACGCTGAAGTGTTAGGATTCACCGATAATGTGCTCTGAGTGCACGAGGTGTTTGGCCGTGTGAGCCTACACCTGTGTCGAAGCATGTTTGTACTATATTGTTTAGCTGGGCTAATGAATTGGAGGGAAGGAGCACCGCCGTCCCGAGTTAGCGGCGAGGTCGTTATAATTTGGTCGGCTTTTGGCTGTCCGTTGCTTTGTTCGCCACCGTGCGGTGGAATGTTGCTTGCAGGTGCTGCGGAGCCGAGTACCAAATAGCGGGCTGGAGACCATGTTGCTGTGCTGGCCCTAGAAGGCCAAAGAGAATAGTTGTACTTTATTTTGTCATGTGTGGCCGGCCTACGAGCCGATGTATGGAAAACATTATGTTATTAAGTGAACTCCTGTAAGGCCATAAGGCCGTGTATCTTTCAGTGTATTTGTATTTCAGTCCAGTGGTAGTGGTTGTGGACATTCATGTTTTTTTTTGGATTCAAGTTTGGGTTCTTTCATATGTTTAAAAACTTCTGCTAGAATGATCTATATTAGGATGGGTTGTCTTAATTGGATAGTTTGGTTATTCATACGTAACCCTTCTGACTGTCCGTGGTATATGGTGTCGGGTCCAGCTGGACCTTCTATTATATGGCATACGACGGATGGGGGTGCTACAATTTGGTATCATACTTCTGGTTACGGCCAGGCTTAAATGAATTCGTGGGCAAATTCTTTTAAGCGGTGGTGAGAACATGTGTACGTCATCGTTATAACATCAAAAATAACCCATGAATGTCCACTTAGGAATGAAAAATACACTTGTTTTGTGGAACCTGAGTGTTCTAATGATTGCTTTTAGCAGTTTGTGTGTCGTCTGATGCTTAAGATCACGACAGTGAACCGGTCGCACAAGTAATATAAAATGGGGGTTTCCCCAAGTATCGATCTCACAAGGAACACAGTAAGGTGGAGTTAATTTCGAGGTGGACTTGAGATTGAAGTCCTCAGGTCAGAGCTAACTAAGGGGAGGTTTTGATGTTGCGGAAACAGAAAATAAAAGGCTAACAACTACTCCTATGCAACGCCGCTATACGATGCTTCGCTAGGCAGGATGGAAGACTAGTCGGGCCGCTATGCACCGAATCACTAGGCGGATGGACGAGAAGGCTAGCGGATGAGGTGGTTAGAATGGCGGAATGAGGGTCGTAAGCACCTCTTCGCTACGTATACCACTAGCAATTGCTAGTGCGGCAAGGGTGGATGGTGGTGGATGGACTATGACACACCTCAAGTAAATAACGAAAATACACAAAATCACATAGACATGATTGAATATAAACGTTTTACAAACTAAGCATTGTTCATCAATATAAATAAAGTTAAACACCAATATTCAACAATAAAGCAAGAACAAGACAAGAGATCGACCGAATCCGAAGTCTTGCTGAGGATTCACGGTTGGAATCATCGGGTTGTCATTCCGCGTCGAAGCTCGGTCCTCAACTGCTTCCGGGATAGAGAAGGGCTGTCACCACCTTCCAATGGCCCGTCTTCTTCGTCTCACGATAACGGACGAAGTTTGCTAGCTTTCCTTTGCTTGATGGCTATGGCGTCAAACCCTACTTAAAGCTCATGGATGAAGGAGGAGGCCGAGAGGAACCTCCGGCTCGGATTTGGCGGTGAAAGCTTGCCCGGAGCACCTCCCTAGGGTGGAAGATGAAGGGGAACGTCGGAGAAGGCGAAAAACGGCGGAGGAAATGGGCGATCTGCGGATTCTGCGGATTAGGGCGAGACCTGCACTATTTATACAAAAGCAGAAATGAACAATGCGCACGATCACAGGCGCACGACCAGTGGTCGTGCGCACTATGTCCTATGCTCGTGCGCACTGGCATGGAATAACAGGAAGAAGAACTGGGATAATGCGCACGAGTAGTGGCGCACGACTAGTGGTTGTGCGCACTAAGTCCAATGGTCGTGCGATTACCCAGACAGGACTTCAGAAATGAGGAATCAATGCACACGATCAGTGGCGCACGACTGGTGGTCGTGCGCAATATGTCCAGTGGTCGTGCGCTTACCCCAGGCTGATTCTGGAAAACGAAGAGTAGTGCGCACGATCGGGGGCGCACGACCAGTGGTCGTGCGCATTGAATCCCATGATCGTGCGCAGTATTCCTGTTTCACCACCATCCCGGAACACGCACACGACCCCTGTATCGAAAGGAAAAACCATCACTAATCTGTGCAGACATTCCAGAAAATAACAAAAAGGAGTACATACTAAAAGAATGACACAAAACACAACCACGGGCATAAATGTGCACTTCCTATGGAAATAAAGACAAGATGAAATATATATGATAATGAACTAAAAGTGAAGTGCAACCATGTGAAAACTAGCCAGATGAGTCCGAAAATAGGTATATAAAGTGGACTCATCACACCCCCAGACTTAACTGTTTGCGCGTCCCGAGCAAACAAAAGCTAAGCAGATTGGGAAAAATACTAGTTAACAAAGAAATTGCGAAACGAAGTACCATGCGAAGTCACATGCTCGCGTGCGTAAAAATATAATAGAAGAAATTTCTAAGTATACAAAATAGTTTATACTTGTCACAATGCGTATCAAAATTTTATTATTACTCAAAAATGGAATCACGGTGAATCATCCGGTCATGCGTAGGGAGAAAGTAGACTAATCACTAGGAGAGCATTGCCAAAGATCGGGGCTCCGGATAACCTCCAAAGGAATCCACCAATGTCGGTGACCATATGCTTGCCTTTTCACATTCTCTCCACGGCACTGGTTTGGTTCACACACGAATCAGTAGGACTTTAGGTGAAGAGATGGGGCTTGGGTTTTGGTGAGGTAAACAAGATTAAACAAGAAGGCTATGCACCTAACCCAAAGGAGCTAGTATGAAGGGAATCCATCAGCTAACCAAAATATATGCGGGTACACCACACCCCCAAACTAAACTTTTAACATATGGGTGTGTGCACCGCCTACTCCAAAAATAAGCACATCTCAAATATGATTTTCAATTTTACTTTTCCTTTTCACTTTTCTTTTTATTTTTCTTTTTCTTTACAAAATTTTTTTTCTTTTTCTTTGTCTTCATTTTATTTTCACAATTCAGCAAATATAACATTGGAGCACATCCACATAATCACATGTAAGATCACCACATCACATCCCAAAATGAAAATGTAAAACGCTAAAGCTCAACTTGGGTGTGCGACTAGGATTGGATATGAGGCTTTGGTGAAATCATAGTGGAGCTGAATCAAAAGGTGGGTAGGCACAACGGGGCTAGCGAGGACAAGACGTTAGGAATGGTACAAAGCTCAACCGGGCCAAAATGATGGCCTACATCACGCTCATGCATGACTAACCTATACCTATGCTTCAAGAATAGCTTGGGGCAAGTTCTTAGCCAACGAGAAAGACTATCCATCCTCCCGACTCGAGCAATACAAAACTAACGACCGTCTACACACATCCCTAAGCTACCGTCGGATTCACACCGGATTCACCAACTTTTGAGTAGAATAAAAAGTATTTACGCAATTAGAAAAATATAAAACTAAAAGCATACAGAAAAATTAAATCTACTCCAATTTCTACACGAGACGAGAGCAGTTGACTAGGATCACAACAAGGCCAACATTTTACTCCGTCTCACAATCCTATGTCAGCACCATAATTTTCCCAAATCTAACGAAGAAATGAGTTTAACTCGCAGCACTCAAAAAGCTAAGCACGCGCTCATGTGGGTGCAGTGGTGTGTGATGCAATGAACTAAGCAAAATAAAACAATAAAGGCTTCAAGTATGCACATGAGATGTGTGCGTGCAGTAGGTAACAAATCTCTCCCCCAGACTTAAACTAAGCAAAACAGCATATAATAGAGAAATTAAAATCATAAAAAGCTAAGGGAAGAGGTTACCCAATGCTCAGCTAGTGAGAATACCAGAAGAGGCGTGGAAACTGAAGCAGACCCGCCATACGAAGAATCAGAACCCTACCAATGCAATTTGCCAAGAATACCTGCAGGGGTGAGCTCCTCAAAAACAAAAGAAAACTATACAAAATACAAATAAATACTAAAACTAAAATAGACATGAAAAATAAAAATTACAGAAAATAAAAGATAAGTACTGGGGTTATTGTCATCCCAGCACGACTTATTTAGCTAAGAAAAGGTTTTAGCTAATGGGTCTATGAAAAGAAAAATGCACAGGTAACTGTTCCAATATCCGTTTCAGTAACAGGTACCGATACGGTGATAGAGCAGTTACCCCTCTACCTAAATAATAATACCTGCCCAACACAGGTAGAGGAAATAGGAAATAAGAAGAGGAGGAGCACTGGTCCTCGCTCATCTTATCACAAAATAAATCCTTGCCTGGCAAGGTATCGTCTATCACAGGCGCGCAGGAGGCGATGGCAACGACATGAGCACAAAGCTCATCGTCATCCCAACGTACCTGTGGAGACTCATCCTGCACATGCTCAGATAAGGAAGGGGGATCAAGTAATAAAAGAGAAGAAGAACTAAAATAATCAGAAAATGGGAGAGTGATCCCGGTCTCACTCTCAGCAGGATCCAAGCATAAATCATCGTCGGTATCATACGAGTCGTACCGAGGAGAATCCGAGAACTCAAGGTCCGCGGTGGTAAGTGGAACGGCCTCATCCAATAAGGAGGTGCAAACCTCCACATTAGAAAGAGGGTATTCCTCATCCCATCGGGGTGCGTAAAAATGTTCCGAAGATCCACTTTCTCCGTCGGAGATAGAGGAATCATCATCCCACTTCGGCGCAACCTCAGGCACCGAATCATCAACAAGTACGACATCATCAACCGACTCACAAGAAAATGGAGTAGCACAATCCGGCAAAAATTGCGGAGGGGCAAGGCTGCTCTCAAAATCAAGCATTGAATGAGCGGGCCCCATCGCAAAATCATTCGCAGACGCCACCCCGTCGATGACCGGAACAATCTCATCGTCCCATACAGGAGCGCCCATGAGTTCCTGCTCCTCTTTTTGTTGGCTAACACCAGAGTGATCATCACTCAAGGAAAGCCCGTAAAAAGGGATCGAGGGACCCATGAAAGAGCCGTATGCGGCCAGAGATTCTTCAGTAATCTCAACGGGTAAAGAATGAGCAAAGTGCGTTATGTCCGTGTGTGGGCCAGGCAACACCCTGGTAGGCCTGTCCACAACAGTCTTCCGCGAATGGGAGGTTGTTGGGAACACGCCCTCAGAGGGAGAAGGCTTGCACAAATGAGGGCAATCCTTCAACATGTGGCCCACACCTTGACATAACAAACACCGAATGCAATGCTCAGCATTCATAGCAGCAATGGCATCGATGGATTGGCGCAAAGTGTTAAGGATACGGCACTCAGCATCAGGATCCATCACGAATAAAAATAATTGCTGAAAAATTACTAAACAGCTAAAATGAAAATAGCACGGATCTGCTATCTAAATCAAAAATCAGAAAAGGGTAAAACGAAATAAGCAAAATAAAAATTCTAAAAACCAAAGCAAATAAATAAATAAAAAAAAATGATATGCACAAATGGAAAATGGCTTCAATCTATTATCTCCCTTTCCAAAAACTCACATGACTGTGTTCCCCGGCAACGGCGCCAAAAACTTGATGCTAAAGATCACGGCAGTGAACCGGTCGCACAAGTAATATAAAATGGGGGCTTTCCCAAGTATCGATCTCACAAGGAACACAGTAAGGTGGAGTTAATTTCGAGGAGGACTTGAGATTGAAGTCCTTAGGGTCGGCGGTAACGATGGGGGCTTTGATATTGCTGTCAAAGAAAATAAAACACTATCAACTACTCCTATGCAACGCCGCTATGCGATGCTTCGCCAGGCAGCATGGAAGACTAGTCGGGCCGCTATGCACCGAATCACTAGGTGGATGGGCGAGTAGGCTAGCGAATGAGGTGGTTAGAACGGCGGAATGAGGGTCGTAAGCACCTCTTTGCTACGCATGCCACTAGCAATTGCTAGTGCGGCAAGGGTGGATGGTGGTGGATGGACTATGGCACACATCAAGTAAATAACAAAAATACACAAAATCACATAGACATGATTGAATATAAACGTTTTACAAACTAAGCATTCTTCATCAATATAAATAAAGTTAAACACCAATATTCAACAATAAAGCAAGAACAAGACAAGAGATCGACCGAATCCGAAGTCTTGCTGAGGATTCACGGTTGGAATCGTCGGGTTGTCATTCCGCGTCCAAGCTCGGTCCTCAACTGCTTCCGGGATAGAGAAGGGCTGTCACAACCTTCCAATGGCCCGTCTTCTTCGTCTCACGATAGCGGACGAAGTTTGCTAGCTTTCCTTTGCTTGATGGCTATGGCGTCAAACCCTACTTGAAGCTCATGGATGAAGGAGGAGGCCGAGGGGAAGCTCCGGCTCGGATTTGGCGGTGAAAGCTTGCCCGGAGCACCTCCCTAGGGTGGAAGATGAAGGGGAACGACGGAGAAGGCGGAAAACGACGGAGGAAATGGGCGATCTGCGGATTCTGCGGATTAGGGCGAGACCTGCACTATTTATACAAAAGCAGAAATGAACAATGCGCACGATCACAGGTGCACGACCAGTGGTCGTGCGCACTATGTCCTATGCTCGTGCGCACTGGCATGGAATAACAGGAAGAAGAACTGGGATAATGCGCACGAGTAGTGGCGCACGACCAGTGGTCGTGCACACTAAGTCCAATGGTCGTGCGATTACCCAGACAGGACTCCAGAAATGAGGAATCAATACACACGATCAGTGGCGCACGACCGGTGGTCGTGCGCAATATGTCCAGTGGTCGTGCGCTTACCCCAGGCTGATTCTGGAAAATGAAGAGTAGTGCGCACGATCGGGGGCGCACGACCAGTGGTCGGGCGCGTTGAATCCCATGATCGTGCGCAGTATTCCTGTTTCACCACCATCCCGGAACACGCACACGACCCCTGTATCGAAAGGAAAAACCATAACTAATCTGTGCAGACATTCCAGACAATAACAAAAAGGAGTACATACTAAAAGAATAACACAAAACACAACCACGGGCATAAATGTGCACTTACTATGGAAATAAAGACAGGATGAAATATATATGATAATGAACTAAAAGTGAAGTGCAACCGTGTGAAAACTAGCCCAGATGAGTCCAAAAATAGGTATATAAAGTGGACTCATCATCGTCTAATCTAGGTTATTTACTATTATAGGCAGCTAGGAGCAGTGCTGGTCAATCGGAGCGTCCGCAATTGGCGGAAAGTAGTGCACCGAGAGATGTGCCTACAATACCTCCTTCAGCGGAAACCATCAGGTTGGTGGCTGAAGCAGTTTTTGCCATGATAAATGCCCAACCTGCAGGGCAAATGCATCACGCACATCCTGTGAATGAGAAAGAACCGGTTAGGGCGGTAGAGTCGAGAGTGGTGGTGCACTTGGCAGTGGATCAGGTAGAGCCAAGGAGGGATATAGAGAGACAACTCAAGCATATAATGGGCTTTAATCCTCCGAGGTTTGATGGGGTTGGAACGCCAGCACAAGCTGAGGATTGGCTCTCTACGATAAAGTGGGTCTTGATAACCACGTTAACTGATGAGTGGCAGAAGACCACCATAGCAACCTTCCTTTTGGCTGGTGAGGCGAGGCTGTGGTGGGATGAGTTGGAGTTTCATCTCTTAGTGGGAAGGCAGCTTGCTGATGTGCCTATGAAGGAATTCTCAAGATTGTTCTTGGCCAGATATCTACCCTCTGCTCAGAAGCTTGAGATGGAAAATCAGTATCTTGGGTTGACTCAGGGAGCCAGAAGCATGGACGAGTATCTCCACGAGTTTACACGGTTGGGTTGGTATGCTGGTGCTATGTTTACGAAAGAAGAGAGGAAGACCAATAGAATTTATGAGGGTCTACGCAGTGACCTACAGTTACTCCTTGCTGGGCCTAAGGCGTAGGGCTTCCTAGCCTTGGTCAATTTAGCCCGATCATTGGAAAAGGTTGTGAAGAAAGTGCAAGAGGAGAAGGACTTAGGGCAAAAGAAGGCAGAGTTCAAAGTTTCAAATGCAAAGTCAGGATTCCGCATACGGAGCAAGAAGCAGAAGACTTCGAACTCAGCCCCTTCGTCAAGTGCATTGGGGGCAACCACAAGTCGAGTTCCAGGAGCTTGCTACAACTGTGGGAAGACGGGGCACTTCGCTCGTGAATGTTGGAGCGGACGTGCAAAGTCCGAGAGGAAGCCTGGAGCGACCTATGAAGAGAAAGGGAAGGCGGTGGAATCAACCGCGTCCCACCATGCTCCAGCCCAGCCTATAGTTTATAATCTGGGTCTGCAATAGGCCATGAAACAAGCTGACGTGGTGACAGATATGAGTTAAATTTTAGCAGTTTAACTTTATATAGTTGTTACCTTTTTATATGTTAGCTTATATTTGTTGGTGCTAGGCTTCGTGTTGATTTTCGATCGTCCTGCACGAGCCATGTTTGATACTGGAGCTTCGCATTCCTTCTTGTCCGAAAGGTTTATATCGCACATCGGGGTCCCTTCCTCGATGGTAAAAGATAGGTTGGATGTGTTGTTGCCCAATGGGTGCTCAATGTGAGCGGATAAGTTCTGTGTGGTAAATATTTGGATTGGGGACCAGGAGTTTGATTTGCGAGCGTTTGTTCTACCGTTAGTGGAGTTCGACGTAATCATTGGTATGAACTGGCTCTCGGAGCAGCGAGCTTACATAGATTGCAACTGAAAGGGGGTTAAGTTGGGACTACATATTGAACGGGAGACTACGTTTGAGGGCATGAAGGGGTCGAGTAAAGTTTTGATGTCGGCCCTTCAAGTGATTAAGGCAGTTCGGTCTGGTGCAGAGCTGTTTGTCACCTTTGTGCAGGCTTCAACGCCTAGGCCAAGTCAGGATATTTTCCCAGTTGTGTCCGAGTATCCTGATGTGTTCCCAGATGATCTCCTAGTAGCTCTCCTCAGCGGGAGATTGATTTTACCATTGAGCAGGTACCGGGCGCCAAACCGGTGTCACGCTCTCCGTATCGGATAGCACCGCGAGAGATGGAGGAGTTGAAGGTGCAAGTGCAGGAGTTGTTGGAGCAAGGGTATGTGCGTCCAAGTTCGTTGCCTTGGAGCGCACCGGTTCTTTTCGTTAAGAAGAAGGATGGGAGCTTGCGACTCTATATTGACTATCGGGAATTGAACAAGCTTACGAAGAAGATCAAATATCCGATCCCCAGGATTGACAATCTATTTGATTAATTGGTTGGGTCTATAGTATATTCGAAGTTAGATCTGAAGTCCGGTTACCACCAATTGAGGATAAGGGAAAGCGACATCCCAAAGACAGTGTTCAACACGCGGTTTGGGCATTACGAGTTCACGGTCATGCCGTTTGGGTTGACCAATGCACCATCCGTGTTTATGGATTTGATGAACAGGACGTTCAGAGAATACCTGGATCATTTCGTGATAGTATTTATCGATGATATCTTGGTATACTCACAGTATGAGGAGGACCATTACAAGCATCTACACATGGTGTTGGAGACCTTGAGGAGGAATCAGTTGTATGCAAAGTTCTCCAAGTGTGAGTTATGGTTACCCTCAGTAGCGTTCCTTGGTCATGTTGTTAGTGGTGAAGGGATATCGGTGGATCCGGCGAAGATAGCAGCGATACGAGAGTGGCCTGTATTGTCTCTAGTGGCGGAAGTTCGGAGCTTTCTGCGCTTGCCGGCTACTACATGCGCTTCGTAGAGAACTTCTCGTGGATAGCGTTACCACTCACGACATTGACAAGGAAAGATTAAAAGTTCGTGTGGTTGCTGGAGTGTGAGCATGCTTTTGAGGAATTGAAGAGGCGGTTGACCACGATGCCTATTTTATGTTCGCCGAGTGGAACCGAAGGGTTTGAGATTTATAGTGATGCTTCAGGCAGTGGTTTGGGCTCTGTTCTGCTACAGCATGGGAGCGTGATAGCCTATGGTTCACGCCAGTTGAAGGTTCACAAGAGGAATTATCCGGTCCATGACTTAGAGTTAGCGATCGTGATAGTTGCTCTAAAGCTGTGGAGGCACTATCCGTACGGGGTAAAGGTAGATATATACACCGACCATAAGAGCCTGAAGTACCTGCTAGATTAGAAGGATTTGAACATGAGATAGCGGAGGTGGATGGAGTTCTTGGGGGACTATACCTTCAAGATACATTATGTACCTGGGAATGGAAACACGGTGGTGGATGCGTTGAGCTGCAGAGCACCTGCACAGGCCAGTTGGTTATCGGTACATGATGAGAGATTGGTCCGTGATTTGGAGGCATTAGAGATTTCCTGTGTCGATTAGCAGTCTAGTGTCGGGGCTATATTGTGTTGGACATAGGTGCAGTATGACCTGGCTGATAGAGTTCGATGGGCTTTGATTCAGGATAGCAGCATGACGCCGATCTTGGATCAATCTTTGGATGGGTCAAATTCCCAGTTTGCGGTTGAGGTTGGACTGCTAAGGAAGGACAGTCATCTATGCGTCCCTAGTGCGGATAATCTTCGGGAGGAGTTGATGTATGAGGCTCATCATACCAAGTACTCAATCCACCCGTGTAGCACGAAGATGTATAGAGACATGAAGAAGTTGTTCTGGTGGCCAGGATTAAAGAAGGATATAACACTTTATGTAGCCAAGTGCCAAACTTGTGCCTTGGTGAAAGCGGAGTGCCAGAAGCCCGGAGGCTTCCTAATGTCCTTGCCTATCCTGGAATGGAAATTCGATGACATTTCTATGGATTTTGTGCATGGTTTGCCAAAGTCGCAGACGGGAAACGATGCCATCTGGGTGGTCGTATATAGGTTGACAAAAGTGTCGCACTTCATCCCGAATAGGAAGGAAGATCCAGTGGAAAAGTTAGCCAAACTCTATGTGGATAATATCGTACGGTTGCATGGTGTGCCGCGCAGTATTGTTAGTGACCGAGATGGATGCTTCACGTCGAAGGACTGGAGGCTGGTGCATAATTTGTTGGGAAGTAAGTTGAGTTTCAGCACAGCCTTCCACCCACAGACGGATGGTCAGACCGAGAGGGTCAACGGGACGATGGAGGACATGCTTCGCATATGCGTCCTAGATTTTGGAAAGCATTGGGAGGATCACCTATACATGGTGGAGTTTGCATATAACAACTTTCAAGTGAGTATTGGATGACACCTTTCGAGGCCTTGTATGGGAGGAAGTGTCGTACGCCATTGTCTTGGTTGGAGACAGGCGAGTCAAAGTTGTATAAATGTCAAGCGGTGGAAGACGCCACTTCAATGGTACGTACAATTCAGGAAAGGTTGAAGATCGCTCAGGACAGGCAAGTAAAGTACTATAACGCCAAGCATAGGAATGTGGAGTTCGGTGTTGGCAACTGGGTGTATTTAAAAATCAAGCCATTCAAGGGTGTTTCGCGGGTTCGTTGCTTGAAGAAGCTGAGTCCGAGATACCTTAGACCATTTGAAATCCTGGAGCGTGTTGGCGAAGCAGAGTATAGATTGAAGCTGTCAGTGGAGTTGAGTGGGCTACACGATGTGTTCCACGTATTGGAGTTGCGAAAGGCGATGCAAGAGCCTTCATAGTTAGTCGCAGTTGATCAAGTGCCAGTGGATTACAAGTTGATGACATAGGTCAAGCCTATACGTATAGAAGACGTTGGGGTCAAATGACTCCACAATAAGGAAATCCGAATGGTTAAGGTTCGTTGTGATAACTGTGGACGTGAGGAGGTTTCATGGGAGCGGAAGCAAACTATGTTGGAGGAATACCCCGAGTTATTCCACTCAGGTAACATTTAATTTTTGTATACCTTTACTTAATTTTGGGACAAAATTCCTTAAGGGGGGAGATTTGTAACGCTCCGAAAATCGTTGTCGAGCTGGTCACATCCAAAAGTAATTTTGGTGCCTGTTTAGGGGTATATGACCTAGGACACTGGAGTGTCCAAGGCCGTGGCTTGCTGGGTGTTTTGGCCGGTTGTATACAGAGAAGGACACGACAAGAAACACGAAAGAATGACACAGGCGTGTCCTCTGACATGGGCGTGTGCCTACCCGTGTCAGTACTTGTATTCCCGAGAGACGTGTTGTAACGCCCCGAAACTCAAAAGAGCGACGGGTGACGTTTTGGGCCAATTTTGGGTTCTGGCAGGAGGCACACGGCCCGGGACACGGGCATGTCCCAGGGCGTGTCAGGCTTGTGTCGTCGAGTTGGCCGAGAGGTCGACGAATTTTGCTCGACGTTGTGTCGAGACAAGGGACAAAGGCCTGCAACACGGGCATGTCGTAGGGCGTGTCGACCCGTGTTGACACTCAACCCGCGAAGTCGACATTTGCGCTCGATGAAGTGTCGAGACATCGCACACGGCCTGCGACACGGGCGTGTTGCAGGGCGTGTCGACCCGTGTCGACACTCATCCCGGGGAGTCGACGAATTTTGCTCGACGATGTGTCGAGACAAGGCACACGGCTTAGGATACGGGCGTGTCCAAGACCGTGTCGTGAGGTCGACGAACTTCGCTCGACGAAGTGTCGAGTGTCGAGACCATGTACACTGCTTGGAGCCCAGGCGTGTTGAGGTAGATACGGGTTAGGACACGGGTGTGTCCAAGAACCCGTGTAGTTCTCGGGTTGTTTTCGGGATAAATCGATGGGGGCACACAGCCGTGTCAGTTGGAACACGGGAGTGTCAGGTCGAACACGGGCGTGTTCGATGCCCGTGTGTTGTTCCAGGCGCATCGATTTTGACGGTGAATGAGGCACACAGCCCTGGACACGGGCGTGTGCATGTCCGTGTTCGGTCCAGATTGGACATTTCAGGCCCGAATCAAAGCCGTTCGTTTCTTTAAGTTGGGATCCAATGGCTGGGGGTTGTTCCTGATGGGATATACCCGGGATTGGACCCTTGAAACCCTCACTATTACTTGAGTGGTTATCTTTCTAAAGTATAGAGAGAGAGGAGAGCCAAGGAAGAAAGAAGAAGCTAGATCCGACCATTGGAGGAGCTTCAAAGCTCCAAATCGCGAGCCGACTCCGGATCCATGGAGGCGAAGAGAGTGCGGTGCTTTTCATCTGCTTACTTTTCCATGGCGCCAAAGAAGAACGCAAGGGTAACGATTCTCTTCTTGAGCATGTGAAGCACTTCTTCTTTGTATAGGAAGCCCGCCGTTGCGAGTTTGCGGTGAGTTGGAGGCGTTCCTTCGGGTAGATATGTAAAGTCCCCGTTGTGTAGAGTCTGTAAGCGAGAATGGACATAGGCATGATATGTGAAACCTATCCGGACATGTTGGTCTGGATCAGTGATGTTGCATTGCATAAATGCCGGAGAAGACTCCGTGCGATTGGTTATTTTTCGGGTTTTCTACGTGGTAGATTGCAATAGGGAGCCTTCGGGATTAACCCAAAGGTGCACCCGAAAAACTGGGCGGATGCGTGATCTTGCCAACTTGGTGGCCTGAGAGCCAACTTGAACATAACCGGGTTATGTGAAATGTGATGGAAACAGGACTCGGGAGAAGTTTGACCCGCGCATATGGCTTAAACTGTCGTTACGATGTGAGCACGGGTTAGATGGAACCGTACCCGTTCTATGTCGTTCGGTTAAAGAGACCTAAGGGTACGTGGCACTTGCCATTGGCATAGATTAGGGTCTTCGGTGGTCTATGGCTTAAATTGTCGTGACCCAGGCCGAGAAGACAAAATGCTCATAGGTTTGGCCGTCAAAGTGGCAGTGGTGAGTCCGGAATGTCTATGGCTTTAATTGACGTGACATCGACCGGTTCACCGAGAATGTGCCCGCACAGGGCGTGTGGCCGTGCGAGCCAATGTCTGTGATGAAATGAATATTGTTAAATTGCTCGCTTATGCTAATGAAATGCAGGGAAGGAGCATCGCCGCCCCGAGTTGGGGGCGGGATCATTATAATTTGGTCAGCATTGCTGACCGTTGCCTTGTTTTGCGACCGTGCGGTGGTTTGTTGCTTGCAGGTGCTGCTGGACCAAGCGGTCAATAGCGGGCTAAAGCCCTATTTGCGAAGCCGGCCCTCGAAGGCCTAATTGGAGTGTTTACTGCTTTTATTCATGTATGCCGGCCTGCGTGCCGTGGTTTGTAAAACATGTAATATCAAGTGAACCATTTTGTAAGGCCTTAAGGCCTATACTTGTGTATGTACGACATTCCTATTTGGTATTAGTGGACATTCATGCTTTTGAGCTGGGTTCTTTATTGCAACTTACTAAACTGCTTCCGCTAGAATGCTCTGTGTAGGACGTTATGATTGGTTGGATGGTTTCCATGAGTAACCACCCGGTCTATCTGTGGTATATGGCGTCGGGCCCAAGCCGGACCTACTACTATATGCTATGCGATGGATAGGGGGTGTTACAATTTGGTATCAGACTCCTGGTTTTGGTCGGGCTTAAGATGAATTCGTGGGCGAATTCTTTTTAAGGGGTGGTGAGCACATTGTGTGCGTCATCATTATAACGGTAAAAGAACCCATGAATGTCCACTTAGGAATGAAAATACACGTGTTTGAGGAACCTGCGTGTTCCTATAATTGCTGTTTGCAATTTTATTTGGTCGCTTAATGGTGTTTTGTACCACTATATGTGACCAGAAGTGGTGCTGGGCCGTCAGAACGTCGAGTTTCTGAGGCTAGCAGTGCACCAGATGTTGCTCCTACAACACCTCTATCGGCTGAGACCATACGATTGGTGGCCGAAGCAGTGTTAGCCGTGATAAATGCGCAGCCTGCAAGGCAAACACAGCAGCCCGCTCCTGCGATGGAGCAGGAACCTCTTCCAGAGGTTGAGCCGAGGAGAGTGGAACAGGTGGTAGTGGAGCCGGTGGTGCCAAGGAGGGCAATCGAGAGACAGCTCAAGCATGTCATGAGCTTTAGTACTCTGGTATTCTTGGGGTTGGGAACCCCATCTCAAGCTGAAGACTAGCTCTCCAGGGTGAAGAGAGTCATGACAGCAACGGAGATGGAGGAGTGGCAAATGACCACCATCGCTACGTTCCTTCTAGACGGTGAAGCGAGAATGTGGTGGGAAGGATTAGAGCTGCACCTATTGAGAGGTAGACAACTTGTTGATGTCTCGATGGAGGAGTTCCCAAGATTGTTCTTGTCTAAATACCTCCCTTTGGCGCAGAAGATAGCATTGGAGAACGAGTTCCTGAAGTTGGTTCAAGGTGAGAGGAGCGTGGATGAATATCTCCACGAGTTTACTCGATTGAGTCGATATGCTAGCTCCAAGATCGCGGATGAGGAGCGCAAGACGAATCGATTCTACGAAGGCTTGAGAGATGAGTTGAGGTTACTACTCTCGGGGTCGATGACGCAGGGTTTCTTGAACTTGGTCAACACGACCCGGTCCTTGGAGAAGGACATGAAGAATGTACAAGCAAAGAAAAGCTTGGGTGATAAGAAATCTGAATTCAAAGTGCCGACTACTTCAAAGTCCGGCTATCGGAGGTCCTTCAAGAAGCATAGGACTTCGGGTCCAGCTCCTTCTGGTGCTTCTGGGGCGACTACGAGTCGGACCCCAGGTGCGTGTTTTACTTGTGGAAAGACGGGGCACTTTGCCCGCGATTGTTGGAGCGGACGGCCCAAGTCCGAGAGAAGGCCGAGAGTGACTTATGAAGAGAAGGGCAAGGTGGTGGAGTCGATCGCGTCCCACTATGCTCCGGCCCAACCAAGGGTGTATAATCTTGGCCAACAGGAGGCCATCAAACAGGCTGATGTGGTGACATGTACGGTTTAATTTATAGCAAGTCAATTTCTTTAAATACTTGTTATGCACATGTTACCTTACCACTGCTTGTTTAGGATTTGTTTTGATTTGTGAAAATCCGGCAAGAGCACTCTTCGATACGGGAGCTTCATACTCCTTGTTCGAGGGATTTATATCACGCATCGGAGTCCCTTCTTCGATGGCGAAGGATAAGTTGGATGTGTTGTTGCCTAATGGGTGTTCGATACGCGCGGATAGGATCTGCGATGTTAAGATTCGTATTGGGAATCAGGAGTTCAATCTGCAAGCGTCGTTACTTCCGTTGGTGGAGTTCGACGTTATATTTGGCATGGACTGGCTCTCGGAGCAGCAAGCCTACATTGATTGCGGTCGAAAGGAAGTCAAGTTGGGAGCAAGTCATGAGACGACTTTTACGGGCATGAAGGGGTCGAGCAAGACGTTGATGTCTGCTTTTCAGGTGGTGAAGGCGGTTCGTGCCGGTGCAGAACTGTTCTTTCCACTAGTGGAGGTTGCAAAGCCGAAGCTCATGTTGGATAGTATTTCAGTGGTATCAGAATACCCTGATGTGTTCCCCGCAGATCTTCCTAGAGCCCCGCCTCAACGGGAGATAGATTTCACGATTGAGGTAGTGCTAGGTGCAAAGCCTGTGTCAAGATCTCCGTATCGGCTAGCGCCTAAGGAAATGACGGAGCTGAAAGTTCAACTGCAAGAGTTGTTGGAGCAAGGCTATGTACGCCCGAGTTCTTCGCCTTGGAGCGCGCCGGTCCTCTTTGTTAAGAAGAAGGACGGAAGCTTGAGGCTATGTATTGATTATCGGGAGCTCAACAAGTTGACGGAGAAGAACAAGTACCCGATCCCCCGGATTGATGATCTTTTTGATCAGTTGGTCGGGTCGACGGTGTACTCGAAGTTGGATCTCAAGTCTGGGTACTATCAGCTGCAAATAAGGGAGAGTGATATCCCGAAGACAGTGTTTAGTACGAGATACGGGCATTATGAGTTTACGGTCATGCCGTTTGGGCTGACTAATGCACCGTCAGTGTTCATGGATTTGATGAACAGGACTTTCAGGGAGTACTTGGACCATTTTGTGATCGTCTTCATAGACGATATTTTGGTGTACTCGCAAAGTGAGGAAGATCACTTCAAGCATCTTCATTTGGTTTTGGACACGCTAAGGATGAATCAGTTGTATGCCAAGTTCTCGAAGTGCGAGTTTTGGTTATCCTCAGTGGCGTTCCTCGGTCATATAGTGAGTGGAGATGGTATTGCTGTGGATCCGACGAAGATTGTTGCGATACGGGAGTGGCCTGAGCTTGCTACGGTAGCTGAAGTCCGGAGCTATCTGGGGCTTGTCGGCTATAATAGGCTCTTCGTAGAGAACTTCTCGCGGATAGCGTTACCTCTCACTACTTTGACGAGGAAGGAGCAGAAGTTCGTTTGGACGCCGGAGTGCGCGCGAGCTTTGAGGAGTTGAAGTATCGGTTGACCACGGCGCGTGTGCTGAGTTTGTCGATTGGGACCGAAGGCTGTGATATTTATAGCGATGCTTCGGGCAGCAGTTTAGGTTGCGTGCTACTGCAACACGGAAGTGTGATAGCTTATGACTCAAGACAGCTAAAAGTGTACGAAAGGAATTATCCGGTCCATGACTTGGAGTTAGCGGCCGTGATTTTTGCCTTAAAGCTATGGAGACACTATTTGTATGGTGTGAAGATTGATATCTACACCAATCATAAGAGCCTGAAGTATCTGATCGATCAGAAGGATCTGAATATGCGACAACGTAGATGGATGGAGTTCCTGGGGGACTATACATTCGAGATCCACTACGTGCCGGGTAAAGGTAATGCGATTGCGGACGCGAAGAGTCGCCGAGCCCCAGCTCAAGCCAATTGGCTATCGGTGCATGATGAGCGGTTGGTGTGGGAGTTGGGGGCATTGGAGATTGTTTGTGTGGATAGGCAATCAAGTGCTGAAGCAGTTCTGAATTGGACTGAAGTCCAATATGACCTGGCTGATCGGATTCGGCAGGCTTTGGATATGGATGTTCATGTGAAGCAGTTCATGGTAGAGGCTCTGGATGGGTCAAATTCCCAATTCGTTGCGGAGGACGGATTACTTTGGAAAGACGGTCGTCTGTGCGTCCCAAGTGTGGGTAGTTTGCGGGTGGAGTTATTATACGAGGCACACCATACCAAGTACTCGATTCACCCGGGGAGCACGAAGATGTACCGCGATGTGAAGAAACTGTTTTGGTGGCCGGGTTTGAAGAAGGATGTTGCGCTCTACGTAGCAAAGTGCCAAAATTGCGCCTTGGTGAAGGCAGAGTGCCAAAAGCCGGGAGGATTTCTGAAGTCCTTGCCTATTCCGGAGTGGAAATTTGACGACATCTCTATGGGCTTTGTGCATGGTTTGCCAAGGTCGCAAAAGGGAACGACGCCATTTGGGTGGTTGTTGATCGGCTAACGAAGGTGTCGCATAGGAAGGATGATCCGGTGGAGAAGTTGGCAAAACTATATGTGGATAATATAGTACGGCTTCACGGTGTGCCCCGCAACATCGTGAGTGACCGAGATGGGCGGTTCACGTCCAATGATTGGAGGTTTGTGCAGCAAATGTTGGGAACAAAGCTGAAATTCATCACAGCCTTTCATCCGCAAATGGATGGGCAGACCGAGAGGGTCAATAGAACTATGGAAGACATGCTTCGCATGTGTGTCTTGGATTTTGGGAAGCAATGGGAAGACCACCTTTATTTGGTGGAGTTGGCATACAACAACAACTACCAAGCGAGTATTCAAATGGCGCCCTTCGAGGCCCTATATGGTAGAAAATGTCGCACGCCGTTGTCTTGGATAGAAACGGGTGAGTCAAAGTTGTATAAGCGATTATAAGTGGAGGATGCTACTTCTTTGGTGAGAACCATTCGGGAGAGGTTGCTTATCGCTCAGGACCGGCAAGCAAAGTACTATAATACCAAGCACAGGAACGTGGAGTTCGCTGTGGGCGACTATGTGTACTTAAAGATCAAGCCGTTCAAGGGTGTCTCGCGGGTGCGGCGATTGAAAAAGCTAAGCCCGAGGTACCTTGGGCCGTTTGAGGTTCTGGAGCGAGTTGGTGAAGCAGCCTATCGGTTGAAGCTTTCAGTGGAGCTTGGTGGATTACATGATGTATTCCATATTTCGGTGCTTCGAAAGGCGGTGCAAGAGCCTACACAAGTGATCGCAGTTGATCAAGTGCCAGTGGATAGTGGGCTGATGACAAAAGTCAAGCCCATGCGGATTGAGGACTCGGAGGTCAAGCGGCTACACAACAAAGAGATCAGGATGGTCAAGGTCCGATGGGACATTTGCGGTCGTGAGGAGCTCTCTTGGGAACGAGAGCAGACTATGCTTGACGAGTATCCGGAGTTGTTCCGCTCAGGTACAAATTTTGGTTTTGTACATGCCTTTCCTTTATATAATTTCGTGGACGAAATTCTTTTAAGAGGGGGAGAGTTGTAACGCCCCGAAACTCAAAAGAGTGACGGGTGATGTTTTGGGCCAGTTTTGGGTTCTAGAAGGAGGCACACGGCCTGGGACACGGGCGTGTCCCAGGGTGTGTCAGGCTTGTATCGTCGAGTTGGTCGAGAGGTCGACGAATTTCACTCGACATTGTGTCGAGACAAGGGTACATGACCTGCGATACGTGCGTGTCGTAGTGCGTGTCGACCCATGTCGACACTCAGCCCGCGAAGTCGAAATTTGCGCTCGATGAAGTGTCGAGACATGGCACAAGGCCTGCGATACGGGCATGTCGCAGGGTGTGTCGACCCGTGTCGACACTCGTCCCGGGGAGTCGACGAATTTTGCTCGACGATGTGTCGAGACAAGGCACACGGCCTAGGACACGGGCGTGTCCAAGGCCATGTCGTGAGGTCGACGAACTTCGCTCGACGAAGTGTCGAGTGTCGAGACCGTGTACACAGCCTGGAGCCCAGGCGTGTTGAGGTAGACACGGGTTAGGACACGGGCGTGTCCAAGAACCCGTGTAGTTCTCGGGTTGTTTTCGGGATAAATCGATGGGGGCACAGGGCCGACCACACGGCCGTGTCAGTTGGAACACGGGTGTGTCAGGTCGAACACGGGCGTGTTCGATGCCCGTGTGTTGTTCCAGGTGCGTCGATTTTGACGGTGAATGAGGCACATGGCCTTGGATACGGGCATGTGCCAGGCCGTGTTCGGTCCAGATTGGACATTTCAGGCCCGAATCAAAGCCGTTTGTTTCTTTAAGTTGGGATCCAACGGCTGGGGGTTGTTCCTGATGGGATATACCCGGGATTGGACCCTTGAAACCCTTACTTTTACTTTAGTGGTTATCTTTCTAAAGTATAGAGAGAGAGGAGAGTCAAGGAAGGAAGAAGAAGCTAGATCCGGCCATTGGAGGAGCTTCAAAGCTCCAAATCGCGAGCCGACTCCGGATCCACGGAGGCGAAGAGAGTGCGGTGCTTTTCATCTGCTTACTTTTCCATGGCGCCAAAGAAGAACGCAAGGGTAACGATTCTCTTCTTGAGCATGTGAAGCTCTCCTTTTTTGTATAGGAAGCCCGCTCTCGTGAGTTTGCGGTGAGTTGCAGGCGTTCCTTTGGGTAGATATGTAAACTCCCCGTTGTGTAGAGTACGTAAGAGAGAACGGACATAGGCATGATGTGTGAAGCCTATCCGTATATGTTGGTCTGGATCGGTGATGTTGCATTGCATAAATGCCGGAGAAGACTCCGTGTGATTGGTTGTTTTTTGGGTTTTCTACGTGGTAGATTGCAACAGGGAGCCTTGGGGATTAACCCAAAGGTGCACTCGGAAAACTGGGCGGATGCGTGATCTTGCCAACTTGGTGGCCTGAGAGCCAACTTGAACATAACCGGGTTATGTGAAATGTGACGGAAACGGGACTCGGGAGAGGTTTGACCCGCGCATATGGCTTAAACTGTCGTTACGATGTGAGCACGGGTTAGATGGAACCGTACCCGTTCTATGTTATTCGGTTAAAGAGACCTAAGGGTACGTGGCACTTGCCGTTGGCATAGATTAGGGTCTTCGGCGGTCTATGGCTTAAATTGTCGTGACCTAGGCCGAGAAGACAAAATGCTCATAGGTTTGGCCGTCAAAGTGGCGGTGGTGAGTCCGGAATGTATATGACTTTAATTGACGTGACATCGACCGGTTCACCGAGAATGTGCCCTGACAGCACGGGGCGTGTGGCCGTACGAGCCAACGTCTGTGATGAAATGAATATTGTTAAATTGCTCGCTTATGCTAATGAAATGCAGGGAAGGAGCATCGACGCCCCGAGTTGGGGGCGGGATCGTTATAATTTGGTCAGCATTGCTGACCGTTGCCTTGTTTTGCCACCGTGCGGTGGTTTGTTGCTTACAGGTGCTGCTGTACCAAGCGGTCAATAGCGGGCTAAAGCCCAATTTGCGAAGCCGGCCCTCGAAGGCCTAATTGGAGTGTTTACTGCTTTTATTCATGTAATGACCGGCCTGCGTGCCGTGTTTTGTAAAACATGTAATATCAAGTGAACCATTTTGTAAGGCCTTAAGGCCTGTACTTGTGTATGTACGACATTCCTATTTGGTATTAGTGGACATTCATGCTTTTGAGCTGGGTTCTTTATTGTAACTTACTAAACTGCTTCCGCTAGAATGCTCTGTGTAGGACGTTATGATTGGTTGGATGGTTTCCATGAGTAACCACCCGGTCTGTCTGTGCTATATGGCGTCGGCCCCCGGCCGGACCTACTGCTATATACTATGTGACAGATAGGGGGTGTTACACATGACGGTTGGCGTGACGGTTATACGTGACACGCCTCCGGTCACGGGCGTGTCGAGGACCCGACACGGGCGTGTCAGGTTGAGACACGAGCATGTATTTGCCGTGTGGTTTTTCTGCGTTCGACGATCGTGCCTAGATCGAGGCACACGGCCTGGGACACGGCCGTGTGTGAGGCCGTGTTCGGCCCAGGTTTGAGGATTTCTGTACAAATCTGAGCCGTTCATTTTCTTTAATTAAGATCCAACGACCCAGATGAGTTCTTGCTCTGTTATGGTCGGAAATACAGGATCAATTCCTCATTTCTCTCTTAAGCACTATCTTTCAAGGAGTTAGAGAGAGGAGGAAGAAGGAGGAGGATTCTGGCAGCCTGCGGAGCATCGGAGCACCGTTTAGAGAACCGAGAGCAGATCCGTGGAAGAAATCCCATTGCGAAGACTTCTATCCGTGTAATTTTCCATGGCGCAAAAGTGTACTACAAGGGTAATGATTCTCTACTTGAGCATGTGAATCTCTCTTCCTTTTTGCATAGGGAAACCCGCTCCCGCATGTGTGTGGCGAGTGTGCAGTGTTCCTTGGGGTTGACGGGAATAGTCCCCCTTGTGTTGCATATAGAGTTTGGAATCGAAGTATGGACATAGGCATGATGTGTGAAGCCCACCCGGACATGTTGGTCTGTATCGGCGATGTTGCATTGTTATGGTTTGCCAGAGAAGACTCCGTGCTTTGGGTTTTCGGGTTTCTACGCGGTAGATTGCAGCAGGGATCCTTGGGGATTAACTCTAAGGCGCACCCGGAAAACTGAGTGGAATCATTGTTCTGCTAACTTGGCAGTCTGGGAACCGGCCTTGAACATAACTGGGTTATGTGATTGTTTGAAAATGTCAGGATCCGAGAGAAGCTTGGCTCGTGCATTCGTCTTAAGGTGTATTACGTGTTGTGAGCAACGGGCAAGTGGAATCGGACCTGGCTATGTGGTTCGGTGCGTGAGACCCGAAAAGGCGGCTGGTCTTTGGCATAGTCGGGAGCCTTAGATAGTGGTCAGAAAGGCTAAAATGCTTACGTGTTGCCATCCTGGGGGTGGTGGTGAAGATGCTGAAGTGTTAGGATTCACCGATAATGTGCTCTGAGTGCATGGGGTGTTTGGCCGTGTGAGCCTACACTATGAGAATACTGGTCCTTAGAGATACTGATGTCATGAGACATGGGTAAGAATCCTTTCTTGGACTCAAGAATGTTGAGTCATTTCAACACCTTCTCAATATATGTAATTTAGGTCAAACCCAACAACCTCTTCGATCTATCTCTATAGATCTTAATACGAAGTATATAAGTCTCTTCGGCCAAGTCTTTCATAAAAAAGCAGTTCCCTAAGTTATTCTTAACAACTTGTAGGGTCAGTTTGTCAATCCCGATCATCAGTATAACGTCTACATACAATATCAGGAATATAACAATGCTCTCACTAATCCTCTTATAAATACACGGTTCATCCTCATTCTTGATAAAACCAAACTCTTTGATCTTGTCATCAAAATGAAATTCCAACTTAGAGAAGCCTGTTTTAATCCATAAATGGGTCTCTACAGCTTGCATATTTTAGAGGCTTCACTTGGAGATAAAAAACCCTCGGGTTGTGTCATATACACTTCCTCAAGGAGGTTTCCATTTAGGAAAGACATTTTGACATCCATCTACCAGATCTCATAACCATAATACGCAATAATAGCATGCAAAATTCTGATGTACTTAACAATAGCAGTAGGGGAGAAGTTCTCATCATAGTCAACACCATGAATTTATCTGAAAGCCTTAGCCACCAGTCGCTCTTTGAATGTCTGTACATTCCCATTCATGTCAGTCTTCTTCTTGAAGACCAACTTGCACCCTATGGGCCGTATCCCTTTAGGTGGTTCCACCAAGGTCCAAACTTGGTTTGCATACATGGAGTCCATTTCAGATTTCATGGCCTTAAGCCACTTCTCGGAGTCCGGTCCACTCATAGCCTCTTTGTAGGTTGCAAGCTCATCATCATGATCCATAAGCAACACAATACCTGTTGGGTACATTGGTTTAAATGTACCTGATTTGAAGAAGCCTCACCCAACTCAATGATATACATCAAAATGTATTTGATGTGTTTTTGAGTTACTTGTGCAGGTTAAGTATTTGCAGGACTGAAGCAAAAATTTCTAAGTCCATGTGTCGACACCCAGAGGTAAAGTGTCGACACTTAAGAAGACTTGTGTCGACACCCAGACAAGCAGTGTCGACACTTGGAGTCATTGTGTCGACTCCTGGGATGCAGAGTCGACACCAGACAGAAAGTGTCGACACAAGGAGCTGTGTCGACACTCAATGAAGAAAGTACAGTAAAGCAGTGTCGACACTTAACAGCAGTGTCGACACCTAGAAGAACTGTGTCTACACCAGAAAGTGTCGACACTTGGAGCTGTGTCGACACTCAGCAAAAGTCAGCAGAGACTAAGTATAAGTGTCGACACTCAGAACAATGTGTCGACACTCAACAAAAGAGTCAACATTTGTAGTAAGTGTCGACACCCAGAACAATGTGTCGACACTCAGCTGAAGACTCAACACTTGAAGAATGTGTCGACACATGGAGCTGTGTCGACACTTAGCAAAGAACAGAAAGATCAACAAAATATTCTAAGTACAAGTGTCGACACTAAGGGAATGTGTCGACACTCAGCTGAAGTCTCAACAGAAGAATCAAGTGTCGACACAAGGAGCTGTGTCGACACTCAGTAAGTATCAACATTGAAGACTATGTGTCGACACCAAGAAGTAGTGTCGACACTTGACAGATTCAACACATGAAGATGTGTCGACACAAAGGAGATGTGTCGACACTTAGAAGAATTCAGCAAAAGATAAAAGATCAAGTACTTGTGTCGACACTCAATTTCAGTGTCGACACATGTAGGAGAAACTGTGTCGAGACATAGAATCTACAACACAAGGAGTTGTGTCGACACCTTGTAGACTTGTGTCAACACTAACACAACTTGTGTCGACACTTAGTCTATAAATGTCGACACTTAAAGACAGAAAGTCTCGACACTTTCAGACAGTTAGAGAACTTTCAAGAATTGACTGGATGACTTGACAGCTGCCGTTCCAGCCGGTCTACAGCACCTATCAGAGATGTCAGAAGACAGTTATGAACCGGACCAGCCGGTTACCATGAAGAAGGCCTATAAATAGGCTCATACAGTCTACAGAAACTGTTGTTGAGGTTGTTGAAGCAATTCAAAAAGTGGTACACAGAGTTGTTCAAGTTATTGATCATGGATCAAATCAAGAAGATCTAGCTGTCCAAGTGCTGATCTAAGAAGTTGGAGAGAGAGGGCTCCATCCAAGAAATCAGCCGTTGGAACTAGGCTGAGAAGAAGGGTTCAGATATATTCTGGATCTTAAGAAGCAGAAGTCAAGGATCAACTGCAGAAGGAGTCAATCTTATTGAGTTCTATTTTCAAGAAGCTTTGAAGAAAGCTAAGTCAGATTGAATCCAGCTGAGTTCTTCCAAGAACTCATCAAGAAACTCACAACTCCCCTCTCTTATTTCTGAGTTGCTGAGTTATCAATTGTAAATTCATTTTTATCTTGTAGGATCCTTTGGATCTGAGTGTTTGTAAGCCTGTAATTATAAAGGATGAGGGTAGGGCTTGAGAGCCTAAGTGTAGGAGATTGAAATCTCTGAGTGTAGGCCTTGTTGGCTGAGTGTAGGCCTTGTTGGCTGAGTGTAGGCCTTTGTGACTGAGTGTAGGCTTTGTGGAAAAGCTGAGTTGTAGGGCCTTGGGCCTGAGGTGTAGGAACCAGTTTGGGTTCTGAGACAGTGGTGAAGTTTGGCCGAATCTAGTACACTACTAGATAGGCGAAGGGGGAAAGTGGATGTACCCAAAGCTTGGGGAACCACTATAAAACTCTGTGTCTGCTGTGCTGTGCTTTGCTGTGTATGTTGTGTGATTGTTGTGCAAAAGTAGAGTAGATTCTGTGTTATAACTCTTTGCTGCCATTAAAGTTTAAAAAAGAATTAGGTCACCTATTCACCCCCCCCCTCTAGGTGTTTAGGTACTATATCTTTCAAGTTGTATCAGAGGGAGGTTCCTTAAAAAGGACTAACAGTCTAAGGACATCCTGATTGGCAGATTCAGTCTAAGAGAAATTACAGATTCAAGAAAATCAAGAACCATGGGTTCCTCTGAGAATCACAAGGAATTGGGTTCCATGAAATTACCTCTATGCAGGAAAGAGATATTTGGGATCTGGAAGGAAAGGGTAAGGCTGTTTATGGAAGCCTCAGACCCTAGGATATACATCACAGTAAAGGAAGGGCCTTATGTGCCCATAAAGATATCAGTTCTAGATGCAAATCAGAGAACCCCAAAGGATTTCTCTGAAATGACTAAGGATGAGATTGTCCTAGCCACCATGGACAAAAGGGCACAAAACATTATAGTGAGTGCCATAGATGATGCAACTTTTCAGAATCTAATACACTGTAAGACAGCCAAAGAGATGTGGGACACTCTTATTGTGTATATGGAAGGTTCTGAAGAAGTTAGGCAAGATAGAAAATCCTTGCTAAATCAAGAGTATGAGAGTTTTAGACAAGGAAAGGGTGATAGCATAACTGAGTGCTATAAGAAGTTCTACAGGATAGTGAATGAACTCATGTCTTATGGAAGAGAGTTCAGTAATTATGAACTAAATGACAAGTTCCTAAGGTCCCTAACTAAAGATTGGGACACCAAGATCTGTGCCATTAGAGAAATGGCTAAGTTGGGAGAAATTCCTCCACCTACACTGTTTGGCAAGTTATTGTCTTATGAAATGCAGTTGACAGTGAGAAAAGAGGAGGAGAAATCAACAAGAACTGAACACAAGGAAAGAACTGTAGCTTTCAAGACAGAAGCCTCCAGAAAGTGCAGGAATAAGTCACCAACTCCACCTCCAAAGGTAGTTGAATCAGAGTCAGATGAGTCAGTCAGCACAAAATCTGAAAGCAGTGGAAGTGATGAAGACTTTGCTGCCTTCACTAGACATTTTCAGAAATTCTTGAAGAAGAAACAGTGGAGGTCAAGGCCTTCTACTTCAAAGGGAAAAGAAGTTTTTTATCAGGATAAAAAGGCTTCAAAGAAGGACAGGAAGAGGACTAAATCTAGCAAGGCAACTATTTCAAAAATAGTGTGCTATTGCTGCAATAGACAAGGCCATGTTGTTGCAGATTATCCTGAGAAGAGAAAAGAGTCTAGTGACAGGAAGAAGACTCATTTCAAAGGCAAGAAAGAGAAGTCTTTTGTTGCCAAGAAGGAGAAGACTCTATCAGATATCTCTTCTTCAGAAACTGAGTCTGATGCTGAGGCATACATAGGGCTGTTTGCTGAAGAAGAAGAAGAATTCATGCAGATTATGGAGTCTATTTATGAACAAGAAGACAGCCAATACCAAGGGCTAATGGCTTTGACAGAGAATGACAAAATCCTGGAGCAGCCAGGACCCAGTAAGGTACAAAGTTCAACTTTAAGTTCAGTTTCTTGTGCCAGTACAGAATCAGATTCATCTTCATCAAGTGATGAAAGTGTATCTGAGTCTGAGGATGATATTCATCAGCTGATAGATGAATATAAAGTACTGTTGCAAGCTTACAAGAAGAGCAAGTCCCTAGCCAAAAGTCAGGCAAAGGAAATTGTGATCTAAAAGCTGCTGCAACAGATTCTGAGAAGCTATTTGATCAAAAGGTTAATGAGATAGCCAGGCTGAAACACATAACAGTGATTCAGATGGGGACTATCACTTTTAAGAATGATCAAATCAAGAGTCTGGAGATCAATCTTCAGAAAGAGAGAGAGCTTGTTGCTAGGTTTTCTAAACCTAAGTCAGTGTTACCCATAATTGATGAATTTGTTCATCACAAGGGTAAAGCTGGACTGGGCTTTACTAAACCTGCAAGGACTGAGCAGTCCAAGTCCAAGTCCAAGGGCAAAGCCTCAACATTCAACAAGTCTGCTGTAGATAAGACAGCAAAGACAGTACCTAAGCAAAGGTACAATAAGTTTGAATGTTGGTGCTGTGGCAAAGTTGGCCATTTTGCAATGGACTATTGGCACAATGTTAGTGCCAAAGTGAGTTGCAAATTACCTGTTGGAAAGCCAGTAGGTAGTTTTGTCAAGTTGCAAACTAACAAGTACCAAGGACCCAAGAATTCTTTGGGTTCTAAGGTTCATTAATCTGTTTTGCAGGTGAGTCCAAGTGGCCATACCCCAACATGGTACTTGGACAGTGGATGTTCCAGACATATGACTGGAACTAGAGGATTACTAAGGGACTACATTCCAATAAAAGATGGTCCAAAAGTAACCTTTGGTGGTTCTGAAAAAGGAATCATCAAAGGATTTGGTAACATTTCTAGCAACTTGGTTACCATTACTCAAGTGGCTTATGTTAAAGGATTGAAACACAACCTAATAAGTATAAGTCAATTAAGTGATGTAGGGTATGACATCTCATTTGTTAAAAATGGTTGTCATATCAAGAGGTCAAGTGATCAAGAGATCATTTTGACTGGTTATAGGAAAAGGAATGTCTATTGCTTAGACATTATGGTTGAGAATAGTGGTTCTCCAGTGTGTCTTGTAGCTGATGAGACAGTCTCTCATTGTGTCAAATGGCACAAGAGGCTTGCCCATCTTAACTACAAGACTATTAGCAAACTCTTTAGCAAAGAGTTAGTGAGGAATGGTCCTCAAGTTAAGTGTGTTAAAGATGGTATTTGCTCAGCTTGTCAAAAGGGCAAGCAGACTAAATCCACCTTTAGAAGCATAGAAAACAAAGATGCTGTGAGGTGTTTATAACTCTTGCACTTGGATCTCTTTGGTCCAATGCCAGTTCACAGCTTAGGTAGGAAGGTTTATACCCTTATAGTTGTAGATGACTACTCAAGGTTTTCCTGGGTGTTCTTCTTAAGACAGAAATCTGAAACACCTAGTGTCTTCCATAGCTTTGTCAAGCAAATTCAGAATGAACTAAATAGTACAGTGGTCAAGATTAGAAGTGACCATGGTACTGAATTTCAGTCTAAAAGCATGACAAAACTATGTGAAGAATTTGGGATATTTCAAGAATTCTCTTCACCTAGAACACCTCAGCAAAATGGCATTGCTGAGAGAAAGAATAGAACCTTGATAGAGGCTGGTAGGACCCTATTAAGTGATACATCACTGCCAGAGTATTTCTGGGCTGAAGCAGTTAATACTGCATGCCATGTTATAAATAGGGCTACCATTACTAAAGGGCTCAACAAGACCCCCTATGAAGTTGTGAAAGGCAGGAAACCAAACCTATCCTATTTCAGGATCTTTGGTTGCAAATGCTTCATACTTAACAATGGGAAGTCTTACTTGACTAAGTTTGCTGCCAAGTCCCAAGAGGGAATTTTTGTTGGGTACAGCAATAACAGTAAGGCTTATAGAGTCTACAACTTGACTACACAAGTTGTAGAAGAATCTGTGCATGTAGTTTTTGATGAGACTAAACTTATTAACAATGAGTTGTCTAGTAGTGTATGCAGCCCCACAGGTTTAACAAAGAAAATGGACAAGCTTACTATAGAAGAAGTACCTGCTGCAAGACAGCAAGGAGAGGAGAGTAGCTGTTGTCCAGGGGGAGAACTACATGTGCCAATTGCTGAAGAAATACAAGGAGTACAGCATGATGGAGATGCTGAAGAGGTTCAAACAGAAGTAAGGATGCCTCCAACCAACAGGCATCTAAGAGATCATCTAGTAGAGCAGATTATTGGAGATCCAAGATAAGGAGTACAAACAAGGAGCAGAAACCTGAATGCAGCAGTCTACTCCAATTTTCTATCTCAAGTTGAACCTAAGAAGTTTGAAGAAGCCATACTAGATCCACAATGGACTGAAGCAATGCAAGAAGAGCTTAATCAGTTCAAGAGGTGCAAGGTCTGGGAACTTGTTCCTAAACCTAAAGACCACAATATAATAGGAACCAAGTGGATCTACTGGAATAAGATGGATGAACAAGGGGTCATCATTAAGAATAAAGCAAGATTGGTTGCTAAAGGATATAGGCAAGAAGAAGGTATTGACTTTGATCAAACCTTTGCTCCAGTAGCCAGACTGGAAGCCATAAGGATGTTCTTGGCCTATGCAACCTATCAAGGATTCAAGGTTTACCAAATGGATGTCAAGTCAGCATTTCTGAATGGTAATCTTAAGGAAGAAGTGTATGTGGAACAGCCTTCAGGTTTTGTTGATCCAACTTTACCTCATCATGTCTATAGACTTAGGAAAGCTTTATATGGGTTAAAGCAAGCCCCTAGGGCTTGGTATGAAACCCTATCTAGTTTCCTCATTGAGAACAAGTTCTCAAGGGGGAAAATAGATAAGACTCTATTCCTTAGGGAATCTAGAGGCAAAGTTATACTTGTCCAAATATATGTAGATGACATTATATTTGGGTCTACTGAAAGCAGCCTTTGCAAAAAGTTTGCAAAACTGATGCAAGGTCAATTTGAGATGAGTAGTATGGGAGAGCTGAAGTTTTTCTTGGGTCTCCAAGTTAAACAGACTGAAAGTGGTTTATCCATATGTCAGTCCAAGTTCACCCTAGAACTCATAAGGAAGTATGGTATGGATTCATCCAGTACCATGAAGACTCCTATGGGGTCAAGTATGTCTCTTAGCAAAGATGATGCAGAGAAACCTGTAGATGAAACCTTGTATAGAGGGATAGTTGGCTCCCTATTATACTTGACTGCTAGTAGACCAGATATCATGTATGCTACATGTGTCTGTGCAAGGTATCAAGCCTGCCCTAAAGAGTCTCATTTGACAGCAGTCAAAAGAATATTGAGATATCTAAAGGGCACTCCCTATCTAGGCCTCTGGTACCCTAGGAATGGAGATTTTGAACTAACAGGTTATTCAGATGCAGACTTTGGAGGATGCAAAGAAGATAGAAAAAGCACTACTGGAACCTGTCAATTCCTAGGTGGGAGACTAATTTCATGGAGTAGCAAAAAGCAAACCAGTGTAGCTATCTCCACTGCAGAGTCAGAGTATGTGGCTGCAGGAAGTTACTGTGCTCAACTTCTGTGGATACAACATCAGCTAGAGGACTATGGATTTCAGGTAAGTAGAACTCCACTCTTTTGTGATTCTACTAGTGCTATTTCAATAGCTAATAATCCTGTATCCCATAGCAGAACAAAACATATTGAAATTAAATATCATTTTCTTAGGGAGCATGTAGAAAGAGAAGATATTTTATTAGAATATGTTAAAACTGATAATCAAATAGCTGATATGTATACTAAGCCTCTAGAAGAAGCTAAGTTCAATAGATTTAAAATTGAACTAGGAATGATAAACTTAGAGTAAGTTTACAGAATTGAAATTGGCTAAGTAAAAAGGTGTCGACACATAGACAAGTCTATGTCGACACAAAAAGTTGGTGTCGACACTTCAGGAAAACGGTGTCGACACATCTAGGAAGTTGGTGTCGACACTTCAGAATATTAGTGTCGACACATGCCAAGTAGGTGTCGACACATCCAAAGTGGTGTCGACACTTAGTATTTACTCAGAATTTTCTAAGTAAAGTCTCGACTATGTGTCGAGTTATGTGGTGTCGACACATAAACAAGTGTCGACACATAAAATCTGTTGACTAAACTTGTGTCGACACATATGTGTCGAGACATTATAAGTCAGTGTCGACACTTATTGCCAGTGTCGACACATTTTAAGTTTGCTGTCCCGCCTGTTCATCTTCAAAATTAGAAAGGTATAAATAGGGCTTTGTCTTTGTCTGTCGACATGCTTTCAAAGTTTCGAGACCAAACTTCTGTGTCGACACCTCTCTTATCTCAAGACAAATTCTACAAACCCTAATGGCGCCTAAGCTTGAGGAGAATGTCAACGAGTGGTACGAGCTGGTGCGCGGCGCTTTTGAGGATGCCGATCAAGAAATTAAAGCTGTCGTAACCCTAGTAGCCGATTCAGGATTAGAATATTTAATTTCTGAACCTACTAAGATATGGAAGAAAGAGGTACTTGAATTCCTCAATGGAGCAAAGGTGGACGAATCTGGATACAAAATCAAATCCAGAGTTCATGGTGAGAAGGTCAAGGTATCACCAAAAAGTCTGAGGAAGATTCTACAGCTTCCAAGAACTAAAGATGAAGATGAAGTTACTGCATCAAAGACCAGGGAAGCTCTAACCTGGTGTGGACTAGATTCTACAATGAAGATTGGTTCTGTTTTTAACAGAAAAGGCATGAACAATCAAGGAAAGTTTCTTTCTGAAATTGTTGGAAAGGTCATCCTCAGCAAGCCAGGAGGGCATGACAGAGTGTCTGCCTCTATGTTCAATATAATGACCAGGATTATCTTCACTTTAAAAACTGATTGGTCTGTTATAGTATTTGAGAAAATCAAGGAAAGTCTGAAGAAGCCCAACCTGGGCAGAATCATAAGTCTTTATCTTGCTGGTGTAATACCTGAAGTAATGAGTACTGCTGTAAGCAAAATAAAACATATGAGAAAAATGGACATGAGGTTGTTCTCCAGATGGGACAGGGTGTTGACTAAAGAGATGCCAACCCCTGAGAAGTTAGTTGCTGAGAAAGACATTCCTCCCAAGAAGAAAAGGAAGACTGCTCAAGTGGCACAAGAGTCCACTAGTAGTTCTGACAGTGAAGAACAGGTTGTCTTCACTCCAGATGAAAATGAGGAAGAGCCTGCTGTAAAGACTCCTGCTCCTCAAGAGGTTGCTGAGATCCAGGGGGAGCTACCTCAAGCTAGCCCCATCCACAAGGATCACAGCCAGGGGGAGCTTCCAGTTGTAAATGAACCCACTACACTGGAAAGTGAACAAGCAACCACCATCATACTAGAGGTAATCACTGAACTAAACACTTTAGATTTTTCTATGGAAAATACTGATTTGTCTGATGATCATCAGCAAACTCAGCTGAATAGTCAAGTTCCAGATGCTGTTATAGAAGACACATCTGCTGTTGTTCAAGTGGTTCCTGCTCCAGTGGTTGAAGAACCTAGAATTACTCCAGCTCCTTCACCACAAGAATTCACCATGGAAGATTTTTTTTTAAATCTAGACCAACAAGATTTTGACATGGACAAGGCTGCTGCTGAAGAAGAGAATGCTTCACTTGAGGGGGAGCAAGTGCAAGTTCATGAAGAGCCTGTGAGGCAAGAAACTGAGAAGGCACCTGATGTGCAGCCTGAGAGGCCTCCAAGCCCTAAGGAGAGGGTTGACATAGCCAGCTCCTCAGAATCTGAAGATGAGGAGGCTACAAGGGCTAAGCAAAAGAAACTTTATGTATTCAAGAGAAGAAGCCAAAGTTATAAGAAAGCTCTACAATCTATTGCACCACAACCTATAGTTCAGCAAGCCCCATCAATTGGTTATAGTGCTTTAATGGTGGCAATGCAAATTAAACTGGATGAGCACAGGCAGGCAATTGAGAAGTATGTAGATGAAGGGCAGAAATCTTTGCAATTTGATCTGGCCCAAGATATCAAGTCTATAAGGTTTGAAATGAACCTTAACAAGAAAGAGATGACAGACTGTTTTCACAAGGGTGGAAATGCAGTGGTGTACTTGGCCACACACCAAGAGAAGATAAAAGCACAAGTGGATGACATAGCATTAAAGCAAGGGTATGTTCTTGAAAATCAGCTAAGGATGAATGACAATCTTACTACTTCCCATAATGCTATTGTCACAGAATTAAAGAATCAGGCTGCTGGACCTTCTACCTCTACTGCTGCTGATAAAGCTGAATTTGATAAAGTATTCCAAGAAGAACTCTCTGCTGTTAAGACTGCTATCCAAGACTCCCAGAAGGCCATATCTGAACAACTTAAAAAGCTCAAACCTTTCTTTAAAGATAGAGTCAGATACTTGGATAATCAAATCAGATTTCAGAAGGATGATGTCAGAGATCACATGGCTAGAGAAGTCATAAAGGGGGAGAGAGTGTTAGT
Organism: Platanthera guangdongensis; assembly: GCA_039583875.1. Taxonomy (NCBI): domain Eukaryota; kingdom Viridiplantae; phylum Streptophyta; class Magnoliopsida; order Asparagales; family Orchidaceae; genus Platanthera; species Platanthera guangdongensis. The sequence goes on along the minus strand of CM077162.1, from coordinate 91,883,378 downwards.
CAAGGCAAGCTCTGACCATGCTAAGTGGATATCAAATTCTATCAGAGCAACTCTTGGATATCCTCCTCTGTGTGATGACAATGATGTTGCTGAATCTGGAATTAACCCTGCCTATCTTGGAGGTGAGCAACCAGAAGTAGCTCAAGTCATTTATCCTCCTCCAGATTTTGAAATGGTGCATGCTGATGTACAGACCATGTACAACCCACCTGGGGGCAAGGACAATGTTATTATTGAAAAGGTTGTTCAGCCTATATCTGAAGCCATGCAAGAGGCATTGCAAAAAGAAGAAAAGACAAGATTGTCTAAGAAGAGGTTTAGGGAACAAGCTGAACATAGACCAGATTTTGAGCAATGGAGCCCTACCTCTAGAAACATTATATTAACTGCCTGGAAAGCTGCCAAAGACAACATTCATGACAGGAACAAATGGTTCTCTGAAGCTGAATGGAGAAAACATGAATCTAGACAGGAGGCAATTGTCCAATATAGAAGGAAGGCAAAGATGGGAAAGCTACCTCCTACTGCCCAGGAGCCTAGAAAGTACTTTCCTAAGCCATACCATTATTTTGAAAGACAAAAGATCAAAGCAGAAGAGCTTAAGAAGAAAGATCTGAAAGGCAAGAAGCCTGCTGATGCTGAAGCTGCTGATGCTCCTGTCCAAGCTAAAGTTCATGCTGGCAAAGGAATAGTTATCAAGGAACCAGAACTGAAATAGATTTAGAATTTTCTTGAAGTTTACTGTGTAATCTTTTTGATGTAAAACATTTTTGTGAACTTCTGAAATGTATAAGACAGATATTTGAACAATATATGATTAATCTATTTCATGTTTGTTCTGTGATGATGTCTATGTCTATTTCATATTTGTTCTGTGATGATGAATTTGTATACATGTGAAATTGATACATGTTTATGTTTACCCTACTGTATATTATCCTACCTTACATCATTGTGTAATTTTAATTATGAATGGTGTATATCATTGACTAAGGGTTATGACTTCTCCAAATAGGGGGAGATTGTTGGGTACATTGGTTTAAATGTACCTGATTTGAAGAAGCCTCACCCAACTCAATGATATACATCAAAATGTATTTGATGTGTTTTTGAGTTACTTGTGCAGGACTGAAGCAAAAATTTCTAAGTCCATGTGTCGACACCCAGAGGGAAAGTGTCGACACTTAAGAAGACTTGTGTCGACACCCAGACAAGCAGTGTCGACACTTGGAGTCATTGTGTCGACACCTGGGATGCAGAGTCGACACCAGACAGAAAGTGTCGACACAAGGAGCTGTGTCGACACTCAATGAAGAAAGTACAGTAAAGTAGTGTCGACACTTAACAGCAGTGTCGACACCTAGAAGAACTGTGTCTACACCAGAAAGTGTCGACACTTGGAGCTGTGTCGACACTAAGCAAAAGTCAGCAGAGACTAAGTATAAGTGTCGACACTCAGAACAATGTGTCTACACTCAACAAAAGAGTCAACATTTGTAGTAAGTGTCGACACCCAGAACAATGTGTCGACACTCAGCTGAAGACTCAACACTTGAAGAATGTGTCGACACATGGAGCTGTGTCGACACTTAGCAAAGAACAGAAAGATCAACAAAATATTCTAAGTACAAGTGTCGACACTAAGGGAATGTGTCGACACTCAGCTGAAGTCTCAACAGAAGAATCAAGTGTCGACACAAGGAGCTGTGTCGACACTCAATAAGTATCAACATTGAAGACTATGTGTCGACACCAAGAAGTAGTGTCGACACTTGACAGATTCAACACATGAAGATGTGTCGACACAAAGGAGATGTGTCGACACTTAGAAGAATTCAGCAAAAGATAAAAGATCAAGTACTTGTGTCGACACTCAATTTCAGTGTCGACACATGGAGAAGAAACTGTGTCGAGACATAGAATCTACAACACAAGGAGTTGTGTCGACACCTTGTAGACTTGTGTCGACACTTACACAACTTGTGTCGACACTTGGTCTATAAGTGTCGACACTTAAAGACAGAAAGTCTCGACACTTTCAGACAGTTAGAGAACTTTCAAGAATTGACTGGATGACTTGACAGCTGCCGTTCCAGCCGGTCTACAGCACCTGTCAGAGATGTCAGAAGACAGTTATGAACCGGACCAGCCGGTTACCATGAAGAAGGCCTATAAATAGGCTCATATAGTCTACAGAAACTGTTGTTGAGGTTGTTGAAGCAATTCAAAAAGTGGTACACAGAGTTGTTCAAGTTATTGATCAAGTATCAAATCAAGAAGATCTAGCTGTCCAAGTGCTGATCTAAGAAGTTGGAGAGAGAGGGCTCCATCCAAGAAATCAGCCGTTGGAACTAGGCTGAGAAGAAGGGTTCAGATATATTCTGGATCTTAAGAAGCAGAAGTCAAGGATCAACTGCAGAAGGAGTCAATCTTATTGAGTTCTATTTTCAAGAAGCTTTGAAGAAAGCTAAGTCAGATTGAATCCAGCTGAGTTCTTCCAAGAACTCATCAAGAAACTCACAACTCCCCTCTCTTGTTTCTGAGTTGCTGAGTTATCAATTGTAAATTCATTTTTATCTTGTAGGATCCTTTGGATCTGAGTGTTTGTAAGCCTGTAATTATAAAGGCTGAGGGTAGGGCTTGAGAGCCTGAGTGTAGGAGATTGAAATCTCTGAGTGTAGGCCTTGTTGGCTGAGTGTAGGCCTTGTTGGCTGAGTGTAGGCCTTTGTGGCTGAGTGTAGGCTTTGTGGAAAAGCTGAGTTGTAGGGCCTTGGGCCTGAGGTGTAGGAACCAGTTTGGGTTCTGAGACAGTGGTGAAGTTTGGCCGAATCTAGTACACTGCTAGATAGGCGAAGGGGGAAAGTGGATGTACCCAAAGCTTGGGGAACCACTATAAAACTCTGTGTCTGCTGTGCTGTGCTTTGCTGTGTATGTTGTGTGATTGCTGTGCAAAAGTAGAGTAGATTCTGTGTTATAACTGTTTGCTGCCATTAAAGTTTAAAAAAGAATTAGGTCACCTATTCACCCCCCCTCTAGGTGTTTAGGTACTATATCTTTCAATACCTATTTGAGACATGAGAAATCCATATCATTCAGGATCAAAACTTGGTCTACCAGATCTATGTGGAACTTGTGTTTCTTGAGCAGGCTCTCCAACTATAACAACTTGTAGTCCTCGGACAGGTTCCAATTTCAGTTCATTCACGGTTTGTGGTTCTTGAACTTCTTCAAGTTATACCCTGGTAGCCTTTCTACTTAAGAACTCTTTCTCAAGAAAGATACCAGTCCTTGCGACAAACACTTTTCCCTCAAACAGTAGGTAGAAATAGTGCCCTTTAGTTTCCTTAGGATACCCCACAAGATAACACTTATCTTACTTGGGTTCTAGCTTGTCAGACATTTGACGTCTCACGTATGTCTCACAGCCCCAAATCTTCATGAAAGACATACTAGGATGCTTGCCAGTCCATATCTCATATGGTGTATTCAGAACCGCTTTTGTTGGAACATGATTTAGTGTAAAAGAAGCAGTTTATAGAGCAAAACCTCAAAAGGAAAGAGGCATATCTGCAGGACTCATCATCAACCGTACCATGTCTAATAGAGTACGATTCCCCCGCTCAGATACACCATTGTGCTGCGGCATTCTGGGTGGAGTGAGCGGTGATACAATACCATAATCTTTCAGATGATCATGAAACTCATGACTTAGGTATTCATTCCCTCGATCAGATCGTAGTGCTTTAACCATCATACCCAGCTGGTTCTCTACTTTGTTCTTAAACTCTTTTAATTTTTCAAAGGTCTCGGATTTGCACTTCATAAGATACACATATCCGTATTTACTGAAATCATCAGTAAATGTAACAAAGTAGAAGTACCCACCTCTAGCATAGAACTCATGGGTCCACATACATCACTATGTATTATACCGAGAGATCATCAGCCCTTTCATTGAAACTAGTGAAAGGGATCTTTGTCATCTTGCTTAACAAACAAGATTCACATCTCTCAAATGATTCATTATCAAAAGAGTCCATTGGTCCATCTTTATGGAGCTTGGATATGTGTTTCTCATTTATATGACCCAAATGGCAATGTCAAAGGTACGTAGGGTTCTAGTCATTCGTTTTTAAACTTTTAGTATTTTATATATTATTGATCTGTTGGTCTAAGTTCAAAACATATAAAACATTAAACATTTGGGTTATACCATAACAAACATCATTCTTAAATATAGAACAACAATTGTTCTTAATAATAAAAGAAAATCCAATCATGTCCAAACATGAAATAGATATAATGTTTCTAGTTATGGAAGGAACATAATAACAATTATCAAGTAGTATTATAAGCACACTGGGCAATGAAAGACGGTAAACTCCTACGATGATAGCAGAAACTCTTGCTCCATTACTAACATGTAGGTCCACCTCTCCCTTACTCAGCAATCTTCTCCTTCCCAGTTTTGCACATTTATACAAATATGTGAATCACATCCGGTATCCAATACTCAAGATGAAGGGCAGAAAGGTTTATCTCTATAACATAGATAGTAGAAGCAAAAGCCATACCTCCCTTCATTTTGTGCAGACCCTCATTGTAAGGACAGTTCCTCCTCCAATGACCAGCCTTGCCACAGTGGTGGCATTTCCCTTCCTTTCCCAAGCCTTTCATTTTCAGTTCTGAAGTCTTGTGCTTAAGAGGTGACTTAGGTCCAACCTTCGTCTTCTTGAAGCCCTTGATGTTGCCCTTGCCTTTATACATCATCTGTACGGGGCTAGTAGGCTTGGTCTTCTTCATATTGATTTTGGCAGTTCTCAACATGCCTAGGAGCTCGGGTCGTGTCTTGTCTATTTCATTCATATTGTTGTTCAAGACAAACTGCTCGTAACTGTCTGACAATGATTGTAGGATCAGGTCTGTAGCCAACTCTTGTCCTAGAGGAAAGCCTAGTCATTCAAGGTTCTCTATATACCCAATCATTTTGAGTACGTTAGTCCCTACTAGGTCTCGAGCTCCCATCTTACACTGAAATAATGCCTTGGTGACATCAAACCTCTTTTAACGAGCTTGCCCTTGAAACATTTTCTTGAGATGCTCGTCAATTTCTTTGCTACCCATGTTCTCATGTTGTTTCTGAAGCTCATATTTCATGGTTTCCAGCATGAGGCATTCGACGACTAAGGATTCATCTTGATACTTCTTGTAAGCATCTTTATCAGATCGGGACGTATTCCCGGTGGGCTCTTAAGGGGATTCCACATCCAAAGCATAGAGCTTATGCTCTTGCCTGAGAATAATTCTCTAGTTTTTGTACCAGTCCAAATAGTTCATCCCACTCAGTTACTCCTTCTCAAGGATGGCTCAGAGGGATAGGGTGGAATGAGATTCACTTGCCATGGAAATTCTGCAAGAATTTAGCAAAGTAAAATTTAGTACTATATTTCAAAAAATAATTTTATTTCAATTCGGAATTTAATTAAAATCACTCTCACTATTTTAATCAAACTGATAACCCTTGATATCAATTTGGAGAGTTAAAGCGAGCAACTCTCTTAGTGGACAAGATTCGTATTTCACCAAGACTATGAGTCAGTTTCGGCTTTTCTCTCACAATGCAGTTATTTAGGTATGCAATGCTTGTCGATTCCATCATATGTGAATGCCAACCCTATGCCTATGGGCACTCGACCTTTGAGGTCAGCCAGTTAAGTTTGACCCGATGTCGACAGTGGAATTTCAAAATTATCCACTCAAACCCTTACCAAGATAGATTAATGTATCTTGCTTTGACAAGCCCACACTTCATTGATCGAGGCAGGAAGAGTGTCATCCATCGAAAGGCATCCGAATACTTAATATTACATAAGTGATTTTAGATAATCGATTGACATTTATAACACTTCTAAATTTCCAGATCTACATGCAATAGATTTAGCAACTTCTGAAATAGTGATCATTACATAACCTCCCTCTGATACCACTGTTGGATTTTTTATACGTCACAACTGTTAGGTATTGTATCCACAATAACAATGATTTGAAGAAGAGTCCAGTTAAGCTAAGTTGAATTGAGATTGTATTTGATGTGGTATTTTTAGTTATGTACTTGCATGTCTACATTGCTAAGTACACACCAATGTCAGGTTACAGTGGGTCAATAAACACATGACTATACAATATAATCCTTCATTGTGTAGAACAATGTGTTCACTCAAGTCTAATCTCTCTATTAGGGTGTACTTTTATGCCAAGTGCATGAGGAGGATCAAGGGAGAAGAAGAACTTGAATTCAGAAGAACGAAAATTTTGCCCAATTAAAAATTGTTGATTATTGTAAGGGATATTTCTCGAATTCGTCGAGTATACTCATTAATACTCGGAATTCGTCGTATATACTTACTAGCACTCGTCGAATTCATCATAAGTACTAGTGGTAGAATATCTAAAAAGTTGGAAAAATAGTTAAGTAGAATTCGTCGAGTAACATCAAGTATACTCGTCGAATTCGTCGAATGTATCAAACGATACTCGGCAAATTCGTCGAATATACATATCGATATATGTTGAATTCATCGAATCATCTCGATGCTACTTCTCTGGATTTTACTAAGCCAAATTCGTCGACTATCACAACGTCGAGTGCATCGACTGCATCGATGGCGACGAGTGCGTCGACTGCGTCGATGGCATCAAGTGCATTGAGTGAGTCGATGGAGTCGAGTGCGTCGGCAGCGTCGAATCAGCTACCCTATACTCGTCGAATTCGTTGAGTATACTAGCCGATACTCATCGAATTCATCGAGAATGACTTCAGCAAGGCGTCGTGTGGCAAGTTGGTTTGAACTAGATTTCTCTAAGTAAAATTCGTCGAATATCATTAATAGTTCGGCGAGTATACTCAACTATAGTCGACAAAAATAACTTAGGTTATTTTTTCTACTATTTTTCTAAACAGCGACTCAGGTTGAGCGACGACCATGCACAGTAATTTCGCAAGTCTCATTTTGGAATTTATTTATAGATGTTACTAATGAGGATGCCTATAAATACTTAGGGTGGATATTTCATCAACCCTAAACTTCCTAATCGCGCTAATTATCCAAAGATTTCAAATTGCAATATATTCCAAAAATGAAAATCGTCGGCTACCGTACTGTTCGCGACATCCGATCGGCCGGCGAAACAAAGTGCACGATTCGATCTTCATCTTCTAATTCGACTGGATCTTTGTTTTTTGAAGATCTGTACTCTTTCAGATATTGTCAAATTGAGATTCAGGATCTAAGTATTCAAAGCTTCCAGATTTGCCGTGTTCTCCAAGAATATTCAAGATCAACATTTTTCGAATAATGACAGATAGAAGACTGCTGATCTTGTAAAGATTGTGTGTCATTATTGTGTAGTATTCTTTTACATTTTTAGGAGATTTTCTCTCGGAGTTATCGATACATTTGTGGATCGAGTGGTAGATCCGTTTGTGGGTTGAGTCGTAGATCTGATTGTGGATTGAGTTGTAGGAGAGGTTGTTCTCCGAGTGGTAGGAGCGTCGTCTCTGAGTTGTAGGAGTTGCGTCTTCAAGGTTTAAGACTTGTTGAAATATGAGAAAGGTGAAGTAGCTGAATCTAGCCCTTCGTGGTAGATTGGCAAGGCGGGACAGTGGACGTACCCAATACGGTGAACCACTATAAATCTCTGTGTTCTGTGTGCTTGCATTTTTAAGTAATTTTTTATTCTGCGAAAAGACACAGACATCACCTATTCACCAACCTCTAGGCGATTTAGGTAGATGCTAGATACTTTTAATTGGTATCAGAGGTGTTAACCCCCCAGTCCACAACATCCTACGAGATGCCAAGACCCCCTTTCATTATCCGCGGACTCAATTAGGCAGTCCGCTCTATCCGGCAAAGCAGCAGCAATCAGCCACCAAGGATGATCCCCCAGTGGCGGACTCAACACTCTGCTCGCCCAGTCCGCCATGCCTTGGGATCTCTGGATTCTCTACGATGGCGGACGCAGTTTCCCGTCCGCCCACGCCGCCGTCCTCCAGCAGGATTGCGCCTAGTAGCAGCAGATGGAAACTCCAGCCCGCGAGCCCAGTCCGCCCCCCCTGCGCGGACTGGCATGTTCTTTCTTTTTGCTTCCCGTCACCATTACCAGGGTTCTCCTGTACCCCAGGCAGTCGGTTATTTTAGCCCTACCCGGTTGGGCAGGCCCCCCATCCTATAAATAAGGGGGAGGTGGTGCACCCAAGGCACATTGACTGGTGCCCAGGAGTGTTAAAGGTTGCGGACTCGAATCTCGTGCTTTGCGGTCTCCAGCTTGCTCAGATCTTGTCTTCCTTTTTCATTCACTTATAACCAAACCTTTATTCAATCAAGGAAAAGCATGTCGCAAGAGAGGCATTCAGGCCGCGACGGGCGAAGTCTGTTGTTGTTGTGGCTCACAGCCCTGCTGTGTTTTTGGTTCTCGTCTGCTTAGTAGATTGCTACTCGCAATCTCTCCTCTCCCTTCTTTTCCCTTGTGCTCGAACCATTAGCTGGTGGTGCTCGACCCCCTTTGCTTTTTCGTGCATCAACAGTTAACACGCGACCTTCAGATTCGAGTATCATTTCGAATACAGCGGACAGAAATGTCAGACCGCCGAGCCCGCTATTCAGATCGCTCCAGTTCTTCGGAGGATTCCCTCTGGGATGCAATCGAGCAAGCTTGCTTTGAGGCCGAGCAATCCCGCAGGCAGATTGACTAGCGTCTCGACACGATCAACCAAGCCCTGCTTGTATTAACCCAACATCTTGCTCCTCAGGCCGCAGCAGAACCAACGGATTCGCCAGTCCGCCAGACTCCAGCTCGCCGAACTCCGCTTCGGAAGTCGCCAGTCACTCCTAGAAATCCTGTCCAGCCCGCCGCCCCTCTGTGCCCTCAGGAGGAGCAGTTTGCCTCGTTCAAGAATTTTTTCAAAGAAGCTGCCAGGGGCACCCCTGCCTGCCAGCTCCATTTTGCTGACCGCCAGTCCGCCGAGCCCGCGGACTCCCCAGCTTCAGTCCGCCCCTTCTACCCTGCTAAGTTCGAGACTCCATCTCCCTTCGTTGATCGAATCCGATGGGAGTCTGCTCCAAATAACTTCAGGGAACCTCGCCTTCCATTCTATTCAGGGGAGACTGATCCAGTCTCCCACCTCCAAGCGTTTGAAGGGGCAGTTGCTCTGAGATGCCTCTCCGATGCTATCAAGTGCAAACTCTTGGTAACCAATCTCAAAGGTCAGGCGAGAGAGTGGTTCTATGAGATGCCTTCGGGCACAATCTCTTCCTTCGCTGAGCTCCACAGCGAATTGTTGCTGAGGTTTGCTACCTCAAAAAAGAGGAAAGATGGACCAGCCGCTCTCTTTGAAATCAAACAAAGGGACAACGAATCAGTTGCACGATTCGTTGATCGCTTTCAAAAAGAGATCCAAGGGGTAAGGAATGTGAACCCCGACTACTACAAGGTTGCCTTGATCCATGGCCTCCGGGAAGGCCCCTTGAAATTTAAAGCAACAACAAAGGCACCCGAGACATTCCAAGAGCTGATCGCCACGGTGAACCACTTTATAGAAGGCGAGAACGCCAATCCCACTTATGTTTCATCAGTGACAGCTAAGGCTGAAGGAAGGGATGCATCCAGGTCTTCTCACAACAAGCCCCCTCGCCCAGATTTCCAGCCTCCTTCTCAAAGAGGCCGGAATTTCCGCCATAAGAAACCTTTTCTCGGCCATCAACAGTTTCAGGATCAGAGATTGTCGTTGGCCGCCACTCCCACCATTCCTCTGCAAGCACTTCCCATCCTCCAGCAAGCAGCCCTGCCTGCTCCAAGCCGATGTGATACAAACCCCATGGAGGAAATTGTAAATCTGGATCTTGATGAAGTCATCCAGATCTTGCAAAAGAGATCAGAAGAAAAGAAATAAGGGCCTCAGAGAGAGTGGAGGCCAAGGAATAATGCGCACTTCTGCCAGTTCCACAAAGAGAAGGGCCACTTGACCGAGGATTGCAAGGCTCTTCGTCTGCTAATAGAGAAGCTGCTTGCCGAGGGCAATATTGACTTGAGAAATAAAGATTCATCTTCAAAGCCATCCACCTCCAAAGGCAAAGAAGTAGTTGAAACTTATCAGGAATGTGTGGAGGTCGAGGACGAAGGCCGTCTGGGGCCGATCAACGTCCCGATTGAGTGCTTTGAAGCAGATGACGAAGGGGTTCTGGGATGCCTCTTCTTTATCCATGGGGGAGCAGGAACCGAGTCTACTCAGAAGTCCTCAATCTGAAGGGTCACTCGAGCAGAGGTGGCCTCTTCTTCTTCCGTTGCTCCACCAAGTGAGATCATCACCTTTGGCCCAGCTGATCTACCCCAAACAGCAATTCCATTCGATGATACAGTGGTGATCAAGGCTGTTATTGGGGATTCCACAGTTGATAGGATTATCGTTGACACTGGAAGCTCAGTCAACTTGCTGTTCAAATAAACTTTTGAGGCCCTGAAGACTGGAAAGCCTCTGCTTTCTACCGAAGGGCCACTCTATGGCTTCTCAGGGGAGAGAAAAGAAGTGGAGGGGAGCGTCATCCTGCCTGTAAAACTTGGAGGGTCAACTAAGCAAGTTCTATTCATAGTGGTTGACACTCCCAGTAGCTATCATGCCATCTTCGGCAGGCCTTTATTAAACAAGTATCAAGCGGTGGTCTCAACTTACCACCTTGCAATCAAGTTCTTCGCTGATGGACGGATGTGCCAGGTCAGGAGTGACCCAAGGAGAGCAAGGGAGTGCTATGTCCGCACTATCAACATGGTTGATGCCAGTCCTTCCCTTGCTCCGGCAGCAACTGCAGAAGCCTCTCCAAATTCAGAAGCTGCTGCTGATAGCGGAGCTCACTTGGAACCTGCCCAGGTGACGCAAGGAGTCCCCATTGCTGAGGGGGAGGAGAGAAAGCTCTCCATCAACTCGGAGTTGCCTGAAGATCAAAAGGCCGAGCTGATCTCCTGCTTGTTGAGGAACCTAGATGTCTTTGTTTGGTCAGCAGAAGACATGCCAGGCGTGGATCCGGATGTTGTTTGCCACCACCTTAATGTTGATCCCAACTGCAAGCTTGTGCAACAGAAGAAGAGAGATATATCAACGAAGCTTGCTGAGCCAATAAGTGAGGAGGTCGCGAAGCTCCTCAAGGCCAATTTCATTAGTGAAATTCAATACCCAACATGGATATCTAATGTTGTAATGGTTAAAAAACCAGGAGGGAAGTGGCGCTTGTGTGTAGACTTTACAAAACTTAATAAAACATGCCCCAAAGATTGTTACCCCTTGCCTCGGATAGATTCTTTATTTGATTCCACGGTAGGGTACTCCTTTATGAGTTTCTTAGATGCATTTTCTGGTTATCACCAAATAAGAATGCATAAACCTGACGTTCCTCATACGTCGTTCATTACCAATGATGGTTGTTATTATTACCTTGTGATGCCCTTTGGGCTTAAAAATGCCGGTGCAACCTACCAATGGATGATGGACCGTGTGTTTAAGCAACAGAAAGGAAGAAACCTAAAAGTGTATGTAGACGACCTCTTGATTAAGAGTAGGTTGTTTTCGTTGCACTTGCAAGATCTAGCAGAGACGTTCGCTACTCTGTGTAGATATAAAATGAAGCTCAACCCATTGAAGTGCACCTTTGGGGCGAGTAAGGGGAAGTTCCTTGGTCATCTCCTTACTCCAGAGGGACTTGCCCCCAATTCGGATAAAGTAAAGGCCATTCTTGACATGCCTTCCCCCCGTTCACCTAAGGAAGTTCAGCAGTTAGGGGGGAGGTTAGCAGGTCTTGCGAGGTTCCTCTCTCGGGTTGGAGATAGGAGTGCTGCTTTCTTTTAAACTCTTCGAGGAGCATCCAAGTTCGAGTGGACAGAAGAATGTTCCCAGGCCTTTGAGCAGTTGAAGAAGCAACTGACTTCAACACCTCTGCTTCAGAGTCCCAGGCCAGGAGAGATGCTTTTCTTATACTTAGGAGTTGGCCCTGAGGCTGTCAGCTCTGTTCTTCTTCGAGAAGAAAGCAGGAAATAGTTCCCGATCTACTATGTTAGTCATATTCTGAAAAGCATCGAGACACGGTATCTGATTCTGGAGAAGTTAGCCTTGGCACTAGTCATGTTAGCTCGCAGTCTCCGTCCATATTTCCAAGCGCACTGGATTCAAGTTGTTACCGATCAACCTTTGAAAAATGTGTTGGAAAAACCGGAGCATTCTGACAGATTAGCCAAATGAGCAATAGAGTTAAGTGAATTTGAAATCTCTTATGTGCCCAAGACAGCCATCAAAGCTCAAGTTCTAGCAGACTTCCTGGTTGACACGCCACAGTCCAATTCTGGTCAAGCAGAAAGGTCACCTTTGGCTTGGACCATCTACGTTTATGGTGCCTCAGACATAAGTGCTTCTGGAGAAGGAGTGGTTCTCATTAACCCAAACGGCGTCAAACTGGAGCAGGCCATTAAGTTTTATTTTCCAGTAACCAATAACCAGGCCGAGTATGAAGCTTTGCTAGCAAGCTTGAGACTTGCAAGAGAACTCGGGATTGACCATGTTCATATCAAGACCGATTCTCTGGTAATGGCGTCGCTAGTCCTTGGAAAATTTGAGATAAGAGAGGCAATCTTGAAGAAATATCTTGCTCTTGTGAAAATAGAAGTCGGCAAGTTCAAGAGCTTTACCATTGAGCACATCTCTAGAACCGAAAATGAGGAGGCAGACGTTCTTGCTAAGTATGGGATGCTCTCAGGAGGAACAACTTCCGAGCTCTTCCGCCCGACAGTGGAGGAAGGAGAATTGATGCAAGTTGATCAATGTCCCTCCTGGATGGACCCATTCATTCTTTATCTGTCAACAGGAGATTTTCACCATTCAATCAAAGATCAGAAAAAGTTCAGAATAAAAGCAGCTCACTATTACTTAGTGGCAGGAATCCTCTACAGAAGAACATTCCTCTCTACCATGGCCAGATGTGCTTCAGAAAAATAAGCTCTCATTGTTTTACAGGAAGTTCATTCAGGAGAGTGTGGAAGTCACTCGGGAGCAAGAACTTTAGAAAGACGGATCCTGCGGCAGGGATATTTCTGGCCCACCATGAAGAGAGACTCTGAGGCTTACGCTAGAAAGTGTTTTCAATGCCAGAAGTTTGCTCCACTTCAACACCAAGCAGCTCAGTCACTTAGATCGATTGCAACTCCTTGGACCTTCGCAGTTTTGGGAATGGATCTCGTTGGTCCTTTTCCCATGGCAAGAGGACAACGACGTTTCATCATAGTGATGATCGACTACTTCAGCAAGTGGATCAAAGCAAAGGCATTGGCAAAGATAACAACTCAGGTCATCAAGAATTTCGTTTGGGGAGAGATTGTCTGCCGACATGGAATACCTATGGATATAATCACCGACAACGGGCCACAGTTCAGCAACGCAGAGATGATTGATTTTTGCAAGCAGGTCGGAACGGAACTGCGGTTTGCATCAGTCCATCATCCCAGGAGAAATGGCCAAGTTGAAGCAGCCAACAAACAAATCCTTAATTTGCTCAAGAAGAAAGTGCAGAATCTCAAGGGCAGCTAGGCTGATCAGCTTCCATCAGTCCTCTGGCCCCTTAGAACAACACCTTCATCCGCAACTGACGAGACTCAGTTCAAAATTTCTCATGGCTCAGATGCCCTCATTCCAGTTGAGTTTGAAGTCCCATCACCCAGAGTTCTGCTTGCAAGGCAAGGAATTGAGGACTGGCTTGAGCTGAATAATGAAGAAATGAGATTCAGCTTGGAACACATTGAGGAAATTAGAGACAAAGCATCAATAAGGCAGGAGGAGGTCAAAAGAAGGATGGCCCGTTATTTTGATCAGAACGTAAGGATCAAACACTTTCAAGTGGGAGATCTAGTTCTTAAGAAAGTTGACGCTGCTGTAAGACCTGGTTCAGTTGGAAAACTTAATCCGAACTGGGCCAGCCCCTTCATTGTCAAAGAAGCGTTAAAGAACGGTGCTTACCGCTTACAAACATACGAGGGAGAGGATATGCCATATACATGGAGCGGGGATAATCTTAAACGGTTCTATTCTTGAACCTTCTCTTTTCTATTCTTTGTATCCTCTTCAAGAACCATTATGAGTAAAAACTGCTTGCTAACGATTCTTCAAGTGTTTTATCTATTCAAGCATAACAATTGGCATGCTAAGAAAGAAAGATTCCAAAAACGGTTCCGTCCTTGAACTCTCTTCTTTCTTATGCTAGCTTTGCAAATGCTTTTCATTTACCAAAGGATTCATACTGACGCTTTTTTCTAGTGTTTTCTCTTTCTCTCCTAAACATCAATAACGGTTGCCTGATACCAGGAGACATCGCCGAGTTTAGCAAAACCTCCCCTAGAGCTGTTGTCATTAGCGTAACACCACAAAGACCACGTGTTGCGGGGAGATTTCGCACCGTGTAGTGGGAGCTTGCAGGCTCTAGTGCGTTAGGATTCTGAACTTCAGATCCCGGCTAGTACCTGACCCCACCTCTGCATTATGGAGGGACAGGGTGGGAGTTAAGCTCTACCATGCCGTATTAGGGATATCATTACAACTTTGATGATCGTGTGTGGAAAGTCCTGCCATGCGCACCTGCCCACCGATCATCTTAGCTTGTGACCCTCGAACACTCCATGGTACCCTCAAGCAGTGCCTGCAGGAGACCCAAAGCTTGGTTGATCTTGAGGAAAGTTATGACGCACCGGCCGTAAACTACTAAAAAGATCAACTTAGACTATACTCCAGGCAAGTGGGCAGAAGACCGTTCCGGCATGTCTGCATCTTGCTCTTCACAGGGAATCTATTTAGTGCGGACTGATTTTCTATGTCCGCACAGTTCGCCAGTTTTCCTTGGGTTGATCGTATAGCTTGTGGCTCGGTGTGAAAAGCAATGCCTACCGCACCTGCCCACCTGGTCGCAAGCTATAGGTCATTTCTTCTATTTAGTGCGGACTGATTTTCTGTATCCATGCTGTCCGCCAGTTTTCCTTTGGGTTGATCGTATAGCTTGTAGCCCGATGAGAAAAGCAATGCCTACCACACCTGCCAGCCTGGTCGCAAGCTATAGGTCATTTCTTCTATTTAGTGCGGACTGATTTTTTATATCCGCGCAGTCCGCCAGTTTTCCTTTGGGTTGATCGTATAGCTTGTGGCCCGATGAGAAAAGCAATGCCTGTCGCACCTGCCCACTTGGTTGCAAGCTATAGATCATTTCTATTAAAATATGCGCGAGCTGTGAAATTATATCCGCCCAGTCCGCCGAATTGTTTGCCATGCTTATTAAAGTTTAAAAAGATTAACAAAGAGAATTGCGGACTGCTATTGGAACTTGACAGAGCCCACCTGATATTTTCGTCTTCATTCTTACGACGAATAGTGGTCGGATTGATAAATGAAATTTCCTAATCGGCAAGTCGAAAAACTCATACAGTATGGATGATCTTTGTATCACACGGACTGCTACATGAAGATCGAACATAATCACTTTAAATGCAGAAAATAAAGAACATCGCAGGAGACAGATACCAGAATATCCTTTCTATTTGATCAAGAATTGTTACATCTTTTTATCTATTCGGCGGACTACAAACTTGAGTCCGCCGCATTTACAAAAGAAAAAAGCAAAAATACATTAGTCATCTTCAGCGGTCTTCTGTTTCTTTTCGGCAGGAGGTGCAGGGCTTAGGACTTCAACATCAACCTCCGGAGAATAGCCCTTCGAGCCGCTTCCACTGCTACTATCTGATCCAGTGCTTTTCGCGGACTCGCTATGCGAGCTCTTGTCAGCAGAGGAAGATGCAGAGGTGTCGGACTTGGCAGACTGTTCTCCGCCTTGCTGGCTTGAGCCAGTGTCGACAGCTATTGCCTTGACGCCTTGTTCTTCGCCTTCGCTTTCTTCTTCGCCTCCTTCTTCTACTTCTTCTTCTCCTTATTATTCGCCTCCCTCTTCCTCCTCGATGATAAAATCTTTAACCTTTGCAGCCCTCTCCATTGCTGCGACCTGCTCTTTTAACTCCGGAAAGAGCTCCAAGAAGGGAACGCCATCCACTCCCTCCTTTGCAAAGCCGCCGCGGACAAATCGCTCGATGGCGACCTCAACGGTTTCCTTCACAAAGGGGAGCATGGCGGCCTGGAAATTGTTATTCTCCAAGTCGTAGGCGACCTGCGCAAAACAAAGGACCAAACTTCAGTTCACGGCGAACTACAAATTAAGGCCGCTGCAAATTCAACTCACCCCAAGCTCTTCCTTTTGCTGAGTGACTTTCTTCCCTAACCGCGCATTTCTCTCCTTGAGCACATTGTTGTCTTCTTGAAGCTGCTCGTTCTGTCTAAGCAGGTCTCTGGCCAAGGAGGAGACAAAGTGGTTCGTCACCACACTGTTCGCACTAGCCTGGGAGGCTAGCAGGGGGAGATCGACAGCGGCCACCTTCTTTAGATCGCTCAAGTTGAGCTTTCCATAGAGGGCTGAAATCACAACATGAGCATGGCGAGTTATTCTCGAGCTTTTTCACGAAGGAAGTGCGGTCGACAAGCGAACATGCTTGTTCTTGTTATGCCAGTGGATCATCGGGTTCCCCCTAAGATCCTTCTGGAGGTTTCTGAAGCCTTGCATTGTAAAACTTTCAGAGGAGGAGTAGCCCGTCAAGGGATCCCCTTCTTCTTTCCGCTTCCTTGCAACCTCTTGTTTCTTTTCTCTTTGTGTAGGCGTAAATACGCTGGGCGTTTGTGTCAGGTTGGCGGGTACAGCCAAGGTCGCTGCAAAAACAGAAGAGTTAAACATAAAGGTCGCTGCAGATACAAAGCTTGAGTTCACAAAAGCTTACTTTCTTCGCGCGAAACGTCCGCCAAGCTCGCCAACAACGGAATGTAGTATTCGATATCAAGCCTGGCATCAGATAAGAATTTGACGATGGCGGACTCCATCTAGTCCAGCGGGACGCTCTTGAAAACAGAGTCCCCGCGCACTTGCGGATAAGTGTGCGCGAACCATAGGTCGCCTTCGAAGATTAAGAACCTGGAGGTCCAGTTGTGGATCTTATTTGGAAGGCCCACAACCTTCATTCCCCTGCAGTAAAAGTGGATTACTCCCTTTTAAGGGCGGCCTCCGGATGAGGTTATTGAGCGGACTGAGAACATCTTGCGAATGATGTTCATAGAGAAAGCGATCTTCTCAGACCACAAGTAAGAGATGAAGCTGCAAATAGTAGCAAGAGTGTTAGGCGCGAGCTGGCCCGGCACCATTCCATAATGTTCAAAAATTTAAGCGAGCTCCCATAATAGCGGAAATTTGAATCCGCTATCAAAGTGATCAATAGGTATGGCGATCTGAGTCGCTGTTGAAAAATTTAGTCTTTCTTCATGAGCTGGAAGGCGGACGAACAAGTTTGAGTTCGCCATCTTATTCTCTACAAAAGCCTCAAGATCGGCCTCTGTCAAAGTGCACTTTCGGTGGTCGGCGGCGTGGAAAGCAACTGCAGCATCAGTCCTGGCGGACACCATTTTGGCAGGCCGCAGGGTCTTCAGCTTCAACTGTTTTCCTGCATAGAAGAAGCGGCAGGGCCATATTTATAGTAGTTGGGCCTGACAACTTTTTGGGCCAGACCGCACAGCTCGCCTTTTCAGTCCGCATAGTCCGCAAAAAATTCAATTATTCACAGCAAAAATTAAAAATAACGTGGACACAAACTTAAATTCGCATGCCAAGCAAAGTTCAAAGCACAAATTAAGGCGGACGCAGTTTCAGTCCGCCCAGCTCGCGACATTTCCCACCTGCAGACAAGTAAAATTATGAGAAGCGGACATAACATTCTCACCGTTCGCCGCAGATCACACCAAAAATAAGCAACATAATTTGCGGATATGTTATTCAGTCCGCATAAAGCACAGTACAGTTCATTGCAATCCACAACATGGGATATTGTTTAAAACACATAATTATACATCAACCAAATTAAAATAGTTCGTCGTTTCGCGGACTCAGCGGTCTTTGGTCTCAGTCCGCGTTGGCCTTTCCGTCCTATCTCTGCACAAGTGTGCAGCTTGGTCACTTATTTGTAAAATCTCGCTATACAGGCGGCAGATGTGATGATGAATGATGTTAATAGTCCGGTGCATGTGGGCAGCCTCCCGATTTACCCGGCTAAGGGGAACCATTGGCTCCATTGCCGGCCTCGGCTCCTCGTCCGCGGCCTGTTGACCACCGCCTGCTGGTGCTGCGACCTCCGGAGCAACGCGATCTGGCAATCGCGACCTTTGCTCAGCAGCCCGCTTCCCTTTTTCTTCCCGCGCCGACGCCAAGTGCTTGCCCTTGTAGAAGCGGACATCATCAGCAAGCCATTTCTTCTCTCTATCGGACCTCTCCAGCGCCCTCGAGATGCTGGCGATCTGGTCCTTTAGGGCTTTCTCGCGCTCCACGGATGCTTCTCGCGCTCTTCTGCCTTCTTTAACTCCGTTTTAATGTTCTGAATTTCAGCTTGAAGTTTCCTTTCTAACTCTCTGATATCACTCAGGAGGGGCTGCTCATCTCTTGCGGATTCCTCATGCGAGACCGCATCGACACCAGTACTCGGCGTAACCACAATCTCCCCACTCTCGACAGAGCCTGGTGGGGACTTTCTACCTACAATAAATAAAGTCAACTTCACATTCAAAAACAGTCCGCGGCGGACTCAAAGATAGGATAAAAGATCACATTTGGACATAGCAGCAGCGAGTTGCCGACTATCGAAGATGATAGGCCGCCTTTCCCGCTCCGGGTCGAAGGCGCTTAACCGCTTCTTCCATTCACGATGAACTTTAGCTCTTTGCTCAGCAGCAGAACTTTTTGAAACAACAATGTCGTCAGTTTCAGTGATGATCTTGATTGGTCTCGACTTCCGCGACAGCGACCTGTAAAGCCACTGACGCTTAAAATATTTAGGCGCCGGTTGAAGATTACCTGTCCGCAATAGCTCTGCGGCAGTCCACAGATCCTCAACATTCTTGTCCGCTGCGGCCTGCTTCGAGGCCGCCTCCACCACAACTACATGAGCGGCAATTTGTTTCTTCTTCTCTTCTATCTTCTCCTCCAGTCTCTCCCTCTCTTGTTCCTCAGCAGCGGATAAAGAGGGGAGTTCGCCGCCCTTATCCCCAAGGATTTCCACCTCAGCTTGCTGCAGTACACCCAGCAAGGATTTGTTGATTAGATCAAGTTGATCAATGTCTATAGAATCTAGTATCTCATGCGTGGATAAACTGACCGTGGAGAGGGAATTGTCCCCCTGGATTTGGGTGTCCAGTATAATCAAGTCGCTGTCGGGAACTTCTTTCTCGTACGGTCTGTGCTGTAAGTCTGCATCTCCAGTCCGCTTGGAGATATTCTTCTCTTTCATCACGCGCAACTTCTTTTCGACCCGCTCAGCCACGGTCGACCCGTCCCTCTTCCTCTTCTTTCTAGCAGCTCTCTTCTCGGTAGAGTCCGCGACAGCCTCTCCTAAATCGGGCTGGCTCTCGTGGACTGTCTCAAGGTTCGCAGCGATCAATGCCTTTGAAGGCGCAACCTCTACTCCAGCAGTCCGCATATCATCATCAAGGTTAACGATGGGCACCTGGGCATTGTGGGAAGATATTTCGGCCTCATTGTGTTCGCCAATAGTGTCCGCCGAATTCGCAGTTTTCTGGGAAGGGGCGGTGTCCGACAGAGTTAATAACTTCTCACTTCTTAGTGGCTGTTCAACATCAGGAACTGCGACATCCTTCTCGCGCACAGATATATCAGTGCGGCGGACTACTTTCTCAGCAGGCTTCTGGCCATGGGAACTTTCTCCAATAGAGCGGACAAGATCCCCTCTCGTCGTTCTCTTTATTATTTTTTTAGTCTTCATAGGCGTTAGTGCCTTCTCGCCTTTTGCAGTGAGGCTAGTGAAGAAAGCGCCGAGCCTTGCCATGCCGGACTGCAAAGTGGAGACCGCAAGTGGTGAATAGCGCCCCGTGTCGATCAGAATTTCTAACAGTTCCAGGCCCTCCAGCGATATTTATAGCGCTGGCAACATTAATGAGGCTTGCAGACTCGGCGGTTAAGAAAACATTTTCGAAGTTTTCCGGAAACTTAAAAATGTGCGGGGATTATGTTAACCCCCCAGTCCACAACATCCTACGAGATGCCAAGACCCCCTTTCATTATCCACGGACTCAATTAGGCAGTCCGCTCTATCCGGCAAGCAGCAGCAATCGGCTACCAAGGATGATCCCCTAGTGGCAGACTCAACACTCTGCTCGCCTAGTCCGCAATGCCTTGGGATCTCTGGATTCTCTACGACGGTGGACGCAGTGTCCCGTCCGCCCAGGCCGCCATCCTCCAGCAGGATTTCACCTAGTAGCAGCAGATGGAAGCTCCAGCCCGCGAGCCCAGTCCGCCCCTCCTGCGCGGACTGGCGTGTTCTTTCTTTTTGCTTCCCGTCACCGCTGCCCGGTTCTCTTGTACCCCGAGAAGTCGGTTATTTTAGCCCTGCCCGGTTGGGCAGGACCCCATCCTATAAATAGGGGGGAGGTGGTGCACCCAAGGCACGTTGACTCGTGCCCAGGAGCCTACTTGTTAAAGGCTGTGGGCTCGAATCTCATGCTTTGCGGACTCCAGCTTGCTCAGCTCTTGTCTTCCTTTTTCATTCACTTGTAACCAAACCTTTCTTCAATCAAGGAAAAGCCCGTCGCAAGAGAGGCATTCAGGCCGCAACGGGCGAAGTCTGTTGTTGCCGTGGCTCATGGCCCTGCTGTGTTTCTGGCTCTCGTCTGCTTAGTAGATTGCTACTCGCAGTCTCTCCTCTCCCTTCTTTTCCCTTGTGCTCGAATCGTTAGCTGGTGGTGCTCGACCCCCTTTGCTTTTTCGTGCATCAACCGTTTTGTTCGATATGAGGATAACATCTTGAACATGATTCCTTATCTAGCGTCAAGAGATTCGGCTCAGTAGCCATGGAGAGAAGCAAGGGCATGTCTTCTATGAAGTTGCCCGTTTGCACCAAAGAGAACTTTCCCATTTGGAAAGAACGAGTCGGATTCTTCATGGAAGCATCATATCCGAGGATTTTTCGAATTATGGAAGAAGGTCCTCATGTTTCGAAATAAGACTCTGCCATGAATCCAGCAATCATGATTACTAAGGAGATGTTGGACTTAACTAAGGATGAAATTGCCTTGGTCTCCCTAGATAAGAAGGCGAAGAACATTATTGCGAGCGTAGTGGACAATTCTATGCTTCAAAATTTATTCCACTGCAAATCTGCCAAGGAAATGTGGGACTGCCTTGTAGTTCTGATGGAAGGAACAGAAGATATTAGAGACGATCGCAGATCATTGCTGAATCAGGAGTATAAATCATTCAAGCAGGGACCAAATGACACCATTGAAAGATATGGTACCTAAACACCTAGAGGGGGGGGGGTGAATAGGTGACCTAAACCTTTTTAAAAACTTTGTTGGCAGCACAACAATTATTTCTCAGATTACTACAGCTAACAGCAATTACAGAAATCAAACAGTCAATTCACAGCACAGCACAGCACAGAAGACACACTAATTTTATAGTGGTTCCCCAATCTTTGGGTACATCCACTTTCCCCCTTCGCCTATCTAGTAGTGTACTAGATTCGGCCAAACTTCTCCACTAACTCAGAACCAAACTAGGTTCCTACCTCAGGCCCAAAGCCTTACACTCAGCCAAAAGGCCTACACTCAGCCACCCAGGCCTACACTCAGCCAATTAAGGCCTACACTCAGAGTTCTTCAACTCCTACACTCAGGCAACAAGCCCTACCCTCAGCCTTTATAAAATAGGCTTACAATCACTCAGATCCAATGGATCTTACAAGATGTAATTGAAATAAAATTGCTAACTCTACAACTCAGAAAAGATGAGAGGAGTTGAGAGTTTCTTGAAGAGTTCTTGGAAGAACTCAGCTTGATCCAAACTGACTTAGCTTTCTTCAAAGCTTCTTGAGTAGAACTGAATTAGTCTGAATCTTCTGCTTCTTGAAATCCAGATGACTCTGAATTCTTCTTCTCAGCCTTAGTTCCAAAGACTGAATTCTTGGATGGAGCTCTCTCTCTCCAACTTCTTAGATCTGCAGTTGGACTGCCTGATCTTCTTGTGTTGATCCTCAGTGTATCACTTCTTGATTTAATCTGATCAACCACTTCAGTTATTCTCACAACATGTAATGATAATGAACAACCTTCTATATTTTTCTGTAAACTATGGGGGCCTATTTATAGGCTTCCTTCATGGTAACCGGCTGGTCCGGTTCATAACAGACTTCTGACTTCTCTGACAGTTGATGTAGACCGGCTGGATCGGCAGCTGTCATGTCAACCAGTCACTTCTTGAAATTCTCTAACTGTCAGATAGTGTCGAGACTTTCTGTTCTTAAGTGTCGACACTTATAGACTAAGTGTCGACACAAGTAGTGTAAGTGTCGACACAAGTCTACAAGGTGTCGACACAATTCCTTGTATGTCTCGACACAGATACTTCTGCATGTGTCGACACTGAAATTGAGTGTCGACACAAGTACTTGTTCTTCATTCTTTAACTGTATTCTTCTAAGTGTCGACACATCTCCTTTGTGTCGACACATCTTCATGTGTTGAAACTGTCAAGTGTCGACACAGCTTCTTGGTGTCGACACAAGTCTTCAAATTTGTTCCTTCAGCTGAGTGTCGACACATTCCCTTAGTGTCGACACTTGTACTTAGAATATTTTGTAAACTTTTCTGTTCTCTGCTAAGTGTCGACACAGCTCCTTGTGTCGACACTTTCTTCAAGTGTAGAGTCTTCAACTAAGTGTCGACACATTGTGCTGAGTGTCGACACTTTCTTCAAGTGTTGACTCTCCTGCATAGTGTCGACACATTGTGTTGAGTGTCGACACTTGTACTTAGATTCTGCAGACGTTTGCTGAGTGTCGACACTTACTTCAAGTGTCGACACTTTCTGGTGTTGACTCAGCTCTTCTAGGTGTCGACACTTCTGCTAAGTGTCGACACAGCTTTTCTGCATTCTTCTACACTGAGTGTCGACACAGCTCCAAGTGTCGACACTTTCTGACTGGTGTCGACTCTTCTTCCCAGGTGTCGACACAATGACTCCAAGTGTCGACACTGCTTGTCTAGGTGTCGACACAAGCTTTCTCAAGTGTCGACACTTTCCCTCTGGGTGTCGACACATGGACTTAGAATTTTTAGCTTCAGTCCAGTGTATTCCTAACCTGCACAAGTAACTCAAACAAACATCAAATACACTATGATGCATATCATTGAGTTAGATGAGGCTTCTTCAAATCAGGTACATTTGACCAATGTACCCAACAATCTCCCCCTATTTGGAGAAGTCATAACCCTTAGTCAATGATATACATCACTCATAATTAAAAATTATAAAATGAAGTAAAACAGATATATGACAACAGAGTTAAACTTAAACATGTAATAAAGCACACATGTATACTCATACAACATTGCAGAACAATTAAGAAACATACATATTTCAGAACAATCATACTATATTTATCATATACTGTTCCAATATTGTTCCTTATACATTTTCAATGAAGTACTACAATGTTTTTCACTTAACAGATTACAACAAGCATCAAGTTAATTCCTAATCTATTTCTGATCAGGTTCTTTAATAACAATTCCTTTTCCAGCTTTAACTTGAGCTTTTACAGCAGCAGCAGCAGCAGCAGGCTCAGCTTCAGCAGTCTTCTTCCCTTTGGAGTCCTTCTTCTTCTGTTCTTCAGCCTTGATCTTTTGCCTTTCAAAATAATGATAGGGCTTAGGAAAGTACTTGCTAGGCTCCACAGCTGTTGGAGGTAGCTTTCCTAACTTAGCCTTCCTTCTATGTTGGACAATGGCTTCCTGCCTACTCTCATGTTTCCTCCATTCAGCCTCTGAGAACCACTTGTTCCTCTCATGGGCATTGTCCTTGGCTGCTTTCCATGCAGTGAGAATGATGTTCCTAGAAGTAGGGCTCCACTGTTCAAAATCTGGTTTTTGTTCAGCAAGTTCCCTGAACTTCTTCTTTGATAGCCTAGTCTCTTCTTCTTTGTCCAAAGCCTCTTGCATAGCAGCTGTGATAGGTTGAACAACCTTTTCCAGAATAATATTAGGCTTACCAGCAGTTGGACTATACATTGTGCTTATATCTGCATGAATCATTTCAAAATCTGGAGGTGGATAGATTACATCAGCCACTGCCTGTTGCTCACCTCCAAGATATGTTCCTTGAATACCAGATTCAGCTACTTCATTGTCATCACACAGGGGAGGATATCCAAGTGTAGCCCTGATGGAATTTGAAATCCATTTTGCATGCTCAGAACTGGCCTTGACTAACACTCTCTCCCCCTTTATGACTTCTTGGGCTACATGATCTCTCACATCATCTTTCTGGAACCTTATTTGGCTGTCCAAATATCTTATGCCCTCTTTAAAGAAAGGTCTTAGCTTGGTAAGCTGTTCAGAAATGACCTTCTAGGAGTCCTTGATGGCAGTCTTGACAGCAGTTAGTTCAGCTTGAAAGAGTTTATCAAAATCAGCTTTGGCAGCAGCAGAGGAGGTTGATGGTTCATCAGACTTTTTCTTGAGTTCAGTGACTATGGCATTGTGAGATGCAGTCAAGTTATCATTCATTCTGAGTTGATTCTCCAGCACATAGCCTTGCTTTAGTGCTATATCTTCTACTTTCTCTTTGATTGTTTCTTGATGTTTAGCCAGATAGACCACTGCATGAGCACCCTTTGTAAAACAATCAGTCATTTCCTTTTTATTAAGGTTCATTTCAAACCTTATTGACTTGATTTCCTGTCCCAGATCAGATTGTAGTGCCTTGTGCCCTTCATCAACATAAGTTTCTAAAGCCTTCCTTTGTTCATCCATCTTGAGTTGCATGGCAAGCAGTAGAGCACTGTAATCAGTGGATGGAGCTTGTTGAACTAAGGAATGTTGTGCAACAGTTTGGAGAGCCTTCTTGTAGCTCTGGCTCCTTCTTTTGAAAACAAAGAACTTCTTTTTCTTAGCTTGCTCAGCTTCATCATCTTCAGATTCAGATGTACTGGCAATATCCACCCTATCCTGAGGGCTGGATGGTTTTTCAGTGTGCACATCTTGTGCCTTCTCAGTATCTAGCCTTATAGGCTCTACTTGAATATCCAAATTCTCCCCCTCAGCAGTAGCATCCTTCATTGTATCAGCAGCATTCTTTTCCATATCAAAATCTTCTTGATCTAAATTCAGAAATAGATCTTCCATTGTGTATTCTGCTGGAGATTGTGCAGGAGATGTACTTGGTTCTTCAACCACTTTATCAGGTATCACAACAGATGTGTTTGGAAGAACAACATCTGGTTCTTGGTTTGCTGGCTGATTTTGCTGATGGTCATCAGACAAATCAGAATTTATTATAGAAAAATTCAAAGTAGTAAGGTCAACAAGTACCTCTTGAATGAGGAGGGTGGCTTGCTCACTCTCCAGTGTAGATGGTTCTGCTACACCTGGAAGCTCCCCCTGGATGTCAGCTGGCTCCTGAGGAGCAGGTGACTTTTCTGCAGTCTTATCCATTGGACTATCAGGAGTGAAGACCACATGTTCTTCACTGCCTGAGCTGCTGGAGGACTCTTGAGGCACAGCAGCAGTCTTCCTCTTCTTCCTGGGAGGAGAGTCTTTCTTCTGAATTTGTTTCTCTGGAGTAGGAACTTCCTTGGATAACACCCTTTCCCATCTAGAGAATATTCTTGAGTCCATCTTCCTCATATGATTGATCTTAGTTCCTGCAGCAGTGCTCATTACCTCTGGAATTGATCCAGCCAGGTAGAGACTTAGTATCCTGCCCAGATTGGGCTTCTTCAGGCTTTCCTTCACTTTTTCATAAACCACCATTGACCAGTCTGTTTTCAGATTGAAGATGATTCTGGTCATGACTTCAAACATGGAGGCAGACACCCTGTCATGTCCTCCTGGCTTGCTCAGTATTACCTTGCCCACTATTTCTGACAAGAACTTGCCTTGATTATTCATACCTTTTCTGTTAAAGACTGATCCCACCTTCATCTTTGGATCCAGTCCACACCAAGTAAGAGCTTCCCTGGTCTTAGAAGCAGTTACTTCCTCTTCATCTTGAACTTTAGGTAGCTGAAGTACCTTTCTTAAAGACTTGGGTGAAATCTTGACCTTGGTGCCATGCACCCTTGACTTAATTCTGTAGCCTGAGTCATCTACAACGCGCCAGTAAGGAATTCAATGACTTCCTTCTTCCATATCTTCGTTGGTTCTGAAACCAAGAACTCCAATCCTGAATTGGCAATTAGGGTTATCACTGATTTGATTTCTTGTTCGCAGTCGTCGAATGCGCCACGCACCAGTTCATATCCTTCGTTAACGTTCTCTTCCAGCTTGGGAGCCATTAGGGTTTGAAGATTTAGTCTTGAGATGAGAGAAATGTCGACACAAGAGTTTAGGTCTCGAAACTTTGAAAGCGTGTCGACAATCAAAGACAGAACCCTATTTATACCTTTCTAGTTTGAAGACGAACAGGCGGGATGGAATCCTAAAGATGTGTCGACACTGGCAATAAGTGTCGACACTGACTTATAATGGTCTCGACACTTATGTGTCGACACAAGTTTAGTCAACAGATTTTATGTGTCGACACTTGGTTAAGTGTCGACACCACTATACTCGACATGTTGTCGAGACTTTACTTAGAAAAATTCTGAGTAAAACTTAAGTGTCGACACCTTATTTGATGTGTCGACACCTACTCGACATGTGTCGACACTAACATTCTGAAGTGTCGACACCAACTTCCTAGATGTGTCGACACTATTTTCCTGAAGTGTCGACACTTACTATTACTGTGTCGACATAGACTTGTCTATGTGTCGACACCTTTTTACTTAGCCAATTTTTGTTCTGTATACTTAGTCTAAGTTTATCATACCTAGTTCAATTTTGAACCTATTAAACTTAGCTTCTTCTAAGGGCTTAGTAAACATATCAGCTATCTGATTATCAGTTTTAACATATTCAAGTGCAATATCATTTCTTTCTACATGCTCCCTAAGAAAGTGATATTTTATCTCAATATGTTTAGTTCTACTATGTGATACAGGGTTATTAGCTATGGAAATAGCACTTGTAGAATCACAATAAAGTGGAGTTCTACTTACCTGACATCCATAGTCTTCTAGCTGATGTTGAATCCACAGAAGTTGAGCACAGCAACTTCCTGCAGCTACATACTCTGACTCAGCTGTGGAAATGGCCACACTGGTTTGCTTCTTACTACTCCATGAAATGAGTCTTCCACCTAGGAATTGACAGGATCCAGTAGTGCTCTTTCTATCTTCTTTGCATCCTGCAAAGTCTGCATCTGAATAGCCTGTTAGATCAAAATCTCCATTCCTAGGGTACCAGAGGCCTAGATAAGGTGTGCCCTTTAGATATCTCAAGATTCTCTTGACTGCAGTCAAGTGAGACTCTTTGGGGCAGGCTTGATACCTGGCACAAACACATGTAGCATACATAATGTCAGGCCTACTTGCAGTCAAGTATAGAAGAGAGCCAACTATCCCTCTATACAAGGTTTCATCTACAGGTTTCCCTGCATCATCCTTGCTTAGAGACATACTTGACCCCATAGGAGTCTTCATGGTACTGGATGAATCCATACCATATTTCCTTATGAGTTCTAGGGTGAACTTTGACTGACATATGGACAACCCACTTTCAGTCTGTTTAACTTGGAGACCCAAGAAAAACTTCAGCTCTCCCATACTACTCATCTCAAATTGACTTTGCATAAGCTTTGCAAACTTTTTGCAAAGGCTACTTTCAGTAGACCCAAATATAATGTCATCTACATATATTTGGACAAGTATTACTTTGCCTCTAGATTCCCTAAGGAATAGAGTCTTATCTATTTTCCCCCTTGTGAACTTGTTCTCAATGAGGAAACTAGATAGGGTTTCATACCAAGCTCTAGGAGCTTGCTTTAACCCATACAATGCTTTCCTAAGTCTATAGACATAATGTGGAAGAGTAGGATCAACAAAACCTGAAGGCTGCTCCACATATACTTCTTCTTTTAAATTACCATTAAGGAATGCTGACTTCACATCCATTTGGTATACTTTGAATCCTTGGTAGGTTGCATAGGCCAAGAACATCCTTATGGCTTCCAGTCTGGCTACTGGAGCAAAGGTTTGATCAAAATCAATACCTTCTTCTTGCCTATATCCTTTTGCAACCAGTCTTGCCTTATTCTTAATGATGACACCTTGTTCATCTAACTTGTTCCTGTAGATCCACTTTGTTCCTATCACATTGTGATCTTTAGGCTTAGGAACCAGATCCCACACCTTGCATCTTTTGAACTGATTCAGCTCCTCCTGCATTGCTTCAGTCCACTGTGGATCTTGTATAGCTTCTTCAAATTTCTTTGGTTCTATTTGAGACAGAAAACTTGAATATACTACAGCATTCTGATTTCTGCTCCTTGTCTGAACACCTTGTCTTGGATCTCCAATGATCAGCTCTACTGGATGATCTCTTAGATGCCTGTTGGCTGGAGGCATCCTTACTTCTGGTTGAACTTCTTCAGCATCTTCATCAAGCTGAGTTCCTTGTACTTCTACAGCTCCTGGTACATGTAGTTCTCCCCCTGGACATAAGCCATCTTCTTCTACTTGCTGTCTTGCAGCAGGTACATCTTCTATGGTTAGCTTGTCCATCTTCTTAGTAAGACCCGAGGGGCTGCACACACTACTAGACAACTCATTGTTAATTAGTTGTGACTCATCAAAAACTACATGCACAGACTCCTCTACAACTTGTGTAGTCAAGTTGTAGACTCTATAAGCCTTACTATTATTGCTGTACCCAACAAACACTCCCTCTTGGGACTTGGCAGCAAACTTAGTTAAGTAAGACTTCCCATTGTTAAGTATGAAGCATTTACAACCAAAGATCCTAAAATAGGACAGATTTGGTTTCCTGCCTTTCACTACTTCATAGGGGGTCTTGTTTAACCTTTTAGTGATGGTAGCCCTATTTATCACATGGCATGCAGTGTTAACTGCTTCAGCCCAGAAATATTCTGGCAGTGATGAATCACTTAATAGGGTTCTACCAGCCTCTATCAAGGTTCTATTTTTCCTTTCAGCAATGCCATTTTGCTGAGGTGTTCTAGGTGAAGAGAATTCTTGAAATATCCCATAGTCTTCACACAGCTTTGTCATGCTTTCAGACTGAAACTCTGTACCATGGTCACTTCTAATTTTGACCACTGTACAGTTCAATTCATTCTGAATTTGCTTAACAAAACTATAGAAGACACTAGGTGTTTCAGATTTCTGCTTTAAGAAGAACACCCAGGAAAACCTTGAGTAGTCATCAACAACTACAAAGGTGTAGACCTTCCTACCTAAGCTGTGAACTGGCATTGGACCAAATAGATCCATATGCAAGAGGTATAAACACCTCACAGCATCTTTGTTGTCTAAGCTTCTAAAGGTGGATTTAGTCTGCTTGCCCTTTTGACAAGCTGAGCAAATGCCATCTTTGACACACTTAACTTGAGGACCATTCCTCACTAACTCTTTACTAAAGAGTTTGCCAATAGTCTTGTAATTAAGATGAGCAAGCCTCTTGTGCCATTTGACACATTGAGAGACTGTCTCATCAGCTACAAGACAGACTGGAGAACAATTGTTCTCAACCATAATGTCTAAGCAGTAGACATTTCTCTTTCTATATCCAGTCAAAATGATCTCTTGATCACTTGACCTCTTGATATGACAACCATTTTTAACAAATGAGATGTCATACCCTACATCACTTAATTGACTTATACTAATGAGGTTATGTTTCAAACCTTTAACATAAGCCACTTGAGTAATGGTAACAAGGTTAGAAGAAATGTTACCAAACCCTTTGATGATTCCTTTTTCAGAACCACCAAAGGTCACCTTTGGACCATTTTTGATTGGGATGTAGTCCTTCAGTAGTCCCCTAGTTCCAGTCATGTGTCTGGAACATCCACTATCCAAGTACCATGTAGGGGTATGGCCACTTGGATTCACCTGCAAAACAAATTAATGAACCTTAGAACCCAAAGTAAACTTGGGTCCTTGGTGATTGTTAGTTTGCAATTTGACATAGCTACCTGCTGGCTTTCCAACAGGTAACTTGCTACTCAACTTGGCACTGGCATTGTGCCAACAATCCAAGGCAAAGTGGCCAACCTTGCCACAACACCAGCATTCAAACTTGTTGTACCTTTGCTTAGGTACAACCTTTGCTGTCTTGACCACAGCAGCCTTGTTGAATGTTGGGGCTTTGCCCTTGGACTTGGACTGATCCTGAACAGTCCTCACAGGCTTAACAAAACCCAATCCAGCCTTTCCTTTATGATGAACAAATTCATCAATCAAGGGTAGCACTGATTTAGGTTTTGAAAACCTAGCAACTAGCTCTTTTTCCTTCTGGAGATTGATCTCCAGCAACTTAATTTGATCATTTTTAAATGTAATAGTACCCATCTGAATCACAGTAATGTGTTTCAGCCTGGCTACTTCATTCAGTTTTTGATCATACTCCTTCTCAAAATCTGTTGCAGCTGCCTTGAGATCAGCAATCTCCTTTGCCTGACTTTTGGCTAGGATCTTGCTTTTCTTATAGGCTTGCAACAGTACTTGGTATTCATCTAAGAGCTGATGAATATCTCCCTCAGATTCAGAATCACTTCCATCACTTGATGAAGATGATTCTGACTCTGAACTAGAACTGGAATCAGAACTTGGAGTTGGACTTTGTACCTGACTAGGTCCTGGCTGCTCCAGGATTTTGGTACTTTCAGTCAATGCCATTAGTCCTTGGCACTGAACCTCTTCTTGTTCATAGATTGATTCCATGATCTGCATAAACTCTTCTTCTTCTTCAGCAAATAGCCCTATATAGGCTTCAGCATCTGTCTCAGTGTCTGAAGAAGAAATATCTGAAAGAGTCTTCTCATTCTTTGCAACAAAGGACTTCTCCTTCTTTCCTTTGAAGTGAGTCTTTTTTTTGTCACTGGATTCTTTCCTTCTTTCAGGACAATCTGCAATTACATGACCCTGTCTATTGCAGCAGTAACACACAATCTTAGACCCAGTTGCCTTGCTAGTCTTTGTCCTTTGCTTGTCCTTCTTTGAAGGCTTCTTCTCCTGATACTGAACTTCTTTCCCTTTTGAAAAAGAAGGTCTGGACTTCCACTGTTTCTTCTTCAGGAATTTCTGAAAATGTCTGGTAAATGCAGCAAAGTCTTCATCACTTTCACTGCTTGTAGATTTAGTGCTAACAGACTCATCAGATTCTGATTCAACTACCTCTGGAGGAGGAGTTGATGACTTAGTCCTGTTCTTTCTAGGTACTTCTGACTTAAAGGCAACAGTCCTTTCCCTGTGTTCAGTCCTTGTTGACTTTTCCTCCTCTTTTCTTACTGACAATTGCATCTCATAAGATAACAACTTGCCAAACAGTGTGGGAGGAGGAATTTCTCCCAACTTTGCCATTTCTCTGATGGCACAGATCTTAGTGTCCCAATCTTTGGTTAGGGACCTCAAGAACTTATCATTCAATTCATAGTTTGTGAACTCCTTCCATAGGACATGAGTTCATTAACAATTCTGTAGAACTTTTTGTAGCATTCAGTGATGCTATCTCCTCTTCCTTGCCTAAAGCTCTCATATTCTTGATTAAGCAAGGATTTCCTATCTTGTCTTACTTCTTCAGAACCTTCCATGTAGACAATGAGGGTATCCCACATTTCTTTTGCTGTTTTACAGTGAATAAGGTTCTGGAAGGTGGCATCATCAATTGCACTAACTATGATGTTCTGTGCCCTTTTGTCCATTGTAGCTAGGACAATCTCATCCTTGGTCATCTCAGAAAAATCCTTTGGAGTTCTCTGTGTGGCATCCAAGACTGAAATCTTCATGGGCACATAAGGCCCTTCCTTGACTGTGATGTAGATCCTAGGGTCAGAGGCCTCCATGAACAGCCTTACCCTTTCTTTCCAGATTCCAAAAATCTCCTTTCTGCAAATGGGCAGTTTCATTGAACCCAATTCCTTGTGATTCTCTGAAGACCCCATGTTTCTTGATTTTCTTGAAACTGTTTCCTGACTTATACTGAATCTGCCAAACTGGATCTCCTCAGACAGTTAGTCCTTTTTGAGAACCTCGCTTTGATACCACTTGAAAGATATGGTACCTAAACACCTAGAGGGGGGGGGGGGTGAATAGGTGACCTAAACCTTTTTAAAAACTTTGTTGGCAGCACAACAATTATTTCACAGATTATTACAGCTAACAGCAATTACAGAAATCAAACAGTCAATTCACAGCACAGCACAGCACAGAAGACACACTAATTTTATAGTGGTTCCCCAATCTTTGGGTACATCCACTTTCCCCCTTCGCCTATCTAGCAGTGTACTAGATTCGGCCAAACTTCTCCACTAACTCAGAACCAAACTAGGTTCCTACCTCAGGCCCAAAGCCTTACACTCAGCCAAAAGGCCTACACTCAGCCACCCAGGCCTACACTCAGCCAATTAAGGCCTACACTCAGAGTTCTTCAACTCCTACACTCAGGTAACAAGCCCTACCCTCAGCCTTTATAAAATAGGCTTACAATCACTCAGATCCAATGGATCTTACAAGATGTAAATTGAAATAAAATTGCTAACTCTACAACTCAGAAAAGATGAGAGGAGTTGAGAGTTTCTTGAAGAGTTCTTGGAAGAACTCAGCTTGATCCAAACTGACTTAGCTTTCTTCAAAGCTTCTTGAGTAGAACTGAATTAGTCTGAATCTTCTGCTTCTTGAAATCCAGATGACTCTGAATTCTTCTTCTCAGCCTTAGTTCCAAAGACTGAATTCTTGGATGGAGCTCTCTCTCTCCAACTTCTTAGATCTGCAGTTGGACTGCCTGATCTTCTTGTGTTGATCCTCAGTGTATCACTTCTTGATTTAATCTGATCAACCACTTCAGTTATTCTCACAACATGTAATGATAATGAACAACCTTCTATATTTTTCTGTAAACTATGGGGGCCTATTTATAGGCTTCCTTCATGGTAACCGGCTGGTCCGGTTCATAACAGACTTCTGACTTCTCTGACAGTTGATGTAGACCGGCTGGATCGGCAGCTGTCATGTCAACCAGTCACTTCTTGAAATTCTCTAACTGTCAGATAGTGTCGAGACTTTCTGTTCTTAAGTGTCGACACTTATAGACTAAGTGTCGACACATGTTGTGTAAGTGTCGACACAAGTCTACAAGGTGTCGACACAATTCCTTGTATGTCTCGACACAGATACTTCTGCATGTGTCGACACTGAAATTGAGTGTCGACACAAGTACTTGTTCTTCATTCTTTAACTGTATTCTTCTAAGTGTCGACACATCTCCTTTGTGTCGACACATCTTCATGTGTTGAAACTGTCAAGTGTCGACACAGCTTCTTGGTGTCGACACAAGTCTTCAAATTTGTTCCTTCAGCTGAGTGTCGACACATTCCCTTAGTGTCGACACTTGTACTTAGAATATTTTGTAAACTTTTCTGTTCTTTGCTAAGTGTCGACACAGCTCCTTGTGTCGACACTTTCTTCAAGTGTAGAGTCTTCAACTAAGTGTCGACACATTGTGCTGAGTGTCGACACTTTCTTCAAGTGTTGACTCTCCTGCATAGTGTCGACACATTGTGTTGAGTGTCGACACTTGTACTTAGATTCTGCAGACTTTTGCTGAGTGTCGACACTTACTTTAAGTGTCGACACTTTCTGGTGTTGACTCAGCTCTTCTAGGTGTCGACACTTCTGCTAAGTGTCGACACAGCTTTTCTGCATTCTTCTACACTGATTGTCGACACAGCTCCAAGTGTCGACACTTTCTGACTGGTGTCGACTCTTCTTCCCAGGTGTCGACACAATGACTCCAAGTGTCGACACTGCTTGTCTAGGTGTCGACACAAGCTTTCTCAAGTGTCGACACTTTCCCTCTGGGTGTCGACACATGGACTTAGAATTTTTAGCTTCAGTCCAGTGTATTCCTAACCTGCACAAGTAACTCAAACAAACATCAAATACACTATGATGCATATCATTGAGTTAGATGAGGCTTCTTCAAATCAGGTACATTTGACCAATGTACCCAACAACCATTGCAGACAGCTTCAAGAAATTCTTCAAGATTGTTAACGGTCTCAAAAACTACTGCCGCACCTTAACTAATGGTGAGTTAAATGACAAATTCCTTAGATCCTTGACAAACGACTGGGATACTAAAGTTGTAGCCATTTGAGAGTTTGGGAAGTTACCGGAGATTGACCCCCCAAAACCTCTTCAGAAAATTGTGCTCATATGAACTTCAAATGAACACCAGAAAGAAAGAGGAGTAGAGTAGCAGGACTTCAAGTAGAGAGAAGTCAATTGCCCTGAAGGCTGAAGGTTCGAAAAAGTCTAAAGCAATGTCACCAGTAAGGACACGTGCTCTAGACACCCAAAAGACTCTAAGCCAATCACATTAGGCTATGAGCTATCTGATGGAGAGTTCTCCCTCATCTCTAAGCAGTTCAAGAAATTGCTTAGCAAAAAGAGAATGATGAAGAATCAGTCATCCTCCTTTGACTTTAGAAGATCACAGCGTGATGGTAATCACTCTAAGAAAAGCTACAACCGAGAGGACAGGTACAAATCTAAATAGAACAAACATTCTTCCACTTACGTTGTGTGATATTACTGTAATAAGACATGACACATGATTATAGAGTGTATGTACAAAAAGAAGGAAGAATCCAATAAAGAGGAGAATTGATCCTTCAAGGGCAAGAGTAAAGAAGCAAAGAGCTTCGCTCCAAGAAGTCCAAGACTCTCAGCGACAGTGACTAGAGTTAGTCAAGTTCAGAGAATGAGGAAGCTTACTTCAGGATTATGGCTCGATCAAATGAGGAAGCTGGCCACTCCGAGTATCATGGGAAGGTAAACTTGCACATGATACTTTCTAAGTTGAAAACGTCAACTAATGGTCATGAAGGCTATTCTTTTGAGGAAGATGATTTTGAATTGATGGCTCAACATGAGAACCTTCTAAAAGCTTTTGACAAATGCCATAAGGTAGTCAAAAAGAAAGCAAAAGAAATTGCCTCCCTCAAGGTAGTGGAAACAAGTCTGGAGGAGAAACTTACAAAATTACTTGCTCTCAGAGATGAAGTCCACTCCTTGAAAGAGGAATTGAAGTGTTTAGCTGAGACATTAAGCCTAAAGGAGAAATACTTGGATAAGCTAGAAGAAAAGCTCTTGGTGGAGAGGAAACTAGTAGAAAGCTACTCCAAGCCGAGAACTTTTCTTCCTCTCATTGTTGAATTTTCCCCTCCAAAGAAGGGTAGTGGTTTTGGCCTCATAGTTGAAAAAGGTAAGGCTGCTAAGAGAGCCGCCACCAAAGCTAAAGGGAAGGCACCTCAGAGTCAATCCTCTTTTAAGAAGGTTATTTTCCCCCACAAACAAATATGACTCTGAGACGTCCAATGGGCACTTTGTTAGGCCTACCTATGTCGAGCCTAAGAAGAGCTATCAAGGATGGCCCCATCCCCGAGACTTTCGGGCTTGTGTTTTCAAGGCTCCTTATGAAGAGATAACTCTACAAGAGTATGGTGCTTATGTTCATGGACATAATTATAAGAAGGCATCAAATGCCAAAACCTTTATACCTAAGGCTAAGGAGATTGAGAAGCCTTGTGTATGTTGCAATCAGGAGGCTTCCACCTCCAAGTATGTTGCCCCTGCTAGACTTCAAATTCAAAAGGTAAATCAAGAGTACAAGAGAAGGTACAACATATTTGATTGTTGGTGTTGCTGCAAAATTGCTCATTTTGGCGCAGACTGTCGATTTAATCCTGCAAATTTTGAAACTCCACGAGTTAACCGTACAAGACAGACCACTCGCAATGTTAACGTTCCTAGTAGCTTTAAGTTGACAAGGAACCAAGGAACCAAGGAACCAAATTTGTTTGGGTTACTAAAGTAAAATGATTTATGGTTGCAGGTATGTACAAAGGCCAAAAAAATCAAATTTGGTAATTGGATAGTGGATGCTCTCGACATATTACCGGCACAAAAAGCCTACTACGAGAATTTTCCCCAGTCGAAGACGAACCAAAAGTTATATTTGGAGGGTCAGACAGGGAAATCATGAAAGGCTACAGTATGATTTCCAACGACATAGTTTCTTTCACAGACGTGCCTTATGTTGAAGGATTACATCATAATCTGATAAGCATAAGTCAACTATATGACAAAGGATATATCATTGAGTTTTACATGGATAAGTTTCTGAT
The DNA here is from genome assembly GCA_039583875.1 of Platanthera guangdongensis. Classification (NCBI taxonomy): domain Eukaryota; kingdom Viridiplantae; phylum Streptophyta; class Magnoliopsida; order Asparagales; family Orchidaceae; genus Platanthera; species Platanthera guangdongensis. The sequence continues at coordinate 91,846,899 of CM077162.1, read as the reverse complement.
AAAGTTGTCTGCTAATTTGGAGTCGATCTTAACAGGCACTCAGAGACGTACCCGCTCTATGTCATTCGGTTAAAGAGACCTAAGGTACGTGGTACTTGCCATTGGCATAGATGGAGGGTCTTAGTCTTAGGACGGAAAGACCATAATGCTTACGAGATTTGCCATCCAAGGGGAGGTGGTGAGAATGCGAATTTTGTCCGGGTTCACCGAGAATGTGCCCTGAGAGCACGGGGTGTGTGGCCATGCATGCCTATGCCTGTGATGAAGTGTAATTTCACTACTGTTTGGCTATGTTAATAAAGTGCAGGGAATGAGCATCGCCGCCCCGTGTTTGGGGGCGGGGTCGTTATAATTTGGTCAGCTTTAGCTGACCGTTGCTTTTATTTACCACCGCTTCAGTGGATTGTTGCTTGCATGTGCTGCAGAGCCTAGTAGCAAATAGCGGGCAAAAGCCCTTATTGCTGAGCTGGCCCTTGAAGGCCTTTGCTAATGTTTACTCTTATTCTCATGTATGACCGGCCTGCATGCCGAGGTTTGGAAGACATTATTTGTATAAGTAAACTATTGTAAGGCCATAAGGCCAAAGTACATTGTGTATTAGTACATTCGTTGCTTTTGGGTTTTTGTTAGTGGACATTCATACGGTTGCTGGATTCTTATTTTTTCAACATTTAAAATGCTTCCGCTAGAATGTGCTCTGTGTAGGACGTTGGTCATTGGAAGGATGGTTTCATTGCGTAACCCTTCGGTCTGTCTGTGTAATATGACATCAGGCCCTGGCCGGACATACTACTATATGCTATGTGATAGATAGGGGGTGTTATAATTTGGTATCAGACTACCTGTTTCGGTCAACTTAAATGAATTCGTGGGCATATTCTTTTAAGGGGTGGTGAGCACATGTGTGTGCGTCATCGTTATTACATAAAAAGAACCCATGAATGTCCACTTAGGAATGAAAATACACATGTTTGAGGAACCTGCGTGTTACTATAATTGCTTTTTACAATTTTGTTTGGTCGCTTAAACGATGTGTTGTATGACTATTGGCGACTAGGAGCTTGCTCCACTCAACGCCTGTGGACTTAGTCGATTTTTATGTTGTGTCCAGCAACCACTTCTTGTGTCCACATGTCCAATCAATATGAAATGGACTAACATGCACTCAAGAACTCAAATGCACATCAAATACTATTGATGTGTGTGACATTGATCTGTTTGACTTCTCACAAATTAGGGACATTGGGAACAATGGACCCAACAGATATATATATATATATATCTGATTTAAATATTTTGAATGAAATGTGCATTGTATTTAAAATTTCTTTAATTCATATATCTTATAAATTTTATGCTTCATTATTATTGTGCAATTCACCTTTTCTTATAGGACTCTGACTTCTTCAAATAGGGGGAGATTGTTCGGTATTGTATTCACAATAACCATACTTTGGAGAAGGGTCCAGTTAAGCTAAGATGATTTGAGATTGTATTTGATGTGGTATTTTCTGTTATGTACTTGCAAGTCTACATTGCTAAGTACACAGCAATGTCAGGTTACAGTGGGCCAGCAAGCACAAGACTATACAATATAATCTTTCATTGTGTTGGCCAATGTGTTGACTCACGTGTAATCTATCTATTGGGGTGTTCTTCTATGCCAAGTGAGGAGGATCAAGGAAGAAGAGGAACTTGAATTCAGAAGAACGGAAATTTTACCAATGTAAAATTCATTTAGTATTGTAAGGGATATTAGTCGAAATCATCTAGTATACTCTTTAATACTCGGAATGCATCGTATATACTTACTAGCACTAATCGAATTCATCATATGTACTTGTGGTAGAATATCTGAGAAGTTAGAAAAATAATTAAGTAGAATTCGTCGAGTATCATCAAGTATACTTGTCGAATTCATCGAATGTATCTAACAATACTAACAGAATTCGTCGAATATACATGTCGATACACGCCGAATATGTGGAATCATCTCAACGCTACATCTCCAAATTTTCTTAAGGCAAATTAGTTGACTATCACCATGTCAAGTGTGTCGACTGCGTCGATGGTGTCGACTGCGTCGATGGTGTCGAGTGCATCGAGTGAGTCGATGGCGTCGAGTTCATCAAGTGTGTTGATGGAGTCGAGTGCATTAAGGGCATTGACATCATCGAGTGCGTTGAGTCAACTAGCCTATACTCGTCAAATTTGTCAAGTATACTAGCCGATACTCGTCAAATTCATCGAGTATGACTTCAGTATGGCGTTGGGTGGCAAGTTGGTTTGAACTGGATTTCTCTAAGTACAATTCGTCGAATATCACTACTAGTTCGACGAGTATTCTCAGTTATACTCGAAGATACATGATGAAAATAACTTAGGATATTTTTTCTTCTAATTTTCAAAACAGCAATTGGGTTGAACGACGGTCATGCAGAAAGTTATTAACTTAAGGATAGCTGGTCACCTCGGGGGGGGGGGGGGGGGATGAATAGGTCTTTAAAATTTCTTAAATCTTTTTGTTGTTTTCTTACTAAGTGATCTAGAGCTTCTCCTTAGTACCTGGATTATAAGAGAAAAAAACAAGAAACACAGCAAGCACACAGATATTTATTATGGTTCCGCAATTGGATACATCTACTTTCCCTCCTACCTTTCTAACTTATGTTAGACAAGGAACAAACACCTCCAAAACTGCTCCTCAGAGCTTAGACCTCAGGCCCTCAGCCTTAAACATAGGTTCTCTTCGGAACACAACTTCAGAACCACAAAGGTTCCAACCTCAGAGCCTTGATGTGCTCCTACAGCTCAGTGGTCCACAGACTACCTACCTCAGCCTTATCTCTAAGGCCTATAGCTCTGGCTTTTCAGCACTACAACTTTAGGAACAAGGCCCTACTCTTGGAGTGCTGCAGCACTCCTACAACTCAGTACCCTTCCAGGTACCTACCTCAGTGCCCTTCTAAGCACCTACAGCTCACCCTCCTCCAAGGCCTACAAATTAGTGACACTTGTCACCTACAGCTCAGTGACTCAGCAGTCACCTACCCCAGCCTTATTTCTAAGGCCTACTACTCAGTCTTGGAGGACAGCCCTACTCTCAGATCATACAATAACCCAGATTTGGTGAAGTCACCCTTGAACTAAGACGAATTAAGTTGTATTTGATGTATTGTTTGAGTTATGTGTTTGCAGGATTAATTTGCCAAGTGTCGACCAATATCAGTCTTAAATGGGTCACCGAACACAAGACCATATAATGTAATTCCTCATTGTATGATCCATGGTGTTGACTCAAATGTAGCCTCTCTATTGGGATACACTTCATTTTTCAAGCAGTAGGATTGATTGGAGAAAGAAGTGTTGTTGATTTTTTTGAAGATAGGAAAATTCTCAAGAAGGAAAATATTTTAAGTATTTCACTCGAGTAGAAGCTTAAGTACTCGAGTTGAACACTTAGTAAATACTGGAATAAGTCTATCTGAACTCGAGTAAGGGAAATGGTTCTCGAGTAGTCTGAACAGAGCTCTCGAGTGGTCAAGTCCATTACACGAGTAAACTTTCTCTTATTCTAGTGTTAACAGTTTTTACCTCTCAGAATTATTCGAAGTCATTTACTCGAGTGGTCAAGTTAACCACTCGAGTAAATGAATACTTTGTCACGAGTGACAGAAAGAAGATTCTCGTGACTTACTTACCCCACTCGAGTAGTTGTTCATGTACTCAGGTAGTCTTTCTACTTCTCGAGTAGTCCATCTCTAGTACTCGAGTGACCAGATTTTAACTCTAAGAATTTTTCCAAGTCTTATACTCGAGTAGTAAAAGTTTTGTACTCGAGTAGACAATCTACTTCTCGAGTAATCTAAATCCAGTACTCAAGTAACCAGATTTCATCTCCGAGAAAAATTCGCTAAGTATTTTTCTCGAGTAATCCTTCTACCTCTCGAGTAATACTTCTAGCACTTGAGTAGTTCATCTCCACATCTTGTGTAAACTTTCTAGCACTCGAGTAAATCTTATTCCACTCGAGTGATTAAAAGGTTTGTTCTAAATTTTCTCAAGGAATTGATCTCAAGTTGTTTGATACTGTCCACTCGAGTAGCTTTTCTCTCACTCGAGTGATTCAGTAAACTTTTCCAGAATTTTGCTACGCCCAGAATCGACGGGATTTTCAAATGCCGTGATGTGATTGGTCCACGTGGACGTCATTAATGCTAATTATGACCATTAGGGAGATCTTATATAAGGTCTTGTGAAATCGATTAACCATAACAACAAGCTGTCAAAGAAATATTCTAAGTTTCTGAATCTTGTTTCTCTTTCCAAAAATGAAAGCCGCCGCCGACCTTCATCGTGCAAATCGCCTAGGGCTTGAATTCAAGAAGATTCAGATCACGTCGACTTACATATCAAGATTGTTCTTCAACTCCTCATCATCTCTCGGATCGTGTGAGTCAAAGAAATTTCAGATCCAGATCTTGCCGAGTCTCTTCTTCAAGTTTTCTGATAAAGCCGCAAGTTCAAAGGAAGAAGAACTTGGCCGAGATTTTCAAGATCTGAGAAATATTACTATTTGTATTCCATTTTCTCAATTTATTCTTGTAGGAGATTCCTCTCCGAGTGTAGGAGTTTTTGTCTTCGAGTTGTAGGAAGTTTATATCTTCCGAGTTTATATCCGTGTTGTGGATCGAGTTGTAGGAACTTTGTTCCGGGGCGTAGGATTAGTTTTCAATCCGAGATAGTGGAGTAGCCCAGCCTAGTGCTTTGCTAGATCGATGAGTGGAAAGTGGATGTACCCAAGGTTGGGGAACCACTATAAATCTCTTGTCATCTGTGAATGCTTGGTTGATTTTTGTGCATAGTTCGCTAATTGTTTATTCCGCAAAAAGATGCACAACTCACAAATTCACCCTCCTCTAGGTGATTTAGGTAGACAACTGAACACTTTCAATTGGTATCAGAGACATGTTGATCACTAAAAGGTTAACACCTTGATTAGATCTGACCTAAGTTGTCTTTTGAGATTATCCAAGCATAGACAAGGCCAAAGATTTTGCCAAGCTTCCCTTGTGCACAGAAAATAACGTTCCTATATGGAACAAAAGAATTAGATTTTTCATTGAAGTTGTGGATCCAAGGATCTTCATGATCGTTGAAGAAGGTCCTTACATTCTGATGACCGTCTCCACTATAGATCCAACAAAGAAAGTTCCTAAGAAATTGATGGAACTCGATAAAGATGAGATTGCATTTGTGTCTTTAGACAAGAAGGCCAAGAATATTATTCCAAGTACAGTTGATGACTCCATGTTGCAGAACCTGATATACTGCCAGTCTGCTAAGGAGATATGGCAGTCCCTCGTCACTTTGATGGAAGGCACAGAAGAAGTTAGGGATGATAGAAGATCCCTTCTGAATATTAAATATGAAGCCATCCTACAAGGTCCCAAGGATACCATTGTAGATACATTTGAAAACTTCTTCAAGATAGTCAACGGCCTAAGGGTCTACGACCGAGTCATCATAAACGGAGAACTGAATGACAAGTTCTTGAGATCCCTAACTAAGGAATGGGATAACAAGGTTTGTGCTATCCGGGAATTTGGAAAGCTAGCTGAGATAGACCCACATAATATCTTCAGGAAGCTTATGTCATACAAGCTGTAACTCAATACAAGAAAAGCTGAAGAAGAGAAGAGCAGGTCCTCATCCAAGGAGAAGTCTGTTGCTCTCAAGGCAGACAACTTAAGGAAGTCCAAGGCTGCCTCTCCTGCCCCAGCAAAAGAAGTAAGTGAAGAAGAAAACTCAGAGCCAAGTACCTCAGGCTCAGTGCAATCTGAAGGAGAGTTCTCTCTACTCTCATGACAGTTCAAGAAATTCTTGAACAAAAGAAGCAATGGAAAGGCAAGAATGCCTCCTACAGAAGATCATGACATGATGGTGATCGACACAGAAAAGGCTCAAGCAGCCATGACATGTATACTACTAAACCGAACAAACATATTTCCACTAACATCGTTTGTTATTGCTGCAATAAGTCAGGTCATGTTATTGCAGACTGCCCCCACACGAAGAAGGAGGGTGGAAGAAGAGAAGAAAAGAAATTTTCTTACAATACGAAGAAAACAGAAAAGAGCCTAATAGCCAAGAAGGGCAAGACTCTAAGCGAATCTGACACATCTGAGTCGAGTGAAGAAGAAGAAGCCTACTTCGGGCTTATGGCTGAGACTGATGATGAACAAGAACCCCAGTTCACTGGGAATGTAAATACTCATACTCCGCTCTCTGAATCTGATGTTTCCTAACATGATCATGAGGACAGCTCTTCTGACGATGAGTCTGAACTCATGGCCCAGTACAAGGATTTAATCAAGGCTTTCGACAAATGTCGACGAGTCGTGAAAACTCATGCTAAAGAGATAAAGTCTCTAAAGGCTGAAGAGAGCACTTTGAGAGAGGAAGTTGCTAAGACTGACTCACTCAGAGAAAACTTCAATGTTGACATTGAAGAATATAACAAAGCACTCAAGCAACTGGACCTTAAGGAGAAAATCATAGAAGAACTGGAAGCACAAGTTGAAGCCGAAAAGAAACTTGTTGAAAATTTCTCGAAGCCCAAGACTATCCTCCCTTTCATTGCTGAATTCTCAGCTAAGACCAAGGGTGATGGGCTAGGCCATGTTGAAGCTCCTAGTAAATCTTCTAGGAGGAATAAGGCTCAGGGAAATAATAAGGCGGCCAAGAATGCTTTGACCAAAGAGAAGGGGAAATCCCCTCAAGATCAGATCTCTTTCAAGAAGGTTATATTTCCATCAAATGAGTTCGATCTTGACTCATCCTACGTTTACTTGACTAGGCCTACTTATGTAGAACCCAAGTCTCGTTACCAAGGATGAACTCGCCCCGAAACTTTGGTGAGAGCGTCTTTAAGGAACCTTATAAAGAAGTTATTCTTCAGAGCTATGTCCCTTATAATCATGGTAATAACATCAAGAAAGCACCAAAGGTAAAGCCTATTGTGGAAAGGCCATTAAAGGAGAAGAAATCATGTGATTGCCATCACCATGAAGCTTCTTCCTCCAAGAATGTTGCACCTGCTAGACTACCATCTCAAAAAGTCAAGCAGGAGAACTTAAGACAAAGATACAACAAGTTCGACTGTTGGTACTGTGGCAAAATTGGTCACTTTGCCACTGACTGCGGTTTAATTCCAGGAATTTTGTAACTCCTCAAGTTGGAAATATGATAAAGACCACTCATAATGCTAATACTCGTAGGGGGAGTATTTTAACAAGAGACCAAGGACCCAAATGTGTTTGGGTTCCTAAGGCAAATTGATTTGTAATTGCAGGAATGTCCAAAGGCCACCAAAATACCTATCTGGTTTTTGGACAGTGGATGCTCTCGTCACATGACCGGGATAAGAAGCCTTCTTCAGAACTATTCTCAAGTCTTGAACGGGCCAAAGGTCATCTTTGGAGGTTCAGACCGAGGAATTACTAAAGGCTATGGTATGATCTCTAACAGTAGTGTATCCTTCTCAGATGTGGCTTATGTTGAAGGATTGTAACACAATCTCATAAGAATAAGCCAACTTTGCGATAAAGGATATATTGTTGAATTTCATGCTGATAAGTGCATCATAAATTCGGTTGACAATATGGAAACGATTCTATTAGGCACTCGAAGCAGAAATATATTTTATTTAAATTTCATTTGTATAAACTCTTCTACACCAGTGTGTTTTATGGCTAAAGATAGTGCGTCTCTTGGTGACCAATGGCACAAGAGATTAGCACATATTAATTTCAAAACTATTAATAAAGTATTTTCACTGAATTTAGTACGTGATGCCCTAAATGTCAAGTATGTCAAAGATAGACCTTGTCACACATGCATAAAAGACAAGCAAACAAGGGCTACCTTTAAAAGCGTTATTGGCAAAGATTCTAACAGATGTTTATACCTGCTTCATATGGACTTGTTCGGTCCACTACAAATTAGAAGTTTGGGAGGTAAGGATTATACGTTGGTTATTGTTGATGATTACTCACGCTTTGCGTGGGTCTTCTTTCTAAAACACAAGTCAGATACCTTTGACATCTTTACAAATTTTGTCAGGCAAGCCCAGAATGAATACAACTGTTCCGTAGTCAAGATAAGAAGTGACAATGGAACAGAGTTCAAGTCTGGGGCCATGACAGAATTCTGCAAAATCTTGGGTATCTTTCATGAGTTTTCCTCTCCTCATACTCCTCAACAGAACGAAGTGGCTGAGAGAAGGAATAGAACACTCATAGAGGCCTGCAGGACAATGTTGAGTGATGCCTCACTACTGGAATACTTCTACGCTAAAACCGTCAACACTGCATGCCACATGCAAAATCGAGCACTCATAAACAAGAACCACAATAAGACACCTTACGAACTTGGGCAGGAAACCGACTCTCGTATTTTAGAAAATTTGACTGTAAGTGCTTCGTTATTAACAATGGTAAGTATCACACTACCAAATTTAGCGAAAGGCGTTTTGAAGGTATTTTTGTAGGGTATAGTAGCCATAGTAAGGACATATATGATATTTAATAAAAAAATTCTAGTCGTAGAAGAATCCATACATGTTGTATTTGATGAGACGAGCTTGCTGTAAGGCAACTCTTCTAGTGTGTTCATTGAATATGCAGGTACAAAATTGAATGAACTTAACTTGAAAGAACCGACTGAATAAAAAGGTGAAAAGTTCATCAAGATCACCACTCCAACCCCTATTGGAGAGGCTAATGATCAAGATGAAGAAATCATCCAAGTTGATGAAGTCACTCCGGTGATTGAAGAATAAGTTCAAGATGTAAGAACTCTAGAGCTCAGACATCTGAAGGATCACCCAATGGACCAAATCATAGGAGATCCCCAGGATGGTGTCAGAACTCGTAGAGATACAACTAACGAGAATTTATAATTGAGTTTTCTCTCACATGTTGAACCAAAAAAGTTTGAAGAAGTAAACTCAGACGCATCTTGGATAATGACGATGAAAGAGGAAGTAAATCCGTTCAAGCACTGTCAAGTATGGAAACTTGATCCAAGACCCAAGGGTAAGAATGTCATTGAGACAAAGTGGGTCTACAGGAACAAGATGGACGAGGATGGAACGATCATAAAGAACAAGGCCAGACTCGTCGCCAAAGGATATCATCAAGAAGAAGGAATCGACTTTGACCAAACGTATGCTCCAGTGGCAAGGCTGGATGCAATCAGGTTATTCCTAGCATATGCCTCTCTTAAGGGCTTCACTTTCTATCAGATGGACATGAAGTCTGCCTTCCTTAATGGTGACATAAAGGAAGTGGTGTATGTGGAAAAACCTACAGGTTTCATTGATTCTAACTTTCCTGATTATGTTTATCTGTTATCTAAAGCTTTATATGGTTTGAAACAAGCTCCTCGAGCTTGGTATGAGACGCTGTCTACCTTTCTTCTTGAGAACAAGTTCACAAGGGGAAAGGTAGATAAGACATTATTTCTTAGGGAAATAAAAGGCAAGATTCTGCTAGTGCAAATTTTTGTCGACAACATTATTTTTGGCTCTACAGACGACAACCTCTGCAAGAAGTTTTCAAAACTTATACAAGGGAAGTTTGAAATGAGCAGTATGGGTGAGCTGAAGTATTTCTTAGGGCTTCAGGTGAAACAATCTGAAGATGGACTTTTCATCTCACAGACTAAGTTCACCGAGGACCTAATTAAGAAATTCGGAATGGAGAACGCAACCTCTATGAGGACTCCAATGGGCCCAATAGTGTCTCTGGACAAGGATGAGAAAGGGAAACCTTTTGATGAAACTAAGTACAGAAGCATAATTGGATCCTTGTCTACCTTACTACTAGTAGACCAGACATAATGTTCTTAACATATATATATGCTAGATTTCAAGTGAACTCTAAGGAATCTCACTACGCTGTTGCAAAGCGGATTTTGAGATACCTTAAAGGTACACCAAATCTTGGCTTATGGTACCCAAGAAGTAATTATAGCGAGCTAATTGGTTTTTCAGATGCAGATTTTGCAGCTAGAATAAACGACATGAAGAACACTTCCGGGACTTGCCAATTCCTTGGAAGAAGGCTCATTTCCTTGAGTAGTAAGAAGCAGAACTGTGTTGCAATTTCAACGGCTGAGTCAGAGTATATCTCTGTAGGCAGTTATTGTGCACAGTTGCTATGGATAAAGAATCAGCTGGAAGATTACAATCTCAAAGTCCAAAACATCCCTTTATTTTGCGACTCCTCTAGCACGATTGTAATAGCCAACAAACAAGTCTCACACGGTCAGACAAAGCACATAGAGTTGCAGTACCACTTCATCCGGGAGCATGTGGAGCAAGGGGACATAGATCTATAATATGTCCCAACAGACAGGCATATTGCAGACAATTTCACGAAGCCGCTGGATGTGGCCAAGTTCTCGTTCTTCAAAACAAAACTTGAAATGCTCAGCAAAGAAGATTAGAGAAGGTAGACTTACAACAAATCTCAAAGGTCAATAAATCTGTCAAAAGTTGAAATTTCTCAAGTTCAATCATTATGACTCGAGTAAGAGAAAGACCACTTGAGTACAACTTCAGACTACTCGTGTAATGCCCCGAAACTCAAAAGAGCGACGGGAGGCGTTTTGTGCCAAATCTGGCATTTGGTAGGGGGCATACGGCCTGGGACACGGGCGTGTCCCAGGGCATGTCGAGCCCGTGTCGACGATCGGCCTGGGGAGTCGACATTTTCGCTCGACGATGTGTCGAGAGAGGGAAGACGGCCTAGGACACTGGCGTGTCCAAGGCCGTGTCGGGTAGTCGACGAACTTCGCTCGATAAAGTGTCGAGACAATGAACACGGCCTGGAGCCCAAGCGTGTTCGGGTTTCACACGGGCGTGTCAAATAGGACACGGGCGTGTCCAAGACCCGTGTGAGTCTTGGGTTGTTTTCGGGGCTGTGTCGATGGGGGCATACGGCCAGGCACATGACCGTGTCAGTTTGAACATGGGCGTGTCAGGTTAAACACGGGCGTGTTGGATGACCGTGTGTTTTTCAAGACGCGACAATTTTGATGACGAATGAGGGACACGACAATGGACACGGGCGTGTCACAGGCCGTGTTTGGCCCAGGTTTTACTTTTCAGCTGCGAATCGTAGCCATTCATTTCCTTACTTTGGGATCCGACGGTAAGGGGTTGTTCCTACTGGGATATACCCGGGATTGGGCCTTTGAAACCCTCATTTTACTTGAGTGGTTCTCTTTCTAAGTTAAGAGAGAGGGGAGAGCAAAGGAAGAAGAAGAAGCCTAGATCCGGTCACCGGCGGAGCTTCGGAGCTCCAAATCGCGAACCGACTTCGGATTTACGGAGGCATGGAGAGTGCGGTGCTTTTCATCTGCTTACATTTCCATGGCGCCAAGGAAGAACGCTAGGGTAACGATTCTCTACTTGAGCATGTGAAGCTCTACTTCTTTTGCATAGGAAGCCTGCTCTCGCGAGTTTGCGGTGAGTTTGAGGAGTTCCTTCGGGTAGATATATAAAGTCCCCGTTGTTTAGAGTCTGTATTCGAGAACGGATATAGGCATGATGTGTGAAGCTTAGCCGGACAAGTTGGTCTGGATCGGTGATTTTGCATTGCATAAATGACCGGAGAAGACTCCGTGTGATTGTTTGTTTTTCGGGTTTTCTACGAGGTAGATTGCAGCAGGGAGCCTTGGGGATTAACTCCAAGGTGCACCCGAAAACTGGGTAGATACGTGATTCTGCCAACTTGGTGTCCTGGGAGACAACTTGAAGATAACCGGTTTATGTGAAGTGTGTAACGGAAACGGGACTCGGGAGAAGTTTGACCCGCGCATATGGCTTAAATTGTCGTTGCGATGTGAGCACGAGTTAGATGGAACCGTACCCTCAAATATTGTCTTTCAAAAATTATTGTTTTTACGGACCACTCGACCCTCAAATATCTTCTTTATAAAACGGATGCCAAACCGCGCCTAATTCGGTGGGTCTTACTCCTTCAGGAGTTTGATTTAGAGATCCGTGATAAGCGAGGAACTGAGAACTTGGCCGCCGACCACCTCTCGCGCCTAGATAATCCCTTTATAGAAAAATTAGATGAAAAATCTTTAACAATTATTTTCCCGATGAGAAGCTGTTTTCGATTAACACATCTACTTCTCCTTGGTTTGCACGCATCGCCAACTATTTAGTGGCTCGGGTACTCCCAAAAGAGTTCTCATCTCAGCAAAAGAAGAAATTCTTTTCTGAGTTGAAGGACTACTTTTGGGAGGACCCGCATCTTTTTCGAGTCTGTGCAGACCAAGTGATAAGGAGGTGTGTTTCTTATGAAGAAGGTTTAGACATTATTAAGCATTTGCATGAAGGATCGACAGGTGGGCACTATCAAGTTGCTCACATCGCTCACAAAGTGCTAAGCGCAGGTTTTTACTAGCCGAGCCCGTTTAAAGACGTGCATGCCTTTGTGAGTAGGTGTGATAGTTGCCAACGGTTGGGTAATATTTCTAATAAAAATGAAATGCCGCAAAATTACTTCATAGAGTGCGAAGTTTTCGACCTCTAGGGAATTGATTTTGTTGGCCCTTTTCCTTCTAGCTTCGGGAATAAGTATATTTTAGTTGCTATTGATTATGTTTCGCAATGGGACGAGGCCAAAGCTCTTCCTACGAACGATGCCCGAGTCGTAGTTACTTTCTTAAAAAATTTATTTTCTCGATTTGGTACGCTGCGCGCCATCGTTAGTGATAGGGGTCCCCATTTCTGTAACGCGCAGTTTTCTAAAATCCTTACTAAACATGGCGTTACTCATAAGCTTTTCACTGCCTACCACCCCCAAACTAACGGACAAGTCGAAGTAGTGAATCGAGAATTAAAAAGAATTTTAGAAAAGACTGTTTCCACATCTAGAAAAGACTGGTCAACCAAGTTAGACGATGCTCTATGGGCCTACCGAACAGCGTACAAAACCTCCCTCGGATGTATGCCATATCGGTTGGTTTATGGAAAATCGTGTCATTTACCCGTAGAATTAGAACACCGCGCTTTTTGGGCCTTAAGATTTTTAAACCTCAATCGCCACTCTGTCGGCAATTTTAGAAAATTTCAACTTAACGAACTCGATGAGTGGCACTCTTACGCATATGACAATAATAAACTTTATAAAGAGCGGACGAAGCATTTATACGATAAAAACCTTAGGCACCCAAAAACCTTTAAGCCGGGCGACCAAGTACTTTTATATAACTCTTGTTTATGATTATTTCTGAGCAAGTTAAACTCGCGTTGGTCTGAGCCTTTTACTGTTTTAGAAGTTTTCCCTTATGGTACTGTTTTGATTTCTCACCTTGATAAGGGTAATTTCAAAGTGAATGGTCAGCATCTTAAACTGTATTTTTGTGATGATGTCAGTCCTAATTTTGTTAACTCTATTTTTCATGATCTAACATTTGATAAATCTGAACTTTATTTTTTGTAAAACTTTGGACTTTATTCGAACTTTATTTTAAACAATACTTTTGGATAATATTATTTTGATGCGTCGAGCTCAAATGACGTTTTAAACAAAGGGCGCTCTTGGGAGGCACCTCAAGTTATCTTTTTCTGTTTTCTTTATTTTACAATTTTTGCCCCGGACTGCTCCGACAAGCTGAAACTTCTGCGATCGCCTGCTCCAATGATGCTGATTCCATGACGAAATCCAAAGAAGACGTTTCATGAAGATCCACAATGCTGACATGGGGGAGTGACACCACTCAGCTTTCGCGACAAATAAATCCGGGGAAGTACCTGTTTTTCAATTCTGTTTTTAAATTCTATACTTTAAGTTTCTCTCTCTCTCGAACCTCCTTCTCCATTGAGGACAATGTCCATTTTAATCTTGGGGGAGGACTTCCTCCTTCTTTTTGCTATTTTGTTAATATCTTTTACTTTTTGTGAATATTCTTCAAAAATCCAAAAAAATGAATATCTTACAATTCAAAAAAAAGGAGAATATTTCAAAATATAAAATATATATATATACTTATGCATTTTGGTATTTCAATAGTACCCCATGTTTGTGTTTTTTTTCTCAAAATTCTTTATAAACAACGTAGTTAATTATAATTTTTCTAATCGATTTTTTTAATTATATTTCACAAGTAAAAGGTTGGCCACGCTGTGTTTCTAATTCACGGTAGCATGTTAAGGTGAAATATTTTTCTAAAACTCGCATTTCTATTATGGTTTTTCGTTCTTTATTTTCTTTACCTTCTCGAAAATTCATCATCCACTATTTTCCTCTTCGTTTTTAGATAATTTTTGTAAGGACATCTTTTGAAAGTAGATATGAACGATCCAAGTCACCTATTATTTCTATTTTCAAGATAATTTCATCATCTTCTTTTATTATCTAGGACTTGCTTTTTGAAAATTTTCAAATCTATGTTTTAAATAAATTTAAAAAGCGTGAAAATGATTTAGGCCGTTTTTGTTTTCGTTTGAGCTTTCCTGCCAACCTAAAAATTTTCACCACTAGTTTGCCGCTTTTGAGCCATTTTTTCAATTTCATTTGATAGCTCCACATATCATTTTTATTTTCACCAAAGCCAAAATTTCCAACCTATCTAATAACGCTAAACTTTTTGAGTTTCATAAATATATTTTCTTGATTATGATAGGAAATTTTGTGTTACTTTTGGAGAAATTTTTGAAAAAAGTGTACTCAAAAGAAATGTTTTTTTTATCTGGCCAATTCAAAATGAAAAATAAAAATATTTATGGCCTTTGTTTTGAAAGGAAAAAAATGGAAAAGAAAAGAAGAAAAAGAAAGAAAAAAAATATTTTGTTTAAAATGAAAATTTTTGAAACTCTTTGTTTTGGTTTAGTGTGATTTTAAAGCCTCCATGTTTATCTTTGAATTCCACTCCTATTCATAATCCTAAACCAAACGTTTCGGTTCTATTAAGTCCTTTTCATTCACGCATTTTAAATTTTATTTAACAACTAAGAAAAGAAGAAAAGTAAATTAGTTTTAGTTTTGGATTTAAACTTAGATTTTTAATTTAATTGATATAATTATAATGCGTTGCTTGGATCTAGTAACAACTCAATGCGGTTTTTTTCATTTTCGTTGCCTTGCTTAAATCTATTTAAAGAGTTTCGTCAAAATTTTAGATGATTTATTTTCGTTAAGTAAAGTTTATAAAAGTTAAACCATACCTAGATAATTATTTTAGATTTACGTTTCACATTCTCCCTACTTGGAATTTCGCATAGTACTTGTGTAAGCATGATAAAAACTTTTTGAATTAGTCACTTTTTATGATTAGCTAGTTTTTATATTTTTGCTTGGGGACAAGCAAAGCTTAAGCTTGGGGGAATTTGATAGTACGTTTTTAGTCAACAATATTAGGGTATTTTCGGGGTTTTTAAAGAACAAATCATGTCTTGCAAGTGCTTATATTGACCCCCTTTTGTAAATATTATTGTCACTAATGCGTTTTCTTCTTTTTTGTAGGATTGCACGGGTTTCAGCAAAATTTTGCTGTGACACGCCCCAAGGTCATGCCCTACCAGGGCGTGTACCTAGGGCGTGTAGCCCAGAGGAATGAAGCAACAGGTCTGAAACTACATTTCTTGGAAACTCAGTGAACACGCCCTCTGTCATGCCCGTATCACTCCAGACACGGGCGTGTTCCAGAGGTGTGTCCCCAGGATATGAGGAATCGCCACAACAAGCTATTTTTCCCGCTCCACCGTCGCACCAAAATTATCACTCCCCCAAACATGCCCTGGTCAGGCGTCACATATGGGTGTGTAATCCAATTTCAACGCCCGTCATCTCCAACAGTAAATTGCAGCCAAAAAATACGCACCGAAATGGTCACGCCCCGGTATACACCCTTTTCGGGCGTGACATATGGGCGTGTAACCCAACTACTATGCCCGTCACCTCCAGCATTCAATTTCAGCCCAAAAAGTCGCACCGAACGTGTCATGCCCCAGGTACACGCCCGACCCGGGCGTGTCAGGGGGGCGTGACCCAGCCCGAAAAAATTCTATAAATTGAGCCCTTCTCCTAGGGTTCATAGACATCTTTTGGCTGAGAGGGGAGGTGCTGCCCCTTTGTTTCTTGTTCTTTTTCATGCTTTTTCTCTCTCTTTCTCATGCTAGTTTAGTTTAGTTTAATGCTAATTTAGTTTAAGCTTTTGTAATAGCTCTTGTAATTGCTCTAGTTGCTAATGATAGAGCCAGAATAGGATTTTCAATTCCATACAATTGTAATTTTTTTCCAAGTGTAGCTCTCTTTAATCTTAATAAAATTGTTGTCTTCTCTTCTCTTTAGCATTTTGTGTCTTTATGCTTTACTACTCCTCCCCCCTCTTCCACCTCACCATGATTAACTAATCCTCCTTATACTCGATCTTGATGATCCGAGGTTCGAGTGATTAAGTTATGATGCTTTGAATCTTACCTTTTCTTTTTAGGGTTTAGCCTTGAATTACTCTTGATTTATCCCGGGTTGGAGGTATATCATTCGATATATACTCTCCATCTTTGTTTTCATCCCTGGCTAGCCGAGAGGACGATGGTTTGAAGTGAGCACTCAAGAGTAAAGGGAGTTTTACGCACCCCTCGAGAGAGGCAGACGTCCAAAATTCCCGGATTGGAGTAAAATCCAATAGTGCACAGCGTAAAGCGAGTTTTAGGCCTCCGATTTAGGTGAAAGTCGGTCGGACCTTCCTAAACTTAGGTGGTCACGTCTTCGAAAGAAGTGTGTTCATGTTTTTGGAACCTCCACGGTCAAGGACCTTACCCTATTAAGATTAGGTTTATTTATCGTGTTTTTAATCGACTCTTGCCGAGGTGATTCTCGATCGAGTGCTTCTCTTTTTCATCGTCTTAACCCCTTATTTTAATCGCCTTTACTAGCTCTCTTTTTAACCGCAAGAATTTCTTTTTCTTGTGTAATATTTCTTTTCCTAATCGCGCTTAGCTTTCTTTTAAACCCAAAATCAATCTTCGATAAGATAATAGTTTTCGTGTGAGTAAGATTATTCGACGGTTCCCGGATTTTAATACCACACTTGTGTCCCCTAGCTGCATTTCGATAGGTATACTTGCCTCGTTGGATTGCTAGTTCGGTTTATTTTCTCCTTGCGAATATAATCACACCAACTATATTGCTAAGTACAACCCAAAGTCAGGTTACAATGGGTCATGAAACACATGACTATACAATGTAATCCTTCACTATGTAAACCAATGTGTTGACTCATGTGTAATCTCTCTATTGGGGTGTACTTTTATCTCAAGTGTATTAAAAGGATCAAGGAAGGATAATGACTTTAAATCAGAAGGATCAAATTTTACCCAAGTAAAATTCGTCGAGTATCGTAAGGGATATTCGTCGAATTCGTCAAGTATACTCATTGATACTCATCGAATTCGTCGTGTATACCTACTGGCACTCATCAAATTCATCGTATTTAATTACGATAAAATCTCTGAGAGTTGGAATATCGGTTAAGTAAAAATCATAGAGTATCATAAAGTATAATCGTCGAATTCATCCTGTGTATCTTTCGATAACGCCGAATTTGTCGAATATACATGTCGATATAGGTCAAATTCTTCGAGATTCATTGGGTATACCTTTGAGTTTCCGATTTTACTTATCTAGAATTTTTTAAGTCAGATTCATCAAATATATCTTAGCTCTTGAGTCGAATGCATCGAGTGTATCAGCCGATACTCGTCAAATTAGTCGAGTATGTCAGCCGATACTCGTCGAATTCGTCGAGTTTGTCTTTGCTAAGTATTGAGTTACTATTTCGATAAGTCTGAAATTCTCCAAGTGTTTTTCGTGGAGTTTCATTGCTGTTCAGTGAGTATACTCGGTTATACTCGACGATACTCGACAAATTGAACTTAGGGTTATTTTCTTCCTGATTTCAAATTTCCGGTTCGTTCTTTCAGATCACCATGTATAGTAACCCACGACCTTTCTGGTATGGAATAACTTTTCTAGCCGCTGTAAAGGAGGATTCCTATATATATATTTAGGGTGGATTTTTCATCAACCCTAATCGTGCTCAAATCAAGAATTATTCCAATCAAAAAGTTTCCATCTGCTCTCGTACGCTAGTTCACGATTTCCGCCCAGCCGATGAATTTTCTACACGATTCAATCGTCTTCATCCTAATCAACTGGATCGATGTTCTCCAAAGTTTTTATTCTCTCAGATCTAGTTGATCCGTGATTTCAGATCAAAGGCTTCAAAGATTTTAGGTTTACTTATTCTTCAAGTCATTCAAGATCAACTTTTCTGAAGAACTAAGAATCAAAGACATTAGATCCAAATAAGATTATTTGTAATCTTTATTTTTGTGTAAATCTCTTTTTACTATTGTAGGAGGTTTTCCCTCCGAGTTGTAGATCCGTGTTTGGATCGAGTTGTAGGAGAGGTTGTTTTCCGAGTGGTAGGAGTGTTGTCTCCAAGTTATAAGAGTTGAGGCTCCGAGGTGTAAGATTTGTATAAATCTGAGATAAAGATGAAGTGGCCAAGTATAGCCCTTCATGGAAGATAGGTGAGGCAGGACAGTGGACGTACCCAACTCGTGGAACCACTATAAATCTCTGTGTTCCGCGTGTTTCATTTTTAGTTGTTTTTATTCTACAAAAAGATAGAGACCTCACCTATTCACCCCCTCTAGGTGATTTAGGTTGACCTTAGATACTTTCATGTGCTGATCAGGGTGGCAGCCAATATGTTGCTGATTAGAGTGGTGGCCAGTATGCTAAACAAAGTAGTGCTCGGTGGGTTGAACCTTCAACTGCTGATGTAATTCCTACATTCAGCCCCACTGTTGAGCAGATTGTCAGGGCCAAAGGAAAGTCTGTTACAGATGAAGAAGAAGAGCTTAGGCTCATCAAGAAGAGGTACAAAGAAGAGATGTAGTCCAAGCCAGACTTTGAGCAGTAGAGTCCTCAATCAAGGACCATAATATTGTATGCCTGAAAGAGGAAAGCTCTACAGCTCCCTAGAATGTGCCAAGCTTGAAAGAAATGAAGAGCTAAGGAGAAGATTCAGAAAGGATAATAAGTCAGGTGCACTGCCATCAGATGCTTTGGAGCCAAGCAAATATTTCCCCAAGCCCTATAGTTATTTTGAAAGATAAAAGGAAAAGGACAACCAAGACAAGGAGAAGATCATCAAGAAACCCAACAGGGGGATTGTAATTAAGGAACCTGAAACTTGAAATGTTTCCTTCTTTCCTTAAGGGTCTGTAGGAATATCAACATTTTTAATTAAGCACACTATCTGTTTATGAACATTTCCTTAAATGAAAATCTTAATTCTGTATGTTTAAATCTTATGGCTTTCATTTATATCTTTTTGATTTCATATTCTGTAATGTTTATCTGCATGATCAAGTTAGTGCATATAATTGACTAAGCTTCTGACTTCTTCAAATTGGGGGAGATTGTTGGGCCCATTGATCACAGTGTCCCAGATTTAAAGAAGGACAACAAGTCAATGGTATACACATGGATGTATTTGATGCATGTCATTAGTTCAATGTATGCAGGTTGTACTATGGTGAACTGATTTGATAGGTTGTCAAAGTCATAAAGTTAGATGGACCCATGACAGGATGTTGGAAAGAGCAAAAATCTGATTAAGTCTAGAAGCGTTGAGTGAAGACAGTTCACTCAACGCCAAGAGGCTAAAAGCGATGATTGATGATCATGAAGATTAACCTTTTGTAATTGTAAACATTATTTTAACATTATAATGAATTCAAGTTTTCATTCTTTGATCTGTAATTACATCTGTATATTGTTGGTGATAACTCTAATTTTATCTTTTATATAGTTTTTATTTAATATTTAACTAGATTATAATTATATTTTATTAATCTTATTACTAATTACTTTCTTCTCTTATTTTAGGTCAATCTGGGCTACCAATAGTATTTTGGAGTTTGAAGGACTGATCAGGGGAACAAACTGAAGGAACATGGAAAAATCGCAAATTACACGCCCGATCACGGGCGTGACCGTCAATTCACAGGCGTGACATGCAGGCGTGACCCCCCAGGTGCTCCAGAATACAGCGCCACGTCAGATTAAAATTACATGCCCTTGCCACGGACCTGACCATGAGGTCACGGGCGTGTCTATAAGGCATGACGATCAGGCATGCCGACTGCTTTAAGTGGCCAGTTTCAGATTCAAGGCATTCCAGCTTACATGCCCTGGTCACGGGCGTGACCATGGGGGGTGACACTTCCCTCAACCACCAGAGATATTCCCACTGTTTATGCTTCCCGCCGTTTCCAGCAACCGACAAGATGCTCTAGGTCATGGGCATGACCTAGGGGCGTGACCCGTCGCTTAACAATTTTTGGCGGTTTCTCTCCAACGTTCCTAGGCCTTGAAGATGACGGTTCCGAGCCTTACAAGCCCTAGGTCACGGGCGTGACCTAGGGGTGTGACTCTCCAACAAACTTGCCTATACATTCCAGACAATTTCAGGAGCTTTGGAGGAGATTTTAGGAGTTAGATTTCTGTATTTTCTGCTTTATTTCTTGCAATTTCCATTTCCTAATCTAGATCTTATATTTTCTAAGCTTAAATTTAAGTTGTTTTTCATTCAATCATGTCTCTCTCCTCCCTATTTTGTAATTCCCTTATCATAATGTGTAGCTAAACTTTATTTAGCACTTGATCATGATGAACCTTGGAATGAAATAAGCTTTTCAATTTTATCAAAAATGTCAAGCTCTTTATTTTACATACTTATAATTTATCATTGAATTTTATTGTATCGAATTCATATTTCGCTGATATGTTCTTCGATCTAAGATCCATATCCTAAATGACCAAGTGATTGCGGATATGAAGAGATCACTCAAAGATAAAAGAATTTGCATGCACTACTCGAGAGATGATGACATAAATCTTTCGGATTGGAGTAAAATCCAATAGTGGGGTTCACCGCCTAAAACAAGCTTAGGGGTTTCGACTGGCCGAGGGGTCTTAATCGATCAACCTAAGGTTAGTCAAAAGCATGTGCTCGAGAGAGACACATTCGTACTTTGGGAACCTCTACAGTCGAGTGAGTAATTAATGAGGCTTGCATACTTTATTTTCGTGATGGTTTATTTTAATCCAAGGAGATTCTAGATCAAGTGTTAGCTTTCCCATCATCGAATTCCTCATTATTAGTTTAACGTTTTCTTTCTCGAAATTCACAAAACCCACATTTTGTCCGATAAGATAATATCTCCTCCTTGTGAGTACAAGTACTCAACGGTCCCCGAGTCTAAATACGACAATTGATTCTATACTTTAGAACTATAGGTATACTTGCCTTATCGGTTTAGAATCACGCACAAGTGTGAATTTCACCCATAAAGTTTTTGGCGTCGTTGTAGAAGAACTTTTCTTTGTTGATATTTTGAAAGCAAGGTTCTATTAATTTTATCATTTTCTTTTGTTTTTTTTAAAAATCAAAACCAAAAAAGTTTTTATTTTGTTTTTTATTTTAGTGTATGACCCGAGGGAATCCGTCAAATCTATTTGACTTGGATCTGGAGATCGAGCAAAGCTTACGGCGATGCCTAAGACTCCGCAATATCAATTCTCCAAATTTGGTTGAGAAATCCGTAGGTGACATTTCTTATTCATCTTCTTCTTCTTCTACTTTTCCATCATTTCAATTTTCTTCTATTTTGGGTGACCCAAATTCAAATATGGCCGATCAACAGACTATGTCCTATTATGCCCGGTAAAATTTGGATGATGCGCAATCAAGTATTGTTCGACCAGCTATTACGAACAATAACTTCAAATTTAAGCCTATCATCATTCAAATGGTACAACAATCTGTACAATTTGATGGGCGTCAAGATGAGGACCTAAACACACATATTTCTAACTTTTTAGAAATATGCGATACTTTCAAAATTAACGGGATTTCTGATGATGCCATTCAACTAAGGCTTTTTTCCTTTTTCTTTGTGCACCAAAGCCAAGCAGTGGTTGGGTTCTCTACCAAGAGGCTCCATCACTACTTGGGCCGAGATGACGGAAAAATTTCTCCCGAAATATTTTTCGCCCGCTAATACGGCCAAGTTGTGCAATGATATTACATATTTTTCCCAAGTTGATACAAAAACATTATATTATACTTGGGAGCGATTTAAGGAATTGCTTCGTCGTTCTCCGCATCATGTAATCCTCGATTGGTTGCAAGTACAAACCTTCTATAATGGCCTCAATCAACAAATAAGACAACATATTGATACCGCCGCCGGTGGAATGTTAAACAACAAGACACCAACGACCACCCAAGAACTTATAGAAGGTATGACTATGAATATGTATCAGTGGAGTACACCCCGGCCTCATCCACTTAAACCAGCCGGGATGTACGAAATTGATACGGTTTTTAGTTTATATCTCCAGCTTGAGAAACTACAAAAATAAATGGATGAGATGTCTGCTTCCTCGTCTACACTTATCCGTGAACCCCAATATTGGGAACTTCAACTATTGCCGAACATGTGGATTACATGGGTAATCCGAATCGACCACCTTTTAATTCGGGTAATAATTATGGTAATACTTATCACTTGGGTATAAGGAATCACCCCAACTTCTCTTGTAGTAATCCAAGGAACGTGGCACTTCCACCAAATATAATTCCACCCGGTTACTTTCCACCACAAGATCTCAAATCTCCCACTCGCGAGGAGGCATTCCACAAATATGCGGCTACTAAGGTTGCCAATATCCAGAATCTCACCGGAACTATTCGAAATTTGGAGAATTAAATTGGGCAAATAGAAAAAATGCTCTCTGATCGCCAACAAGGAGCATTACCGGGTAATAAGGAGCCCAACCCAAGGGAGTAAGCTAAAGCCATCACTGTACGGAGCGGTAAGGAGGTAACTACTTCTTCAAATCCGGTTGATACAGAGGTACCAATTTCTTCACCTTCTCCTCCTCTTATGTCTTTTAATGACAATAAACCAAAGGCTTTTCAACCGCCTTTTCCCTATCAGTCTAGAATGCAAAAAGACTGGATGGATGAGCATCACAGTAAATTATTAGATATATTTAAACAAATTAAAAACAATTTACCATTTTGCAAAGTAATAGCACAAATGCCGAAGTATTCCAAGTACCTCAAGTAGTTTTTATGCAATAAAACAAAACTTGAGGATATCTCCACGGTTCAATTGAATGCGGAGTGTTCGGCAGTTCTATTTAAAAAAAATTGCTTAAGAAAATAACCGATCTGGGTAGTTTCTCTATTCCTTGTCTATTTGGTGATTTATCAGTAAAACATGCGTTAGCCGATCTAGGCATCTCGATTAATTTGATGTCTTATTTGTTATTTAAAAAGTTGGGATTAGGAAAGCCTAATCCCACAAAAATGAGCATCCAATTGGCGGATCGGTCTATAAAATACCCTATGAGTATTATTGAGGATGTGCTTGTCAAAGTTGACAAATTTATCTTTCCGATAGATTTTGTCACCCTTGACGTAGAAGAGGACACCGAGGTTCCGCTTATTCTCGGTCGCCATTTTCTCGCCACCTTACGCGCCATTATAGATGTTAGTAACAGTAAACTTCTCCTTAGAGTCGGAGATGAAGAAGTTGCCTTTACAAATAAATCAACTATGAAAAATACGCTCACTAATGATGACCCATGTTTCTTTTTGGAGGCTTCTCCCGAAGAAGACTCCGTTTTATTTCCTGAAAATTTTTATTCGCCTATTATTCATGATAAAAATTTTGAAAGTTTAAATTTAATTTCTCATGAAAATAGTAATAACAATTTGGTCACACACGCACCTATTGTAGAAAATCTAGAATTAGATAGTGACCGCCTAAAAACTTCGTATGAGGAATCTCCAACTTTAGAACTTAAACAACTGCAAATCATTTACAATATTTATCTCTAGCAGAGGGTTCCAAACTTCTCGTTATTGTGTCGGCTTATCTATCCGAAAAGCCCATAACGTAGTGCACCAATTTGGTCGAGCTCAACGACGAAAAATAAAGCGCTCTTGGGAGGCACCCCATGATTATTCATTTTTTTTAAATTGTTTGTTTTGTTTTATAGGTTTGGAAGCTTATGGATGGATGACGGCTTGCCAAGCTCGGGTGCCAAAATTCACAAAAATTCTTCAATTTCGGTAATTGTATTTTATTTATTTATTGTTTTTTTAGTATGTCAAAAATAAAACAAAAACTTAAAAGCAAAAAAAAAAATCTGCAATATTTCGTTTATACGCCCTGGTCACGGGCGTCGTGGCCTGACCTCTGAGCGTGTACTTCCTGAAATACGGAACATGACGCGAGTACCGAGGGGGAGTTTTTTTTGCTATCTGTCTTCCATCAATGTCACGGGCGTGACCTTCCTTGGGCACGAGCGTGACATTAACGGCAAGCTTCCGTCCCGAGAAAAGCAAAAAAAAGGGTTCTATTCGCCAGTCACGCCCGTTACAATATATGTCATGCCCGTGACATAGATTGTCACGGCCATGACTATCCCGTGAAAAAAAACTAATTTTTTTTTTAAAAACCATCATTTTCTGCCACACGCCCCAGGGTCACGGGCGTGACCCTGGGCAGTGTCCAGCGAATTCGAGGCAATGACCCGGTAAATGCCTCAGATTCCCTCTTTCCCTTATATTTAAAGTTACACGCCCCTGAGTCACGTGTGTGACTCTGGGGCATGACCTACAAAAAAATATTTTTTTGCGGTTTTCCAAAATTGTATTTTTTTCCGTCACCCGTGCAGGTTACACGTTCCTCAGTCACAGATGTGACCGAGGGGCGTGACCTCTCAAAATTTTTCCTATTTAAACCTCCTCTTCCCTTTGTTTCTTCCACACCCCTCAAGTCCTCCTCCTTCAATTATATAGCTGAAGCACTTCATTTTCTTCCACGATGCCTCGCCACCAACCTCAATCCACCGCCTCTTCCTCTGAGCACCCCGCCGCGGTGGAGGCTAAGCTTATTTTTGACAACTCCACCCAAGAATATCGGAGCGAACGACTACTCGCCAAACCCTTTGACGTCTTCCAGATTCTTGATTCAGGGATCCTTGCTACCTTCGGTGTGGTGGAATTGGTCTGAGAATTTCTATCCAACCCTGGATGGAGTTCTCTTTTCGACATCTCGGAGCCCGCCTTCTTGGAGCTCACCGTTGAGTTCCTCGCCTCGTTCGAGTTCTGTTGGGGAGTAGAAGATGATTTTATCATCTTCCGGATGGGAAACATCGCACATCAGCTCACCATCCGTCAACTCAATGTGGCGATGGTATTTTGCAAGGAGGCCTTTTCTCTTTCTCCCTCATACTCTGGCCTTCGTATTGATTTCCTTCCCGATTTCAACCTTCTTGCTTTTTAGTTGGAAATCAGTAACGATATCATCCCCTACACTCTCCAAAAATTAAAAGGCAGCCACCTCATTTCTCCCGCACTTTGTATTCTCCACAACCTCCTCACCTTCACCATCACTGGTCGCGGCGAAATCCATGGCGTGGTGACTCGAGCAGATTTACTATATCTATATAGTATGTTCTACCGAGCCCCACTCAACCTAGGCCACGTGCTTGCGACTTTCTTTCGGCATCAGGCCGAGAATGTGAGGTTGGGAGCTGTCCATGATGACAACTTCATCACTCATCTCGCCAAATGGTTTGGGATTTGGGACGCTCTTCCGCGTTTGACCTGCGTTCAGACGCTGCTTCCTATTCAGTTCCAGACCCACTAGGCCCTCGGCCTTGCATGATGACGAGATGGCGAGTTCAAGGCTATTCCGCCAGCAGTCGATGGGGGATATATTGATCTTGACCTCGGGGCATGCCCTAGTGGCACTATTCACTCTCCACAGATTCCACCACCACCACATGATCCTTCACACCCAGTCCTTAGACATATTGGGATCGTCAGTTTAGGTCTATTCACACACGCCAAGACGAGATGCTGACCCATTTTGACGATTGTTTTACGAGCTTTGATCGTCGATTTATCGCGCCGGAGGAGAGTCAAATTTCTTCAATGGCACGTATTACGCTTGAGTTTATGAACCTGCGGACGTACGATCAGCAGCCGGGGCACCATAGTGATGCAGATTAGGTTTCTTTTTGTTTTGGGTCTGTAATCGGACGATTGTATCTGTATCTATTTTTAGCATTTTCCTGTCTTTTTTTATTGTACAAAAAAAATATACCAAAAATTGTGTTTTGCTTTAATGTTCCATTTCAGGTCGAACTTGGTGCACATTTGGACTCTTCAGGGAAGTTTTCTTTTCCTTTGTTCTTTAATTTTACACATTGGGGACAATGTTTCTTTTAAGTATGAGGAGATATTTCTCACTAGTTTAACTTCTTTTTATCAAAACATACAAAAAAAAAATAAATTTCAAATTTTATTTTTACTTAGTTTTTACAAAAATACAAAAAAAATCAAAAAAATATATCACAAATTTCAAAAAAAATTAGAAAATAGAAAAATAAATTTCTTAGAAAGGGACGTTTGGGATATCACCTTATCTTAACTCCTAGTACCGGTGAGGGCCCTTCGCAGGGTATATCTCGAGAAGTCTAAGAAGTAACAAACAAATTAGGTTTAATTTATAATTAGAGAAGTTTTTATTTCTATATTTATTCATATGCAAAATCCATAGTATTCAACTTTTACATAGTGTTTAGAGATTTTTCATGCTTTAATTGAATTTTTAATTTTGGAGTAAAACTATTGGGCATGCTATGTTTCTAGTTAAGTGCACATGTAAGTAGAATTTTATGTAGAATTGAAAATTCAGCATACAATTAGAGTTTTGTTTTTCAAAATGCATGGAAATGTTTTATTTTACTTTCATTTTGAAACCGATAAAATCTAAAAATAATTTAGGAGAGTGTGTAGAAGTTTACTAGAGTGATATTTTGCGGATCAAGGAAGAGGTATTCTTTCTCGATGTCTAGAACTTTCCCTCTAGCTATTCTCAAGACTTTGCATAAGTTAAACTCATTAGCATAAATATGATTTAGGCACTTTTTTGGCAAGTTTGAGGCTTTGCACCCGTACCTAACGTTTTATCTTTGCTAAGCCAAATTGAGCCTATACCCTATCTTTTGTTTTAGCTCTACCAAACACTTTACCAAAACCTAAAAAGCATCCTAATTGCACACGTAAGACCGAGCTTGAAAATATATATGCAATAATGATTTGTGAGCGATTAGGAGGCATTTTATTTTGGTGGATAATTGAAAAAAAGTTGATTTATTTTTCCCTCCTCTTCAAAAAAATACATAAAAGAATATGAAAAAAAGAGAGGAAGTAGAAAAATCTTCAACATGAAAATTTTTAAAAAAGAAAAAGAAATAAAGGGGTTTGGGAATTGGTTGCGTTCTTAAAGCCATGACAATTTATTTTGTGTAAGTTCTCTTTAGGTTTTGGTGTGCCTAGCCTTCGATTTATCATTGATTTTCCTCACCAAAAACCTAAGACTATGTTTCAACCTAGTTAAGTCCTATTAATTTCTGCTTATATGTTCAACTAGTATGTTGGAACACCCTATTACTAATTTGGGTCAGGATCACTATGTCTCTAGGAAACCAGTTTTTGACCTCCTGTATAGATCTAAAGGTCAACTAGAATTGAGTCTAAGGGTTAGAAGCCTAGGTTTGAAAGCTGCCCTCAAGACCAAGAATTTTTCAGTTTGAGACTAAGTCATATCATCGAGCTCAGCACGACGATTCGTCGAACTCCAATCGACGATCGTCTAGCTCAACTTCGACAGATCGTCGAACTCCATTCGACGATCGCTGAGCTCAACTTCCACAAATCGTCGAACTCCATTCGACGATCTGCGAGCTCAGTTCGACGATCTTGACTCAGTATTGGATCTCTATCTCTGAGCTCAGTTCGAAGATCTTGGAGCTCAGATCGACGATATTTTTGTTGCTGTATAAGTCCATATCGCTGAGCTCAGTTCGATGATAGCAGAGCTCAGTTCGACGTTTTCTGATGTCTTCAAGGATTTTTCAAGAATCAAATTCAGAACAGTTAAGGAGATATTTAGCAATTAATTCAGAATATTTTCTAGCCGTTTTCATTTATTCTGGACCAAGTTTCAAGGGATTATCAAGGAATGTTTCTTTGGACTTTCCTCCAGAAGACATTTGCAATTAAGAATGCAATTAATGCAGACCAACAGCTATTCTTGACAGAGGATGTTTTTCTATTCAGTACCAGAGAATAAAAGACAAGATTTTTTTGAATCTCTCAATCACAGAGCACACAGAACACAGACAAGAAGAATAAAAACAAAATATTCTCTGTCTCAAAGAATTCTCTCAAGAACACACATCCAAGGAGATCAAATTTTCTGAAATCTTCTGATCTCTCTTGTCTCAAGTGTTCAAGGACAACATCTTTCAAGACTCCAGACACCTAACATTTCAGCTGTTGCTGAAATCATCATTTGCTGGAGATAAACTTATGAAGGCCTATCACCCTACAACAAAGCTTCTTTTCCTGAACATCTCAAGGACTCAGGGGGAGCTTTGACACCATCAAATCCACATAGTCTTCTCAACTGCTTTGAGAAAGAGAAGACTTCCATAAATCTCTCATCCCCATCTCTGTAAAGGGTTTCTCAAACTCCCTTCAAAAGTTTGAGTTTGGTTTTTGAGCACCTTGTCAAAAGCTCATTGGTGGCAAGACACCTGATCAAAAAATCTGATTTGGTTTTTGAGCACCTTATCAAAAGCTCATTGGTGCCCAGGACACCTGATCAACTCATCCTGCAGTGGATTCCTACATAGGGTGGTAGAAGAGTGGATGTACCCAAGTTTAGGGGAACCACTATAGCTACTTGTGTCATCTAGATTGCTTGTCTTTATCTTTTGTTTCTGGCTATGATTGTTCTGTGATTATTTTATGTTGTAGGTTATTCTGTGATTAGATTTAATATTTGCTTCCCTGTTCGCTCAGATTACAATAATTATTGTAAAAAATTTTCAAGCACCATATACTCTATTCACCCCCCTCTAGAGTATATCAGATCTAGCTGCACTTTCAATTGGTATCAAAGCGAGATTGGTTAAACATACCACACCTTGGTGGTTACACAGGCTAACACCTGAACCCAAAGATTCCTTGTTAGATCTGTTTTCTTTTGAGTTTATTATTAGGTTTTGTTTTCACAAATCATGGCCCAAAACAAAGATTATGCTAGCACTAGACCTCCACTGTGCAATCTATCCAAGTTTGCACTTTGGAAAGCAAGGATCAGATTATACATGAATTCTATTGACGAGGATATTTTAACTCTGTTTTGACAGTTTGTCCAAGACCTCTAGATAACTCAAGTACAAATGCTGTTCCACCTCCATCAGGAACAAATGCTGATATCAAGAAATGGAAGGTAGCTGATGCCAAGGCTATGAACATCTTAGCCCAGACAATGTCTGATGACATCTTTCAAAAGGTGGCTGAATGCAATTCAACAAAGGAAATCTGGGATAAACTCTCTGAAATAGTCTCAGGCTCAGCTGATGAGAGAAAGGACAGGAGATCCCACCTCATATCTCAATATGAGAATTTCAAGAAGGGAGAAGCTGAGTCAGTTGGAGATATGCACAATAGGCTTAGTCTAATAGTCAGTGAACTCAGGACCTTGGATAAAAAGATCTCACTAACTGAACTCAATGACAAAATTCTAATGTGCTTCCCTAGCACTTGGGATTCAAGAATCTGGCCAATCAAGGATGCCAGAAGTTTGAATGAGATCACAACAGAAGCTCTATTGGGTAAGCTCAAATCTTATGAGCTACTCATTAAGAATAGAGAAGAAGAACAAAAGGCTGCCTCACCAGCCACAAGAAAAGAGAAGACAATAGCCTTCAAGGCAACTGAAGATCAGCCTGAAGACAAAGTCACAGGCAATGATGAACTGCTCAGTCTGTTGGCCAAAAGATTTTACAAGATGGCCAGAAAAGACTTCAGAAGAAGATCATACAAGGAGCATGATAAGCCAAGGTATGATAAGTCAATTAATAATAAGGAAATTGTCTGCTTTGGTTGCAGGAAACTAGGGCACATTGTTCCTGACTGTCCAGAAAACAAAAAACAAGGACAGAAGGGACAAGAAAGAAAGAAGAAAAAAGAAAGACTCCAAGAGGAATGGCAATGGCAAACCCTCCTCAAGCAAAA
Source organism: Platanthera guangdongensis (assembly GCA_039583875.1). Lineage (NCBI taxonomy): Eukaryota > Viridiplantae > Streptophyta > Magnoliopsida > Asparagales > Orchidaceae > Platanthera > Platanthera guangdongensis. The sequence continues at coordinate 91,816,617 of CM077162.1, read as the reverse complement.
ACAAACACACAAGAAAGGGGTTTGTTGCTGAATCCTGGAGTGAGACTGAAGAGGAGTCAGAAGCCTCATCCAGCTCCAGTGATGATGAAGATGATGTAGCAGAGAAAGAGTTCTGCATGATGGCAATCAATGCCTCTCAACATAATTCAGATGAAGAAGAGTCAGAGTCAGATTCAGAGACTCAACCTGAAGAAGATCAGGTAATTAGTTATTTTGATTTTAATTCAGAGGACTTTAAATCTGAGTTTAAAGCATTATGTTTAGACCTGCTAAAATATGAGAAAGAAATTATCTCTCTCAGAAATCATTTATCTGAACATAATACCTTAAAGTCAGAAAACCTCAAACTCTCTCAGGAGTTGGAGTGCTGTAGGGAGCAGATAGCTTCACTGAAAGGTGAGCTATCTGAGGCCAAGAAGCTTGAATAATCCCTTAATGGGAGAAGTATCAAGCTGATGGACATCACAAGCACAGTGAACTCCAGATTTAATAGTACACTGGGCTTGGGTGCTTCATCCAGCCAACCCATAGTTCTAACAACTCCAATCAAGTTCATTTCTGATAAAGGAAAGGGAGTTGTAGAGGTAGCTAGGAAAAATTCTGATCTGCCCAAGAAAACTAAGTCCCAGCAGAAATCGTCGAACGGAGATCGACGATCGCCGAACGCAGATCGACGATCTCAGGAAAAATCGTCGAACTCAGGTCAACGATCTCAAGTTCCTGAACTCTGCCATAGTCAACCGTCGAACGGAGCTCAACGATCTGACCCAAGATCGTCGAACGCAGCTCCACGATCGTCGAACAGAGGTCAGAGCTCTGGAAATTCTTTCAAGGGCAAATCAAAATCCAATCTAAGGGTCCTTCATCCCAAATCTTTAACCCTTATACTGAATGGATTATACCTCCAAGGAGATATCATCCTGAAGGTTATAAGAGTCAACCTGGGATGTCTTTTATTTCAGAGTTTAAAGGTTATCAACCTAGGCCCAAGGTAAACTGGGTCAAAAACAAATGAATTATCTTATGTGCAGGTGAAGACCTATCCAACACCTAACCAGCAATGGTACTTGGATAGTGGGTGCTCTAAGCACATGATAGGAAACAAGTACAACCTCACATCCTTTAGAGCCAAGCTTGGACCCAAAGTTATCTTTGGTGATTCAAACTTTGGACAAACTAAAGGATATGGTGCAGTCCAGATTGGATCAGTAACATTCAATAAGGTAGCTTATGTGGAAGGACTGAAGCACAACTTAATAAGCATCAGTCAGCTGTGTGATGAAGGCTACCAGGTGACCTTCAGCAAAGCATTATGCAAAATCAAGTCAGAGGACAACACAACTGTGTTGACAGGTAAAAGGAAAGGTAACATCTATCTAGTAGATTTTCTTTCAATAGATGTAGATATTTGCCTGTTCAATTCTGTTTGTAGACCAAATATTTTATGGAATAAGAGACTAGGACACCTAAACCTTAAAACTATTACTAGGCTATCCAAGGACAACCTTATTAGAGGACTACCTTCTGGCCCCTAAAAGAAGGAAGGACTCTACAGGGCTTGTCAATTAGGCAAGCAAACTAAAAATAGTTTTAAGTCACTTAATAAGAGTGATTCACCTAGGATATTGTATCTGTTACACCTAGATCTTTTTGGACCCATCACAGTACAAAGCCTAGGAGGGAAATCTTACACTTTAGTAGTTGTAGATGACTTCTCTAGATTCACTTGGGTGTTCTTTCTAAGGAAGAAGTCTGATAACTTTAAGTGTCTGACAGAGTTTCTCAAATGTATACAGATTGAGTTCAATACTCACATTGCCCTGATCAGAAGTGATCATGGGACAGAGTTTGATTCTCTTCTTATGCAAAGTTCTGTCAGAGTGAAGGGATCAGACATACTTTGTCAGCTCCTAGAACTCCTCAACAAAATGGGGTAGCTGAAAGGAAAAATAGAACCCTTATTGAATCTGCCACTACATTGTTGTCAGATGCTCACCTTCCTCTATCCTTTTGGGCAGAGGCAGTGAACACCTCCAACTATGTGCTGAATAGAAGTTTGATACATAAACTAAAGGGAAAGACTCCCTATGAATTACTCAAAGGGAAGAAACCTAAAGTTGATTATTTTAGAGTTTTTGGTTGTATTGCTACGTACATAATAATGACAAGAAATATTTAGCAAAATTTCAAGCTAAAGCTGATGAAGGAGTGTTTCTGGGATACTCCATGATCAGCAAGGCTTATAGGGTTTATAATAAGTCATCTCTAAAAATTGAGGAATCTGTTCATATATCATTTGATGAATCTAACATGTCTTTCAAGGAGAAGATCACTTCTACCATAGCACCTTTGCAGGAACATTCTCTTGTTGAAGACTTGAACAAGTTACAGGTTACTCAAAAGGATGAAAGCAGTGAAGATGAAGAAAGTATTCAACATATTGAAGAACAACCTGAAGAGCTAGTTGTTGTACCACAAGAGGAAATAACAACACAGGTTGGTGAATAATCAACACCCCCTGTTGATTTAGTAACATCAAGAGATCATCCAATTTCCCAAATAATTGGAGACATCTCAGCTGGTGTGCAAACTAGAAATCAGGTCAACCAAAACCTGTTGTACACCTGCTTCCTATCTCAAATTGAACCTCAGTCCATTCAAGATGCAGAGCAAGATCCACACTGGATCATTGCAATGCAAGAAGAGTTGCATCAATTTGAAAGGAACAAAGTGTGGGAACTAGTGCCAAAGCCTAAGGATCACTCCATTGTTGGAATAAAGTGGGTGTTCAGAAACAAACTAGATGATCGAGGAGTAATTGTAAGGAACAAGGCAAGGCTAGTTGCTCAAGGATATTCTCAAGAAGAAGGAATAGACTATGACCAGACTTTTGCACCAGTTGCAAGATTGGAAGCCATCAGAATCTTTTTAGCTTATGCAGCACATAAAGGATTCAAGGTATATCAGATGGATGTCAAAAGTGCATTTCTAAATGGAGACATCAAAGAAGAAGTATATGTCAGACAACCTCCAGGTTTTATCTCTCCAACTTATCCTGATTATGTTTTTAAATTGAATAAAGCATTATATGGTCTCAAGCAAGCTCCTAGAGCATTGTATGAGACCCTAGCATGCTTCCTTTTGGAAAATGGATTTATAAGGGGTAGAGTAGACCAAACTCTTTTCATTAGAACCCATAAGTCCCATACCCTACTAGTACAGATTTATGTAGATGATATTATTTTTGGTTCTACTGATTCAAAATTGTGCAGAAGGTTTTCCAACCTAATGCATTCTAAATTTGAAATGAGTAGCATGGGTGAGCTATCCTTCTTCCTAGGATTGCAAGTCAAACAGCATGCTGAAGGCATCTTTATTTCTCAAACCAAGTATGCAAATGAATTGGTTAAGAAATTTGGCATGTCTGAAGCATCTTGTATGAAAACACCTATGCCTACTAATGCTATATTGGATGCTGATGAACATGGGAAACCTGTTGATCAGACAACATATAGAGCAATGATTGGCTCTTTACTGTACCTTACAGCTAGTAGACCAGATATAATGTTTGCTACATGTATATGTGCTAGGTTCCAAGTAAGCCCTAGAGAGTCACACCTAACACTAGTAAAGAGGATTCTCAGGTATGTTAAGAGTTGTCCAAATCTAGGTCTTTGGTATCCAAAAGATTCAGCATTTGATTTAATTGGATTTTCTGATGCTGATTATACTGGATGCAGAATTGACAGGAAAAGCACCAGTGGAACTTGTCAGTTCCTTGGTGACAGACTTGTCTCTTGGTTTTGTAAGAAACAAACTTCCGTGTCAACTTCAACTGCTGAAGCTGAATATATGGCTGCAGGCAGTTGTTGTTCACAAATCTTGTGGATTCAAAACCAACTCCTAGACTATGGCTACAACTTAGAGAAGTCTAAAATCTTTTGTGATAACACCAGTGCTATTTCTATAGCTCAAAATCCAGTCCTTCATAGTAGGACAAAACACATAGAGATTAGGTATCACTTCTTAAGGGATAATGTTAAAAAGAATAAAATTGAATTGCAATATATCCCAACTGACTTACAAAGGGGAGATATTTTCACCAAGCCCTTGGATGAAAAGAAACACACCTTCTTCCTAAATCAGTTAGGAATGTTAGATGGAGGAAGTCTAAAATAATATTCAAGACTTTAAAAGTTTAAAAATTGACCAAGACTAGGCAAACATCTTGATTTTTCTTAGTTTCTAGAGTTTTTCTGGTCTCTGAACTGCGCTCAACGATTTCTCCCCAGATCGTCGAACGAAGATCGACGATTTCTGAAATCGTCGACCTGAGTTCAGCGTTTCTCAGATAGTATGAACTATCTCTTCCGGTCAGCGATCGTCGAATGACGCTCGACGATTTTGTTCTCTGAACGATCGTCGAACAGAGCTCGATGCTATCCAATATCGTCGAACGGAGATCGACGATATTGCAGACTCTTCAGATTCCTTTAGAAGCCCCGATCGTCGAACTGAGTTCAACGATCTTTCCATTTCTGCGTCGAACCCTAATATAAAATTCATTTTTCGCCGTCGTTCTCCTTTTGCGCTCTCGATTTCTCTGCAAACACTTTCTTTCCCTCCAAACATTTCTGCACTTGGTCGTTTTGTTTGTTGATTCTTTGCAGGTAACTATGGTCGTTTCTGTTGCTGTTCTCGCCGCCATGAAATTTGATGCCGGCTTTGACATTGACATGGAGTCCTTCAACACGACAGATCAGGTTTTCCAGCACATCTTGGAGTTATTCAAAGAGCAGAAACTTGCTACAATCATGACCACTAGAATTAAACTTGCTGCTGATGAGATTAAAGAGTGGGTCTACACTGCCCACAATCAGGATCAAAACACAATCGTTGGATCAATTTCTGGCACACAGGTACCCTTGACCCCAGCAATTCTGACAGAAGTTTTTGAGTTAAGTACTGGTGGAGACTCTGCTGATTTATCTGGAGAAGAATATGCTGACTTGCTTGCAAGAATGGGTCATTCTGAGGCTAACCCTAGCAAGCTGCTGAAGAAGAATCTGTCTGTGGAATATAGATTCCTGGCTGATGTAGTTGGGAAGGTCCTATTGGCTAAGCACTCTGCCCATGATACCATTTCTAGGTATCAGCTCTGCTTAAAGGGAGCCATAGTGGACAAGAAGAATCTGAACTGGGGAGAGGTCTTCTTTGACCTAATCAAAAAGAAAATTAACAAGAGTTTTGTGAATTTTGGGAGAATTTTAGGCCTTTTTCTGCAGAACAGATGCCCTGCATTGCTAGTATCTTCTGGGATACACATAAATGCTTCCAAGAGACTGTCTTGTGCCCTGTTTGGTAAATGGAACAGGCAGATCATCAAGCCCAGCAGGCCCTCTTCCAGCACACCTTCAGGCACCAGGACTGCCATAGTCACTTCCCCTCAGGTCTCTGCGCCTGCAGATAACCTGCCTGCTGCTGCCTCTCCTCCTCCTCCTCCTCCAATTCCATCTCTTCCAATTCCATCTCTTCTAATTCCATCCACCATTCAAACTCCATCCACTATCATCATCTCCAGCCCTTCTCCAACATCTATACCATCTCCAATCCCTACTCTACCAACAATAGAAGAACCATTCCATCCATTATACTCCTACTCTCAACCAGACTCTGCCACATCACCCTCCATTCCCTCATTCAATCTCATTGATGATTCCTTCATGGATGACTCACCCTCCTCACCTCCTGAGCTACCCTCATCATCAACCTCTTACCAAGATCTTCTGCATGAGATCATTGATCAACCCACCTTCACACCATCTATCTCCATCCCACTGTCCTCCATCACCACTTTGCCCACACCTCAAGCATCTCTTCCCCAATACACTTGCTCTCCTCTACCATCACCAATAGCTCCACCTCCATCCTCTACCTATGCTCCAGTCACTGCTGAGCAAGTAGATCTTCCAGCCCTTGCTGACAGGATATATGAATTGCTAGCCCCCAGGCTATCTCTTCTTTTGGAGACCTCCTTGGCTCCATTACTCCAGTAAGTGGCAGCTCTTTCTGCCAGGCTCTCCTCCTTATTCCCTCAGGCAGCCCCTTCAGCAGTGTGCCTTGATCCAGCTTTGTCTGAATCTAGGCAGGGGGAGATGCCCTATAAAGTGAGCTTGCCTGCTGTGTCTGCTATTTCTTCAGCTTTTGTTGCCGCTGCTGCTGTTCTTTCTCAAGCTCCAGTTCCCCTTCCAGTTGCAGTCTTTCCAGTGGACATCAGGTCCTTGCTCTCTGAGTTTGATTCAATATATTTCAGTTGTCTGCCAGAGAAAGCTTGTTTTCCAGAGGGAGTTTCTATCCAGCCCCCAGAGGATCTCGCCAAGGCCCTTGTGCCCTTCTCATACTGTGATACCAGCATTATAACTTCCTTTGTTAATTCAGTATATGCTGCTGTTACTCCTGCTGAAAGCATGGTGGCTGTTTCTGATGCTGCTGTCCCTCCTGCTGAAGATAGTGTTGATTTATCTGTTTCTATTAGTGCTGTCAGGGCTGCTGCTACTGTTGCTCCAGTTTCTGCTGATATCCTTATGACAGAGGCACATGATTTTGAGCCTTTTGTGTTTTCTGATGATATTCCTGCTGCTGATATTGTTGTTTCTGAAAGTGAAACTGTTGCTGCACCAACTGCTGTTATTACTACTGCCACAGCTTCAGTATCTGCTGCTTCAACCTTTGCTTCAGCTTCAACTACAATTGCTACAAGTGTTGTATCTGCTGCTGCTCCAACCTCTGCTGCCTCATCTGCTTCAACCCAGCTCAAGAAAGATTTGATGAAAAGTTTTGATGCTCTTTATGATGATCAAAGTTCTGAAAGTGATGAGTTCAAGACAGATTCTGATGATTCTTCTGCTACCATTGCCAGAAAGAGAAAGGCAAGGAGCAAAGCCATGAAGAGAGTACCTCCAGCCAAGGTCAAGGACAACAATGACATTCTATATTATATTCTTCATGACTGCCCCATAACTGAGCACTGGATGCAATATTCAAAGAACCAACTGAAAGCAATGAATAAAAAGAGGAAGTATGAAAAAGGCTCTTCTCAATTCCAACATCCTCATCCTCCTCCATCACCTCCTCCTGATGCAGGTGCAGGTGGAAGTTCAGCTGCTCAACCTCATGCCAAAAGCCAAACCCCCTATCAGCCACATGCCAGATCCTATCATAGGAGAAGCCAGTCTAGAGGCTCTCAATCTAGAAGAGGAAACTATAGAGGAAATCAAAGAGAAGTCCAGGTTTATTCTAATGGTTATTCAAGGCAACATCCCTACTCCAGGGAAGGACAAATTTCATCTGACACAACCTCTGGTCCTTTTCCCTATAAACTAAAGGAAGTGGTTTCATCCAGGCCTCCTCAGGACAATCCATCAAATAGATATGAACCACCAGTGCCATTTGAAGATCCTGAAAATAATCAAACTGCTTGGACTGCAAGGATGAAAGAGCTTGCTGCACTGGACCAGATTAAGAAAGCTAAAGAGCAAGGCAAAGACTCCTCCAACATCACTACATTATCTGAACAGAGAAAGAAAGAGTTGGAAAGATATGGTTCAAGCAAATTCTTTGATTCTGATAGATACATGGAGCTGCATCCTGAAGCTGTAGTTCCCAGGCCCAAACAGCAAATCTCTTTAGGTGTAGCAGATGATACAAGATCAAAGAAGGAAGCTCTCAACCCCAATAGAGAAATCAAACTCATTAAGAACAAGGAGAAGAAATGACTATGTAAGGTGACAATCATCTTGACTTTTGATTATTATCTGGGATGATATATATCTGTGGTTCTGCAATGTCCAGCTTATTACTTTTCTGTTTTGTTGCTGTGTATGTTGTTATTTAATTTTTCCAAATTCTATAAATAGTAATCCTAACCCAAATAGGGGGAGATTGTTGGAACACCCTATTACTAATTTGGGTCAGGATCACTATGTCTCCAGGAAACCATTTTTTGACCTCCTATATAGATCTAAAGGTCAACTAGAATTGAGTCTAAGGGTTAGAAGCCTAGGTTTGAAAGCTGCCCTCAAGACCAAGAATTTTTCAGTTTGAGACTAAGTCATATCGTCGAGCTCAACATGACGATTCGTCGAACTCCAATCGACGATCGTCTAGCTCAACTTCGACAGATCATCGAACTCCATTCGACGATCGATGAGCTCAACTTCCACAAATCGTCAAACTCCATTCGACGATCTGCAAGCTCAGTTCGACGATCTTGACTCAGTATTGGATCTCTATCTCTAAGCTCAGTTCGACGATCTTGGAGCTCAAATCGACGATATTTTTGTTGCTGTATAATTCCATATCGCTGAGCTCAGTTCGACGATAGCAGAGCTCAGTTCGACGTTTTCTGATGTCTTCAAGTATTTTTCAAGATTCAAATTCAGAATAGTTAAGGAGATATTCAGCAATTAATCCAGAAGATTTTCTAGCCGTTTTTATTTATTCTGGACCAAGTTTCAAGGGATTATCAAGGAATGTTTCTTTGGACTTTCCTCCAGAAGACATTTGCAATTAAGAATGCAATTAATGTAGGCCAACGACTATTCTTGACAGATGATGTTTTTCTATTCAGTAACAGAGAATAAAAGACAAGATTTTTTTTTGAATCTCTCAATCACTGAGCACTCAAAACACAGACAAGAAGAAGAAAAACAAAATATTCTCTGTCTCAAAGAATTCTCTCAAGAACACACATCCAAGGAGATCAAATTTTCTGAAATCTTCTGATCTCTCTTGTCTCAAGTGTTCAAGGCCAACATCTTTCAAAACTCCAGACACCTAACATTTCATCTGTTGCTGAAATCATCATTTGCTGGAGATCAACTTCTGAAGGCCTATCACCCTACAACAAAGCTTCTTTTCCTGAACATCTCAAGGACTCAGGGGGAGCTTTGACACCATCAAATCCACATAGTCTTTCAGCTTCTTTGAGAAAGAGAAGACTTCCATAAATCTCTCATCCCCATCTCTGTAAAGGGTTTCTCAAACTCCCTTCAAAAGTTTGAGTTTGGTTTTTGAGCACCTTATCAAAAGCTCATTGGTGGCAAGACACCTGATCAAAAAATCTGATTTGGTTTTTGAGCACCTTATCAAAAGCTCATTGGTGCCCAGGACACCTGATCAACTCATCCTGCAGTGGATTCCTACCTAGGGTGGTAGAAGAGTGGATGTACCCAAGTTTAGGGGAACCACTATAGCTCCTTGTGTCATCTGGATTGCTTGTTTTTATCTTTTGTTTCTGGCTGTGATTGTTCTGTGATTATTTTATGTTGTAGGTTATTCTCTGATTAGATTTAATATTTGCTTCCCTGTTCACTCAGATTACAACAATTGTTGTAAAAAGTTTTCAAGCACCATATACTCTATTCACCCCCCTCTAGAGTATATCAGATCTAGCTGCACTTTCATAGTACCGTGGCGAGAGTGTGAAAGGGCAAGACTATGACCAGGGGCATAACCAACTGTAGGCACGCTAGGGCACGTGCCCGAGTGATTTTTATCTGCAGTTCCATCCGATCCCGTCGCCGCTCCCTGTGCCCGATCGCTGTTGTGCCCGGTATCGCCGATCCTTACCGTGCCCGACATCGTCGCCGATCCCATCACCGATCCCTGTGCCCGATCCGATCCCTACTAGTACCTTCTTCTTCTTCTTCTTCTTTTATCCGATCCCTGCTGGTACCTTCTTGGCTTCTTCTTCTTCTTCTTTATAAACTAGTTTTATGTTTCTAGAATGCTTCTTCTTCTTTATAAACTAGTTTTATGTTTCTAGAATGTTGTTTTGATTGAAATAAGAGTCTGCCTTTGTCAATATTCCAAACTTTGAGTAAGCAGATTCTTAAGGGACCGGGATCCTCTTCATTTGGGACCCCAAATGGAGGTTTCAGTCCAGATTTCAGTTTTATGTTTCTGGACTGTAGAAAAATTAATATATCCTAGCTAGGGTTCTTAAGATCTTCATTATAAACTAGTTTTATGTTTCTAGGAATGCTGTTTTGATTGAAATAAGAGTCTGCCTTTGTCAATATTCCAAACTTTGAGTAAGCAGATTAAAAACTTCATGTACCCTATCTGTGAGTCCCCAAATATTGAAGGGACCGGGATCCTCTTCATTTGGGACCCCAAATGGAGGTTCATTTCATGATATGGATGCGCTCTCACCTGATCTAATGGTATACAGTTTTTTGATTAAACAAAAAATTTTAAAAGGATGTTGATTTAATTGTGAAATCTGGACTGTTTCAGTCCAGATTTCACAACTGAAATCTGGACTGTTCAGTCCAGATTTCACAACTGAAATCTGGGCTGAAACAGTCAAGATTTCATTGTGAAATCTGGTCGAACAGTCCAGATTTCACAACTGAAATCTGGACTGTTTCAGTCCAGATTTCATTGTGACTGTATGAGTTTCCTGTAGGCTGTAGTGTTTGGCACGTTTTGGCTAATTGGCTTACTGCTTAATTTACAGAATCCCTGCTTAATTCTACTTTCAATAAAATGTATGTTAAAATTTATTGTGCCTGAGCGGTTTTCAAATCCTAGTTCCGCCACTGCCTATGACCATCGACATTGATGGATTTCTTTGGAGGGTATCTCAATTTTCGATATGTGCAATGTTATCATAGTACGCATGCTACTTTCTCCCTAAATGTGATTTTAAGATTTACCGGATTTTCAATTTAAAAATAGAAATAATAAATGAAAACACATGATAGAAAAGTAAAAACTAATTTGTATGCTGAGTAAGGTTTTCTACTAAAATAGCTATGCGCATAAGCATAAGACTTCACAATTTACTCCTTAGGTTCAATTTCTTCTCTAGCATTGATTTTTTCTGCTCCCTATGGAAGGTTATTTGCTCGGGACAAGCAAACAAGTAAGTATGTGGTATTTGATAACTCTAATTTTATCTTTATCTTTTATATAGTTTTTATTTAATATATAACCAGATTATAATTATATTTTATTTATTTTATTACTAATTACTTTCTTCTCTTATTTTAGGTCAATCTGGGCTGCCAATAACATTTTGGAGTTTGAAGGACTGATCCGGGGAACAAACTGAAGGAATATGGAAAAATCGCAAATTACACTCTCGGTCACGGGCGTGACCGTCATGTCACGGACGTGACATGCAGGCGTGACCCCGCTAGGTTCTCCAGAATACATTGCCACGCCGGATTAAAAATACACGCCCTTATCACTGGCGTGACCATGAGGTCACAGGTTTGTCCATGAGGTCACGGGCGTGTCTATAAGGCATGACGATCAGGCGTGCCGACTGTTTTAAGAGGCCAATTTCAGATTCAAGGCGTTCCAGCTTACACGCCCTGGTCATGGGCGTGACACTTAAATCAAATGTCAGAGTTATTCCCGCCATTTCTGCTTCCCTTTGTTTCCAGCAACCTACTAGACACGCCCTAGGTCACGGGCATGACCTAGGGGCGTGACCCGCCACTTAACAATTTTTGGCGCTGTCTCTCCAACATTACCAGGCCTTGAAGAGGACGGTTCCGATCCTTATATGCCCTAGATCACGGGCGTGATCTAGGGGTGTGACTCTCCAACAAACTTGCCTATAAATTTCAGACAATTTCAGGAGCTTTGGAGGAGATTTTAGGAGTTAGAGTTCTGTATTTTCTGCTTTATTTCTTGCAATTTCCGTTTTTCTTGCAATTTCCATTTCCTAGTCTATATCTTATATTTTGTAAGCTTAAATTTAAGTTGTTTTTCATTCAATCATGTCTCTCTCGTCCCTATTTTGTAATTCCCTAATCATGATGAGTAGCTAAACTTCATTTAGCACTTGATCATGATGAACCTTAGAATGAAATAAGCTTTTCAATTTTATCAAAAATGTCAAGATCTTTATTTTACTCACTAACGATTTGTCTTTGAATTTTATTGTATCGAATTCATATTTCGTGGATATGTTCTTCAATCTAAGATCTGTATCCGAAATGACCGAGAGGTTGCAGATATGAGGAGATCACTCAAAGATAAAAGGAGTTGCATGCACTCCTCGAGAGAGGATGATATAATTCTTCCGGATTGGAGTCAAATCCAATAGTGGGGTTCACAGCCTAAAGCAAGCTTAGGGGTTTCGACTTGCCGAGAGGTTTAGTCGATCGACCTATGGTTAGTCAAAAGCATGAGCTCGAGAGAGACGCTTTCGTACGTTGGGAACCTCCATGGCCGAGTGAGTAATTGAAGAGGATTACATACTTTATTTTCATGAAGGTTTATTTTAATCCAAGGGGATTCTAGATAAAGTGCTAGCTTTCCCATCATCGAATTCCTCCTTATTAGTTTAACATTTTCTTTCTCAAAATTCACAAAACCCACATTTTGTCTGATAAGATAATAGCTCCTCCTTGTGAGTACAAGTACTCAACGGTCCCCGAGTCTAAATATGACACTTGATTCTATACTCTAGAACGATAGGTATACTTGCCTTCTTGGTTTAGAATCACGCGGAAGAGTGAATTTCACCCATCAAGTTGGCATACTTAAGTCTCCATCGTGCAAACTCTGAAAATATCTTCTATTGTTAAAGAATACCACTTCTATTGATACCATTGGCGGTAACCCAACCGCCCCGCTCAGGCTCCAAAAGAGTGTAATTCTGCTGCAAAAAGTTTTAAAAGTCACATCATTACTAAAAACTTTATCCCCCTTCTAAGGTTGGCTACAAATATAACATCATGTCGACTCGATATAAGGACTACTACCGAGCACTAGAAATACCATAGGGCGCTAGCTTGTCGACTGAATGGAAAAGTCGACTTGAAAGATCATGCCGACTGGAAAAGAACATCGATGAGACTACACATGTCATCAAAATATATGTGCTGCCACTGGCGATTTCCCTAATGCTGAACACTAGCCATGTCGACTTAATGGGTGGATCGACTGGACAACTTGTGTCGACTAGAAGAAGAATCGTCGAGACCAGCCACTTCAGCTACTGTCACATGCTACAGATAACATGATGCGCTACTTGGAAGTCCTTGTCTGCGATCCGAGTGCTCAATGCGAGAACTTTGTGGAGACCATAATTGGAAATGATACTGCCACTTTGCGGTTGCACCTATGACTTCGCGGTAGAACCTACCGCTTCGCGGTAGCACCTAACACTTCATGGTAGCCCAACTGCTCCGTGGTAATAGAAGTTTGCAAGAAAAGAGCCATTAACTTCCTTATCTAATGGTAGTCAGATATGCACACGCCTAGTCAAGATCACTTACCTCGTAGCGCTACCACTACCGCTCTGTGCTATCTAATGTTCACAATAAAAGTGCAGATGCCTTCCTTACCTAGAGCATGACACCTGGGAGAAAATGAGTATACTATTGAAGTATTAGACCGGGCGGCCTTGCGGTCTTGTCTGGCGGTTTGTTGACCGAGTGGTCTGGCGGTCTCACTCAGGAGCTTGGAGTCCGGGTGGTCTATCAGTCTCCAATTGCGGCTTGTTCTTATCCTGCTGGAGTTGCCGAGCGGTTAACCCATCTGTCTAACCGCGCGGCCTGTGCAGTCTCCTTTATTTTTAGCCGCTCAGCCCTGTACATGTTTAGTCCCACATTGTTTGTTTATACTCTCTCATATCTCCTCCATTCTATAAAAGGGAGGTCATACCTTTGTGAATGATATCCTTTTTGGATAATAAAATTTCAATTATTCAAAATTCTATCCGTTTGTTGTTGCATGTTCGCTACTTTTAACATGGTATCAGAGGACACAGTCTTTTCCTTCTGATTGTGTGCGCTCTCTGATTCTCGCGGTTTGTTTCTGCTTCACGCGACCTATCTTCGCTGTTTGCCTTCTCTTCTGCCCGCTGCCCTGTTCGCACGGCTTGTTGCTTCTCTTCTCCAGCTATTTTTCGTCTCCGCAACCTGTTTCGTTGTCGTAGCGACCTGTTTCCTTCTAGCTGCCTGTTTTCCCCTAGCTGTGCGGCCTGCATCTGTTCGCCCGGCTTGCGACTTGTTGTTGTCGCAGCTGCTTCTTGCTTCCTCTTCTCTTCTGTTCGCTCGGACTTTTCAGTACGCGCGTCCTCTTCCACACTGTGCCTTGGTCTGCTTCCTGGCCACTAGTGTTCGCGCGGCTTCTTCCCTTTAAACTGCTGCAGTTTCGCGCGGGTTGCTCTCCTTTTTCCTCTCCCCGTGGCTTCTCTTCTTCTCGCACGGTTTACTATGACTACTTCCAGTCTCTCCACCCCCGTTATCTCCACCACTCCCGCAGCTCCTCCTCCACCTACTCCTTCGGGCAACCTTGGCACGCTTTCTAAGCTTGTTGGCTCCAACGATCCCGATTGGAGCGTTTCTTTCATCTTTCTTCTTCGCTCTCAGCGCAAGCGTCATCACCTCACCGATGACCCTGCTCCTCGTACCTCGCCTGAATTTGATGACTGGGATGCGAGTGATGCCCTTGTCCGCACTTGGCTCGCCAACAACCTCTCTGATGAGTGCCTTCCCGTCATTCGCCATGATGAGACGATCAAGGCCGCCTGATTTCACCTCGCTGCTCTCTATTCCAAGGGGGGCCAGACGTCCTACATTTATACTCTTTATGCGGACCTCTTTTCCCTCCCCTCCATGTCTCCTGCTGCAGCTTACCAGCAAGTTCAGGCTCTTGGCGTCGAGATCCTACAGAATCGTCCCTTCTCCGCGGACTTGGCTGACCAGCACAAACACTTCCAGGAACTCCTGGTTGTTTGTTATCTTCTCCGTCTTCCCGATTCCTATCATATGATCCGCCAACAGATCTTGGGTGAGGCGGAATCTCCTACTTTGGATGCTACTGCAGCTCGTATTGCCGCTGTTATTTCACTGCTCCAATGGACTCTGTTGTCCTCCCCCCCCCTTCTTAGGACTCCTATGCTCACCAGGCTCAGCGGGGGGGGGGGGGGGGGGGGGGGGTCCTAGTGGCCGCAACCACTCCGGCCGGCGTGGTTCGTCCAAGTTCCTCTGCTCTTACTGTGGTCGTACCGGCCACTCTGTTGACCGCTGCTGGCAGAAACATCCTCGTCGTCGCCCTTCTGGTGATGCTCCTTCCTCGACCTCTGCCTCCTCTCGGCCGTCTGCCTCTGTGGCCATGACTTCAGGTAGTGCCCACGTTGTTACCCAAGGTAAATGGCTGATTGACTCGGGTGCTACAAATCATATGACTGGCAACCCTCATTGCTTCTCTCTCCTTGAAACGCATGACCGCCTACCTCCGGTTCGTATGGCGGATGGTTCATCGTCCCCGGTACTCGGGACGGGCATGGTTCAAGTCACCCCGTCGCTTCGATTGGAGGACACTCTCTATGTCCCGAAGTTCCCATGCAATTTATTATCTGTTACCACTTTATGCCGGCAACTACAGTGCTCTGTCTTATTCACTCCCACTTCTTGTTCTTTTCAGGAACCGAGGACCCAACGGACGATTGCTACTGGGACTGAGAGCGGCAACCTCTATTTCCTCGACGACGTTTATCCTCTGTCCGCCTACTCCTCCTCTACAGATCTGCTTCAATGACATCTTTGCCTTGGACATCCTCCTCCTCGGATTCTTCGACAGCTTCTTCCCCACTTACCTCCGACCAGTCCTCCGCTCAACTGTGATGCGTGTCAGCTTGGCAAACATCATCGCTCATCCTTCCGACCGAAGCAAGGCCGTGGCTCCTCTCGCCCGTTTGATCTCATTCATTCTGATGTCTGGGGTCCTGCTCCTACCCTCACTATTGGTCGGGGTAGTTCCTATTTTGTCACTTTTATAGATGATTTTTTAAGATGTACCTGGGTGTATCTATTAAAAGATCGCTCTGAACTCTTTTCTGTTTGGCAATCATTTTATTTTATGATTAAGAATCAGTTTGACATTTCTATTAAAGTTTTACGCTCTGATAATGCTAAGGAATATCTTAATCATGAGTTCTCCTCTTTCTTTCACCAACATGGTCTTCTTCATCAAACTACTTGTGTTTACACCTCCCAGCAGAATGGGGTGGCGTAGCGTAAAAACCGTCACCTCCTTGATGTTGCTCGTACTCTCATCACGCAGATGCAAGTACCTCGCTCCTACTGGGGCTACATTGTGCTCCTCGCCTGCTATCTCATCAATCGTCTTCCCTCCACGGTTCTCCACGGCCAGACCCCCTTCTCCATTATCTACCCCCACAAGGAACCTTTTCCTCTCCCTCTCAGTGTCTTTGGCTGTTCGGCTTTTGTTCACGCTCCCTCCGCTACCCGCGACAAGCTTTCCCCCCGTTCCACCAAGTGTGTATTTTTGGGGTACTCTACCACTCAAAAAGGCTATTGCTGTTTTGACTCCCTTCTATGCAAGCAATTTGTCTCCGCAGATGTGACATTTTTCGAAAATGCTTCCTACTTCTCTCCTACCTCCTCTCTTCCTCCTGATGTCTCTGCTTCTCCACCGTCTCTCTCCGTTCCCTCCATGCCTCTCGACGTCTCCCCACCTCCGTCTCCTCCTCCACCGTCTCCTTCCCTGTCCGTCTCCCCACCCACCCCTCCTCCCTCTTCTCCGGCACCGTCTCTCTCTAGTCCCGGGCCAGCCTTCTCCGCCACGGACGCTCCGGTCGCTGACGCACCCGTCGACCTGGATCTTCCCATTGCTCTTCGCAAAGGGGTGCGGGCATGTACTCAACACCCGCTTGCGGCAGTTGTTTCCTGTGATCGGCTTTCTCCTTCTCGCAGGTGTTTTCCCTTGGCTATCTCCGCTACTTCTACTCCCCGCACCTACCACGAGGCTCTTGCTATCCCTCATTGGAAATCTACCATGGATGAAGAGATGGCTACTCTTACTGAAAGGGGTACCTGGACCCTTGTTCCTCCTATGGTGGGCATTGATGTGGTTGGCTGTCGCTGGGTCTTTGTTGTGAAATTTCGCCCCGACGGCACTGTGGATCGCTACAAGGCCCGGCTGGTGGCCAAAGGTTTCACTCAGACTTACGGCGTTGATTACTTTGACAATTTTTCTCCGGTTGCTCGCCTCAGCACCATCCGGGTTCTTCTCTCTGTGGCTATTAACCGGGATTGGACTATTTCCCAGCTTGATGTGAAAAATGCCTTTCTCTATGGCAATCTTCAGGAGGACGTCTACATGGAGCAACCTCCTGGGTATGTTGCTCAGGGGGAGACACGCGTATGCCGTTTGAAGAAGGCCATTTATGGACTAAAGTAGAGCCCTCGGGCGTGGTTCGACAAATTCAGTGGCATTGTGGCTACCATCGGCTTTACAAGGAGTTCGGCCGATCACTCCTTATTCATTCGCAAAACGGCCTCGGGACTGGTGGTTTTGGCAGTATATGTGGATGATATTCTTCTTACTGGCGATGACCAAGATGGGGTGGACTTGACGAAGAAGCACCTCCGTCAACACTTGGTCACGAAGGATATGGGCTCCCCGAAATACTTTTTAGGGATAGAAATCTCTCGGAAACTTAACTCGTTGGTTCTCTCCCAACGGAAGTATGCCCTTGATCTTCTACAAGAAGCAAGATTGACAGGTCCCAAACCGACTCGGTTTCCCATGGCTATTGGAGAAGACAAAACGTGGACGGATGACTCGCCTCTTCTATCTGATGTCACAAGGTACAGACGTTTGGTAGGCAAACTCATCTATCTCACCGTGACTAGACCCGACATCTCCTATGATGTAGGCAAGGTCAGTCAGTTTATGCAAGCTCCCAGGGAGTGCCATCTTCAGTCTGCCTTGAGGATTTTAGAGTATGTAAAAGCAGCACCAGGCAAAGGGCTAATCTTTCAGAAGAATGGTCATATGAGGGTTGAGGCCTACTCAGATTCAAGCTATGCGGATGATAAAGGCGATCGTAAGTCCACATCAGGTTTCTGTACTTTTGTTGGAGGAAATCTTGTGAGTTGGAAGAGCAAGAAACAGTCTGTTGTCTCCAGATCTAGTGCAGAAGCTGAATACCGGAGTATGGCGTCAACCACGTGTGAGTTAAAGTGGTTGAGGGCTCTCATGCTTGACCTAGGAGAGGTCTATGACTATCCTCTTCCTATGTTCTGTGACAACAAGGCCGCTATATACATATCCAGAAATCCGGTCTTCCATGAGAGAACAAAGCATATAGAGGTTGACTGCCACTTCATTCGGGAAGAGATTTTGAAGAAACAGATTTGTACTCCGTTTGTCACCTCTGACAAGGAATTAGCAGATATCTTCACAAAGCCGGTCTCTACTTCCTTCATCCACATTTGTGACAAGCTGAGCATGATTGATATCTATGCTCCAGCTTGAGGGGGAGTGTTGAAGTATTAGACCGGGCGGCCTTGCGGTCTTGTCTGGCGGTTTGTTGACCGAGCGGTCTGGCGGTCTCACTCAGGAGCTTGGTGACCGGGCTTTCTATCGGTCTCGCATTGCGGCTTGTTCTTATCCTGCTGGAGTTGCCGAGCGGTTAACCCATCTGTCTAACCGCGTGGTCTGTGCGGTCTCCTTTATTTCTAGCCGCTCAGCCCTGTACATGTTTAGTCCCACATTGTTTGTTTATACTCTCTCATATCTCCTCCATTCTATAAAAGGGAGGTCATACCTTTGTAAATGATATCTTTTTTGGATAATAAAATTTCAATTATTCAAAATTCTATCTGTTTGTTGTTGCATGTTCGCTACTTTTAACATATACATAGCCTACCATTGCGTGATAACCTTAATGCTGGCAGTAGCTTGCTTAAAATCCGTATAAAAGCATTTTCTTTCTCCTGAATCAAACACACGCGCATTAGGGTTTCCAAGCCATCTTGAGAGAAAGGATCCACCGACACAAGAGAAAGAAAGAGAGAACGTGCAACCTCTTGTTTGAGCAAGAAGTCTTCCTTAGAGCACAAGCAAGAACTACAATCCGAGGATGATTGTGCCCCGGAGGAACGAGAATCACAAGCACAGATCGCTCACCGTCTCCGGAGAACAAACTTTTGAGGGAGCATTTATTTTCTTTCTTTTAGATCTAGTTGTCTTATCTTCTCTTGTATTTTTTCTTTACATTGTTTGCCAAGGAAAATTGTCCGGGAAGGACGTCATAATCTAGGTAGGATTCCACGAGAAATCGTCCAGAGAGTACGAGGGATGTCTATTAAGGGCCCAAAGAACTTTGGGGAGAAGGGAGAGAGCCAGCTCAAAGACCTTCGGGGAGAATGGGGAGAACCAACTGGTCTTCAGGGGGAGGGTGGGTATAGAAACCAATAGAGTATTGTATTTAACACCTACAATATCCGACATCATGAAGATTAAGTTTTTGTAATTGTAAACCTTGCTTTAATATTCTAATGAATTCAAGTTTACATGTTTTAATCTATAATTATATCTGACTCTTGCTGGTTTATTGAAGTCTCTCATTCATCCATACAAATAAACAATTCTCTGTCATACAAGAATACGATTTTTGTTGATATCACTGGTGGCAAGTCTACCGCCTCGCGCTAGCTTAAAGAAAGCATAATCCTGTTATGAGAAGATTTGAAAAGTCACATAGCTGCTGCGAACCTTATTCACGCCGCCTCTAAGGTTTGCCACAGATCCAACACAGCGCTTTCTGTGCTTATATCAACATTCAACTTAAATATGAAGATCAGACGTCGATGTAGTCTACCATCCGCAGCCCTGCCTTGAGATACATGCATTACTTGTTATCCCACTCACTATGAAACCAAGGAGAAAGC
Organism: Platanthera guangdongensis; assembly: GCA_039583875.1. Taxonomy (NCBI): domain Eukaryota; kingdom Viridiplantae; phylum Streptophyta; class Magnoliopsida; order Asparagales; family Orchidaceae; genus Platanthera; species Platanthera guangdongensis. The sequence goes on along the minus strand of CM077162.1, from coordinate 91,796,884 downwards.
CACAGAGTAGTGAGGCGCTCAGACTTATTCTTGTACAACAGAGTGTCCAAAAACTTGGGTGTAACACTTTCTTGATTTTTTTCACACAAGGCAGAGGCCCCTGCACAAGGACTATTTGAATTGGGCCATATGTCACTAGAGTAGGGCACATACTTTTAGTTTATTTTTCTTTTCCGCAACTAACTTTAATGAGCACGATGGATGCTATGAGTTAATTTTGTCTGACAATGACAAGGATTTGCTATTGGGTGTTAGCCAAAGGGGCCTATACAATGTGTTGGCGGAGGCACCACAGGAGCAGGGACATGAACAGAAAGTTGAGGTGTAAGTAGATGAGTAGAAGAAGAGAGGAGTTGGAGAGCAACAACAATAATTTTATTAAGCGCCAGTTATCCATCTTGGGAGGTGTTAGATCTGAGTTTCCATCAATTGGAGGTTTCCATTGTTCGGTTCAAGGAGGCAGTTTTTGGCAGGACCTCATAGATGTGGGTGCCTATGTCTCCACCACCAAGGTAGCCTACTAGCAACACCAGTCCCCACATGAGTGATTGGAGGGCACAAACACTATATATTTTTCACAACCACATTTTAGAATTTTTAGTTTTGTAAAATTTTTTAAAATATTTGTATGTAAATCTTTAAGTGTCCATCCATCTATGGATTCTTTTCATTTGAGATTTATCTATTTCTTGTACTTATCTCATTTTATTTTATTTATTTGGATAAACTTGTTTGTGTGCATTCATTTTTATGCAGGATAGACATGTTTGGGTGCATTTATCAAAGAACACATATTCACCGGAGGCACAATGAATATCAACCATGCGCGCACCCGGGTTGTTTCTAATCCTCTTTATAATCTATCTCAAAAATACTTATATGGCTTAATTCATCACATATTATACATAATTAAAGCTTTGTGAAATAAAAACCATTAGTGTCACTTTATATTGATCATTTTACCATCTAATTCTTTTAATTTTAGATCTTGATAATTTTGAATTGATAACATATTAATTAAGAGAGTTTTTAAATGCTTCTCTGCATCTAATTGACAATACTTAATCTTTGCACATGCATGAATTTGGAAATTTTTCTTATAAGTATCAATTAGTTAAAAGTTTAAATCTCTGGTAGCAATCTTAAATTAGTCTTTTATTTGAAGACTTATAAAGCATGTGATGTGTAGTAGTTTTGTATGTGAATTATTAGAGAAGGATTTTGAAAATGCTAGATTGGTTTGCCTTTTTCCATCTCCAACTTTTTTGACTTTATCTTAAAGGAAAGGTAGTAAGATGATTTCAATTTGAAGCATGATTACGGCATTTTTGTTTCCACCATCTTTACATTTGTAGCATATCACAACAACTTTATCACTAGTTCCCCCTTTGTGCTTAATAATCATTTTCTTTGTCAAACCTATTTGCATTTTTCACCATGGCCTAAATTTTCTTTGTCAAACATATTTGCATTTTTCACCAAGGCCTAAAATTTCTTTCTACTTTCAAATATTTGGACACTCTAGCTATATTGGAGTGAACGGTGATATAAAAAGAGCATAAGCACTATGTGCTATTTGAACAAAGAAAAATAATAACAAAAATATTAGTTCATATCAAATGAGCTATCAAATTAAATACAAGGGAAAAACAAAAATCATCATATTTTTTATGTTGAAGCCAGGAAAACCCTAACTCCAAAATTTGGATGAAGGCAACCTAAGGTTATTGGTTTTGTAGTCGGGCATGACAGCTTGACGGCATGACGGGCGAAGATCAAGTAAACTAAGGAAATACTACGAGGACCGCATGTGCTGCGGTAGGGGGGGTCCCGCCATGTACCCAAATGCTTAGAAGAAGCTTCCCATACAAAATCAAAGATGGTCGAGTAGGGTACAAGGAGGACACTAGCTTGCGACAAGTGTCTTTGAGGAGAGGGTCCAAAGATTCAGCAAAAATTCTAAGGAAAGAGGTCGTCAGGGTCTTTTTCAAGATTTTGAAGTCCATATTCTTGTACCCCTGGGATCCTATTTATATTAAAAACCTGGGGTGTGTGGGGTGTGTGGGTGGGTTCTCTGGGCGAGTAGATCTGGTCCTAAGATTATCATCTACATTTTGTTGGCTATTTGGCCTGGGTGCTGGCAAGTATCACCTGGCGACCTGTCTTGGTTACTGGTGAACATCCTCTAAAGATTATCCAGGATGCTTGATACAGATGACAAGACTAATGGCTAGAGGTTGCCTATTATGTGAGTATTGCTGATGCTCTCCACTACTAATACTCGGAGCTAGTCCGGATAGAATGGTCTTTAATGCTCTCCAGCGCTGCTGGGTGGTCGCTCAAACTGGCACGTATGGTTCTCTCCTATGCCCAAGCATCCCCTTGCACCCTGCTGGCCATTGAATGCTGATTGTTTCTTCATATACGCTTGTTGCATGTTGACTTGTTGACTATTGATCGTTGACCCTTGACAAATAGGGGTTGTACACAATCCCCGCTCTTTTAAAGCGATCTTGGAGCTCGGAAAGAAACATCCAACCCCATATTGTACAATGACTTGGCAAACTCTCTTTCCCACTATACTCAACGGACTCCGCCTTTTGACTTCTATGAATAAAAGGGGAGGGGATGACCCCCGGGTTCCACTTCCTGTCTTTTGCAAGATGGTGTACACCACTAAAGTTGCTAAAAAGTTCAATGTCCTAGGGGACATCCTCGGTACTCGGCTTCGACCTTCTAACAAGCATGACTGGGAATGTGCAAACGAGGATGGGGATCGCCGGACAAAGATGAAGAAGGTGAAGGAGAATGTAACACCCCAGTTTTTGCTTCAGGGTCAGTCTGCAGTTCTGGAAAATTTTTTGGATTTCTGGAAGGAGGCACACGGCCTGCGACACGGGCATGTCGCAGGGCGTGTCGAGGCCGTGTCGACACTCGGTCCAAGTGTCGACACTTTCGCTCGACAAAGTGTCGAGAGTGAGGCACACGGCCTGCGACACGGGCGTGTCGCAGGGCGTGTCGAGGCCGTGTCGACACTCGGCCCAAGTGTCGACACTTTGTGCTCGACAGAGTGTCGAGAGTGGGGCACACGGCCTGCGACACGGGCGTGTCGCAGGGCGTGTCGAGGCCGTGTCGACACTCGGCCCAAGTGTCGACACTTTCGCTCGACAATGTGTCGAGACTGGGGCACACGGCCTGTGACACGGGCGTGTCACAGGGCGTGTCCCGCCTGGTCGACGATCTTCGCTCGACGTTTTTCCGCGGTGTCGACACAAAGCCTATCGACGGGTGTCGAGACTTGGCACACGGCTTGGGACACGGGCGTGTCCCAGGCCGTGTCACCTCTCGGGTTGGTGTTGGGGCCGTGTCGTTGGAGACACACGGCAGGCCACACGGCCGTGTCGCTGGGGACACGGGCGTGTCGGATTGAACACGGGCGTGTCGAATGCCCGTGTCTGATTCCAGGCGCGTCGATTTGAGACGGCGAATGAGGCACACGGCCCTGGACACGGGCGTGTGCCAGGCCGTGTTCGGCCCAGGTCTTCTGTTTTCCAGGCGAATCGCAGCCATTCTTTTTCTGGTTTTGGGATCTAGCGGTTCAGGCCATCTCCTGGGGATTTAAGTACGAAGTTAGGGTTGCAGATCCTCACTTTTTTTCCAAGTCCTCTCTTTCTTAGTTCTTGAGGGAAACTAGAGCAAGGAGGAAGAAGAAGAACTCTTGGGCTGTAGGAAGGGTTTCGGAGCTCCGAATCACGAGCCGAGTCCGGATCCGTGAAGCTTGGAGCATTGCGAAGTGTTCCATCCAGCTTTTTTTGCCATGGCAAGGAAGAGGAGTCGGAAGGTAACGACATCTCTCCTCTCGGTCTTTAGGATGCACGTTTTAGCATCATCTAGTTTTCTTTTCTCTAATTTTTGGGCACCAAACTCTCAAATGAGAGGGGTTTTGGCTTGCCAAGTTTCAAGAGGAACTTCCGGGTCGATTGAGTCCGTCCCCGGCATATCTTTGCATTAGAGATCCGCTTCGCTAGTGGATTAGGCATGGTGGGTGAAGCCGTAGTCGCGATCGTTAGTCCGACTCGGTGATGTTGCATACGAACTAGGGATTCGTAGAGATTTCCGTTGCGGCAAGATGTCGTTTGTGTTGTGGTGGTGATTGTCCCGTTTGCTTGAAAAGAGTACATGTAGTCGAACCCGGACAAGGTTAGCTCCTCGTGGTGGTAGATGGTTTCCTTGACAAGGTTAGCTCCGTATGAGAATGGAGATGGTTTCCTTGGTGGACAAGGTTAGCTCCGCACGAGTTGGAGATGTTTTCCTTGGTGCGCGGGAACGCTGCGGTACAAAGAGGGATTGCGATGTGTTTAGTCTTGGTTGTGTTGTGCCAAGGCGTGGCTATGTCTCCGTGGTCGGCTGGCTATCCCGTGACATGTGCGTCATGTGTGGAGAGTGTCCCGGCGAGACTAGTCCCCTTCTGTGAGACTGACGAGAATGCCAAGCTTGGGGCAAGCCCGGGCAAAGAGGCCATGAGCGGGTGGGGTCCAGCAAGGCTTCTTAGAATCGGTCAGTCTGTGGTTGTTGGAATCCTGACATGAGACGTCAGAGCTTGCAGGCAAGCCCGGGGCTAAGCCCACGAGCGGGTGGGGCCTTGGCAAGAATTCCATGTGGCGGCCTGTGCGCCGTGTGAGGGAGTTGTGTCTCCCTCAATGTTTGAGGCTTTATGCCAATTGGGGAAATATGAGTACCCAACTGATGTGATGTTGTGCTAGATGCATACGGTGTAGGGTACCTTGGGTGAAGCCCGGGTGTTGCATTCATGTTGCATAGTAGGCCCTTTCTTTATATGCTCAACCAGTAGAGAACATGTTTGTTGATTGAGACATCCAAGCCTGTTTTAATGTTTTTCTATTTATAGAAATTTATATTGCATATGAAGTGCTGACTTGCAGGTTGGAGGGTTCCCCGGGGTCCGTTAGGGGCGGCCGGGAGGAGATGTGTTGTTACACAGTTTGAGGTCAGCCTTTGCTGACCCACGTTACTAATAATTTTTACAGGGCAAGGATCGCACGCAGGAGCTAGCACGCCGGCCAAAAAGGCCTAAGCCCATGAAGTGTTTTCTCTTTTGTAGCACTACTTTTTGATGATGTATGTTTGAGACTATTTTGTCCGGCTTGCATGCCGAGGTAGACTAGGAGTGCTGAGCATATTCATGTTTGATTGTACTGTTTACCTTTTGGACATTTGATGTAAGGCCTTAGGGCCATTTGTTTACTCTTTTGGGTTAGTGGATAACTTCTAGTTGTGCTTGGTTTTCCGCTGTGTATTGTGCAAGTGTTTTGAGTTTGGGTAGCTATATCAACTTTTAATACTAAAGCTGTGGCGTTCGTATGTTGTGGGGCCCCGGCCGGACCCATATTATACGTCCATTACAGGGGAGGTGTTACAATTTGGTATCAGAGCCAGGTTTGATTCAAGGTCAGTGCGTAGAGAAGTTATCCACATAAGAGTAACGCGGGACCATGAGTGTCCTTATATTTTAGTCTTGAGATTGGAGACTAATCCCTTATTTCTTGTCTTCCTGAAGAGTGCAAGCAACGAGGCGGGCACTTCAAGAGCAAGGGATGATCTCTCAGCGAGCAGTGCTACTGCTCCAGGTCTTTTGGGCACGGGTGTAGACCCGGCCGACTTCTGCCGCATGCTTGCAGAAGCGATGGTGGCAGCTCAAGCTGCAGCAGCAGCTCAGGTGGCAGCCCCTGCCACACCAGATACGGCAACGGCCGTGCCAGGAGCAGAAGCAGGGCGAGTGGAGCCTTTGGCGGAGAGGGTAGTTGTCGGACATGGAGACCGACACATGAAGTATTTCCTGAGTTTCCATCCCCCGTCTTTCAAGGGTGTTGGAACGCCAACGGATGCGGAGGACTGGTGGGTTCGCATTCAAGAACTGTTAAGGGCGGCAGAGACGCCAGAGGAAAAAAAAGCTGAGTATGCGGCGTTCATGTTGGAAGGAGACGCCAAGTTGTGGTGGGTGAGCCATAGCGGCCGCCAGTTTCCGGGACGCACCCCGTCAGTGGAAGAGTTCGGGGACGCTTTTCTTAAGAGGTATATCCCAGTTTCAACTCGGTTGGCCCTGCAGAGGCAGTTTCTGCATCTAATGCAGCGAGACAAGACAGTGGATGAGTACGTACAAGAGTTCACCCGTTTGGGTCGTTATGCGGGAACGACAATGGCGGATGATGTAGAGAGGGATAACCTCTTCTACCAAGGGTTGAGGGAAAATCTGAGACAACCCCTCATCTCCATGAAGAGGGCGGGATTTAATGAGCTAGTTGAAGCCGCCAGGAGTTTGGAGAATGATCTGGAGCGAACCCAGTGCCGTAAGGGTTTTACTCCCAAGAGCGGGGAAGGGAAGCCTTCCCAATCTCAAGGAAAATCTGATGGGAGTAGGTGGAGGAAGAAGCCTCACACTCCCAGATCTGGTGAGAGGAGCAATTGGACGCCTGGGGGTTCCCACTCTAGGGGACCGCCGACGTGCTTCAACTGCGGGAAGGTTGGGCACATAGCCCGTACTTGTCAGCAAGGGGGAGCGGGGCAAGAGTCAAAGCAGGAGAAGTCTGTGCGCTCGGGCCCCAGTGCTGCAGAAAAAGGAAAGATGGCGGAGTCGAGCGCTTCTCGGTTCCAACCAGTGCAACCAAGGGCTTACAACCTTGGAAAACAAGAAGCGATCCGCCAAACTGATGTGGTGACAGGTATGAAGAGAATTTGAGTTTAAATATTGTGCTTCATCCTTTTAGACTTTTGTGTAATGTCTATGTTGTAGGCTTCGTGTTAGTTTCCGGATACCCCGCTAGGGTATTGTTTGATACGGGAGCATCGCACTCCTTTCTTGCGGAGAGCTTCATCCGGAGAATAGGAGTTGAGTCTTTCTCGTCGGGAGCAGAGCTGAAAGTGCGCATGCCCAATGGGTCATCTATGACCACCGGGGCTAAAGGGCACATTTGTTGGGAGCTTGACGGAGTTGTCTTCGCTCTGGAAGCGGCAGTGTTACCATTAGTAGAGTTCAATGTCATTTTGGGCATGGACTGGCTTGCAGAGCAGCGCGCCAGTATTGATTGCCTTTCTAAGGTGGTGACCTTAAGGAGTAAAGGGCAAACAGAAGTCAAATTTGAGGGCCTTTGTGGAGTGGCATGTTCCCTGATTCGGCCATGCAGTTGGTGCGGGCGGTTAACCAGGGTGGTGTAGCGCTTGTAGCGTTATTGGAGGTTCGTCTCTCCCAACTGTCTATTGAGGAAGTGCCTGTGGTGGCAGAGTTCGAGGATGTGTTTCCGGATGAACTTCCTGGAGCGCCTCCTCGGCGGGAGATCGACTTCTCGATCGAGTTAGTGCCGGAGGCTAGACCGGTGTCACGTCCTCCATTTAGGATGGCACCAAAGGAGTTGGCGGAACTTAAGGTACAGTTACAGGAACTGTTGGAGCAAGGGTATATTCGACCCAGTTCTTCACCGTGGAGCGCACCGGTGTTGTTTGTAAAGAAGAAAGACGGTAGCATGCACCTGTGCATAGACTACCGAGAGCTCAATAAGTTGACCGTCAAGAATAAGTATCCGATTCCTCGGATAGACGATTTGTTTGACCAATTGGTGGGGTCAATGTTATATTCGAAGTTGGACTTGAAGTCAGGCTACTATCAGCTACGAATTCGAGATGAGGACATACCCAAAACTGCCTTTGGTACAAGGTATGGACACTTTGAGTTTACAGTGATGCCGTTCGGATTGACGAACGCACCATCGGTGTTCATGGATCTGATGAATCGGGTATTCCGGGAATACTTGGATTCTTTTGTGGTTGTTTTCATTGATGACATTTTGGTGTATTCCAAATCGGAAGTGGAGAATGAGACCCACTTGAGAATAGTTTTGTAAGTGTTGAGGGAGAATGAGTTGTATGCAAAATTCTCCAAATACGAGTTTTGGTTGGAGAAGGTGGCATTTTTGGGCCACGTGATTAGTGGTGATGGGGTGGCAGTGGATCCAGCGAAGGTGGAGGCCATCAGAGATTTGCCGGTGTTAAGGACCGTGGCGGAAGTCCGAAGTTTTCTTGGACTAGCCGGTATTATAGGAGATTCGTGGAGAATTTCTCGAAGATAGCTCTACCCCTCACCTCTCTCACTCGCAAAGACCATAAATTTGTGTGGACCCAAGAGTGCGGTCAAGCATTTGAGGCCCTAAAGGAGAGGCTTATGATGGCTCCGATCTTGAGTTTACCGCAAGGGACCGATGGATTTCAAATTTTCAGTGACGCATCGGGATGCGGTTTGGGTTGCGTGTTAGTGCAGCATGGCAAGGTGATAGCTTTTGGGTCTAGACAGCTGAAACCTCATGAGAGGAATTACCCCGTCCATGACTTGGAGTTGGCGGCAGTAATCTTCACGCTGAAAATTTGGCGGCATTATGTTTATGGCGCAAGAGTGGAGATCTTCACGGACCATAAAAGCCTGAAGTATCTCTTGGATCAAAAGGACTTGAATATGCGGCAACGCAGATGGGTTGAGTTTCTTGGAGACTACGAAGTGGCGATCCAGTATACGCCGGGTAAAGCCAATGTGGTGGCGGATGCGTTGAGTAGAAAGTACTCGGGGCTAGAAAATTGGATCGAAGCTCATGATGAGCGGTTGGTACGGGAATGGGAGTCCCTTGGAGTGGAATGTGTTGCGAGAGGCGAGTCTAGCGTGGCTCGGTTAAACTGGATTGAAGTGCAAAACGACTTGTCCGATCGTATTCGGGAAGCGACTCGATTAGATGTGGAGTTTCAACCTTTTGTGTTGGAGACTCAAACGGGCGAGAGCAGCACCTGGGAGATGATTGATGGGATTCTGAGGAAGGGGGGAAGGGTTTGTGTACCGCAGTTTGGCAATCTCCGTGAGGAGTTGATGTTTGAGGCCCACTTCTCAAAGTACTCCATTCACCCGGGCAGTACAAAGATGTACTTGGATATGAAGAAATCCTTTTGGTGGCCGGGGTTGAAGCGAGATGTAGCTTTGTATGTGAGTCGTTGCCAAACATGTGCCTTGGTGAAGGCCGAATGTCAGAAACCGGGCGGGCTCCTGAAGCCCCTTCCAATTCCTGAATGGAAATTTGAGGACATATCCATGGACTTCGTGCATGGGTTGCCTAGATCGCAGCATGGGAATGATGCTATTTGGGTGATCGTGGATCGCCTACCCAAGGTGGCTCACTTCATCCCAAATCGGAAAGAGGACAGCGTGGAGAAGCTGGTGGAGTTGTATGTTCGCAACATTGTGCGACTGCACGGAATTCCTAAGAGCATAGTCAGTGATCGAGATGGACGGTTTACGTCCAAGGACTGGAGATTGGTACAAAAAAGCTTGGGCACGAAGCTAAGGTTTAGTACGGCGTTCCATCCTCAAACTGATGGGCAAACGGAGAGAACGAACCGTACTATGGAGGACATGTTGAGGATGTGCGTTCTTGATTTTGGCAAGAGGTGGGAGGATCACCTCTTCATGGTAGAATTTGCGTACAACAACAGTTTTTCAAGCTAGTATAAAGATGGCGCCTTACGAAGCTTTGTATGGGAGGCGGTGTCGAACGCCAATGTCTTGGGCAGAGGCGGGAGACACCAAACTTTTGGGAAAGGATGCGGTAGTTGACGCTTGTGAGATGGTACGGACCATCCAAGAGCGTATGAAGGTGGCACAAGACAGGCAAGCGAAATATTTTAATGCTCGTCACCGGAAGTTAGAATTTGCAGTTGGTGATTGGGTTTATCTGAAGGTCAAGCCGTTCAAAGGCATCTCGCGGATTCGCCGACTCAAGAAGTTGAGTCCGAGGTTTTTGGGGCCTTTTGAAATTGTTGAGCGGGTAGGAGAAGCAGCCTATCGTCTGGCATTGTCCGCAGATTTGAGTGGATTACATGACGTCTTCCACGTCTCCGTGTTGAGGAAAGCCTTGGTGGAGGCTAGCGTGGTGATGGAGCCGGCATCGGTGCCGATTGACGAAGACTTGAGGACGCGAGTCCTTCCAATCGCTATAGAAGATTCGGAGACTCGGCAGTTGCGGAATAAAGAAGTCAAGCTCGTGAAAGTTCGTTGGGACAACTGCGGTCGTGAGGAGTTCTCGTGGGAGCGAGAACAGGCCATGCTAGAAGACTATCCAGAACTATTTTTGTCAGGTACAATTTACGTTTTGTACCCTTTCGTTTTGAAAATTTCGGGGCGAAATTCTGTTAAGTGGGGGAGAGTTGTAACACCCCAGTTTTTGCTTCAGGGTCAGTCTGCAGTTCTGGAAAATTTTTTGGATTTCTGGAAGGAGGCACACGGCCTGCGACACGGGCGTGTCGCAGGGCGTGTCGAGGCCGTGTCGACACTCGGTCCAAGTGTCGACACTTTCGCTCGACAAAGTGTCGAGAGTGAGGCACACGGCCTGCGACACGGGCGTGTCGCAGGGCGTGTCGAGGCCGTGTCGACACTCGGCCCAAGTGTCGACACTTTGTGCTCGACAGAGTGTCGAGAGTGGGGCACACGGCCTGCAACACGGGCGTGTCGCAGGGCGTGTCGAGGCCGTGTCGACACTCGTCCAAAGTGTCGACACTTTCGCTCGACAATGTGTCGAGACTGGGGCACACGGCCTGTGACACGGGCGTGTCACAGGGCGTGTCCCGCCTGGTCGACGATCTTCGCTCGACGTTTTTTCCGCGGTGTCGACACAAAGCCTGTCGACGGGTGTCGAGACTTGGCACACGGCGTGGGACACGGGCGTGTCCCAGGCCGTGTCACCTCTCGGGTTGGTGTTGGGGCCGTGTCGTTGGAGACACACGGCGGGCCACACGGCCGTGTCGCTGGGGACACGGGCGTGTCGGATTGAACACGGGCGTGTCGAATGCCCGTGTCTGATTCCAGGCGCGTCGATTTGAGACGGCGAATGAGGCACACGGCCCTGGACACGGGCGTGTGCCAGGCCGTGTTCGGCCCAGGTCTTCTGTTTTCCAGGCGAATCGCAGCCATTCTTTTTCTGGTTTTGGGATCTAGCGGTTCAGGCCATCTCCTGGGGATTTAAGTCCGAAGTTAGGGTTGCAGATCCTCACTTTTTTTCCAAGTCCTCTCTTTCTTAGTTCTTGAGGGAAACTAGAGCAAGGAGGAAGAAGAAGAACTCTTGGGCTGTAGGAAGGGTTTCGGAGCTCCGAATCGCGAGCCGAGTCCGGATCCGTGAAGCTTGGAGCATTGCGAAGTGTTTCCATCCGGCTTTTTTTGCCATGGCAAGGAAGAGGAGTCGGAAGGTAACGACATCTCTCCTCTCGGTCTTTAGGATGCACGTTTTAGCATCATCTAGTTTTCTTTTCTCTAATTTTTGGGCACCAAACTCTCAAATGAGAGGGGTTTTGGCTTGCCAAGTTTCAAGAGGAACTTCCGGGTCGATTGAGTCCGTCCCCGGCATATCTTTGCATTAGAGATCCGCTTCGCTAGTGGATTAGGCATGGTGGGTGAAGCCGTAGTCGCGACCGTTAGTCCGACTCGGTGATGTTGCATACGAACTAGGGATTCGTAGAGATTTCCGTTGCGGCAAGATGCCGTTTGTGTTGTGGTGGTGATTGTCCCGTTTGCTTGAAAAGAGTACATGTAGTCGAACCCGGACAAGGTTAGCTCCTCGTGGTGGTAGATGGTTTCCTTGACAAGGTTAGCTCCGTATGAGAATGGAGATGGTTTCCTTGGTGGACAAGGTTAGCTCCGCACGAGTTGGAGATGTTTTCCTTAGTGCGCGGGAACGCTGCGGTACAAAGAGGGATTGCGATGTGTTTAGTCTTGGTTGTATTGTGCCAAGGCGTGGCTATGTCTCCGTGGTTGGCTGGCTATCCAGTGACATGTGCGTCATGTGTGGAGAGTGTCCCGGCGAGACTAGTCCCCTTCTGTGAGACTGACGAGAATGCCAAGCTTGGGGCAAGCCCGGGCAAAGAGGCCATGAGCGGGTGGGGTCCAGCAAGGCTTCTTAGAATCGGTCAGTCTGTGGTTGTTGGAATCCTGACATGAGACGTCAGAGCTTGCAGGCAAGCCCGGGGCTAAGCCCACGAGCGGGTGGGGCCTTGGCAAGAATTCCATGTGGCGGCCTGTGCGCCGTGTGAGGGAGTTGTGTCTCCCTCAATGTTTGAGGCTTTATGCCAATTGGGGAAATGTGAGTACCCAACTGATGTGATGTTGTGCTAGATGCATACGGTGTAGGGTACCTTGGGTGAAGCCCGGGTGTTGCATTCATGTTGCATAGTAGGCCCTTTCTTTATATGCTCAACCAGTAGAGAACATGTTTGTTGATTGAGACATCCAAGCCTGTTTTAATGTTTTTCTATTTATAGAAATTTATATTGCATATGAAGTGCTGACTTGCAGGTTGGAGGGTTCCCCGGGGTCCGTTAGGGGCGGCCGGGAGGAGATGTGTTGTTACACAGTTTGAGGTCAGCCTTTGCTGACCCACGTTACTAATAATTTTTACAGGGCAAGGATCGCACACAGGAGCTAGCACGCCGGCCAAAAAGGCCTAAGCCCATGAAGTGTTTTCTCTTTTGTAGCACTACTTTTTGATGATGTATGTTTGAGACTATTTTGTCCGGCTTGCATGCCGAGGTAGACTAGGAGTGCTGAGCACATTCATGTTTGATTGTACTGTTTACCTTTTGGACATTTGATGTAAGGCCTTAGGGCCATTTGTTTACTCTTTTGGGTTAGTGGATAACTTCTAGTTGTGCTTGGTTTTCCGCTGTGTTGTGCAAGTGTTTTGAGTTTGGGTAGCTATATCAACTTTTAATACTAAAGCTGTGGCGTTCGTATGTTGTGGGGCCCCGGCCGGACCCATATTATACGTCCATTACAGGGGAGGTGTTACAGAGAATCTTCTTGTTGAAGGGGGATCTTTCGTGCTAAATAAAGAGCTCTGTAACCCTGTGACATCCTCTCCAATACCTGGCGTGACTATAGACCTGCTGAATTAGATAGGCCTGGGTGAGGACATTGGCATCCTGGTGTATGACTCTACTAGCCCAGAAGTTCGGACAAACACTTATTCTTCCATGCCTCTGGTGCAAACTGAGGTGATACACTCTAGCGAGGTGCTGGCTATCCCACCTAATCCTACTGACATCACTCCCACCGCCAAGATACTCGCTTCCTCCTCCATGCCCTCCGAAGCTAGACGCTCTTCTGAAGCAGCGACTACTCAAGCTGGTATGATCTATATTTGCAAACGACCATCTCCATGACCTTCCTTCTTACTCGCCTTTTTTAATAAACTTCAGGACTTCTGCAGATGGCACGTCCTTGATAGATCCTACATGCTCGAGCGACGTCTCTACAAGCAAGGTCTCTTTGCCGAGCTCCTCACTCCTTCACACTATGTGTTGGGTACATGTTGTGTATTGTATCCACAATAACCTAGATTTGTATGAAGTCACCCTTGAACTAAGATGAATTAAGTTTGTATTTGATACCCTTTTCAAGTTGAGTGCTTGTACGTTATAATTGCCAAGTGTAGTCCAATGTCAGTTTACAATGGATCACCAAACACAAGACCATACAATGTAATCCCTTATTGTGTGATCCATGGTGTTGACTCATGTGTAACCTCTCTATTGGGACACACTTCGTTTTTAAGTACTAAAGTTATGGGAGAAAGGCTGGTTGCTAGCTTCTTAAAAGAAATCATTTTTCAGTTAACAAAAGTTTTCTAAGTATTTTACTCGAGTTAGCTTAGTCAGGTACTCGAGTAGCAGAAGTCTTTTTCTCGAGAAAGTCGAGTGTAGTTCTCGAGAAAGGAATGAAGTACTCGAGTAGGTCTTAACTTTCTCGAGTAACCTTAAAATTATGCTCAAAATTTTTCTGGGTCTCTTTCTTGAGAAAGCCGAAGATATTTCTGGAGAAGGCTAAGGTTAGTTCTTGGGAACCAAATGTTCTTACTCGAGGAACAAAAATCTTTTCTCGAGCCACTTTCTTTTTTCGAGTAACATAAAAATTTTTCTAGAATAAGTCTATCCATTCTTGAGAAACTAGAACTCATCTTCTATATTTTCCTTAAGTGTTCTTCTCAAGAATCTTATATCCTTTCTCGAGAAACAAAAGTCGTACTCGAGTAACCTTTTTTTTCTCTCAAGAAACAGAGTTCTGAATCTGAATTTCGTTAAGTGTCTGACCGGTTTTGATTTCAAATGTAATTAACTCCTGATTGGTGTATGTGGATTGTAATTAATGAAATCAGACCGTTATGTAAGACCTATAAAAGGTCATGTCAGAATTGACAAACCCTAAGAAGATTTTTATAGAATTCTGAATCATTTTCAAGATTCTAAATCTGGAAGCGCCGCTGCCGACTAGACGTGTTCTTCATCATCAAACTTCTTGATCGCAAAATTCAGACAAGAAGGAGTCAACCAATCAAGCTTTTCAATATCTGCAAATCTTCTCCTTGATCGTGTGATCCTACGTTCTCAGATCGAAGTGTTCTCAGAATTCTTCCTCGACTTTTCTGACAGAGCTTTCCAATTTTTCAAGAAGGAAGAGGCCGAGAATCAGTCAGATCTATGAAGATAAGTTTGTGTATTTCATTGTAAATCCATTTTATTCTGGTTGGAGTTTTTCTCCGAGATTGTAGGAGTTTTTCTCCGAGTTTGTATGAGTTGTTCTCCGAGTTGTAGGAACGTTGTTCTGAGTTGTAGGATTGTTTTCCAATCTGAGATAATAGTGAGTAACCGGGTCTAGCATGGTACTAGATCGGTGAGGTGGAGAGTGGATGTACCCAAGATTAGGGAACCACTATAATCTTTGGTGTCGTTTGTGGATTGCTTGTTTATTTTCCTATCATCTCTTGTACAATTTTTACTCCGCAAAAAGAAGCAGAACTCACCTATTCGCCCCTCTAGGTGATTTAGGTAGACAACTAGACACTTTCAATTGGTATCTGAGCGAGGTTGTTCATCAAAAGGTTAACACCTTGAACAGATCTGCTCCTAGTTATATTAAGATTGTACAAGCATGGACAGAGTCAAGGATTTTGCTAAGCTCCCTGTATGCACTAAGGCAAACTTCCCCATGTGGAAAGAAAGGGTGAAGTTCTTCATGGAAGCAGTGGATCCAAGGATTTTCATGATAGTGGAAGAAGACCCCAACATTCCTACGACGACCTCCACTATTGATTTCTCAAAGCAAGTACCAAAGAAGCTGATGGATCTAGATAAAGATGAGATTGCACTTGTCTCCCTAGACAAGAAGGCTAAAAATATCATCGCAAGTGCAGTCGATGATTCGATGCTATAAAATCTCATTCGCTGCCAATCTGCCAAAGAGATATGGCGGTCACTGATCAAGTTGATGGAGGGCACCAAAGAAGTAAGCGATGATAGAAGATCCCTTTTGAAATAGAAGTATGAGGCCTTCAGGCAAGGCCCCAAAGACACTATAGCAGACACTTATGAAAACTTTTTCATGATTGTTAATGGCCTGAGGAACTATGGCTGAGTCTTCACTAACGGAGAATTAAACTATAAGCTCCTAAGATCCTTAACAAAGGAATGTGACAACAAAATATGTGCCCTAAGGGAGTTTGGAAAGCAAGCTGATACTGATCCTCAGAACCTCTTTGAGAAGTTGATGTCATATGAGCTTCAAATAAATACAAGAAAAGCTGAAGATGGGGGAAGCAGATCCTCATCGAAGGAGAAGTCTGTCGCACTAAAGGCAAATAACTCAAGGAAGGTTAAAGCTGTGTCTCCTGCTCTTGCACAGGAAGAAAGTGAAGAAGAAGACTCGGAGCCGAGCACCTCGGGCTTAGAACTATCAGATAAAGAGTTCTCCCTACTCTATAGACAGTTCAAAAAGTTCCCCAGTAAGAAGAAGCAATAGAAAGGCAAAGACTTTTCCTCTAGAACATTACATCATGATGGTGATCGTTATAAGAAAAACTCAAGTAGCCACGACAGGTAAAACTCCAAACCAAACAAACATATTTCATCTGACATTGTTTGTTAATGTTGTAATAAGCAAGGACACGTAATTGCTGATTGCCCGCATAAGAAGAAAGATGGTGGAAGAAGAAAAGAAAATAAGTCTTCTTATAGTAAAAAGAAATCTGAAAGAAGCCTAGTAGCCAAGAAGGCCAAGACTCTCAGAGACACTAATTCATCCGAGTCAAGTGAGGAAAGGGAAGCCTACTTTGGGCTGATTGCACATACAGACGAGGAAGAAGAACCCCAGTACACTAGAAAGGTAAATTCTTACACCCCTCTCTTATAATCTGATGCTTCAGACCATGATCATGAGGACTGATCTTTTGATGATGAGTCTGAACTCATGACTCAATACAAGAAATTATTCATGGCTTACGACAATGTCGAAGAGTCTCGAGAACTCAAGCCAAGGAGATCAAATCTCTTAATTCTGAGGAGAGAACTTTAAGTGAGGAAGTTGTGAGGATGGAATCACTTAGAAAGGAATTCCATGCCGCGATCGAAGAATACAATAAAGTTCTCGCGCACCTAAACTTGAAAGATAAAATCATCAAGAAATTGGAAGAATAACTTGCCGTAGAAAAGAAATTGGTTGAAAGTTTCTCCAAGCCCAAGACAGTCCTTCCATTTGTTGCTGAATTCTCTTCTCAGGCTAAAGGAGCTGGCTTAAGCCATCAGGCTACTCCTAGTAAATCTTCTAGGAGGAATAAAGATCAAAGAAGAAATAAGGCTGCTAAGAAAGCATTAGCCAAGGAGAAGGGGAAAGCTCATTTAGATTAAACTTCGTTTAAGAAGGTCATCTTACGAACAAACGAGTTTGATTTTTATTCATCGTACGATCATTTTGTCAGGCCTACTTATGTAGAGCCTAAGTCACGATACCAAGGAGGGACCCGTCCTCGAAACTTTGGTGAAAGTGTATTCAAGGCACCTTATAAGGAAATACAAATGAAATACTATGGACAATATGTTCATGGCCATAATATTAAGATGGAACCTAAGGCTAAGCCAGTAGTACCCAAGGAAAAGGAGGTGAAAAAGGCTTGTGAGTGCCATCATCATGAGCTTCTACCTCCAGATCAGCCACCCCTGTAAGACCACATGTTCAAAAGGTCAAGCAGGAGACTTGGAAAAGGTACAACAGGTTTGACTATTGGTGTTGCGACAAAGTTGGTCACTATGCTGTAGATTGCTGGTTTAATCCTAAAAGCTTTAAAAATTCCTCTAGTTAATCATACAAGGCAGACCACTCGTAATGTTAACACTCCTAGGAGGTGCATGCTGATAAATAACCAAGGACCCAAACACGTTTGGGTTCCTAAGGTAAACTGATTCTATTTTTGCAGGTATGTCCAAAGGCCAATAAATCGCCTATCTGGTACTTGGACAGTGGATGCTCTCAGCACATGACCGGGACAAGAAGCCTTCTTCAGAAGTACTCTCTAGTTGTGAACAGGACAAAGGTTATCTTTGGAGGTTCTGTTAGGGGAATCACAAGAGGATACAATATGATCACTAACAGTAATATATCCTTCTCAGATGTTGCTTATGTTGAAGGATTAGGACATAATCTTATAAGCATAAGCCAGCTCTTTGATAAAGGATACATAGTAGAATTTCATGCAGACAAGTGCTTGATAAAATCAGTAGATAACTTAGAAATGATTCTATCAGGCACTCGTAGTAGAAATATATTTTGTTTAAATTTTATTTGCAAAGACTCTTCTATACCAGTGTGCTTTTTGACAAAAGATAGTGTGTCTCTTGGTGACCAATGACACAAGATATTAGCACATATAAATTACAAAACTATTAATAAATTATTTTCTCTTAATTTAGTACGTGATGCACTCAATGTTAAGTCCGTTAAAGATGTACCACCCGAAATCCCAGGATTAGGAAAAGTTGGGTGACACGGCCTGGCACACGGGCGTGTCCCAGGGCATGTCCTGCTCTGGTGAGAAGCTGGCGAGTGTTCGATGAAAATTCATTCTAAGGAAAATGAGGGAACATGCCATCTGACACGGGCATGTCAGGGGCCGTGTCCTCCTCTGCTCGACGAACTCAGCTCGACAAAGTTGAGTTGGGGCGTGTCTGGTGTCGTGTATGGGCACACGACCCATGATATGGGCGTGTCACAGTCCGTGTCCTTTTTTGGATGTGCCCAAGACATTGAGGCCTGGTGAACACGGACACGACATGAGCATAAATTAGGGTACACAGCCTGTGACATAGGCATGTCACTAGCCTTGTGCTACTCGTGTTGAAGTTGGTTTTGTGCAGCCTGATGTACACGGTAAAAGACACGGGCGTGTCTGAAGGCATGTCAGGTGACACGACCTGTGACATGGGCATATCACATGACCATGTACTGGTCTGGCTTAGTCGATTGTGTACCACTTAAGGTATACGGCCTGTGACACAGGCGTGTCACAGGCCGTATTATGCAAAAAATAGCTTTTTATGGCAAAATCGTGGCCGTCCATTGTCTCAGCTGGGATCCAATGGCTGAGGTTCCTCCCTGCTTCCTTGACGCCGAGGATGAGGAAGAAATCCTCATTTTGATTTGGGCCTTCATCTTTCTAAAATCCGAGAGAGAGATAGGGAGAGAGGAAGAAGGAGGAGGAGGAGAGGAGAGCTGGCCACTGGTGGAGCTACAAAGTTCTTGTTCACAATCCGAGGCTAGCGTTGGGAAGGCGAAGTCGTTGCGGTGTTGTTCAGCCGACTAGGAATCCATGGCTCCGTAGAATTCTTCAAGGGTAACGACCTTTCTTCCTAGCCTTGTGAAGGCTTCCTTTTTGGCTTGTACATCTGATTCCCCCACCAGAGGGCGGTTTGTGATGGGAGTCCCTTGGGTTGATTCATGGAATCCCCAATTATTTGGTATATAGATCCGGAAATGGAGTACGGAATAGGCATGCTGTGTGAAGCCCATCTGGACAGGTTTGTCTGGATTGGCAACATTGCATATGCGCACCGGAGAAGACTCCATGATAAACATGTAGTTTAGGAGTCGACGTGTTAAACCTGTGAAGGGTAGTAGCAGGAAGTACTGGAGTGGTAGTCCAGGAAAATACCCGTATAATGCTTGTGCTGAATGGGTTATACTGGATGGGAAGTCCAGGAAAGACCCTTGTAATGCTTGATGTTCATGGGTAGTACTTGTGAAGGGTAGTAGCATGAAGTACTGGCGTGGTAAGCTAGAAAAATACCCTTAATGCTTGGAATGCTTGATGGGATGTACCTATGAAGGGAAGTAGCAGGAAGTACTGACTTGGTAGTCCAGGAAAATACCCTCAAGTGACTGCTATGATGTACGGTTAAGATTAGGGATGGAAATTTAGTTCTGTCGATTGAAAGTGCAGGTTAGATCTGATATACTCTAGAGGGGAGTGAATAGAGTATGGTGCTTGCTAAAAACTGCTTGCTAAAAACTTTTTACAACAGTTGTTGTATTCCTAAGTGAACAGGGAAGCAAATGAACTACAACAACTATTTAATCAAAAAAAGCAATCACAAACCACAGCCAGAAAACAAAAGAAAGTAACCAACCAGATGACACAAGGAGCTATAGTGGTTCCACAATCAATCTGAGTACATCCACTCTTCTACCACCCTAGGTAGGAATCCACTGCAGGATGAGTTGATCAGGTGTCCTGGGCACCAATGAGCTTTTGATAAGGTGCTCAAAAACCAAACCAGATTTTTTGATCAGGTGTCTTGCCACCACTGAGTTTTGACAAGGTCTCAGAAACCAGCACAAACCTTTGAAGGGAGTTTGAAAAACCCTTTACAGTAGAGAGAGAGAGAGAGAGATGAGATGATCTTCTCTGTCAACAATCAGAGAGAAGATAGTGGATGTTGTCAAAGCTCCCCCTGAGATCTTGAGTTGTTCAGGAAGTGAAGCTTTGCAGTAGGGTGATAGGCCTTCAGAAAATTTGATCTCCAGCAAAAGATGATTTCAGCAACAACTGAAATATGTGGTGTCTAGAGTGTTGAATGATGATGACCTTTGAACACTGGAATCAAAAGGGATCTGAAAGTTTTAGTATGTTGATCTCCTTTTGTGATGGTGTTCCTGTAAGAGTTCTAATACTGTGAATATCTGCAACTCTTTCTCATTCTGTTGTTGTGAGTGTTGTAAGAGTTGTTGTTGACGATGTTATTCTTCTATGTTATTCTCTTTTCCAGCAGAATATGAATATCTCTTTTTTTTTCTTTTTATCTGAATGAATATTTCTCTGTCTATGATAGCTGTTAGCCTGTCATAAATGACTTCCTTAACTTCATTTGTCTTCTGGAGGAAAGTCCAATAAAAACATTCCTTTGAAAATCCCTTGAAACTTGCTCCAGATTAATTGAAAACGGCTACAAGATCCTTGAAATAAAAGCTGAGAATAATTCCATAACTGTCTGAATTTGAATCTTGAAAAACGTCGATCTCTCCAGGAAAACGTCGAACTGAGCTCCACTATCGTTGAACTGAGCTCAGAGACTGGACTTAGACTGAAGTAGAGATCGTCGATCTGAGCTCAACTATCGTCGAACTGAGCTCAGAGATAGGGAAACAAACTGGAGATAAGAACGTCAATCTGAGCTCGAAGATCATCGAATGGAGTTCGACGACTTGTTGAAGTTGAGCTCATAGATCGTCGAATGGAGTTCGACGATTCGTCGAAGTGAGCTCAACGATCGTCGAATGGAGTTAGACGATTCGTCATATTGAGCTCGACGAAATGACTTGGTCTCCTGAACTGAAATATCTGGTCTTGAGGGCAGCTTTCAAACCTAAATACTAACCCTTAGACTCAATTCTAATTGACCTTTAGATCTATACAAGGAGGTCAAAACAGATTTCCTAAAAGACATAGTGATCCTTGCCCAAATCAGTAATAGGGTGTTCCAACAATCTCCCCCTATTTGGGTTAGGATTACTATTTACAGATATTGGAAAAATAAAAACATACAAAGCAGAAATATAACAAACAAGACATTGCAGAAACACAGACATTATCTCAGATAGTTCAAAAAACAAAATATACTGTCATCTTACAGAATCATTCTTTTTCCTTGCTCTTTATAAGAACTATTTTTCTGTTGGGATTGAGAGCTTCCTTCTTAGATCTTCTATCATCAGCTACACCTAGAGAGGTTTGTTGCTTTGGCCTGGGCACTACAGCTTCTGGATGTTGAAATTTGTGAAGTGGAAGTGGTTGACGGGACAGGCCGGGCGGCCTGGGCGGACAACATTGGCGGACTAGGCGGACTGGGCGGACTGTGTTGTGCGGCCTGGTGGAAAGTCTGGTGGAAGCCGGCTGTCTTCTGAGCGGGTTGTTTGCATTGAGTTCGCGGACTGTGCGGCCTGGTATCTGCGGATAGAGAGGCTTGCGAACTGGTGCATTGCTCAGTGGCCGCGGGTGCAAGTTTGTGCTGATAGGTGGGTTGGCTCATGTTCGCGGGAAGCTTGCGGACTGATGTGTCCGCGGTATTGGCTGTTGCAGACTAGGCTTAGAGCTTAGCTGAGGCCTTGTCGAGCTCTGGTGTTACAGCAGGTGCATTACTGTGGAGATCGATTGGTGGACTGATTTTGGAGTCCGGGGAAGGCTGCTGCGATGGGGCAGGAGTGCGAGGAGCCTGCGGACTGCTGGCGGTCTGTGCTTCGGTGTTTGGCGGATGGGGGTTTGCGTCCGCCATGCTCGCATTGGCCTTTGATGGTTTTGGACTTGGTCACACACTATGCCAAGACCATGGTGTCCGCGGTATCCGCCAAGTCCGTTGTGATCGGGCGGACTGTTGATCTGCCTTTGGTCGTGGACTTGTGGCGGATTGAGGGGTGAGTCTTGCGGACTGCCTCGGGTTGGTGCGGACAGCCATTGAAGGGGGTTTGCTATCCTGCAGTGGTTGGAGCTTTGCGGGCTGATGCCTTGTCCGCATAGCTTGTGCGTACTGGAGAGGGTTCGCCAATGTTTGCCTTACTCCTGGCGGTTTTCCTTGGTATCCGGCTAAGTCTTTGCGGACTCGGCGGACGGTGTTTTGCAATCGCACGGGCTGGGGCGGTGTCTCTATCTCTAGGGCGGTGAACACACTCCTCACCTCGCCTATAAATAGGACCCCCCTGGCAGGTCTACAGTAACCTAAGTAACTTGAGTGAACAGTAAGTTGGGTTGTGCAAGGAGCTGCGGTCTCTGTTTGTCAGTCTGCGCAGATTGTTTCAGTACAGACGTTTGCTGTGTGCTGGTCGTGCGATTTGCTTCAAGGAGCCAGGAGTTTGGCTGTGACTTCGGTCAAGTGCTTCGAAGTGTGCGGTCTCTGCGGACTCAGCAGGAGGTCGCTCTGCGGCTTGTTAGTTCTGTTTCATCTTTGCCAGCTTCAATAACCTGTCCGCCGGCTTCAGGCGGGTAGGGGGTGTTCCTCAGTTCAGGTTCAGCAGGAGATGAATAACGGTGTGTCTGCGCGGCCTCGCGGCATCGGCAGACTCCATGGCTATTCGGCGGATTGCAGCTTAGTTCGGGCGACTTCGGCGACCTCGGCGACCTCGGCGGTCTCGGCGAACTCCGGTTCTGTCCGCCCGACTTGTTTTTTGGTGCTTTCTGTTTACAGCTGTTATACTAGCGAAATCATGTCTCGCTATGTATGCCTCATGATGTAAAGAAGTGAATGAATAATATACCTACTTGTGCTTCCATTGTTTGGTTGGTATAACCCTTATTCCTTGGTTTTCCGCTGGTTTAACGTGAGAACTGGTTAGTTTCGAAGATATTAATTTGGCGTTTGGGCTATCTTGCTGACCACATTGAGAAACTTTAACATGGTATCAGAGCCAGGTTCAGTTGCGTGAGCGGAAGTCAACCAGCGTTGTTACTCAGTGACTGAGTGGTGCTCAACCTGTGTTGTTGCTCGCAGCTTCTGAAAGGGTGCCAACAAGTGTTGTAATGGAAGGGAGTTTTGCAAGAGGTCTGGGCATTGAACTCTTAACGCCGACTAACTTCAAGAAGTGGAAGTCGTGCATGAAGAGTTATCTTCTTGGCGAGGAGCTGTGGGAAGTCGTCGGTGGTGACGATAGACAGGAAGTGACTGCTGCTTTCAGTACTGCTGAGCAGGTTAGGCTCTGGACAAGAACAAATGCTAAGGCAGAGTTCATTCTGAAGAGAGCTATGTCTCCGGAACTATTTGATCACATCGTTGGGTGTGAGTCGGCTGCTGATATTTGGACAACCATTGATGAGTTGTTCAATAGGAATAATGTGGCGCGGCTTCAGTTCCTGGAGAATGAGTTGGCCAGGGCAACTCAGGGAGACCTTTCCATCTCCAAGTACTTCTTAAAGATGAAGAGCTTGTGTGCTGAGATGTCGGCACTGGATCCTGATGAGCCTATCTCTGAGGCAAAGATGAAAAGGCACATTATCCGCGGCTTGCAGAAGGAGTATGTGGCCTTTGTTACATCTGTTCAAGGGTGGGCTACTCAACCATCTTTGCTGGAGCTGGAGAATCTGCTTGCATCGCAGGAGAGCTTGACAAGGCAGATGGCTGGAGTGAACCTGAATCAGGAAGGCAGCGAAGCTCTCTTCTCAGGTAAGAAGAAAGGATTGGAAGGGAAGAAGAAGAAGGTGCAGGCCGCTGGTGAGAAGGATACTTCAACTTCATATCCGCCGGAGAGGAGCAATGCTCCTAAGGACTAGAAGAAGAACTTGAAGTTCTACCGGTGTCATCAGCGAGGGCACTTCAAGCGGGACTGCAAGGTCAAACTGCAGCCTGGGCATGCTGCGGGAAAGGAGGAATCTTGCTCGAGAAGTGAAGAAGTAGAATGGAGCGGAGCTTTTATGACGGGCACTTGTGTCCAGGCCTTGTCTACTGAGGACTTCAACGGCGAGTGGATCGTGGACTCCAGGTGTGGTCATCACCTCAACGGAGACAAGTCGAAGTTCACCTCCATGCAGGCATACTCAGGTAATGAAGCTATTATCACTGCTGATAATACTGTTTATGCAGTAGAGAAGGAGGGAGTCGTGTCTTTGTGTAGTGATCAGGGGCCACTCACGTTAAGGAGTGTGTATCACGTGCCGGGCATGAAGAAGAACCTCTTCTCGGTGACCAATGCGGTGGACGCTGGGTATCACGTTCTGTTTGGGCCAACAGACATGAGGTTCCTTCGCAATGTTTCAGCGGTAAAGGCTGATGTTGCTCATGTTTGGAGGAGGGTGAAGAACTTGTTTGTTCTTTCCACCAATGCTTATGTTGATAGAATGAGAGCCAATGATAGTGCTGCTATCTGGCATGAGAGGCTGGGGCATTTTGGCATGGATAAGCTGAAGGCAATGGCTAGTAGAAGTCTGGTGAAGGGGTTGCTGAAGTTGTCCTCCTTTGGTGATGGGCATGTTTGCGCGGGCTGTCAATATGGTAAGGCACATCGCCTTCCATTTGATAAATCACAAACAAGGAGCAAGAAACCATTGCAGTGTATTCATGGCGACCTGATGGGACCGACGGTTACTTCCAGCCTTGGTGGAAGCAGATACATGCTTGTCTTGGTTGATGACTACTCAAGGTATACTTGGGTGTACTTCTTAAAGGAGAAGTAGGAAGCCTTCCGTTTGTTTGTGGAGTTTAAGGAGTTGGTAGAAGGCCAGCTTGGCTTGCGGATTAAGAAGCTTAGAACTGATAATGGGGGTGAGTTTGTCTCCTCCGAGTTTTCTAACTTCTGCAGGAAGCACGGGATCCAACGGGAGCTTACTTGTGCCCACACTCCACAACAAAATGGGGTAGCAGAGCGGAAGATCCGTCATCTGACGGAGACCTGCAAATGCTGGCTTCATGTGAAAGATATCCCAAGGTCCTTTTGGGCGGAGGGAATGTCTTGTGCTGCTTATGTTATCAACCGGATGCCACTCAGCCCTATCAACATGAAGACTCCAGTTGAGCTATTGCTGAAGGAGAAGCCGAGTGTGGGACACCTTAGGGTGTTCGGTTCAACTTGCTACGTGCATGTCCCGGATGCTTCATGGACAAAGCTGGATGCGAAGGCAAGGAAACTTGTCTTTGTTGGCTATGATGAGCGGAAGAAGGGATGGAAGTGCATGGACCCTGTGACGAAGAAGTTCGTGGTATCAAGAGACGTTGTCTTTGACGAGCTGACGTCATATGGAGGTGGCTCGGTGGAGCTAACCGGAAGTAGCAAGGTTGATGAAGCACCGGTGGTGGATGCTGAAGGCTTGGAAGAGGAACTTGCTGTTTCACCAACAACTCCTGTTGCTTCGAACTCCGAGGCTGAGCCTTCTGGCTCAGGAAGTAGGGGGAGCACTGCTCATTGCTTGCCCCAGGTAGGAGTGGAGCCTGAAGAAGCAACGGAAGACATAAGCAAGGAGCCAATTCTTCGGAGATCGAAGAGGGTGGTTAAGCCACCGGTTCGGTACTGTGATGGGAATGCAGTGAGCTTTGTCTCCTGCTTCTTTGCAGGTCCTCTGGATGAGCGAGAACCTGCAAACTTCAACGAGGCCACTGGAGTGAAGGAGTGGGAAGGTGCCATGAAGGAAGAGATTGATGCTCTGAAGAAGAATGAAACCTGGGATCTTGTGCCCAAGGTTGATGTTATTACTCCAGTTACTTGCAAGTGGGTATATAAGTTGAAGAAGAAGGATGATGGGAGAATTGATCGTTTCAAGGCTCGCCTGGTCGCTAGAGGATTCTCACAGCAGTATGGAGAAGACTATGAGGAGACATTCAGTCCAGTTGCGAATATGACTTCTGTAAGAGTGGTGATCGCCTTGGCTGATAGCAAGGGATGGAGGTTGTGGCAACTCGATGTGAAGAATGCTTTTCTTTACGGAGAGATTGACAAGGACATCTTCATGGATCAGCCGCTTGGTTTTTTCTCTGAAAAGCATCCGGACTATGTCTGCAAACTCAGGGAGGCTCTCTATGGGTTGAAGCAAGCTCCTAGAGCGTGGTATGGGAAGATTACAGAGTACTTGAAATTCTGTGGATACCTTGCTTCTAACTCGGATTCAAGCTTGTTCGTCAAGAAGAAGGGAGAGCTACGAGTCTTGGTCCTGCTATATGTGGATGACATGATCATCACAAGGAATTCAGAGGGGGAAGTAGCAAGGTTCAGGGTTGAGCTTGCTATACGCTTCGAGATGAAAGACTTGGGAGAGTTGCATCACTTTCTCGGTCTGGAAGTGGAGAGTAAGGAGTGCGGGATTCTCATTAGCCAGAAAGGATATGCTGATCGCATTGTGAAGCGGTTCGGCATGGGCGAAGGGAAGAAGTGCTCTACTCCACTGGAACCTGGGCTGAAGCTTCGACGAGATGAGGGAAGGGTTCTTCATGATCCCTTGGTGTTCAGGGCTCTTGTTGGGAGCTTGATTTATCTGACGATTACAAGGTCGGATATAGCTTATGCTTTTGGCCGAGTAAGTCGGTATATGGCTGAACCAAGGCAATCTCATCTAGTGGCGGCAAAGGGAATTCTGAAGTATGTCAAGGTGACTTCTGATATGGGACTCCTCTATGGAAGGGACTCGGAGTTTGTATTGCTCGGGTACACGGATGCTGACTATGGTGGTGATTCAGATGATCGGAGGTCTACTTCAGGTTATGTGTTCACTTGCGGTTCAGCTAGCATCTCGTGGTGTAGCAAGAAGCAAGACCCGGTGTCGGTTTCAACCACGGAGGCGGAGTATAAGGCATCGGCATTGGCTGCTCGGGAAGCCATTTGGTTGAGGAGGCTTATAGAGGATGTTCATGAAAAAGTACAAGGGCCTACTTTACTCCGGGGTGACAATGAGAGTGCTCTCAAACTGGTTAACAATCCAGTGTGTCATGCCAGGACCAAGCATATAGAGATTGATCACCACTTCATCAGGGAGAAGGTGTTGGAGGGGTCTCTGCTGGTCGGGCATGTTCGGAGTGAAGATAATCTTGTTGACATCTTCACGAAGCCACTGTCGAAGGGGCCCTTTGAACGCTTGCGCAGCTTGCTGGGCTTGGTCACCACTTCTCACTTCAAGGGGGAGTGTTGAAATTTGTGAAGTGGAAGTGGTTGACGGGACAGGCCGGGCGGCCTGGGCGGACAGCATTGGCGGACTAGGCGGACTGGGCGGACTGTGTTGTGCGGCCTGGTGGAAAGTCTGGTGGAAGCCGGCTGTCTTCTGAGCGGGTTGTTTGCATGGAGTTCGCGGACTGTGCGGCCTGGT
Organism: Platanthera guangdongensis; assembly: GCA_039583875.1. NCBI lineage: Eukaryota > Viridiplantae > Streptophyta > Magnoliopsida > Asparagales > Orchidaceae > Platanthera > Platanthera guangdongensis. Next base: position 91,769,699 of record CM077162.1, on the reverse strand, counting down.
ATCTGCGGATAGAGAGGCTTGCGGACTGGTGCATTGCTCAGTGGCCGCGGGTGCAAGTTTGTGCTGATAGGAGGGTTGGCTCATGTTCGCGGGAAGCTTGCAGACTGATGTGTCCGCGGTATTGGCTGTTGCGGACTGGTCTTAGAGCTTTGCTGAGGCTTTGTCGAGCTCTGGTGTTATAGCAGGTGCATTGCTGTGGAGATCGATTGGCGGACTGATTTTGGAGTCCGGGGAAGGCTACTGCGATGGGGCAGGAGTGCGAGGAGCCTGCGGACTGCTGGCGGTTTGTGCTTCGGTGTTTGGAGGACGGGGGTTTGCGTCCGCCATGCTCGCATTAGCCTTTGATGGTTTTGGACTTGGTCACACTCTGTGCCAAGACCATGGTGTCCGCGGTATCCGCCAAGTCCACTGTGACCGGGAGGACTATTAATTTGCCTTTGGTCGTGGACTTGTGGCGGATTGAGGTGTGAGTCTTGCGGACTGCCTCGGGTTGGTACGGACAGCTATTGAAGGGGGTTTGCTGTCCTGCAGTGGTTGGAGCTTTGCAGACTGATGCCTTGTCCGCATAGCTTGGGCGGACTGGAGAGGGTTCGCCAATGTTTGTCTTACTCCTGGCGGTTTTCCTTGGTATCCGGCTAAGTTTTTGCGGACTCGACGGACGGTGTTTTGCAATCGTACGGGCTGGGGAGGTGTCTCTATCTCTAGGGCGGTGACCACACTCCTCACCTCGCCTATAAATAAGACCCCCTTGGCAGGTCTACAGTAACCTAAGTAACTTGATTGAACAGTAACTTGGGTTGTGTAAGGAGCTGCGGTCTCTGTTTGTCAGTCCGCGCGGATTGTTTCAGTGCTGACGTTTGTTGTGTGCAGGTCGCGCGGTTTTCTTCAAGGAGCCAGGAGTTTGGCTGTGACTTCGGTCAAGTGATTGGAAGTGTGCGGTCTCTGCGGACTCAGCAGGAGGTCGTTCTGCGACTTGTCAGTTCTGTTTCATCTTTGACAGCTTCAATGACCTGTCCGCCGGCTTAAGGCGGGTAGGGGGCGTTCCTCAGTTCAGGTTCAGCAAGAGACGAATAACGGTGTGTCCGCGCGGCCTCGCGGCTTTGGCGGACTCCGTGGCTATTCGGCGGATTGCAGCTTAGTTCGGGCGACTTTGGCGACCTCGACGACCTCGACGGTCTCGGCGGACTCCGGTTCTGTCCGTCCGACTTATTTTTTGGTGCTTTCTGTTTACAGCTGTTATACTAGCGAAATCATGTCTCGCTATGTATGACTCGTGATGTAAAGAAGTGAATGAATAATAGACCTGCTTGTGCTTCCATTGTTTGTTGGGTGTAACCCTTGTTCCTTGGTTTTCCGCTGGTTCAACGTGAGAACTGGGTAGTTCCGAAGATATTAATTTGGCGTTTGGGCTATCTTGCTGACCACGTTGAGAAAATTTAACACTGGATGCAGCTTCATATAGCTTTCTGAATCAAAAAATTTACTGGAGGAGCAGCAGTAGTAGGACTGTCAACAGTGTTGAAGGAATATATATAAGAGCTTATTAGGCTGGGGTCATATGTGGAAATAGGCACAATGGCCTTAATCAGATCTTCAGATTGCTGGACTGGCAGACAGTTGAAGTATACAGAATCAAAAACTGACAACAGTGACCTGAGGTCCACTGTGATGAATGCAATTGAAGCTACTGGAGCTTGGACTGAGGATACAACAACAGGCAATCTTTCAACTTCATGAGGCATCTCCCCCTGCCTAGATGCAGTGAGAACTGGATCAAGGCACCCATAAGAAGGGATTTCCTGAGAAGGAAGAAAAGAAGAAAGCCTGGCAGACAGTTCCTGAACTGTTTTGAGAAGGGGAGCCAAAGAGGCCTCCAACAAGAGGGATAGCCTTGGAGCTATCAGCTCATATAACCTGTCTGTAAGGGCTGGAAGATCTACTTGCTCAAGAGGGACTTGAGTAGAGGTAGGGATGGATGAGGTAGCAATGAAGGGTGGAGCAGTAGGAGATGTTGTAGGAGAACCTGTGTATTGAGGGAATGATGGTTGGGAAATTGGAATTGTGGAGATGGAAGAGAGTGGAATGGAAATGGTTGGTGTGAAGGATAGTTGAGCAATGATGTCTTGAAGTAGTTGTTGATAAGAGGTGGATGAGGATGGTGGCTCAGGAGGGGATGAGGGAGAATCATCCATATAAGAATCATCTATAAGAGTGAAAGATGGAATATGAGAGGATGAATCAATATCTAGGTGTGGGTAGTGATGGAGAGGATGGAAGAGTTCTTCAGTGAGTGGTGGAGTTGGATAAGGAATTGAAGTTGGAGATGAGGTGGAGATTATGATGGTGGATATGACTGTGGTAGATGAAACAAGAGGTGGAGGAGGAGGAGATGAAGCAGGCAAGTCTTCTACAGGGGCAGAAACCTGAGGGGAAGAGACTGAAGTAGTCCATGTGTCTGAAGTAGAAATTGCAGAGGGCCTGCTGGGCTTGACAATTTGCCTGTCCCATTTTCCAAATAGTGCACAGGTGAGCCTCTTGGAGGCATTGATGTGCATCCCACTGGAAACAAGCAGTGCAGGGCATCTATGGTGAAGGAACAACCCTAAAATTCTTCCAAAATTAACAAATATTGTTAATCTTTTTCTTAATCAAATCAACGAAAACTTCTCCCCAGTTCAGTTGTTTCTTGTCCACTAGGGCACCCATCAAGCAGAGCTGATACCTTGATATGGTGTCATGAGCTGAGTGTTTGGCCAACAATACCTTGCCAACAACATCAGCTAGAAATCTGTACTCAACAGACAGATTTTTATTCAGCAATTTGCTAGGGTTTGTTTCTGAGTGACCCATCCTTTCAAGCATATTAGTAAACTCCTCTCCAGAAAGTTCAACAGAATCTTCTCCAGATTTTAATTGAAAAACCTCTGTCAAGGCAGCAGGTGTTAGAGATACATGTGTTCCTGAGATGCTTCTAACCACTGTATTCTGATCCAGGTTATGGGCATTATACACCCATTCTTTTATCTCATCTGCAGCTAATTTGATCTTTGTGGTCATGATGGTAACTAGTTGTTGTTCTTTGAAAAGTTCCAGAATCTCCTTGAAGATTTGATCACTGTTGTTGAAAGAATCCATGTCGATATCAAATCCAACGTCAAATTTCATTGCGGCCAAGATGGCGACTGATACTGCCATTGATTCCTGCAGAAATGAACAAACAAACGACCAAGTGTAGAGAAGTTTGGAGGGAAAGAGAAAATTTGCAGAGAGTATGAAAGCGCAAAGGGAGAACGACGGCCGAAAAAATGAGTTTTATATTAGGGTTCGACACAGAAAAGGAAAGATCGTTGAACTCTGTTCGATGATCTGGGCTTCTAAAAGAAACTGAAAGGTCATCAATAGTGTCGATCTCCGTTCGACAATATTGGAGAGCGTCGAGCTCAGTTCGACGATAGTTCAGAAAAAAATCGTCAAGCTCCGCATGACGATCGCTGACCTGAAGAAAGATAGTTTAGCACTATCTAAGAAGCGCTGAACTCTGGTCGACGATTTCGGAAGTCGTCGATCTCCGTTCGACGATCGGGGGTAAAATCGTCGAGCGCAGTTTAGAGACCAGAAACACTCTATACACTAGAAAAAGCACTTTGATTTGCCTAGTCTTGGTCATTTTTAGATTTTTGAAAATCTTGGATCTTATTTTAGACTTCCTCCATCTAACATTCCTAACTGATTCAGGAAGAATGTATGTTTCTTTTCATTCAAGGGTTTGGTGAAAATATCTCCATTTTGTAAATCAGTTGAGATATATTGAAGTTCAATTTTATTTTTCTCAACATTATCCCTTAGAAATTGATGCCTAATTTCTATGTGTTTTGTCCTACTATGGAGGACTGGATTTTGTACTATAGAAATAGCACTGGTATTATCACAAAATATTTTAGACTTCTCTAAGTTGTAGCCATAGTCTATGAGTTGGTTTTGAATCGACAATATTTGTGAACAACAACTACCTGCAGCCATATATTCCGCTTCAGCAGTTGAAGTTGACACAGATGTTTGTTTCTTGCAAAACCAGGAGACAAGTCTGTCACCAAGAAACTGACAAGTTCCACTGGTACTTTTCCTGTCTATTCTGCATCCAGCATAATCAACATCTGAAAATCCAGTTAAGTCAAATGCTGAGTCTTTTGGATACCAGAGACCTAGATTTGGACAACTTTTTATATACCTAAGAATCCTTTTTACTAAGGTTAGGTGTGACTCTCTAGGGCTTACTTGGAATCTAGCACATATGCATGTAGCAAACTGGTGGTTAAAACTCCAAAATTATTTGCGGTCACGCGGCGACCCGGCGGTTTTATTTGAGAAAAAGGCGGAAGTGAATTTATTTAAGAAAACGGGGGCGCGTATTTATTTTGGATATAAAAAAGGGTTTAGATCGAGTTTTAACGAAAGGAGGCAAGTGCACCTATCGTGAGTAGTACAGGATATTCCGGGTGGAATATCGAGGTCGTATTGTTCTCGGGTCCGGTTCGATTATTTCTACTCTTCCCTGGAGGGGACTATTATTTTACCGATAATTATCTTGTCGGGATATTTTTATATATAATAAAAAATGCAGAAAAAGACAGAAAGAAAATGAAAGCATGAAGGTGGTGCCGATGAAGAGCTTAGCTCGATGGCACCGAAAAAAATAATTGAACTAAAATAGACTTTAAATAAAAAGAGCTCCTAAATTTCTAATTAATTAAGGCGGAGACTTGGCCGTGGAGGTTCCACTAAAATGAGCTCACCTAGCTATAGGGCTATCGCTCACCTGAACGCTAAGACTATTCGACCGGGCTCTCGTCCGACGAAGGATTCCTCTTAACGCCCGCATTACGCTAAGAACCCCGCTATTGGGTGGGGAACCCAATCCGGTAGAGTTGGCGCGCCTCCTCTCTCGAGGGTTAGTGCGGAACTCTCTTTGCCAAGGGGTGATCGGTCCATATGCACGGCCTCTCGGCTAGCTAGCATATGGACTACGGAAAATAGGCCCACACATCGATATGTGGTCCTACGCGTCGTTAACCCCGGGCAAACCTTAAGTGCTATTAATTAATTAGAAAGATTAGACCTTTAGTTATTTTAAGCTATTTTATCTGTCCCAATGCTCTTCGATGCCGAGGGCTAAGAATGGTTAGCCACTCATCGGAATGGGACGGCTTGCGGGAAAAGCAGAAAAGAAAGCAGAAAAAGAAAGCAGTAAATGAAAGCGATAAAATGAAAGCAGTAAATGAAAGCTGAAAATTGCAAGTCCTACTCAAACGAGTAGGACTGAAGAAAGCAGTAAATTGCGAGTCCCGGCGCAAATGCGTGGGCGGGAGAAATGAAAGCAGTAAAACGCACACACGCAAGTCCTACTCAAATGAGTAGGAGAAAATAAATACGGGTCCTACTCAACCGAGTAGGACAAAATAAATGCAACGCACGCACACACTCTCTCGACATAAATAAAAACACACGCACTCTACCGAAATAAAATCCAGCCATTAAACTCAAGTGAGTAGGCGGAAAAAAGGAAAATTACAAACTCACGCACTCTACAGAATTAAAATAAGCAGGCGCCATTTAACTCTTAACGAGTAGGCGGAAATAAATGCGCAAGTACAAAAAATGTAAAAAAAAACTAAGTTATCTAAAAATTAAAACAACTGCATTTCTACCGCTAAAATGCGGTAGAAATGCATAAAAAGCAAAGATAAAAATAAACGGAGCGAAAAAGTTTGCAAATAAACGCAAAATGAAAATGCTCGAAAAATAAAAACGAATACATTTCTACCGCTAGAATGCGGTAGAAATGATTAAAAATAAGACAGAAAAATAAAAGGAGCAAAAGGTTATGGAAAATAAAGGAAAAATGCAAGTGTTTGGAAAAGTAAAACGATTAGATTTTCATTCTTATAGTTTTATAAAGGAGCTTAAAAAGTGGAAATAAAGCTGAAAAAGGACGAAAAATGGGTTTTTACAACTTAAACAAAACTAAGTTAAAGAAAAAATCAAAACACTTTTTAAGTTACCTTTATAACCATATAAGCAATGAAATGAGAGGAACTAAAAACTATGTTTATGAAAACTATGAAAATAAACTCATACACTCACACACCCATATTAAAAAGATGAAAACTAAGTTAAAAACAAAAAGGAATAAGATTGCATAAGGTGTGAGTTGCATAGCTACATTCCAAAGGCGATATAAGAGAAGAAAACACATATTTCATTAAATGAAAAGACGAGTTACAAAGACACGAAAATAAAACTAAGGAGGGGGGGGGGAGAAATTATCCCTTACATAAGCCTTGGAAGCATTTCGGCAGCACAACCCTATACAAAATTGTGCCCAAAAGGGGAACAGAAATCCAGAGCAGAAGGCTGGAATTTATAGAAAAAATTTTCATGGGTCACGCCCTTGGTCACGGGCGTGACAGGGGGCGTGACAGTACTATTTGGAAGGCGGCCGGCGATTTGACGGGAAAGTTGACTTCAGGCTGGACACGTGGCGGTCTCGCAGTGGTCACGCCCTTGGTCACGGGCGTGACAGGGGGCGTGACAGGCAGGTGGATCTGGGCGCGGTGCGCGCCGAAAGTCTTCGGGCAGGTCTTGTCGGGCTAGCTGGAAAGGTCACGCCCCAGGTCACGGGCGTGACTCTGGGCGTGACAGGCGGGTGTCGACACTCGACGATCGTCGAGCTGAAAGTGTCGAGTTGAGTGAACACGGGCTTGGGTCACGCCCCGTGTCGGGTGACACGGGCGTGACCCCGGGCGTGTCAGCTGGGTCGACGATCGTTGAGCGCGATTTCGTCGATCTGGATGGTCACTGGCATGGGTCACGGGCGTGACTCGGGTGACACGGGCGTGGCGACGCTTTGCTCCTCGAAAATTGCAGATTTACTGGAATTTGACGTGTCACGCCCTGGTCACGGGCGTGACCAATATGTCACGGGCGTGACATGTCAATTTTGGCAGATTTTCATTTTTTCCTGAAAAATAAAATAAAATAAGTTAGTATAATATTTACAAAAATAGGAGCATTTTATTGAATAAAAATAAGTAAAAATGACAAAAAGAAAGGAAAACGACTAAATTAATGTACAAAAAAATAGGTATATTTACAATTCATCAAATACCCCCATACTTAAGCTTTTGCTATTCCAGAGCAAAAGTTGGAGATGAACTTATAAGGAATAAAAGAAATCCTAAGTTTAGCTACCGCTTGACTTAATTAAAAGGAAGATCAAAATAAACATCCGGGGTTAAAGAATTAAATCCTAATTTATGAAATGTTATGAATAGAGGAAGAGTTTCAAAAAGACTTCTAGAAGAAATAAAATAGAAAGCAAAAATTTATTTTTGTTAGTTTAACAAAGATGGATTGGATTTATACAAAAAACTTTAGCTTAAAAGAAGTTTAAAGGAAATAATGCAATTTAAAAATTATGCTCTCAAAAAAATTTAAATTAAGTCTAGAATCATTGAAATGAGATAAGTGGTTTGGTGGTTTATGAAGAAGGCTTGAATATTGAGGTGAGGTAATTTTTTCTCGAACCTCCAATTTTTTTTTCTTTTGGATAGTTAGGAAAACGAAATCTTATTTTCCTAACTCATAATAAATTTTTTCTTTCTTCATAATAAATAAATAACCCAATGTATATTTGTAGGAGTAATGAATTTTATCCTCTTACTCCCTATATAATCTTTTAAAATTATTGGGTGCCTATGTTTACGGAATGAAATCTTATTCCCATTGACATAAGATCTTTTTTTTTAAGGGATAGGGGTAAACATGTCAAGTAAGACATGAAAAAAAAAAATGGAAGTGGGTTTATTTTTTCAAAAATAAAACTAGCTTTTAATCAAAAAGTTTTGAGAGCAACCTTTTTAAAATGAACGTTCCAATGTTTCTAAAAGCATGAAGTAGAAATAATTGAAATCCATGGATGTTATTTTCTAACATAAAAAACGAGCTTCTATTTATAAAATTAGAAGTGGTGGTGAAAAACAAGTTCCCTATTATAAGAAAAAGACATAAAAAATTCTTTAAGACTTAACCCCAGACACTTAAATCTATCGAACTTTAATTAATAAACGAATAGTAAGCAAAGAATAACTAAAATTCGCATATAAATTAACTCGAAACTAGATTTTTGGAAAGCAAAAAGAGTTAAGATATGGTGTATTCGAATTATTTTGTTATATAATTAAACAAAACATTTTTTTGGGATTTTTAGAGTTTTTATCATTTTTTGTGTTTTAATTATTATCTTTTTAGGATTTTTAGATTTTTTCTTTTTTTGGGGTTTTTGGGTTTTTCTAATTTTTTTATTTTTAGTTTTTGAGGATAAGCTATTTACAAGAAAGAGGAGAGAAAGAAAAGTTATTTACAAAGAAGATAGGGGGGAAAGAGAGATTTTTACAAAAAAGCAAAGTAAAAACTCGATTGCGGCCCCGCGAACGGACTCGTATTGAGTGGTTGGTTCGATGAGTCGAACGTCGCGGGCAGGCAAGACGCAAGTTTTTACAAAAAAGGAGATGGGGGGGGAAGAGAGAGATTTGAAAAATATTTACAAAGTAAAAAAAAAATTTTTAGTTTGATGTTTTATAAGTTTTTTTTTTTTTTGAGATTTTTGTTTGTGGTTTATGATTTTTTTTTTTGAGTTTGTTTTTGTTTTTTTTTATTATACAAAACAAGGAAAAAATATTTTTTATGTTTTAAGTTTTGCAATTTTTTTTTGTATTTTTGATGAGTACAGAATATAAAAAGTGCAGAATAGGAAAACGGCGCCAAAAACTTGATGGTTAAAACTCCAAAATTATTTAAGAAGCGCGGCGACCCGGCGGTTTTATTTGAGAAAAAGGCGGAAGTGAATTTTATTTAAGAAAACGGGGCGCGCGTATTTATTTATTTATTTTGGATATAAAAAGGGTTTAGATCGAGTTTTAACGAAAGGAGGCAAGTGCACCTATCGTGAGTAGTACAGGATATTCCGGGTGGAATATCGAGGTCGTATTGTTCTCGGGTCCGGTTCGATTATTTCTACTCTTCCCTGGAGGGGACTATTATTTTACCGATAATTATCTTGTCGGGATATTTTATATAAAAATACAGAAAATGGCGGAAAGAAAATGAAAGCAATAAAAAGAAAGCTTGAAGGTGGTGCCGATGAAGAGCTTAGCTCGATGGCACCGAAAAAACAATTGAACTAAAATAGACTTTAAATAAAAAGAGCTCCTAAATTTCTAATTAATTAAGGCGGAGACTTGGCCGTGGAGGTTCCACTAAAATGAGCTCACCTAGCTATAGGGCTATCGCTCACCTGAACGCTAAGACTATTCGACCGGGCTCTCGTCCGACGAAGGATTCCTCTTAACGCCCGCATTACGCTAAGAACCCCGCTATTGGGTGGGGAACCCAATCCGGTAGAGTTGGCGTGCGTCCTCTCTCGAGGGTTAGTGCGGAACTCTCTTTGCCAAGGGGTGATCGGTCCATATGCACGGCCTCTCGGCTGGCTAGCATATGGACTACGGAAATAGGGCCCACACATCGATATGTGGTCCTACGCGTCGTAAACCCCGGGCAAACCTTAAGTGCTTTTAATTAATTAGAAAAATTAGACCTTTAGTTATTTTAAGCTATTTTATCTGTCCCAATGCTCTTCGATGCCGAGGGCTAAGAATGGTTAGCCACTCATCGGAATGGGGACGGCTTGCGGGAAAAGCAGAAAAGAAAGTAGAAAAAGAAAGCAGTAAATGAAAGCGATAAAATGAAAGCAGTAAATGAAAGCTGAAAATTGCAAGTCCTACTCAAACGAGTAGGACTGAAGAAAGCAGTAAATTGCGAGTCCCGGCGCAAATGCGTGGGCGGGAGAAATGAAAGCAGTAAAACGCACACACGCAAGTCCTACTCAAATGAGTAGGAGAAAATAAATACGGGTCCTACTCAACCGAGTAGGACAAAATAAATGCAACGCACGCACACACTCTCTCGACATAAATAAAAACACACGCACTCTACCGAAATAAAATCCAGCCATTAAACTCAAGTGAGTAGGCGGAAAAAAAGGAAAATTACAAACTCACGCACTCTACAGAAATTAAAATAAGCAGGCGCCATTTAACTCTTAACGAGTAGGCGGAAATAAATGCGCAAGTACAAAAAAATGTAAAAAAAAAAACTAAGTTATCTAAAAATTAAAACAACTGCATTTCTACCGCTAAAATGCGGTAGAAATGCATAAAAAGCAAAGATAAAAATAAACGGAGCGAAAAAGTTTGCAAATAAACGCAAAATGAAAATGCTCGAAAAATAAAAACGAATACATTTCTACCGCTAGAATGCGGTAGAAATGATTAAAAATAAGACAGAAAAATAAAGGAGCAAAAGGTTATGGAAAATAAAGGAAAATGCAAGTGTTTGGAAAAGTAAAACGATTAGATTTTCATTCTTATAGTTTTATAAAGGAGCTTAAAAAGTGGAAATAAAGCTGAAAAAGGACGAAAAATGGGTTTTACAACTTAAACAAAACTAAGTTAAAGAAAAATCAAAACACTTTTTAAGTTACCTTTATAACCAATAAGCAATGAAATGAGAGGAACTAAAAACTATGTTTATGAAAACTATGAAAATAAACTCATACACTCACACACCCATATTAAAAAGATGAAAACTAAGTTAAAAACAAAAAGGAATAAGATTGCATAAGGTGTGAGTTGCATAGCTACATTCCAAAGGCGATATAAGAGAAGAAAAACACATATTTCATTAAATGAAAAGACGAGTTACAAAGACACGAAAATAAAACTAAGGAGGGGGGGGGAGAAATTATCCCTTACATAAGCCTTGAAGCATTTCGGCAGCACAACCCTATACAAAATGGTGCCCAAAAGGGGAACAGAAATCCAGAGCAGAAGGCTGGAATTTATAGAAAAAATTTTCATGGGTCACGCCCTTGGTCACGGGCGTGACAGGGGGCGTGACAGTACTATTTGGAAGGCGGCCGGCGATTTGACGGGAAAGTTGACTTCAGGCTGGACACGTGGCGGTCTCGCAGTGGTCACGCCTTGGTCACGGGCGTGACAGGGGGCGTGACAGGCAGGTGGATCTGGGCGCGGTGCGCGCCGAAAGTCTTCGGGCAGGTCTTGTCGGGCTAGCTGGAAAGGTCACGCCCCAGGTCACGGGCGTGACTCTGGGCGTGACAGGCGGGTGTCGACACTCGACGATCGTCGAGCTGAAAGTGTTGAGTTGAGTGAACACGGGCTTGGGTCACGCCCCGTGTCGGGTGACACGGCATGACCCCGGGCGTGTCAGCTGGGTCGACGATCGTTGAGCGCGATTTCGTCGATCTGGATGGTCACTGGCATGGGTCACGGGCGTGACTCGGTGTGACACGGGCGTGGCGACGCTTTGCTCCTCGAAAATTGCAGATTTACTGGAATTTGACGTGTCACGCCCTGGTCACGGGCGTGACCAATATGTCACGGGCGTGACATGTCAATTTTGGCAGATTTTCATTTTTTCCTGGAAAAAAAAATAAAATAAGTTAGTATAATATTTACAAAAATAGGAGCATTTTATTGAATAAAAATAAGTAAAAACGACAAAACGAAAGGAAAACGACTTCTAAATTAATGTACAGAAAATAGGTATATTTACAATTCATCAAATACCCCCCATACTTAAGCTTTTGCTATTCCAGAGCAAAAGTTGGAGATGAACTTATAAGGAATAAAAGAAATCCTAAGTTTAGCTACCGCTTGACTTAATTAAAGGGAAGATCAAAATAAACATCCGGGGTTAAAGAATTAAATCCTAATTTATGAAATGTTATGAATAGAGGGGTAGAGTTTCAAAAGACTTCTAGAAGAAATAAAATAGAAAGCAAAAATTTATTTTTGTTAGTTTAACAAAGATGGATTGGATTTATACAAAAAACTTTAGCTTAAAAGAAGTTTTAAAGGAAATAATGCAATTTAAAAATTATGCTCTCAAAAAAATTTAAATTAAGTCTAGAATCATTGAAATGAGATAAGTGGTTTGGTGGTTTATGAGAAGGCTTGAATATTGAGGTGAGGTAATTTTTTCTCGAACCTCCAATTTTTTTCTTTTGGATAGTTAGGAAAACGAAATCTTTATTTTCCAACTCATAATAAATTTTTCTTTCTTCATAATAAATAAATAACCCAATGTATATTTGTAGGAGTAATGAATTTTATCCTCTTACTCCCTATATAATCTTTAAAATTATTGGGTGCCTATGTTTACGGAATGAAAATCTTATTCCCATTGACATAAGATCTTTTTTTTTAAGGGATAGGGGTAAACATGTCAAGTAAGACATGAAAAAAAAAAATGGAAGTGAGTTTATTTTTTCAAAAAAAAAACTAGCTTTTAATCAAAAAGTTTGAGAGCAACCTTTTTAAAATGAACGTTCCAATGTTTCTTAAAAGCATGAAGTAGAAATAATTGAAATCCATGGATGTTTATTTTCTAACATAAAAAACGAGCTTCTATTTATAAATTAGAAGTGGTGGTGAAAAACAAGTTCCCTATTATAAGAAAAAAGACATAAAAAATTCTTTAAGACTTAACCCCAGACACTTAAATCTATCGAACTTTAATTAATAAACGAATAGTAAGCAAAGAATAACTAAAATTCGCATAATAAATTAACTCGAAACTAGATTTTGGAAAGCAAAAAAGAGTTAAGATATGGTGTATCGAATTATTTTGTTAATATAATTAAACAAAACATTTTTTCTTTTTTGGGATTTTTAGAGTTTTTATCATTTTTTGTGTTTTAATTATTATCTTTTTAGGATTTTTAGATTTTTTCTTTTTTTGGGGTTTTTGGGTTTTTCTAATTTTTTATTTTTAGTTTTTGAGGATAAGCTATTTACAAGAAAGAGGAGAGAAAGAAAAGTTATTTACAAAGAAGATAGGGGGGAAAGAGAGATTTTTACAAAAAGCAAAGTAAAAACTCGATTGCGGCCCCGCGAACAGACTCGTATTGAGTGGTTGGTTCGATGAGTCGAACGTCGCGGGCAGGCAAGACGCAAGTTTTTACAAAAAAAGGATGGGGGGGGGGGAAGAGAGAGATTTGAAAAATATTTACCAAAGTAAAAAAAAAATTTTAGTTTGATGTTTATAAGTTTTTTTTTTTTTTGATTTTTGTTATGTTTTTTTTGTTTTTTTGTTTTTTTGTTTATGATTTTTTTTTTTTGAGTTTGTTTTTGTTTTTTTTATTATACAAAACAAGGAAAAATATTTTTATGTTTTAAGTTTTGCAATTTTTTTTTTGTATTTTGGATGAGTACAGAATATAAAAAGTGCAGAATAGGAAAAACACCCCCATACTTAATCCCAACATTGTCCCCAATGTTGCAGTCTAAGTATGCGGAACGATAATATACAAAATATAATAAGTACAAAAAGAAAAAGAGAAGAGGAGCTTCCTAAGACGAGCGCGGGAGGCCCAGGTTGAAACCCTGCATTATTTAAAAGAAAAAGCAAAAAGATAACAGAAAAACAAAAAAGATAAACTCGGCCTAAAGATCGCGGGCGGTAGGGGGGAATGTGCGTGGGGGAGTCGGAGGGAGCTAAGGCCTTAGCGACCACTGTGTGATAAAAATGTGATCCCCTAGCGCGCACAAGAGTGAGGACCGCGCCGAATCAAAATAAAATAAAGTTTAAATTAAATTAAACAAAATATATACTTACTTTTTTTTTTTGGGGGGTTTTGTTTTTTTTTTTTTTTTAAATCAAATTATTAATTTTTTTGTTTGTTTTTTTTTTTCATAAGGAAAATATATTTTTAAGTTTTTCATTTTTCATTTTTTTTGTTTTTTTTTGTTTTTTTTTTTTATTTTGTTTTTTTAGTTTTATAGTTTTTTTTTTAAAAGTTTTTAAGTTTTGCAAAAAAAAAAATTTTTTTGTTTAGTTTTATAAGTTTTTCAATATTTTTTTTTGTTTTATAATTTTGTAATATATTTTTTATAGTTATTTTTTTTTATTTATTATTATTATGATATTATATTGGCCATATTTATATATAAATATATATATAAATAGATATATAGGTAAAATTAATAGATTTCCAGGGTTTAAAATAACGAACCTAAAATTTCCCCGGCAACGGCGCCAAAAACTTGATGGTTAAAACTCCAAAATTATTTGCGGTCACGCGGCGACCCCGGCGGTTTTATTGAGAAAAAGGCAGAAGTGAATTTATTTAAGAAAACGGGGCGCGCGTATTTATTTTGGATATAAAAAAGGGTTTAGATCGAGTTTTAACGAAAGGAGGCAAGTGCACCTATCGTGAGTAGTACAGGATATTCCGGGTGGAATATCGAGGTCGTATTGTTCTCGGGTCCGGTTCGATTATTTCTACTCTTCCCTGGAGGGGACTATTATTTTACCGATAATTATCTTGTCGGGATATTTTTATATATAATAAAAAATGCAGAAAAAAGACAGAAAGAAAATGAAAGCATGAAGGTGGTGCCGATGAAGAGCTTAGCTCGATGGCACCGAAAAAAACAATTGAACTAAAATAGACTTTAAATAAAAAGAGCTCCTAAATTTCTAATTAATTAAGGCGGAGACTTGGCCGTGGAGGTTCCACTAAAATGAGCTCACCTAGCTATAGGGCTATCGCTCACCTGAACGCTAAGACTATTCGACCGGGCTCTCGTCCGACGAAGGATTCCTCTTAACGCCCGCATTACGCTAAGAACCCCGCTATTGGGTGGGGAACCCAATCTGGTAGAGTTGGCGCGCCTCCTCTCTCGAGGGTTAGTGCGGAACTCTCTTTGCCAAGGGGTGATCGGTCCATATGCACGGCCTCTCGGCTAGCTAGCATATGGACTACGGAAATAGGGCCCACACATCGATATGTGGTCCTACGCGTCGTTAACCCCGGGCAAACCTTAAGTGCTATTAATTAATTAGAAAGATTAGACCTTTAGTTATTTTAAGCTATTTTATCTGTCCCAATGCTCTTCGATGCCGAGGGCTAAGAATGGTTAGCCACTCATCGGAATGGGGACGGCTTGCGGGAAAAGCAGAAAAGAAAGCAGAAAAAGAAAGCAGTAAATGAAAGCGATAAAATGAAAGCAGTAAATGAAAGCTGAAAATTGCAAGTCCTACTCAAACGAGTAGGACTGAAGAAAGCAGTAAATTGCGAGTCCCGGCGCAAATGCGTGAGCGGGAGAAATGAAAGCAGTAAAACGCACACCATCAAGTCCTACTCAAATGAGTAGGAGAAAATAAATACGGGTCCTACTCAACCGAGTAGGACAAAATAAATGCAACGCACGCACACACTCTCTCGACATAAATAAAAACACACGCACTCTACCGAAATAAAATCCAGCCATTAAACTCAGTGAGTAGGCGGAAAAAAGGAAAATTACAAACTCACGCACTCTACAGAATTAAAATAAGCAGGCGCCATTTAACTCTTAACGAGTAGGCGGAAATAAATGCGCAAGTACAAAAAATGTAAAAAAAAACTAAGTTATCTAAAAATTAAAACAGCTGCATTTCTACCGCTAAAATGCGGTAGAAGAAATGCATAAAAGCAAAGATAAAAATAAACGGAGCGAAAAAGTTTGCAAATAAAACGCAAAATGAAAATGCTCGAAAAATAAAAACGAATACATTTCTACCTCTAGAATGCGGTAGAAATGATTAAAAATAAGACAGAAAAATAAAAGGAGCAAAAGGTTATGGAAAATAAAGGAAAAATGCAAGTGTTTGGAAAAGTAAAAACGATTAGATTTTCATTCTTATAGTTTTATAAAGGAGCTTAAAAAGTGGAAATAAAGCTGAAAAAGGACGAAAAATGGGTTTACAACTTAAACAAAACTAAGTTAAAGAAAAATCAAAACACTTTTTAAGTTACCTTTATAACCATATAAGCAATGAAATGAGAGGAACTAAAAACTATGTTTATGAAAACTATGAAAATAAACTCATACACTCACACACCCATATTAAAAAGATGAAAACTAAGTTAAAAACAAAAAGGAATAAGATTTCATAAGGTGTGAGTTGCATAGCTACATTCCAAGGCGATATAAGAGAAGAAAACACATATTTCATTAAATGAAAAGACGAGTTACAAAGACACGAAAATAAAACTAAGGAGGGGGGGGGGAGAAATTATCCCTTACATAAGCCTTGGAAGCATTTCGGCAGCACAACCCTATACAAAAATGGTGCCCAAAAGGGGAACAGAAATCCAGAGCAGAAGGCTGGAATTTATAGAAAAATTTTCATGGGTCACGCCCTTGGTCACGGGCGTGACAGGGGGCGTGACAGTACTATTTGGAAGGCGGCCGGCGATTTGACGGGAAAGTTGACTTCAGGCTGGACACGTGGCGGTCTCGCAGTGGTCACGCCCTTGGTCACGGGCGTGACAGGGGGCGTGACAGGCAGGTGGATCTGGGCGCGGTGCGCGCCGAAAGTCTTCGGGCAGGTCTTGTCGGGCTAGCTGGAAAGGTCACGCCCCAGGTCACGGGCGTGACTCTGGGCGTGACAGGCGGGTGTCGACACTCGACGATCGTCGAGCTGAAAGTGTCGAGTTGATGAACACGGGCTTGGGCACGCCCCGTGTCGGGTGACACGGGCGTGACCCCGGGCGTGTCAGCTGGGTCGACGATCGTTGAGCGCGATTTCGTCGATCTGGATGGTCACTGGCATGGGTCACGGGCGTGACTCGGGTGACACGGGCGTGGCGACGCTTTGCTCCTCGAAAATTGCAGATTTACTGGAATTTGACGTGTCACGCCCGTGGTCACGGGCGTGACATGTCAATTTTGGCAGATTTTCATTTTTTCCTGAAAAATAAAATAAAATAAGTTAGTATAATATTTACAAAAATAGGAGCATTTTATTGAATAAAAATAAGTAAAAACGACAAAAAGAAAGGAAAACGACTAAATTAATGTACAGAAAATAGGTATATTTACAATTCATCACAAACATTATGTCAGGTCTACTAGCTGTAAGGTACAATAAAGAGCCAATCATTGCTCTATATATTGTCTGATCAACAGGTTTCCCATGTTCATCAGTATCTAATACAGCATTGGTAGGAATATGTGTTTTCATACATGATGCTTCAGACATACCAAATTTCTTAACCAATTCTTTTGCATACTTGGTTTGAGAAATAAATATGCCTTCAACATGTTGCTTGGTTTGCAATCCTAGAAAGAAGGATAGCTCACCCATGCTACTCATTTCAAATTTAGAATGCATTAGATTGGAGAACCTTCTGCACAAATTTGAATCAGTAGAACCAAATATAAATCATCTACATAGATTTGTACTAGTAGGGTATGAGACTTATGGGTTCTAATAAAATAGTTTGGTCTACTCTACCCCTTATAAACTCATTTTTCAGAAGAAAGCATGCTAGAGTCTCATACCATGCTCTAGGAGCTTGCTTTAGACCATATAATTCTTTATGCAATTTGAAAACATAATCAGGATGAGTTGAAGAGATAAAACCTGGGGGTTGTCTGACATAGACTTCTTCTTTGATATCTCCATTGAGAAAGGCACTCTTTACATCCATCTGGTATACTTTGAATCTTTTATGTGCTGCATATGCTAAGAAGATTCTTATGGCCTCTAACCTTGCAACTGGTGTAAGGTCTGGTCATAATCTATCCCTTCTTCTTGAGAGTACCTTGAGCAACTAGACTTGCCTTGTTCCTTACAATGACTCCTGATCATCTAACTTATTTCTAAAACCCACTTTGTTCCAACAATGGAGTGATCCTTTGGCCTTGGTACTAGTTCCCAAACTTTGTTCCTTTCAAATTGATGCAACTCTTCTTGCATTGCAATGATCCAGTGTGGATCTTGGTCTGCATCTTGAATGGATTGAGGTTCAATTTGAGAAAGGAAGCAAGTGTGCACCAGGTCTTGGTTGACCTGATTTCTTGTTTGCACACCAGCTGAGATGTCTCCAATCACTTGGGAGATTGGATGATCTCTTGATGTTACTAAATCAACAGGAGATGTTGATTGTTCACCAACGTGTTTTGTTGTTTCCTCTGGTGGTACAATAACTGGCTCTTCAAGAAGTTTTCTCTTCAAGATGTTGAATGTATTCATCTTCACTGCTTTCTCTTTTTGAATAATTTGTACCTGTCCAAGTCTTCAGCAAAGAGAGTGTACCTGCAAAGGTTCTATGGTAGAAGTATTCTTCTCCTTGAAAGACATGTTAGATTCATCAAAAGGTATATGAACAGATTCTTCAATTTTAAGAGTTGATTTATTATATACCCTATAAGCTTTACTGATCATGGAGTATCCCAGAAACACTCCTTCATCAGCTTTAGCTTGAAATTTTGCTAAGTATTTCTTGTCATTATTATGAATGTAACAAATACAACCAAAATTTTAAAGTAATATACTTTAGGTTTCTTCCCTTTGAGTAATTCATAGGGAGTCTTGCCCTTCAGTTTATGTATTAAACTTCTATTCAACACATAGTTGGAGGTGTTCACTACCTCTGCCCAAAAGGATAGAGGAAGGTGAACATCTGACAACAATGTAGTGACAGATTCAATAAGAGTTCTATTTTCCTTTCAGCTACCCCATTTTGTTGAGGAGTTCTAGGAGCTGATAAAGTGTGCCTGATCCCTTCACTCTGACAGAACTCTTGCATAAGAAGAGAATCAAACTCTATCCCATGATCACTACTGATCAGGGCAATGTGAGTATTGAAATCACTCTGTATGCATTTGAGAAACTCTGTCAAACACTTAAAGTTATCAGACTTCTTCCTCAGCAAGAACACTCATGTGAATCTAGAGAAGTCTTCTACAACCACTAAAGTATAGGATTTCCCTCCTAAGCTTTGTACTGTAATGGGTCCAAAAAGATCTATATATAACAGATACAAAATGCTACGTGAATCACTCTTATTAAATGACTTGAAACTATTTTTGGTTTACTTGCCTAATTGACAAGCCCTGCAGAGTCCTTCCTTCTTGTAGGGGCCAGAAGGTAGTCCTCTAATAAGGTTGTCCTTGGATATCCTAGCAATGGTTCTAAGGTTTATATGTCCTAATCTCTTATGCCACAGTTCATTAGGTCTACTAATAGAGTTAAACAGGCAAATATCTACTTTAGTTGAAAGAAAGTCTACTAAATAGATGTTACCTTTCCTTTTACCTGTCAACATAGTTGTGTTGTCCTCTGATTTGATCTTGTATAGGATTTGCTGAAAGTCACTTGGTAGCTTCATCACATAGTTGACTGATGTTGATCAAGTTGTGCTTCAGTCCTTCCACATAGGTAATTATTGAATGTGACTGTGCCAATCTGAACTGCACCATATCCTTTTGTTAGTCCAAAGTTTGAATCACCAAATATTACTTTGGGTCCAAGCTTGGCTTTGAAGGATGTGAAGTTGTCCTTTTTTCCTGTCATGTGCTTTGAGACCCACTATCCAGATACCATTGCTGGTTTGATGTTGGATAGGTCTTCACCTGCCACATAAGACAATTTACTTATTTTTGACCCAGTTACCTTGGGCCTAGGTTGATAACCTTTAAATTCAGAAATAAAAGACATCCCTGGTTGACTCTTATAGCCTTCAGGATGATATCTCCTTGGAGGTATTATCCATTAAGTATAAGGGTAAATCTTTAGGATGAAGGACCCCTAGGTTTGGAATTTGATTTACCTTTGAAAAAGTTTTCAAAACTCTGATCTCTGCTCGACGATCGCTGAGCTGAGTTTGACGATCTGGGTAAGATCGTCGAGCTCTGTTCGAAGATCGATTGTGGCAGAGTTCAAGGTTAGAGATCGTCGACCTGAGTTCGCCGATTTTGCCTGAGATCGTTGATCTGCATTCGACAATCGTCTAGCTCCGTTTGACGATTTCTATTGAACTCTTGTTTTCTTGGGTAAGTCAGAATTCTTCCTAGCTACCTCTACAACTCCCTTACCTTTATCAGAGATAAATTTAATTGGGGTTATTAGTACTATAGGTTGGCTGGATGAAGCACCCAAGCCAGTGTACTATTGAATCTTGAGTTCACTGTGCTTGTGATGTCCATTAGCTTGATACTTCTCCCATTGAGGGATTATTCAAGCTTTTTGGCCTCTGATAGCTCACTTTTTAGTGAGGCTATCTGCTTCCTACAACATTCCAACTCCTCAGAGAGTTTGAGGTTTTCTGATTTTAAAGTACTGTATTCAGATAATTGATTTCTGATTTTAAAGTACTGTAGGCGGAAAAAAGGAAAATTACAAACTCACGCACTCTACAGAATTAAAATAAGCAGGCGCCATTTAACTCTTAACGAGTAGGCGGAAATAAATGCGCAAGTACAAAAAATGTAAAAAAAAACTAAGTTATCTAAAAATTAAAACAGCTGCATTTCTACCGCTAAAATGCGGTAGAAATGCATAAAAAGCAAAGATAAAAATAAACGGAGCGAAAAAGTTTGCAAATAAACGCAAAATGAAAATGCTCGAAAAATAAAAACGAATACATTTCTACCTCTAGAATGCGGTAGAAATGATTAAAAATAAGACAGAAAAATAAAAGGAGCAAAAGGTTATGGAAAATAAAGGAAAAATGCAAGTGTTTGGAAAAGTAAAACGATTAGATTTTCATTCTTATAGTTTTATAAAGGAGCTTAAAAAGTGGAAATAAAGCTGAAAAAGGACGAAAAATGGGTTTTACAACTTAAACAAAACTAAGTTAAAGAAAAATCAAAACACTTTTTAAGTTACCTTTATAACCATATAAGCAATGAAATGAGAGGAACTAAAAACTATGTTTATGAAAACTATGAAAATAAACTCATACACTCACACACCCATATTAAAAAGATGAAAACTAAGTTAAAAACAAAAAGGAATAAGATTTCATAAGGTGTGAGTTGCATAGCTACATTCCAAAGGCGATATAAGAGAAGAAAACACATATTTCATTAAATGAAAAGACGAGTTACAAAGACACGAAAATAAAACTAAGGAGGGGGGGGGGAGAAATTATCCCTTACATAAGCCTTGGAAGCATTTCGGCAGCACAACCCTATACAAAATGGTGCCCAAAAGGGGAACAGAAATCCAGAGCAGAAGGCTGGAATTTATAGAAAAAATTTTCATGGGTCACGCCCTTGGTCACGGGCGTGACAGGGGGCGTGACAGTACTATTTGGAAGGCGGCCGGCGATTTGACGGGAAAGTTGACTTCAGGCTGGACACGTGGCGGTCTCGCAGTGGTCACGCCCTTGGTCACGGGCGTGACAGGGGGCGTGACAGGCAGGTGGATCTGGGCGCGGTGCGCGCCGAAAGTCTTCGGGCAGGTCTTGTCGGGCTAGCTGGAAAGGTCACGCCCCAGGTCACGGGCGTGACTCTGGGCGTGACAGGCGGGTGTCGACACTCGACGATCGTCGAGCTGAAAGTGTCGAGTTGAGTGAACACGGGCTTGGGTCACGCCCCGTGTCGGGTGACACGGGCGTGACCCCGGGCGTGTCAGCTGGGTCGACGATCGTTGAGCGCGATTTCGTCGATCTGGATGGTCACTGGCATGGGTCACGGGCGTGACTCGGGTGACACGGGCGTGGCGACGCTTTGCTCCTCGAAAATTGCAGATTTACTGGAATTTGACGTGTCACGCCCTGGTCACGGGCGTGACCAATATGTCACGGGCGTGACATGTCAATTTTGGCAGATTTTCATTTTTTCCTGAAAAATAAAATAAAATAAGTTAGTATAATATTTACAAAAATAGGAGCATTTTATTGAATAAAAATAAGTAAAAACGACAAAAAGAAAGGAAAACGACTAAATTAATGTACAGAAAAATAGGTATATTTACAATTCATCACAAACATTATGTCAGGTCTACTAGCTGTAAGGTACAATAAAGAGCCAATCATTGCTCTATATATTGTCTGATCAACAGGTTTCCCATGTTCATCAGTATCTAATACAGCATTGGTAGGAATATGTGTTTTCATACATGATGCTTCAGACATACCAAATTTCTTAACCAATTCTTTTGCATACTTGGTTTGAGAAATAAATATGCCTTCAACATGTTGCTTGGTTTGCAATCCTAGAAAGAAGGATAGCTCACCCATGCTACTCATTTCAAATTTAGAATGCATTAGATTGGAGAACCTTCTGCACAAATTTGAATCAGTAGAACCAAATATAATATCATCTACATAGATTTGTACTAGTAGGGTATGAGACTTATGGGTTCTAATAAAAATAGTTTGGTCTACTCTACCCCTTATAAACTCATTTTTCAGAAGAAAGCATGCTAGAGTCTCATACCATGCTCTAGGAGCTTGCTTTAGACCATATAATTCTTTATGCAATTTGAAAACATAATCAGGATGAGTTGAAGAGATAAAACCTGGGGGTTGTCTGACATAGACTTCTTCTTTGATATCTCCATTGAGAAAGGCACTCTTTACATCCATCTGGTATACTTTGAATCTTTTATGTGCTGCATATGCTAAGAAGATTCTTATGGCCTCTAACCTTGCAACTGGTGTAAAGGTCTGGTCATAATCTATCCCTTCTTCTTGAGAGTACCCTTGAGCAACTAGACTTGCCTTGTTCCTTACAATGACTCCTTGATCATCTAACTTATTTCTAAACACCCACTTTGTTCCAACAATGGAGTGATCCTTTGGCCTTGGTACTAGTTCCCAAACTTTGTTCCTTTCAAATTGATGCAACTCTTCTTGCATTGCAATGATCCAGTGTGGATCTTGGTCTGCATCTTGAATGGATTGAGGTTCAATTTGAGAAAGGAAGCAAGTGTGCACCAGGTCTTGGTTGACCTGATTTCTTGTTTGCACACCAGCTGAGATGTCTCCAATCACTTGGGAGATTGGATGATCTCTTGATGTTACTAAATCAACAGGAGATGTTGATTGTTCACCAACGTGTTTTGTTGTTTCCTCTGGTGGTACAATAACTGGCTCTTCAAGAAGTTTCTCTTCAAGATGTTGAATGTATTCATCTTCACTGCTTTCCTCTTTTTGAATAATTTGTAACCTGTCCAAGTCTTCAGCAAGAGAGTGTACCTGCAAAGGTTCTATGGTAGAAGTATTCTTCTCCTTGAAAGACATGTTAGATTCATCAAAAGGTATATGAACAGATTCTTCAATTTTAAGAGTTGATTTATTATATACCCTATAAGCTTTACTGATCATGGAGTATCCCAGAAACACTCCTTCATCAGCTTTAGCTTGAAATTTTGCTAAGTATTTCTTGTCATTATTATGAATGTAACAAATACAACCAAAATTTTTAAAGTAATATACTTTAGGTTTCTTCCCTTTGAGTAATTCATAGGGAGTCTTGCCCTTCAGTTTATGTATTAAACTTCTATTCAACACATAGTTGGAGGTGTTCACTACCTCTGCCCAAAAGGATAGAGGAAGGTGAACATCTGACAACAATGTAGTGACAGATTCAATAAGAGTTCTATTTTTCCTTTCAGCTACCCCATTTTGTTGAGGAGTTCTAGGAGCTGATAAAGTGTGCCTGATCCCTTCACTCTGACAGAACTCTTGCATAAGAAGAGAATCAAACTCTATCCCATGATCACTACTGATCAGGGCAATGTGAGTATTGAAATCACTCTGTATGCATTTGAGAAACTCTGTCAAACACTTAAAGTTATCAGACTTCTTCCTCAGCAAGAACACTCATGTGAATCTAGAGAAGTCTTCTACAACCACTAAAGTATAGGATTTCCCTCCTAAGCTTTGTACTGTAATGGGTCCAAAAAGATCTATATATAACAGATACAAAATGCTACGTGAATCACTCTTATTAAATGACTTGAAACTATTTTTGGTTTACTTGCCTAATTGACAAGCCCTGCAGAGTCCTTCCTTCTTGTAGGGGCCAGAAGGTAGTCCTCTAATAAGGTTGTCCTTGGATATCCTAGCAATGGTTCTAAGGTTTATATGTCCTAATCTCTTATGCCACAGTTCATTAGGTCTACTAATAGAGTTAAACAGGCAAATATCTACTTTAGTTGAAAGAAAGTCTACTAAATAGATGTTACCTTTCCTTTTACCTGTCAACATAGTTGTGTTGTCCTCTGATTTGATCTTGTATAAGGATTTGCTGAAAGTCACTTGGTAGCCTTCATCACATAGTTGACTGATGTTGATCAAGTTGTGCTTCAGTCCTTCCACATAGGTAATTTATTGAATGTGACTGTGCCAATCTGAACTGCACCATATCCTTTTGTTAGTCCAAAGTTTGAATCACCAAATATTACTTTGGGTCCAAGCTTGGCTTTGAAGGATGTGAAGTTGTCCTTTTTTCCTGTCATGTGCTTTGAGCACCCACTATCCAGATACCATTGCTGGTTTGATGTTGGATAGGTCTTCACCTGCACATAAGACAATTTACTTATTTTTGACCCAGTTTACCTTGGGCCTAGGTTGATAACCTTTAAATTCAGAAATAAAAGACATCCCTGGTTGACTCTTATAGCCTTCAGGATGATATCTCCTTGGAGGTATTATCCATTAAGTATAAGGGTTAAATCTTTAGGATGAAGGACCCCTAGGTTTGGAATTTGATTTACCTTTGAAAAAGTTTTCAAAACTCTGATCTCTGCTCGACGATCGCTGAGCTGAGTTTGACGATCTTGGGTAAGATCGTCGAGCTCTGTTCGAAGATCGATTGTGGCAGAGTTCAAGGTTTAGAGATCGTCGACCTGAGTTCGCCGATTTTGCCTGAGATCGTTGATCTGCATTCGACAATCGTCTAGCTCCGTTTGACGATTTCTATTGAACTCTTGTTTTCTTGGGTAAGTCAGAATTCTTCCTAGCTACCTCTACAACTCCCTTACCTTTATCAGAGATAAATTTAATTGGGGTTATTAGTACTATAGGTTGGCTGGATGAAGCACCCAAGCCAGTGTACTATTGAATCTTGAGTTCACTGTGCTTGTGATGTCCATTAGCTTGATACTTCTCCCATTGAGGGATTATTCAAGCTTTTTGGCCTCTGATAGCTCACTTTTTAGTGAGGCTATCTGCTTCCTACAACATTCCAACTCCTCAGAGAGTTTGAGGTTTTCTGATTTTAAAGTACTGTATTCAGATAATTGATTTCTGAGAGAAATGATTTCCTTCTCAGATTTTAATAAATCTAAGCATAGTGCTTTAAACTCACACTTAAAGTCCTCAGAATTAAAATAAAAAGAACTTATTACCTGATCCTCTTCAGATTGAGTCTCTGATTCTAATTCTGACTCTTCTGCATCAGAATTGTGTTGTGAGGCATTGATAGCCATCATGCATAATTCATTTTCTTCAGCATCATCATCATCATCACTTGAGCTGGATGAAGCTTCTGATTCTTCTTCTGTCTCACTCCAAGTTTCAGCAACAAATCCTTTCCTTGTATGTTTATTCTTGCTGGAGGAGGGTTTGTCATTGCTGCTCTTCTTGAAGTCCTTTTCTTTTCTCCTTTCTTTCCTGTCCTGTTTGTCCTTGTTTTTGTTTTCTGGACAATCAAGCACAATTTGGCCTGGTTTCCTGCAAGCAAAGCAAATAATTTCTTTGTTATTTGATTTGGCATAGCTTGGCTTGTCATGCACTCTGTATGATCTTTTCTTGAAATCCTTCCTGACCATTTTGTAAAACCTTTTGGCCAGAAGGCTTAGTAGCTCTTCATTGGGGACCTTGTCTTCAGGCTGATCTTCAGTGGCTTTGAAAGCTATTGATTTCTCCTTTCTTATAGCTGGTGAGGCAGCCATTTGCTCTTCTTCTCTATTCTTGATGAGCAGCTCATAGGACTTGAGCTTGCCCAAGAGAGCTTCAGTTGTGATCTCATTTAGGCTTCTGGCATCCTTGATTGGCCAGATCCTTGAGTCCCAAGTGCTTGGGAAGCACATTAGGATTTTATCATTTAGCTCAGTCAATGAGATCTCCTTATCCAAAGTTTTTAGCTCATTGACTATGAGACTGAGTCTATTATACATGTCTGCTTCTGACTCAGCTTCTCCTTTCTTGAAATTCTCATACTAGGTTATGAGATGAGATCTTATATCCTTTCTCTCATTAGCAGATCCTGAGACTATCTCAAATAACTTGTCCCATATGTCCTTTGCTAAGTTGCATTCAGCTACCTTTTGGAATATCTCATCAGACATAGTCTGGGCTAGAATATTCATAGCCTTTGCATCAGCTAATTTACATTTCTTTATTTCTGCGTCTGTTCCTGAGGGAGGTGTAACAGCACTTGTGCTTGTATTCTCTAGGGGTCTTGGACACACTGTCAAAACAGAATTGAAAATGTCCTCATCAATAGAGTTCATGTACATCCTAATCCTTGCCTTCCAAAGTGCAAACTTGGATAGATTTCACACCGGAGGTCTGGTGCTAGCATAATCTTTGTTTTGGGCCATGTTTTGTGAAGAAATAATTCTAATAACAAAATCAAAACAAGCAGATCTAACTAGAGAGATCTTTGGGTTCAGGTGTTAGCCTGTGCAACCACCAAGGTGTGGTATTTTTAACCAACCTCCCTCTGATACCAATTGAAAGTGCAGGTTAGATCTGATATAATCTCGAGGGGGGGGGGTGAATAGAGTATGGTGCTTGCTAAAAACTGCTTGCTAAAAACTTTTTACAACAATTGTTGTATTCCTAAGTGAACAGGGAAGCAAATGAACTACATCAACTATTTAGTCAAAAAAATCAATCACAAACCACAGCCAGAAAACAAAAGAAAGTAAGCAACCAGATGACACAAGGAGCTATAGTGGTTCCCCAATCAATCTGGGTACATCCACTCTTCTACCACCTTAGGTAGGAATCCACTGCAAGATGAGTTGATCAGGTGTCCTGGGCACCAATGAGCTTTTGATAAGGTGCTCAAAAACCAAACCAGATTTTTTGATCAGGTGTCGTGCCACCACTGAGTTTTGACATGGTCTCAGAAACCAGCACAAACTTTTGAGGGGAGTTTGAAAAACCCTTTACAGCAGAGAGAGAGATAAGATGATCTTCTCCGTCAACAATCAGAGAGAAGATAGTGGATGTTGTCAAAGCTCCCCCTGAGATCTTGAGTTGTTCAGGAAGTGAAGCTTTGCAGTAGGGTGATAGGCCTTCAGAAAATTTGATCTCCAGCAAAAGATGATTTCAACAACAACTAAAATATATGGTGTCTAGAGTCTTGAATGATGATGGCCTTTGAACACTGGAATCAAAAGGGATCTGAAAGTTTTAGTACGTTGATCTCCTTTTGTGATGTTGTTCCTGTAAGAGTTCTAAGACTATGAATATTTGCAACTCTTTCTCTTTCTGTTGTTGTGATTGTTGTAAGAGTTGTTGTTGATGATGTTATTCTTCTATGTTATTCTCTTTTCCAGCAGAATATGAATATCTCTTTTTTTTTCTTTTTATCTGAATGAATATTTCTCTGTCTAAGATAGCCGTTAGCCTATCATAAATGACTTCCTTAACTGCATTAGTCTTCTGGAGGAAAGTCCAATAAAAACATTCCTTTGAAAATCCCTTGAAACTTGCTCCAGATTAATTGAAAACGGCTACAAGATCCTTGAAATAAAAGCTGAGAATAATTCCATAACTGTCTAAATTTGAATCTTGAAAAACGTCGATCTCTCCAGGAAAATGTCGAACTGAGCTCCACTATCGTTGAACTGAGCTAAGAGACTGGACTTAGACTGAAGCAGAGATCGTTGATCTGAGCTCAAATATCGTTGAACTGAGCTCAGAGATAGAGAAACAAACTGGAGACAAGAACGTCGATCTGAGCTCGAACATCATCGAATGGAGTTCGACAACTTGTTGAAGTTGAGCTCAGAGATCGTCGAATGGAGTTCGACAATTCGTCGAAGTGAGCTCAGCGATCGTCGAATGGAGTTCGACGATTCGTCGTATTGAGCTCGACGAAATGACTTGTTCTCCTGAACTGAAATATCTGGTCTTGAAGGCAGCTTTCAAACCTAAATACTAACCCTTAGACTCAATTCTAATTGACCTTTATATCTATACAAGGAGGTCAAAGCAGATTTCCTAAAAGACATAGTGATCCTTGCCCAAATCAGTAATAGGGTGTTCCAACATCGATAACGCGAGGCGTGGCTCCTAGGTAACCGATGAATGTGAAGCCAGTTCCGTGAGAATGGGCTGGTTATGTGTGAGCTGATAAGCTCACCTAAAGAAAATAGGTAAGGTGAAACAGACCCGCGCCTTTTATATAGCCGCAAGTACATCTTACTCGGTGCTGGCAAGGTGACTTGAGCAACAGGGGGTGGTTGATCCGACTTGCGTTATGTCCGTCCGACGTGAGAACTGAAAGTGCGGCCTGTTGGAGCGCATAGCAAGAGTCTTAGGCCTACACTCCATGACTCAATGGGGGGCTATGGGCCAATCTCGGGTCATTAAGACTGAAGTCCCCGGCTGCACGCCATGGAGTAAAATGCTCAATTGTACCGTTGGGTTGCGACCCTGATACAGTGGTGGGACCCTGGTTCGCCAGTACACCAAGAATGTGCCCTGAGTGCACGGATTGTCGTGCCGCGTGGCTGATGGTTATGATGGAATGGATGTGCGTGAGAGTATATTGTATGAATATATATGTCTGTCTATGAAATGCTATGCCTGCAGGGAAGGAATACCACTGCCCCAGGAAATGGGTAGGGTCGTTATAATTTGGTCAGCTGAATGCTGACCGTTGCATTGTTTGCCACCGTTGGGTGGGTTGTCCCTATGCAGGTGTTGGAGAACCAAGCGGGACGCATAAAGGTCGAAGTCACTGCTGCTGTTGCTGCCGCTAGCCCTTGAAGGCAAAAGCTTAAATACTGTGTTTTCTTGATATGTGGCTGCCTTGCACGCTAATGTTTGAAAGCCACTGTTCTAAAAAGGACTTGTAGGGCCATAAGGACAACTGACTTTGTATTTGCTGACATTCATGTTATATATATCCATGTGGATGCTTTTTATGATGGACATTCATGTTTGGAGTTCGTACTTGTGTTAAGCTTCCGCTAGAATGGTATGTGTTAGGATGCACAACTCTGGTATCACTCCGTGACGTCCCCTCCTGTTTTGTGGTATATGCTGTAGGGCCCCGGCCGGACCTTCTAGTATATACTATATGAACAGATGAAGTCATTACAAAAGATAGACCTTGTCACTCATGCATAAAAGGCAAACAAACAAGGGCTACCTTTAAAAGCATTATTGGCAAAGATTCTAATAGGTGTTTACACCTACTTCAAATGGACTTGTTCGATGCCCTGCAAATTAAAAGTTTGAGAGGTAAGGATGATACATTGGTTATTGTAGATGACTACTCTCATTTTGAATGTGTGTTCTTTCTAAAACACAAGTCAGATACTTTTGATATTTTCACTAATTTTGTCAGGTAGATCCAGAATGAATACAACTATTTAGTTGTCAAAAGCATAAGTGACAATGGAACAAAGTTCAAATCTGGGGAATGGCAGAATTCTGTGAAAGCCTAGGTATCTTTCATGAGTTTTCCTCTTCTCATACTCCTCAACAGAATGGAGTCGCTGAGAGAAGGAAAATAACACTCATAGAGGCCTGTAGAACCATGTTGAGTGATGCCTCACTACTAGAATACTTCTGGGCTGAAGCCGTCAACTCTTCTTGTCACGTGCAAAACAGAGCACTCATAAATAAGAACCATAATAAAACAACTTACGAACTACTAAAGGGCAGAAAACTGACTATTTCATATTTTAGAATCTTTGGTAGTAAATGCTTCTGGTGGCGACGACGGCCCCCAAGTTGACGACGGCCCCCAAGTTGACGACGACCCCCAAGTTGTTGATGACGGCACGCTAATGGAAGACCCTACTTCCTCTCCAACAAAGGACTCGCGTCGCCGTGGTGTTCGTATGGAGTGGCGCTACAATTTCCGCCTGCGGCGCAAGACAAATAACTAGTTGAATTTATCTTATTATTAATATGCAATTTTATTTTGGATATTTTATTGAGGGCTGCATGTAGCCATTTAGTGTGTTATTTTTATTTTTATTTTGGGCTACATATAGCCAAGACTTATTGTTAAGCCTATATATAGGCATGTATGCTTTGTTTAACTCAAGTTGAATGAGAAAAAAACCCTAGACTTTCCTTTCTTGCTAAATCCTCTCTCTCTCTCTACATCTCCTAGCCGCCACCCTCCTCTCCCCCGCTCTCTCTCTAAAATTTCGGCCAGCCTTCTTTCACTCCCCTCTCCCACAACCGCCACCCTCCTCTCCTCTCTCCCTCTAAATATTTCGGCCAGCCCTACATCTCCCTCATCCAAGCCACCAACTCCTCTCACCCTCTCCAACCCGACCACCACCCTCAATAGCCGGTCGGCCACCAACCTCCTCCAGCCGAGCAGCCCCTTTGACGAGAACCCGACAGCCCCACTTCACGTAAAGCCTTATCCGGAAAGGTCTCCTTCTACGACGAGGTATCTGGACTTTGGTGTGAAGCGGCCAAGGCGAACGATCTATCTCTCCATCCGGCGCGACTCCGGCGGAACCGTGGAAGAGCGACCCTTCTAAGGTAGTCGGAATCATCTATTCCGACTTGGGTAACTATCCTCTCCTCTCACGTGTGATTCCCTCTTGATATTCTAGTGGCCGGAAAGATTTTCGCGTTGGATTTGAATCGTTAGATTCTTCGTGGTTTTCCTTTTGACTTGCACCTATCTTAACCGCGTTATTTTCGAAAGGGTTTGGCGAACCCCGTATTTTTGTTGGGGGAGATCTACCATTTTTTGATCGCATTTTGGGTATACCTCCTTTGGTACAACTTTCGCTCGGTCGGACCCAATATTGGTCCTTTTAGCTTGGGAGAACGTCGGCCTATAGCCGTTCGTTTGACCTTCCCGCGGAGTGGCTACCGTACGTTGGTGAACTGTGATAAAACGTTTGCGAGTGCGCTGCGGTTAAATCTAGTGCATGTGAGATTGTGGATTGAGTGCGGCGTCCGTTTCTTTCCCGTAACCCATATATCGTCCGCGGTAGAAGCCTACATCAATTTTAGTATCAAAGCGAGGTTCTTGTCAATTTTTTAATTGGCACCCTCCCCTCTTTTTAGCATGTTAACCTGCACTTGTGTTTGCACGTTAGTTGTCACAAAAAAAAATCTCAAAAAAAAATTTTATTTTGGTCTGCCAATAGCGGCGTAATTTTCTTATTTTTCAGCCAAAAAAATCAAAATAATTTTTTTAATAATCCTCTTTTTTTCCTATAAGAAAATAATAAAAAAAAAAATTTCCTATAGTCATTAAGCGGGATTAATTCCTTCTTTGGTCTGTCTGAATCTGTTGTCTT
Organism: Platanthera guangdongensis; assembly: GCA_039583875.1. Taxonomy (NCBI): domain Eukaryota; kingdom Viridiplantae; phylum Streptophyta; class Magnoliopsida; order Asparagales; family Orchidaceae; genus Platanthera; species Platanthera guangdongensis. The sequence continues at coordinate 91,738,310 of CM077162.1, read as the reverse complement.
CCTTTTTGCATGCGCACTAGGCTCGGTACGGAGTATCCTCCATCATCGTCTAATATGGATGATGACCGGGGTGATGGTCGTGCCCTCACTGAGATTGTGGAGCTCCGTCAGGATTTGACGGAGCAGTTGACGGCTATTAGGGAGGCACTTCACAGACTGGGGTTACCACAAGGGGCACCCTGTAATCAACCCGCTCACCCACGGGTGGGAGAACATCACAACCCTTACCCCCACCCTCCTAATGAGAACGCCCCACGAGCACCGTACGAGTTTGACCTTACTCGGGCCGTCCGAGTTAAGCCACCATCCTATGATGGTTTTGGAGATCCCCAAGTCTTCCAGGACTGGATCATGGAGATCGAATGTTATTTCGAGTGGTATACCCTGAACGACACGGATAAAGTGTGAGCAGCGAGAATGAAGTTGCTAGGGCGCGCTAAAATATTTTGGCTGAATGAGGAGCGGCGTTTGAGAGTCGAGAACGGAGTGTTGCCCATAGGCTGGGATGCAATGAAGGCTAGGCTAACAGAACAGTACGTCCCTACTTACCATCGGACACAAATGTTCGATGATTTAGCTACCCTTAAGCAAGGGACTAGGTCGGTGTCTGAGTATATATGAGTTTGCTGAAGGACATGATGGTTAGGTGTGACGTGAAAGAGATGCCCGAGGTCACCCTCTCCAGGTTCCGTAAGGGGCTAAACCCCGACATCCAAGGAAAGCTTCTGCGTTATGGTCACACTGACTTGCACACCACTTTCAACGCTGCCTTAGATATTGAGCAGCACAACGCGCTTAAGGGCAAGTCTCGCTCTTTCCAAAAGGGCAAGTCCATTTTAGGACCGCCTCCCACCACCACCTATAAGGCTAAAGGAAAGTATCAGTCCCCCGATTCGACCTCCATAGTCGTAACGGCTAGGAATGATAGAAACCCCACTGGTGAGAGAGTCCCGGTGGGTCGGGTCAACAGAACGAATGTCACCTTCTACGCTTGAGGGATCCAAGGGCACTATGCTAGTGATTGTCCTACTACTCCCAGACTATTAGCCCTGTTAGATTCCACCGGTGGGACAGATGACATTACTTACGAGGCGGGCGAAGATAGCGAGTCGGACAGAGTGCCTAGTGATATGGAGGATGACTCCCATATGATGGTTATGAGGTGTATTCTGGCGACCCCTCGAGCGTTAGACGATTGGAATAGGACGAACATTTTCACGTTGAATTTTAAGAGTGGTGAAAAATGGTGTAGGTTGATCATTGATAGCGGTAGTTGTATGATCGTTATTTCTGAAACTGTGGTGAGACGAATGTCTCTTGATGCCGAGCCCACCCTCACCCTTATAAGGTGGCATGGGTAGACAAGTCGTCCCTCCCTGTGTCGAAGCGATGCTTGGTACCCCTTACCATCAAAGCTTATTCTGAGCAGATTTGGTGTGACGTCATCCCTATGGATGCTTGTCACGCCTTGTTGGGTCGCCCTTGGTTGTATGATCATGACGTCACCCACTTTGGTCGGGCCAATACTTGCGAGTTTAAATTTAATGGCAGAACCATACTCTTAAAACCTGCCCCGCCAAAGGATCCTTCGGCCCCCTCCAAGGATACGGTCTGTAAGACCCCCCTTTTTTTTTCTTTTTGGACACCGGGGTCTTAGGCCCAGAACCGCCGTTTTGCGGTGACTCCTTCACGCCCTGAAGAGTCATCACCACAAAGCGCCGATTCTGCCGACCAATTCGATCACAGAAAAGTAGCAAAATAATGAAGTAAATGTAAACTATCTGTCCACAGAGAATCACATGACATAATAAATATAACTCCACGAAGGGAGTGTCCACAGAAAATAACATCAGAGTAGCAAAACGGGCTTATGCCCGGTACATCAAATCCTCACTACAAGATCTCTCATGCAGAAACAAAAGTAGAAAACTGCTCAGGGTCGAGACTCACGGTCCCGGCTGTGTGAACTACGGAGCTAGACTGCCCCACCTCCAAGCGCACCGGTCTCTGGGGCTGCTCCTCCATGCTGGTCTCCGCGATCCCCTAAATGATGCGGTTCGAAAACCGTTAGTCTAAAAGACTAAGTCCTATCATCCCCCACCCCTTCCCCCACGGCTCCTAGGCACCGAGCGGAGAGGAAGAAAGGGGAGGACTTGAAGGTGGAGAATATCAAAGCAGATGGCAGCGGTCCTATTCTAGCAAGTTCTATAGCATATAAAGACAATAAGCTGTAATATGAAATGTAACCTTCACTTATGTGAAAAACACATAAGCCAAGGGGTCTTTTGCAAAGCTCCCATCGTATAAAAAGTCCCATACCGATTTATACGCTGGGGTGTCGGTGCTCAAACAGCAGTAACTAAATATATCAAAATTAACCTTAATTTATAAACTTGCCCACACAAGCTTATAGACTAAGGGGTCGTTTTGCAGGTCCTAAGGTATAAGCGTCCCATTCCACTTATACTTTAGGTGTCAAGGTTAAAGGTAACGATTATGCCAGGACATGCAAGTGGGTATGATGGACATGCAAGTGCAACACACACACCCGACTCTGTGCACACAGACCTTTAGTTCCCCCTTTCTGGAGCCGTAACCTCCCAGGATAGCTCCGTAGTGGCAGACGGAAGCGGTGGGTTGGGCCTCGCCCACCTCTAAACCAGTAAAGCACTATCGGTCAGACCTATCATACGCCTCAACGCTTGGTGCACGAAGCGGACTCCTGCGTACTCTTGCCGGTTGGCGCACCGGACTTCTGTTGGCGAAGTGCTAACCACACTTGCCGAGTCAATGTATTGGCGTCGGTGCATCGACCCTCCAATACCGAAGACCCACCACCTTAATTTCCTTTCCTGTTATGCACATGCAAATTAGCGTAATCAAGAATCGAGCCGAAGCTCCCCGGACCAACACGTCCGACTCAAGCAATCGAGCCGAAGCTCCCCGGACCCAAAGTCCGCCTTTTAACCATCCGAGCCGAAGCTCCTATCCAACCTCTGGTGCCATCAGTGTTGTGGAATGTGCAACCCTAATTACTAAGTTACTCTTTTCAGCTTGTTAAACAGTTTACGTTAACCCAGGACTGCCCCCGGTATTCCCTGTGAAGGGCTCTCAAGGGGCACTAGGAACTATGTTGGGATTACGCCCAGCGTTCCCTTTTGCAAGGTACTTATTTTATTATTGGTTGATTCCCTTACCCTTTATTTCCTCATATTTCGATATGCTAATCCTAGGGTAATTTGACTCCAACTCTCCTTGGGTAGGACGATCTTTCGTCGGACCCGAACACCTATAACCCTAGACAGAACCACACCTTACTCACTCATCTTCCAAAGACGCAGCCCATTCCACTTGTCCTTACAACAAACCATCAGGACCCATCATACTTGCCCTAATTCACATCCAAATGAAATCCTGCAGTTTTGATATATGCAGACCACTTAAGCTACATGACCCGTAAAAAGGAAAGTACATGAAATACTCATCCAGTACCCTTATGATAATTATTAGAGGTCTAAAAGGACATTTGAAGCATAAATCAAGAAATCCATAATTTTCCTAATTTGTCTGATAATTAATTTATTTATTCTAGTGTCCCAAAAGGCTCAGGTTTGAACATGAAGTACCATTTTCAGACAAGATATTAATCCACTAAATTTATGATAATTACAAAATGCCTAATCAACTCTAAATCCTAAGTCTCCCAATTTTTCAGCAAGGTTTAGGCCTTTAAATTTAATTTCAAAGATGCCCCATAAAAAGTCATTTTAAAAGATTCTATAGTAATAACACCTCCAAAAATTCAGAGAAAATTCAGGGATGATTGTGATAGACTACAAGTACCCTAGAAAAAGTTTCATAATTTATCATTTGGAAATAAAGCTATATTTGATTTTCTTATGAACTCTCTAATTTAAGGATTAATGAACAAAAAATATGCTAATCAGTCATCAAATATTTCCACAAAAATTTCCATATGATAACATTGAGCTAAAAACACTATGCAGGAAGTTTCATGATTTCTCAGTAAGTAATGGCCTCTGACAAGAATTATTAATATGTAATCAAAATAAAGCACTTGTGAAGTAGATGCCCTAAATAGATACCCAAAAATTCTAACAAAATTCATACAAGCTTATTATAACCTAAAACCAACTCTGCCCATGTTTCATACCCTCTCTATGGGCAGTGAGACCACAATAGCCAAAATAATTATTAGGGCATTACTATTGATTACAAATGAAGTGTTATAACCATTGTCCAAAATTCCTCAAGTAAATTGTCAGAGGCTCAAAATACCCTAGCCCCCTCACTACCCAAATTTGGTTAAGTTTCAAGATGTTTAGCTAACCTAAACCTACACTACAAGTTTTAGGACCTAAGCTAGGGTTAGTGTTTTGGGGGCCCTACCATTTCCAAAATTAGCTAATCTTTTTAACAGAGGGTTCTATATATCCTAGGAGCCTCCTTGCAAAATTTGGAGTTCATCCAAGGTGTTTAGGACTCATACCCTTCACAAGGCCAAAAGGTCCCTCCTTAGGGTTTGACCTAGGAACTTAGGGCAAATCTATTCCTCCCTACCCCATATTCCATGGGGAGGTGATAAGTGCTATAACAAGCCAGTGGCCCAAATTTCAGCCTCTGTTGAGGTGATTTGGTCACTCAAAACCAAAAGTGCAACTTTTGACCAAAATGCCCTTATAAGGGTATAGTTAGGGTTGGGTCAAAACCTATTCAAAACACATCCAAATTAAATGCAATTTTATACAGATACCTAATTGGAACCCAGGGACCACTCACCAAAATTTGGGAGGATTTGGAGGTGTTTAGGGCACCTATGTAATTTATCTAATAATTATTAAATATTTACAAAAACTATAGAAATAGTTTCTCCAAAAATTCCCATTTTTGGGCAGGCCCTAGATATATCTAAGATAGACTCTATGCCAAAATTTCAGCTAATTTGGGCTAGGGGTGAAGAGTGGGCACTCAATTTAATGACTGCCTAGCCTTAATGGTATGTCCCACCAGAATGGGTGCCCTGGTCAGACCTTACACCCAAATAGGTTCAAACTAATTTTAAAATAAAGTAGACTCAAGGGACTACAACTTTCATGTTGAAGTATTTTCCACCAGAAGATCCCTAATATTTTTAAAGTTTTAAACCATTAATATAAAAAACTGTGACAGAAATGCATTAATATAAATTATTTCCTATAGTTTAATATCAGGGGAGGCACGAATCTTGACGCAGATTCGACGGAATCCCGTCGTCTTCTCCAATGAGCCAACGGCTGCGATTCGTCCCGCCTGGAGAGATTTCCAAACCTTGCCGCCGGCGATCCAGCCCCTTCCCCGGACAGCCACCGCCACCAACACCTCCATTGAGGTGGTGGCTATCGCCAGGAGGCGGCTCCGCCGCCGGAGAGGCGTTTTCCGACGGATATAGCAAGAGGTTTTCTTGCCGAAACCCGGAGAAATCCCGGATTGGATCGGGCTCAATTGAGCCCGAAACTCAAGCCTAATTAATCCTAAGATCTACCCGCGGGTTAAGGAGAGGAGGAGGACCTTCCTGGCGGTCTGGATGCGAGAGGAGCGGCGGGATGCCATTGACGACGGCGGCGGCGCTTGGCTTCTGCATCTGTACAGTGGAATGGCTCGTCTCCTCCAGGTAAACGCTCAAAAATAATCCCCTCGGCTCCCTGAAGGTGTTTAAATGGCAAATGGGGGAGAGGGGAGGCTGGTTCTTCAATGGCCATTAACACCATTAAAGGTGTGGCTCGGGTTGTGTGGAGGGGGGCTGAACCCACCCCTTGGTGGCCGGAAACGGCTGGAATCAACTCCTCTCTCCTAGAGGAGTTGATTGCAGCCATAATTGGTGGCTGTTAGCCTTCCTTGGCCGGCCTCTCACTTCCCTTTCTTCTTCCTCATTTTCTCTCTCCTCCATTATCATGGAGGGGAGCTCCCTTCTCTCTCCTAGTCACCCCTAGTTGACTAGTCAACCTCACAAGCTAAATGCAGCCCACTTGATTATGATGGTCATGGGAATGGGTTTAGCCTAGGGAGAAGTGGCTTGGGCTTGGGTTAGCCCTTTTGGGTTAAGTTTGACTTGACCTAAATGAGGGTTGACTTGGGTCAACATGACCAATTGGGTTGACCCCTATGGGTCCTGGGTGACCCATTGGCTTCTCTTAGGGCCTAGGTAGGGTTATGTAGGGTTACCCTGTACTTTGGAGGTCACATACTCTTAGTAAGGGTACTTTGACCAGGTTAGGGCTTGAGTTGACTTGGGTCAACCTGGCCTCTAGGGCTGACCCCAATGTGTCCTTAGTGACCATTTGACCTCACTTAGGGTTAGGAGGGCATAGGAGGGGTCCTTTAGGCTAGGAGTAGGTCAGTTGGCCCTAAGTAGGCTAGTTTGACCCATTTAGGGCTAGGGTTGACCTTGGTCAACTGGGCCTCTTGGGTTGACCCTAATGGGTCCTTTTGGCTCTAATGGGTCTCCCAAGTATTAGGGGTATTGTGGTAGGGTCTTGGGGCCATGGTGAAGCCCCATTGTCATTCTAAACCATTGTTCAGAATTCTACTATTTGCAGACCATGGTGATCCTCACCTTGGCCTCCTATCTCTTGGCCCATTTCTGGCTTTCTAGGGTTTTGTCATGACCTAGTCATGGCCAAAACCACTCTTAGGGGTCTAGTTGGAAATGGGATGTTACACGGTCATCCCAGTCGAGAAGAAGACGTTGAGTCTGATAGGAAGGAAAGAATTGAAGCGTACTACCTTTTTAGATGGTGTCCTCTATGACTTAGTGTGTCTACAAGTTAAGGAAGATGCAGCAACGTTTGAGAACTTGTCGTCGGCGTTGAGGAAACTCTTAGAAGAGTTTGTGGACATGTACCCGGACGAGCTACCGGCTGAGTTACCCCCGTTGCGGGAAATCCAACATGCCATTGATTTCGTTCCGGGCTCCTCATTGCCCAACCTCCAACATTATCGGCTAAACCCCTCAGCGCACTTAGAGTTGCAAACCCAAATCTCGGATTTATTGCAAAAGGGTTTTATCCGCCACAGCAAGAGCCCGTGTGCCGTACCCACCTTACTTGCCCCCAAGAAGGACGGCTCTTGGAGGATGTGTGTGGATAGTAGAGCCATTAATAAAATCTCTATTAAGTATTGCTTTCCCATCCCTCGCTTGGATGATTTATTGGACATGTTACCCGGTGCCATGATTTTCTCGAAATTGGATCTTAGGAGTGGCCACCATCAGATCCGAATTAGGCAAGGTGACAAGTGGAAAACCACCTTTAAGTCTAAGGAAGGGCTCTACGAGTGGTTAGTTATGCCGTTTGGGCTTTCCAATGCACCGAGCACGTTTTCGAGGATGATGACCCACGTCTTCCAACCCTATATGGGAAAATTCATCGTGGTATATTTTGACGATATTTTGGTATTTAGCACCTCCACGATTGATCACGAGTCACATTTAAGAACCATCCTTACCACGCTGAGATCGGAAAAATTATTCGTGAACATTAAGAAGTGTACCTTCCATGTGACATCGGTTGAGTTCCTCGGTTATATTGTGAGTTCGAAGGGGATCCACGTAGACCCCAAGAAGGTACAAGCCATTATAGATTGGCCCGAGCCTGCCAACATTTGGGATGTTAGGAGTTTTCACGGGCTTGCTACATTTATCGGCGATTTATTAAGGATTTTAGTAGTATTATGACCCATATTACCGAGTGCATGAAAAAAGGTGAATTTACATGGACGAACTCGGCCGCTACGGCGTTCCAATTAATTAAATCGCGCATGTCGGAAGCCCCCCTTTTGTGACTACCAGATTTTACCAAGGTTTTTGAGTTGTCATGTGATGCGTCTGGAGTGGGAATTGGTGGAGTGTTGAGTCAGGAAGGCCACCCTGTGGGGTATTTTAGTGAGAAACTAGCAGGTCCAAAATTGAATTATTCCAATTATGATCGGGAGTTTTACGCGGTCATTCGATGCCTCCAACATTGGCGGCATTATTTAATTCCTAAGGAGTTTGTCATCCTATCCGATCATGAAGCGCTATGGTTTCTTAACTCTCAAACTAAGGTTAGTCCTAGACATGCCAAATGGGTCTCCTATCTTCAGGAGTACACTTTCATTATCAAACACCTCAAGGGGACTCTCAACCGCGTGGCCGACGCCCTTAGTCGTGTTTCGTTATTGCTCTCTACGCTAGAAGTTAAGGTGATTGGCTTCGATAGGATTAAGGACGAGTACGTCCACTGCCCAAATTTTAAGGATATCTATTTCACCACTCAAGATGATTCGCCGACAACCATTACTTCTTTTTACATTCGGGACGACTACTTATTTAACCATTCGAAGCTTTGCATCCCCCGTTCCTCCCTACGACACTTCATAGTATGGGAATTGCATGGTGGAGGATTAGGTGGGCACTTTGGCCGTGACAAGACGATCACATTAGTTGAAGACAAGTTTTATTGGCCCGGTCTTAAGGCCATGGTTAGTAAGATCGTGGGTAGTTGCCGAGCGTGCCAACTGGCTAAGGGGAACAAAACTAATGTGGGGCTTTATACCCCTCTTCCGATTCCGTCTATTCCTTGGGAAGACGTTAGCATGGACTTCATTCTCAGCATCCCAATCATATTTCGACATCACGGCTCTTTCTTAGTTGTTGTAGATCGTTTCTCTAAAATGGCTTATTTTATCGCTTGCAATAAAACCAACGATGCGTCACACGTTGCACAATTATATTTTAAAGAGGTGGTAGGCCATCGAGGAGTTCCAAAGTCTATAGTTACTGATAGGGATGTGAAGTTTACTCGTTATTTTTGGAAGACCATGTGGAGGATTATGGGCACCAAACTTCTATTCTCTTCCGCGTACCATCCGCAGACGGATGGGCAAATCGAAGTTGTGAACAGAAGTTTAGGTAGTTTGCTTCGATGCCTTGTGGGAGACCACAAGGGTACATGGGACCTTATCCTCCCTCATGCTCAGTTAGCATATAATAATTCCAAAAATAGGTCCATGGGTTTGTCCCGGAATGAGATCGTGCACGGTTATAAAGCTCTCGTGCCCCTTGACTTGCTTCCGTTACCGCCAACGTTTAAGTCAAGTCAATTTGCACAGGACTTTGCCTCTCACATCCATGATCTTCACAAACGCATAAATGAAACGCTTACCTCTCAATACGCGTCTTATCAAGTTCATACCAACGCACATAAGCGAGTGTCACCCTTGAAAGTGGGCGATTTAGTCATGGTATGTCTCATCCCTGAACGGTTGCCTACGTGCACCTTAAAAAAGTTAGCGGATCGGTGAACTGGACCTTTTCGGATTTTAAAACGGTTAGGAGACAATGCTTTTCTTTTGGAATTGCCAACTGATTGGGGTATTTCCCATGTTTTTAATGTTTTGGATTTAATGCCATATATTGCCCCGCCACTAGAATTATCTTCCTGTCCGTTTAGTTCCACTACAGATTCTCCGGGGTATGGGGTTGAGGGGGGTAAGGGCTCGCTCTCTCCGTCGGTCTCCAACGGAGGTGCGCTACATGTTGATGATATAGATTTTCCCCCTTTACTGCCTAATGCTTTTCCCAGGCTTGCCAGGACAGCATTTTTGCCAGACAGGATTCTCCAGGATGACGTGTTTCCCACTGCTGATGACGATGTGTATCACTACTTGATCCGCTGGCGTGATCGCCCCGCATCTGATGACTCTTGGCTCCCGAAAGCGGAAGTGGCTCTCTTGGATGGTGTTCTTCTCCGATGGTATCTTCAAGACAACTCCTAGGTGATGAGTCCTTTCAAGCGGGGGAGGATTGGTGGCGACGACGGCCCCCAAGTTGACGACGGCCCCCAAGTTGACGATGGCCCCAAAGTTGTTGATGACAACACGCTAACGGAAGACCATCCTTCGTCTCCAACAAAGGACTCGCGTTGTCGTGGTGTTTGTATGGAGCGGCGCTACAATTTCCGCCTGAGGCGCAAGACAAATAACTAGTTGAATTTATCTTATTATTAATATGCTATTTTATTTTGGATATTTTATTGAGGGCTGCATGTAGCCATTTAGTGTGTTATTTTTATTTTTATTTTGGGTTACATATAGCGAAGACTTATTGTTAAGCCTATATATAGGCATGTATGCTTTGTTTAACTCAAGTTGAATGAGAAAAAAACCCTAGACTTTCCTTTCTTGCTAAACCCTCTCTCTCTCTACATCTCCTAGCCGCCACCCTCCTCTCCCCCTCTCTCTCTCTAAAATTTCGGCCAGCCCTCTTTCACTCCCCTCTTCCGCAACCGCAACCCTACTCTCTGTCTTTCCTTCTAAAGATTTCGGCCAGCCCTTCATCTCCATCATCCAAGCCACCAACTCCTCTCACCCTCTCCAACCCGACCACCACCCTCCATAGCCGGCCGGCCACCAACCTCCTCCACCCGAGTAGCCCCTTTGAAGAGAACCCGGCAACCCCACTTCACGTAAAGCCTTATCCGAAAAGGTCTCCTTCTACGACGAGGAATCTAGACTTTGGTGTGAAGCGGCCAAGGCGGACGATCTATCTATCCATCCGGCGCGACTCCGGCGGAACCGTGGAAGAGCGACCCTTCTAAGGTAGTCGGAATCATCTATTCCGACTTGGGTAACAATCCTTTCCTCTCACGTGTGATTCCCTCTTGATATTCTAGTGGCCAGAAAGATTTTCGCGTTGGATTTGAATCGTTAGATTCTTCGTGGTTTTCCTTTTGACTTGCACCTATCTTAACCGCGTTATTTTCGAAAGGGTTTGGCGAACCCCGTATTTTTGTTGGGGGAGATCTACCATTTTTTGATCGCATTTTGGGTAGACCTCCTTTGGTACAACTTTCGCTCGGTCGGACCCAATATTGGTCCTTTTATCTTGGGAGAACGTCGGCCTATAGCCGTTCATTTGACCTTCCTGCGGAGTGGCTACCGTACGTTGGTGAACTGTGATAAAACATTTGTGAGTGCGCTGCGGTTAAATCTAGTGCGTGTGAGATTGTGGATTGAGTGCAGCGTCCGTTTCTTTCTCGTAACCCATATAATGTCCGCGGTAGAGGCCTACATCAGCTTCATACTTAACAATGAGAATTATCACACAACTAAATTCAGTGAAAAGAGTTTTGAGGGTATTTTCGTAGGATATAATAGCCATAGTAAGGTATATAGGATTTTTAACAAGAAAACCATGGTCGTAGAAGAATCTATTAATGTTGTATTTGATAAGATGAGCTTGCTATAAAGCAGATCTTCCACTGTGTTTGTTGAAGATGCAGGTTCAAGACTAAAGGAATTAATCTTGGATGAGTCAGTTAAAGAAAAAGGTCAAGAGTTCATCAAGATCATCACTCCAACCCCAATTTGAGAGGTTGATCACCATGATGAAGATGCCATTCAAGCTGATAAAGTCACTCCAGTGATAGAGGAAGCTCCAGATGCAAGGACTTTAGAGCTCAGACACTTGAAGGATCACCCAATTGATCAAATCATAAGAGACCTTCATGATGGTGTTAGAACTCGGAGAGCTACAACTAATGAGAATTTGTATTTGAGTTTTCCCTTGTAGGTTGAACCAAAGAAGTTTGAGGAAGCAAACAAGGACACATCTTGGGTAATGACAATGGAAGAAGAACTAAATCATTTTAAACGTTGCCAAGTCTGGAAGCTTGTGCCAACACCCAAAGGAAAGAATATGATTGGAACAAAGTGGGTCTACCAAAATAAGATGAACAAAGATGGAACCATAATCAAGAACAAAGTCAAACACATCGCCAAAGGGTACAGACAAGAAGAAGGGATCGACTTCGATCAGACATATACTCCAGTGGCAATACTAGAGACAATCATGTTCTTCCTTGCATATGCTGCACTCGAAGTCTTCAATGTCTACCAAATGGACGTGAAGTCAGCCTTACTTAATGGTGATATAAAGAAAGAAGTGTATGTGGAACAACCTCTAGGTTTTGTTGATCCTGAACATCCTGAATCTGTTTATTTATTATTTAAAGCGCTATATGGTTTGAAACAAGCTCCACGAGTTGGGAATGAAACACTGTCTAACTTTTTTCTTGAGAACAGGTTCACAAGGGGAAAGATAGACAAGACATTATTTCTTAGGGAAGTAAAAGGTGAGATTTTGGTAGTGCAAATATATGTTGATGACATCATTTTTGGTTCTACTAACGACAACCTTTGCAAGAAGTTTTTCAAACTTATACAAGGGAAGTTTGAAATGAGCAGTATGTGAGAGCTGAAGTATTTCCTAGGACTTCAGGTGAAACAATCTGAGGATGGAATTTTCATCTCTCAAACAAAGTTCACCAAATAGTTGATTAAGAAATTCGGAATGGAGAATGCAACCTCTATGAGGACTCCAATGGGTTCAGCTATATCTCTGAACAAATATGAGAAAGGAGAACCTTTTGATGGAACTAAGTACAAAAGCATAATTGGATCTTTGCTCTACATTACTGCTAGTAGGCCAGAAATCATGTTTTCAACATGTGTGTGTGCTAAATATTAGGTGAACTATAAGAAATCTCATTACACTACTACAAAGCAGATTTTGAGATACCTTAAGGGCACACCAAATCTTGTCTTATGGTACCCAAGAAGTAATGATAGCAAGCTATTGGATTTTCAGATGCAGATTTTGTAGGTAGTAAAGATGATAGAAAGAGCACTTTCGGGACTTACCAAATCCTTGGAAGGAGACTCATCTCATGGAGCAGCAAGAAGCAAAATTGTGTCGCAATCTCAAAGACCGAGTCAGAATACATTTCTGCCAGCAACTTTTGTGTAAAATTACTCTGGATCAAGAATCAAATTGAAGACTATAACTTGAAGGTCAAGGACATCCCACTATTCTGTGACTCCTCCAGTGCAATTGCAATAGATAACAACTGATGCATCGACAAGTGCACCGATCGTAGTCACGTAATAAAGTTGGGGAGTTGAATCCCCCAATATCGATCTCTTGAGGAGTGCAAGTAGGGAGTGTGATTTTGCTATTGAAAAGTGAATGTAAATGTTACCGTAAGCAAATGGGGTTTTGGTTTGGATTTTCCTAAGATTAACACTAAATAACCTATTGCGGGTCGCCATCACCACATCTCTTTGGTGGATTACTCAAGAGAGTAATAGGAAAGATGGACGAGCCAATGAGGGTCGCAATCACCTCTTCGCCACGCACGTTTCCGTCAATCGCTAGAACAACACTATCTCAACAAAAACATGGAAAACTGAAGCTAAGCAACACAATCATGTTCAAAAATATAACAACACATAGACATGCTGAAATACTTAAAATTAAACCGTGTTCTTAAGCAATAATCACACGACTTCTAGTTCAGAACAAAGTAACTATAAGAGGAGGGGGAGAAATACAACCAAACACATGCAGGTTTTCCGAGATTCGCGGTCGGAGTCAAGGGTTATCGGGCTTTGTCCGAGCTCGGTATACGGATGTCGTCCGGGGTCAAGAAGGGCTGTCACCTCCATCCAATAACCCGTCTTCTTCGTGAATAGGCACTGGGCTGAATCTGTCCGAAGAATTCCACAAATGCAGCACCTTATGAGCTTGAAATGGAGCTTTGCGTTTGGAGAAGAGAACGGTGGCCAGAGATGAAGCTAATGCAAGCTTTTTGAGGAAGAATGGTGGTCCGATCAACTCTCCAAGGAGGAGAGAGAAATAACGGCTGGTGGAAAGTTTCCTCGTTCAAAAGAGCAGAAAAGGGTGATAGGGTCGGACTGGATCGGAACTGGATCGGAACTCCTCCATAGAAGAAGAAATCTACGCTTTAAATAGAAGCAGGTCAGAAAAATAGGCACGCACGGTTTGGCGCACGTCCGTACGCTAACTGTGCGATATTATCTTCTAGAACAAGCTTGCAGAAGGAGAAGCATTGACCCGTGCATTTCACTCATGCACGGAAATTTTCGCCCGTGCGAGAAGGAAATCGCACGGGTAGCGACAGAGAGCAGGAATTCAGGACACTACAGGGGAACGTGCGTTTTACTCGCGCACGGGCGCTACTGCCCATGCGTGAACAAAGCGCACGATTAACCACAGAAGGGAACAAACTAGAAAGCTACAGGAAAATCACGCATTTCATTCACATACGGTTATGATGACACCGTGCGTCAACCGTGCGTTAGGTTCATCGAACTCAGCTCGACGAAACTCATTGAGTTTGACTCGACGCACTTCTAGCTGAACAAAACGCATGATCTGGCACAAACCGTGAGTGAAATAAATGCACAACTGTGCGTTTTCCGCAAATTAGAATTCCTACCTTGGGGAAAACGCACCACCTGCGCAGCAATGAAACCAAGCTAGAGCACAAGATCCCAACAAACAAATGCAAACAAAAATAAATAGAAAGAGCCATGGCGAGCACCATATGCATACCCCCAACAACAGAATGCGCAATTGCACACTCTTGGGCCAAAACAGTGCACAAAATGGTCCATGACCGAATGAAGCAAATATAACTGATAACCGGTTGAAATATAGTGCACGAGTGAGAAAAACAGCCTAGATGAGTCCGAAAAACCCTATGAATATTGGACTCGTCACACCACCAGACTTAAACATTTGCTCGTCCCGAGCAAATCATCTCTCCATGAACTAGAAAACAGCTAGCTGGCTTAGAAATTTCCAAATAAAGTAAAGCGAGAAATCAAATACTACATTGTCATAGAAAATATAATAGAAACAATTTGTAATTATGCTATGAAGTTTATAAATTTCGACAAGTGTAATTAAATATTGTAACTTACTCAAAAACAGAATCCCAGAGAATCATTCGGTCATGCGTAGGAAGAAAGTAGGCAGGCCACTAAGTTAAGCATTGCCAAAGACCAGGGATCGGGATCACCTCCAAAGAAATCCATCAATGTCAGGGATCATACGCTTGCCTGTTCACACTCTCTCCACAGCACTAGTATGGATCAAGCGTAAATCCACAGGGCTTTAGGAAAATAATGGGGCTTGGGTATATACGTAGATAAGGATGGAAAAGGATAAAAATGATGGCTAATGAGCTCATACAAATACAATCCTCTAGCTGAAAAAACATGCCTGTGCACCACACCACCAGACTTGAACTTGACAACACGAGTGTGTGCACCGCCTATCCCACAACAATAACACAAATAGATTCTTCATTTTCACTTTTTTATATACAATCAACACACACACACACACACACACACATATATATATATTCTTTTCTTTTCTTTTTCTAGATTTTTATGATACACTTTCAGCCAAAATTTTTAAGAAAACTTCACCGTATAACCACAAAACAACATCACAGCCACAACACCAATGGAAGAATTAACATACTAAATACATCGAGCTTGAGCTGTGGAACTGGGAAAAGCTTTTAGGCTTTGGTGATCACGAAGTGGTTCTAAATCAATAGGAAGGGTAGGTTCAAAATAGGCTAAAAAGGATTATCGTTAGGACGGGTACAAGGCTCAACCGGGCCAAAAAGATGGCCTACATCACGCTCACGCTAGACCAACTATGCACCAATGCTTTCAGAGTAGCTTGGGGCAAGTTCTTAGCCATCGAGAAAAATGATCCCTCCTCCCGACTCCAGCAATTCGAGGCTAGTGGCGGCTACACACATTCCTACACTACCGTTTGATTACTCCAGATTCAACACTTTTGAGTAGTATAAACAATATTTACAAATGCAAAAAAGGTATAAAACTATGAGCATAAAGAAAAATTAAATTTATACTATTTCTACACACCATGAGCAATCGATTAAGAGCACTGCACGAGTTTCACACTACTCTATCCTAAAATCCTAATCCAACACCCTATTTTAAAGTTAACATAAAAGAATTAAATTTGACTTGAGTTGAGCTCATGCTTAAGATCACGCTCATGTGGGTGCAGGTGCATGATGCGGACATGATAATATGGAAACAAAAAATGAGAATATATTTTTGGTATGAAAGTGCTAATAGTGCATGTGCATAGGTAACCCGCATAACTCTCTCCCACCAGACTTAAACTAAACATTCTACCCAAGATTTGTAATAAAAATAGAGATATAAAGTTGGGGGAGAGGTTACCACATGCTCAACAAATGAGCATACTAGAAGATTGGCATTAATTTCAATAGAAAGTCCACGACCCAAACAAACTCCACCTGCATAAGAGAATATCTCCAACCACGCATACTATAAGCATATAATAACAGCAGCATAATTGAGCAAATTAAAAGCGGCAAAATTGGGTTGTCACCCAAAAGACCTTTTCTTTATCGTCCTTAAGGTGGACCAAATACCTGTATTAGCAGTTTTATAAATATTGTTTAGAGCATAAGTTCATAACATAATGAAAAAGTCTAAAGATACACATAACATTAAACAATAAATAAAACTAGAAAAACCGGAAAGGGACCCCAGAGATCCTTCACTCCTCAGCTGAATGCTGACTTGTGATAGATCCCCCCAGTCACACGAGATGAGGGCAAGGTGAAAGCTTTAGGGCCCAGGGAAGACGAATCTCCCCTGCCCCTAACCTATTCCTTCTCACACCGGCGGGCAAAATTCTACGCCTTGCGCATGAGCAGTTCTTTTCTTTTCAGATCCTCAGATGGGGATTGCCAGGGTGGTATAACCACACCCACAAATTTAGCAGCACTCCTATCTTTCTCATCTGGGGGCATCCTTTCCTCACCCGCGGAGGGTGAAAGATCAGCCCAAGTCACCTGTTTAACAGTCTTTCAAACTTTGTTCAGATAAGTCAATTTTTTTAAATTAGTCTCCCACACGCTTCTATAGTCGTGCTCATGCTTCTTCTCCACTGAATCATGTTTCACGTCAAGTGACTCCATCTCTGTCTCTCCTTCATCTAACGTCTGTGGTTCTACTAATTTCTTAACATGATATTGCTCATTCAGTAGATAACCTGTCTCAGCAGCACTAAATAAATCATTAGATAACAAAACATTCAATTTCAGAAGTTCTCCTGGTTCATTTGAAATTTTTGGGGGAGGTGACAGTGGCAAATGGAAATCAACCTTTGGAGCCAAGGCGACACCGCTTGCATTACATTACAATGTAGCTTCTCTAGCTTTTAGGAATGGGACCCCTAAGATTGGTTTCGATGTATTCCCCATGGGTCCTAACACCTAAAACTCAGTGACTACAACAGCCCCATTCAGAGTCACATCCACATCTTTAATCTCTTCATCAGTCTTTACTATCGATCCATTAGCTAGCACTAGTGACTTCAGGAAATCAGATTCGATATTTAAATTCATTTTTTCAACATCTTTCAAAGCAAGAATGTTACACGACGATCCAAAATCACATAAAACTATCGTCTCCAGTGTATTAATCTCACATTTAACAACCATTTCATTTTTATCACACTCCTTCACATCCCCAACACTCTTCCCTTGCTCACAAGGATTCTTCTCTGTATCACTTGGTAGGGTGCCACGAGTACGCTCGGAGAACACTTGGGCCAGTTGCCCAGGCTGTATCTCCAAGTTCCTCATGGAAGCGGTTTGAGTGGCCATCTTAGATTGTGCCATATCCACAAACTTTTCCATCATTTCCTCCAGCGTACTCTTACGCGTCCCTTGAACATTCGGTTTATAGCCCGTATGCGGCGGTCGCGGCTGGCTACTAGGGGCTTGAGCATCAAATTGATGTTGGCCGCCCTGCCACCTTTTACTGGGAGCATTTTGATTCCACGAGAAATTAGGATGATTTCTCACGTTGGGGTTATACACATTATTGTAGGGAGCAATGCGATTTTGACTATTTATAAAACTTACATTCTCATCAAAAGTTATACCTGACGGCTCAGCAAAGGTCTCCCCAGCACTGCATTCATAAGCATGATGGCCGGGGTTTCCACAACCCTAGCAAGAAATGTCCGTAACCCGAGATGGAGGAGGGGCCGATCTGGTCAACATCGCCCTTCCATCCAATATACAATGGCTCGCCTCAGCTTGTTGCACCACAAAAGTTACTTGAAACAAATTCCTCACCCCTCTAGGAGCATTTCTTCCGGCGGTCCAGTAGGTGCTATGGGAGGCGATATCTCGAAGGTGCCTTAACGCCTTGTCAGGAGGTAGGTTCATTATAGTGCCACCGGCTGCCGCGTCGATCATAGCCCTATGATTTGGCTTAATAGCAAAATAGAATATTTCTACTAAATTCCACGGCTTACAGCCATGCTGGGGGCATCGATGCTTTAGGGCTGCAAACCTTTCCTATGCTTCAGATAAAGTTTCTTGGTCTATCTGCCAGAAGGTAACAATATCCCTGCGGGCGTTCAACATTGTATCCACCAGGTGGAATTTAGCTAAAAACTTAGAGGAAAGAGCCTCCCATGTAGTAGCGGTCCCGAGCGCAATGGTATGAAGCCATGTTTTGTCCTTGTCCCTCAACGAAAACGGGAACAACCTCAGCTTGACTACGTCATCAAAAATACTGACATAGCGGAATGTGCCGCAAATCTCTGAGAACTCCGCCAGATGGAGCTGCGGATCCTTACTTGGCAAGCCCAAGAACTGAGTATTATTTCGGATCATGTTAAGGACGGCATGTTTAATCTCAAAGTGGTTGTTTACAATGGCCTGTCCAAAGCCAGGGTAAACACTTCCCGTAGTAGGGGTTGTGAAATCATGCATTGTCCTAATGCGTGGTTGGACCACCTCTTGGCCCTCAACAACCCATTCACCGTGGCCATTTCCTCCTTGGCCTAAATCTTCCATCCTTTCTTCAGCAGCAGCAGCACGCACACAAGCTCTCCTCGCACGTGCGGTTTCAAGCTCACACCCAATATATTCAACCCTATCACTGGAGTTGGGATCTGTCATACAACACAAATAAAATCCTTTCAAAAATACCACGAACACTTACAAACGTTTTCAAAAGAAAAATACACGCAACGGTTGCACTCCCCAGCAACGGAGCCAAAAAAACTTGATGTGTCCGCAAGTGTACCGATCGTAGTCAAGTAATAAAGTTGGAAAGTTTAATCCTCGAATATCGATCTCTCGAGGAGTGCAAGTAGGGAGTGTGATTTCGCTATTGAAAAAGTGATTGTAAATGTTAACGTAAGCAAAAGGGATTTTGGTTTGGATTTTCCTAAGATTAACACTAAATAACCTATTACGGGTCGCCACCACTGCGCCTCTTTAGTGGATTACTCAAGAGAGTAATAGAAAAGATGGACGAGACAATGAGGGTCGTAATCACCTCTTCACCACACATGCTTCCGGTAATCGCTGGAACGACACTATCTCAACGAGAACATGAAAAAATGAAGCTAAGCAACACAATCATGATCAAAAATATAACAACACATAGACATGCTGAAATACTTAAAATTAAACCATGTTATTAAACAATAATCACATAACCGCTAGTTCAGAACAAAGTAACTACAAGAGGAGGGGGAGAAATACAACCAAACGCACGAATGATTTCCGAGATTCGCGGCCGGAGTCAAGGGTTGTCGGGCCCTGTCCGAGCTTGGTCTATGGATGTAATCTGAGGTCAAGAAGGGCTATCACCTTCTTCCAATAACCCATCTTCTTTGTGAATAGGCGCTGGGATGAATCTGTCCGAAGAGCTCCATGGATG
Source organism: Platanthera guangdongensis (assembly GCA_039583875.1). Taxonomy (NCBI): domain Eukaryota; kingdom Viridiplantae; phylum Streptophyta; class Magnoliopsida; order Asparagales; family Orchidaceae; genus Platanthera; species Platanthera guangdongensis. The sequence continues at coordinate 91,718,639 of CM077162.1, read as the reverse complement.
CAACACCTTATGAGGTTGAAACGGAGCTTGGCGTTTGGAGAAGAGAATAATGTCTGGAGATGAAGCTATTGCAAGTTTTTGGAGGAAGAATGTTGGTCCGATCAATTCTCCAAGGAGGGGAGAGAAAATGATGGCTGGAGGAAAGTTTCCCCGCTCAAAAGATTAGAAAAGGGCGGCAAGGTCGGAATGGATCGGAACTGGATCGGAACTCCTCCAAAGAAGAAGAAATCTGCGCTTTAAATAGAAGCATGACAGAAAAATAGGCACGCATGGTTTGGTGCACGTCTGTGCGCAAACCGTGCGATATTAACTTCCAGAACAAGCCTGCGGAAGGAGAAGCGTTGGCCCGTGCGTTTTACTCATGCACAGACGTTTTCGCCCGTGCGAGACAGAAATCGCACTGGTAGCGACAGAGAGCAGGAATTCAGGACAGTACAGGGGAACCGTTCGTTTTACTTGCGCACGGGCACTGCCGCCCGTGCATGAACAAAGCACACGATTAATCACAAAAGGGAACAAACTAGAAAGCTACATGAAAACCGTGTGTTTCCTTCGCGTATGGTTACGATGAAACCGTACGTCAACCATGCGTGAGGATCGTCGAACTCAGCACGACGAAACTCATCGAGCTCTACTCGACGCTCTTCCAGTTGAACAAAACGCACGATCTGACACAAACCGTGCGTGAAATAAATGCACGACCGTGCATTTTCCACAAATCAGAATTCCTGCCTTGGGGAAAACGCACAACCTACACAGCAATGAAACCAAGCTGGAGCACAAGCTCCCAACACCCAAAATACAAACAAAAACAAACAGAAAGAGCCATGGGGAGCACCATGTGCATACTCCCAACAACAGAATGCGCAATTGCACACCCTTGGGCCAAAACAATGCACATATTGGTCCATGACCGAATGAAGTAAATATAACTGATAACCGGTTGAAATGCAGCGCACGAGCAATAAAACAACCTAGATGAGTCCGAAAAACCCTATAAATATCGGACTCAATAACAACACAGTCTCTCCCAGCCGAAAAAAGCATATAAAACTGAGGTATCATTTCATCAGGGAGTATATGGAGCATGGAGACATCAATCTCCAGTATGTTCCAACTGACATGAAGGTTGCAAACATATTCACGAAGCCACTGGATGAGGCCAAGTTCTCATTCCTCAAAACAAAAGTTGACATGCTCAACAAGGAATGTTGAAGAAAAGGGCCTCACAGCAAAGTTCAAGAATCAGATTACCGTTCAAAATCAAGAAAATTCTAAGTCAGGACTTCACTTCTCGAGAACAACTTCATTACTCAAGTCCTTAGTTTATTCTCGAGAACATCAGGTTTGCTTCTCCGAAGTGATATCTCTACTCAAGAACATGTGAGCTTCTTCTCGAGAAATGTCTTTCACTCGAGAAATCAGATAAAAAATCTTCTAAAAGTTCAAATTTTGATATTGGCACCTGGGCACTCCAACCGCCATAATTTAGGTATTTTATTATTATTTCTTTCCTTAACTATCAAGATTTAGGGTTTATATAAATAGAATAAGTCCAAAAAAATCCAAATCCCGGATCTTAAAATCTCCTTCTCGAGAAAACTCTTCATATTCTTCGTCTCGGCCGCTCCTCCCACGAACAACCTTGTTTCTCTTCTCTCGGACTAGCAGATGTTCAGTTCTTCATTCAATTGCTCCCACATCAAAGATAGACATCGACAGTGAACTCATTTCAACTGGAATCGATGATATTTCTGACGACTTAAAAAATGTTCTTATATTGCCCGACACCGCTGGACTAACCTTTGTTCTTCAACACCGATGCAAAGTTCTCATTTTTGATGTGGAAGAGTTCTTCCAGAATGCTAAGGTCAAGCATAATGTCAAAGTTCTGAAAACCAAGGTATGCAACATCAAAGTCAAGATCACATCAACCACTGTTTCTCAACTTCTGCGATTGCTAGTGATTGACGAGGAAGATAACCTAGAAGGGCAAGAATATGATATGGTTTGTAGATTCTGTGGACTTTCCGACTCAACGCTCACGATTTGCCAACAACACATGAATGCAGAGAGCAAACTACTTGCCAATATTCTGGGAAAGGTTCTTCTCTGCCGCAACAGTTCAATAAGCTATATCACCAAAGATTTCTTTGACATGATGACTATAGTAATCTGTAGAAAGAAATTTCAATGGGGGATGATGATTTTTGACAAGATCAAAGAGAGTATAAAAAGCCCCAACAATGGAAGAATTCTATCTCTCTATCTAAATCAGTTGAGGCCAGATGTCATGTAACACCCCAAATCCCAAGTTTGGGTTCCGGCTGGGCAACACGGCCTGGGACACGGGCGTGTCCCATATCGTGTCCTGCTTTGTATAGCAGAGCAGCATGTCGAGTGCTCGACGAAATGCACTCGACGAGTTCTTGAGAGGGAACATGCCCTGCGACACGGGCATGTCCAAGGGAGTGTCCTCCTCTGGTCCATCAACCTCCACTAGAGTAAATGTGCTCTACCATCCTCGAGTGGGGAACACGGTCTGTGACACGGGCGTGTCACATGGGACACAGGCGTGGTACATGGCCGTGTCATTCTTTGGAATTGGCTAAGGAATTGAGGCCTTTTAAACACAGGCAGCACACGGGTGTGTCTCTGGGCACATGGCCGGTGACACAGGCGTGTCACATGGCCGTGTCCTGTTTGGGTTGAATCGGGTATGTGCCACCTGAGGTATACGGCCGCAGATACGGGCGTGTCTGAAGGCATGTCAGGGCACACGGCCTGTGACACGTGCTTGTCACATGGCTATGTCCAGCTCTGGGTAAGTCGGTTGTGTGTCGCTTAAGGTACACGACCTGTGACATGGGCGTGTCACAGGCCGTGTCAGCCCAAAAATAGACATGTGTGGGCGATTTGTGGCCGTTCATTTCCTTCATCTGGGATCCAATGGCCCAAGCTTCTCCCTGCTGGTTAATATCCAGGAATAAGAAAGAGATTTTCATTGAGTTTGGGTTATTCTCTTTCTAAAAGAGCTAAAGAGAAGGGAGAGGAAGGAGGAGGAGGAGATGGGGATCCGGCCACGAGTGGAGCTTCCGAGTTCCGAATCGAGATCCGAGACGAGATTTGTGGAGGCAAGGACGCTGCGGTGCTTTCCAACCGGCTAGAATTCCAAGGCTCCAAATAGGTCATCAAGGGTAACGATCTTCCTTCTTGGACATGTGAAGTCCTTCTTTTGGCATGTGCATGGATTTCCCCCACCAGAGGGTGGATGGCGAAGGGATTTTCTGGGGTTGATTCTTAGAATCCACAATAATATTGCATACAGATCCGGAAATGTGTAGTACGGAATAGGCATGCTGTGTGAAGTCCATCTAGACAGGTTGGTCTGGATTGGTGATGTTTCATTTTCACACCGGAGAAGACTCCGTGGTTAACCGTGTAGTTTGTGGAGTCGCTGGGTTGGTCCTGTGAAGGGTAGTAGCAGGAAGTATTGGAGTGGTAGTCCTGGAAAATCCCTTGTGATGCATGTGCTGTGTGCTATGGCAAGACCAGTTTTCTGGAACTGCAGGATGCTGCAGGGTTTGGGTGGAGTTGGGTGCAAAAAGTGAGTTCTGCAGAATCCACTAAGCGATTATGAAGGACGCTAGCATGAACTTACCTTATTGATTGTGAAGCCAGTCCGTGGTGGACATTGTGGCTCTTGTGAAGCCAGTTCTTGTTGGACATTGTAGCTCTTTTGAAGCCAGTGTGTGGTGGACAGTGTGGCTATTATGATGCCAGTCCTTGGTGGATAGTGTGGCTATTGTGAGCTTGATGAGCTCTTCAAAAGGCCTTTTGCCGAATAGGAATGGTGAAATCGACCCGCGCCTTATATTTGGCCTCAATTATGTTGGTATTCGGTGATGGCAAGGCGACTTGAGCAATGGGAGGTGGCTGATCCATACCTGCATTATATCCGTCCGACTTGAAGACCTAAAGTGCGGTCAGTTGGAACGCATAATGAGAGTCTTAGGCCTGCGCGGCAGAAATACTAAATGCTTAATTTTACTGTCGGGTGTTGGACCTGTAACGGTGGTGGGACACTAGTTTGCCGGTACACCAAGAATATGCCCTGAGTGCACGTATCGTCAGGCCGCGTGGCCGATGGTTGTGATGGATTGTTTGTGTGTGAGAGCACAATGTGTGATATATATATATATATATATATATATATATATATATATATATATATATATATATATATATATATATATATTTGCATTTGAATTGCTATGCCTGCAGGGAAGGAATACCACTGCCCCGGGAAAGGGGTAGGGTCGTTATAAATTGGTCAGCTGAATGCTGACCGTTGCCATATTTTCCACCGTTTGGTGGGATGTCCTTATGCATGTGCTGGAGAGCCGAGCGGGACACATTAGGGCTGAAGTCCTTGCTACTGCTACTGCTGCTGCTAGCCCTTGATGGCTAAGCAAAGAATGCTGTGTTTCGCTCATGTGTGGCCGGCTTGCGCACCGATGTTTGGAATGCACATTTGTAAAGAGTAACTTTAAGTCCATAAGGCCTAACGATGTTGTATTTGATGTACAATCCTTCGAGAGTTTATATATAAATGTAGTTGTTTATATACAGTGGACATTCATGGTTGGGGTTCAATATTACTGTTAAACTCTTCTGCTAGCATGCTCTGAGTTAGGGGGCGATTGTGTTTTGGTATTAACCTGTAACTTCCCTGCATATTTTGTGGCATATGGTGTGGGCCCCCGGCCGGACCTTCGATTATATGTCATACGAACGGATGGAGACGTTATATTTTGGTATCAGCCTGTCTCGGACTTTTCCTTTCGAATTCGTGGTCGAATTCTTTTGTGGGGGTGACGAGCACGTGTACGTGCGATCCGCGTTAACACTAATGAACTCTTGAATGCCCACTTAGGAATGCAAATGCACATGTTTGAGGAACCTGCGCGTTCTTGTTGGGTACATTGGAATATATGTATCTGATTTGAAGAAGCCTCACCCTACTCAATGATATACATCAAGGTGTATTTGATGTGCTTTGAGTTTCTTTGTGCAGGTTAAGTAAATGCAGGTTTGCAGAAAAAGTTTCTAAGTCCATGTGTCGACACCCAGAAGAAAAGTGTCGACACTTAAGAAGGCTTGTGTCGACACCCAGAGAAGCTGTGTCGACACTTGGAGTAATTGTGTCGACACTGGAAGGCAGAGTCGACACCAGAAGGAAAGTGTCGACATATTCAGGCTGTGTCGACACACAATGAAGAAATGTCTAAAGAATCAGCGTCGACACTTAGAAGCAGTGTCGACACCCAGAGAAACTTTGTCGACATCAAAAGTGTCGACACTAGGAGGCTGTGTCGACACTCAGCAAAACATCAACAAAGTTCAAGTACAAGTGTCGACACTAGGAGGCTGTGTCGACACTCAACAAAACATCAACAAAGTTCAAGTAAAAGTGTCGACACTAGGAGGCTGTGTCAACACTCAGCAAACTTCAACAGAGTTTAAGTACAAGTGTCGACACAGAGGAGATGTGTCGACACTCAGCAAAAGTGTCAACACATGAAGAATGTGTCGACACAAAGGAGATGTGTCGACACTCAACAAAAGTCTCAACACATGAAGAATGTGTCGACACAAAGGAGATGTGTCGACACTCAGCAAAAGTTTCAACACAGAAGGCATGTGTCGACACAAAGAAGATGTGTCGACACTTAGCAAATTTCAACACAAGAAGATGTGTCGGCACAAAGGAGTTGTGTCGACACTTAGCAGAAATCAACTAAGTATTGAAGAAGAAGAACTTGTGTCGACACACATTATCAGTGTCGACACATTCTGAAGAAGCAGTGTCGAGAAGCAGTTTCTACAACACAAGGAGTTGTGTCGACACCTTGAAGGCTTGTGTCGACACTTAGTCTACTTGTGTCGACACTTGGTATATTTGTGTAAAAACTTAAAGACTATCTGACTCGACACTTTCAGACAGTGACAGAGTTTTCAAGAAGTGACTGGATGACTTGACAGCTGCCATTTCAACCGGTCAACTGCTACTGTCAGAGCTGTCAGAAGTTTGTTGGAAACCGGATCAGTCCGTCACCATGAAGAAAGCCTATATAAAGGCTTATTCCTTCAACAGAAGAAGATCGATTGAATCAGATTGATTGGAAGCAATCATTGAAGTGAGAAACAACAAACCAGAAGAAGACCTTCAAGTGAAGATCTAAGTAGTTGGAGAGAGAAAGCTCCTTCCAAGAAGACAGTTATTGAACCAGGCTGAAAAAGAAAGTTTCAGATTGAGATCTGATTCTCAAGTCAGCAGTTGATTGAAGATCATCTGCCTAGAGATACAACCCTACTGTGTTCTAATTTAAGAAGCTTTGAAGAAAGCCAAGGGAGGTTAATCTCTGCAAAGTTCTTTCAAGAACTCATCAATAAGCCAGTCAACTCAACTTTCTCAATCAGAGTTGTGGTTATTAATCCTTGTACTTTTTATTTTCTGTAGGATCCTTAGGGATCTGAGTTGTAAACCTATATTTATAAAGGCTGAGTGGTAAGGCTTGTGTGCCTGAGTGTAGGAGATACATTTCTCTGAGTGTAGGCCTTGTTGAAGGCTGAGTGTAGGCCTTGTTGAAGGCTGAGTGTAGGTCTTGGTGAAGACTAAGTGGTAGGGCTTTGTGCCTGAGTTGTAGGAGTGGGATCACTCTGAATTGTAGGAACCTATTTGGGGTTCTGAGCTGTAAGATCTGTGGATCTGAGAAGTAGTGGAGAAGTTGGGCTGAATCTAGTACACTACTAGATAGGCGAAGGGGGAAAGTGGATGTACCCAGACCTTGGGGAACCACTATAAATCCTGTGTGCTCTCTGTGATTGTATGCTTGTATGATTGCTGTGTTATCTGTGTTGTGAATTGCAATTACTGTACTATATTTCTGCCTTAAAAGTTTAAAAAGATTAAGTGCACCTATTCACCCCCCCCCCCCCCTCTAGGTGTTTAGGCACTAGTTCTTTCAGTTCGTATATTATTGTTATTGCTTGTGTGAGGTCGCTAATGTGCATCTTGTTCACCTATAGGTGACTCAGAGTGGTGTTGGGCAGTCGGAGCCCCATCGTTCTGATGATAGTACAACACCAGCTGAGGTGCCTACACCTCCCCCTTCTGCGGAAACCGTCCGCTTAGTTGCTGAGGTGCTGTTTGCAATGTTTCAAGCATAACCTGGTGGGCAAGCGCAACCGACAGTGGTGTTAGAACAGGTTGGTGTAAGACCAGAACTTGTTGTCACTGTTGATGCGCGAGCAGCTAAACGATAGTTGAAACAATTCATGAGCTTCAATCCCCCTACATTCACGGGTGTTGGATCCCCAACGCAGGCGGAGGATTAGTTGTCACGCGTCAAGCATATATTGACGGCGATCAGGATGGAGGAAGATCAGAAGGTCACATTGGCCACATTCTTATTGGAAGGAGAGGCTCGGTTATGGTGGGACGAGATAGAGTTACACCACTTAGCGTGCAGGCAGTTAGCACAAGTTTCGATTGATGAGTTCTCGCGACAATTCCTGGCAAAGCTCCTACCAGCGACACGACGCATTGCCATGGAAAATGAGTTCCAATGGCTAACACAAGGAGAAATTAGTGTTGAGACTTACCTACATGGGTTCACAAGGTTAGGACGTTATGCGTGTGCTATCTTTGTCGATGAGCAATGGAAAACCAATAGGTTATACGATGGATTGCGGGATGAGTTGCGATTCCTGCTCTCGAGTTCGGTGAACCAAGGGTTCCAGGCATTGGTGGATACTGCGTGTGCGCTGGAGAAGGATATGAAGCGGGTGCTAGGGAAAAGGGCCTTAGCTATGACAAAGCCAAAGTTCAAAGTGAACCGACCTGGAAGATCGTATTATCAAAAGAAATGGGGCAAGAGGTCGAAGCCTTCTGAGCAAGCTCCTTCAACAATTCTGTCGGGGGCCACTTCGAGGCCAGAGACTCGTACTTGCTTTATATGTGGAAGAGTGGGGCATATAGCCCGTGACTGTCGGGTTGGTCCACCAAAGGGTGAAAAGAAGGCGGTAGCATCTTATACTGAGAAGGGAAAAGTAGTGGTGGAGTTCTCTGCATCCCAGGCGCAGCCCCGAGTCTATAACCTTGGGCAATAGGAGGCCATAAAGCAAAGTGACGTCGTCACAAGTACGAGTTAAGTTATTGATTGCTTTTCTTATTACATGTTTTGTATGTGGCTTGTATGTGATGTGGTTTCCACATGCTTTGTTATGATTCATAACACGCTGGCGAGAGCACTATTTGATACGGGTGCTTCGCAGTCATTTCTATCTAAGGACTTTGTAGCTCGAATTGGAGTACCTAGTCATGTGAAGACAGAGAGCGTAAAGGTGTTATTACCGAATGGCTGTTTGATGCTTGTGGATAGGGCTTGCGATGTGGAGGTTCAAATTGGAAGTTGTGATTTCTATTTGAATACATCTGTGCTACCGATATAGGAATTTGATGTGATCTTTGGTATGGACTGGCTCTCGGAGCAGCGTGCCCTTATTGATTGCACGTCAAAAGAGATCACACTGGGCCAAAATACCTAGCTTGAGACTAAGTTTGCTGCTATGAGAGGAGTGAGCGGGACCTTGATGTCTGCACTCCAAGTCATCAATGTTGTTCGAAAGGGCATGGAGTTATTTTTCACGCTGATTCAGGCTGTTGAGCCAATGGCCAATGTGAGTAATGTTCGAATTGTATCGGAGTTTGCGGATGTGTTTCGTAAGGATATCCCTAGGCTACCACCCCAGCGTGAGATAGACTTCACTATTGAGTTGGTGGCAGGTGCGAAACCTATGGCCCACTCGCCATATCGCGTTGCAATGAAGTGAATGGCTGAATTGAAAGTCCAATTGTAAGAGTTGCTGGATCAAGGATATATACTCCCAAGTTTGTCACCTTGGAGCACACCTATTCTGTTTGTGAAAAAGAAGGACGGTGGTTTGCAGTTATGTATTGATTATCATGAAATGAATAAGCTGACAGAGAAGAACAAGTATCCGATTCCACGGATAGATGAATTGTTCGATCAGCTAGTGGGATCAACCGTCTATTCCAAATTGGATTTGAAGTCTGGATATTACCAATTTAGGATTCGGGAAGGTAACTTTCCCAAGACTGCATTTGGAACACGATATGGTCATTATGAGTTCACAGTAATGCCGTTTGGGCTATGTAATGCGTCATCAGTGATCATGGACCTAATGCACCGAACGTTCCGAGAGTACTTGGACCTGTTTTTGATTGTATTCATTGATGATATTTTGTTGTATTCTAAATTTGAAGATGATCATGCAAACCACCTGCGATTAGTGTTGCATACCTTACGAAGGAATAAGCTCTACGCCCAATTCTCAAAGTGTGAGTTTTGGTTGTCGTTAGTGGCTTTTCTTGGCCATGTGGTAAGTGGAGATGGCATAACTGTGGATCCGTCAAAGATCAAAGCCATATAGAAGTGGCCGGTGTTGTCTTCGGTGGCTGAAGTCAGGAGTTTCCTTGGACTGGCAGGCTACTACAGACGTTTTGTAGAAAACTTCTCGCGAACCGCTTTACCCTTGACCACACTGACGAGGAATGATCAGAAGTTCGTCTGGACATCAGAGTGCACGTGAGCTTTTGAAGAGCTAAAGAGTCATTTGACCACGGCGCCTGTGTTGACATCGCCATGTGGTATAGATGGCTATGAGATCTATAATGATACTTCAGGGAGCGGCTTAGGCTGCAATCTTCTGCAGTTTGGGAAAGTGATTGCTTATGGCTCAAGCAAGTTGAAAGTGTATGAGCAAAATTATTCCGTCCACGACTTAGAGTTGGCGGCGGTGATCTTTGCACTTAAGTTATGGCGGCATTATCTTTATGGCATAAAAGTGGATATCTTTACGGACCATAAGAGCCTAAAGTACATGTTGGATCAGAAGGATCTGAATATGCGATAATGAAGGTGGATGGAGTTCCTTGGGGACTACACCTTTGATATTCATTATACTCCTGGGAAGGGAAACGTGGTCGCTGATGCCTTGAGTCGTAGGACTCCGCCAAGGGCAACTTGGTTGCAGATGCATGATAAGCGTCTGAATCAGGAGTTGGAAGCGTTAGAGATTTCTTGGGTTGACAAGAATTCCACAGCCGATGCCTGCTTAAACTGGATGGAGGTATATTATGACCTTGCGGATAAAATTCAACGAGCAACGGAGCTGGATGAAAGTCTCCAATGCTATGCAAAGGATGGACTAGATGGCCAATTCTCTTGGGATGATGGCCTTTTGCGGAAAGAAGGCCGTTTATGCATCCCGAGTATGAGAAAGTTGAGAGAAGAATTAATGTATGAAGTGCATTTTACAAAATACTCAATTCACCCTGTGAGCACAAAGATGTTCATCGATATGAAAATGTTGTTCTATTGGACAGGACTAAAGAAAGATATAGCTCATTATGTGGCAAAATGTCAAACTTGTGCTTTGGTGAAAGCGAAATGCCAAAAGCCCGGAGGTTTCTTGAAGTCGTTACCGATTTCGGAATGGAATTTTGATGATATTTCAATGGATTTTGTGCACGGGTTGCCGAGATCTCAATGCGGGAATGATTTAATCTCGGTGATTGTAGACCGGTTGATGAAAGTGGCGCACTTCCTTCCGAACAAGCAGGACGATTCAGTGGAAAGTTTGGCAAAACTCTATGTGGAGCAGATCGTATGGCTGCACGGTGTTCTCCGTAGCATCGTGAGTGACTGTGATGAGAGATTCACATCAAACGATTGGAGGCTAATCCATCAATTGTTGGGAACAAAGTTGACATTTAGTACGGCCTTTCATCCCCAAACGGATGGCCAGACTGAGAGGACCGACAAAATAATGAAGGATGTGCTTTGAATGTGTGCCCTGGATTTTGGTAAGAGATGGGAAGATCATCTCTATATAGTGGAGTTTGCCTATAACAATAGCTACCAAGCGAGCATCGGTATGGAACCGTTTGGAGCTCTATATGGTCGCAAGTCTCGTACACCGGTAGCTTGGGCAGAAGCAGGTGAATCCAAACTATTTAAACATAAAGAAGTCGATGAAGAAAACTCAACGATACACTCTATTCGGGAGAGGCTACTGATAGCCCAGGATCGAAAAGCAAAATACTATAACGCCAAGCACCGGAACGTGGAGTTCGTGGTGGGAAATTGGGTATATTTGAAGATTAAACTCTTTAAAGGCGTTTCGAGGATTCAGCGTCTGAAAAAGTTGAGTCAGAGATATCTTGGTCCGTTTGAAGTGGTGGAGCAAGTTGGGGAAGCTGCATATCGGCTAGCTCTTTCGGCAGAATTGAGTGGATTACATGATGTGTTTCACATATCTGTGCTTCGAAAAGCTGTCAAAGATCCAGCTCAAGTGATCACGAACGATCGTGTACCGGTTGAGTATGGGCTAATGACGAAGGTTAGGCTCATTCATATCGAGGATAGAGCTGATAAACAGTTGCGGAACGAGACAATCAGGATGGTCAAAGTCTGGTGGGACAACTGTGGCCTTGAGAAGCTAACATGGGAGCGATAGCAGACCATGCGAGCTGAATTTCCCTAGCTGTTTGTTTAAACTATTGTGCAGTGCATGTCAAGGTGTATTATACTTTTGTGGAGTTATAACATCTTGCTTTTTGTTTCCTTACTGTGTGCAAATTTCGGGACAAAAATTCTTGTAAGGAGGGGAGGGTTGTAACACCCCAAATCCCAAGTTTGTGTTCAGGTTGGACAACACGGCCTGGGACACGGGCGTGTCCCAAGCTGTGTCCTGCTCTATATAGCTGAGCAGCCTGTCGAGTGCTCGATGAAATGCACTCGATGAGTTCTCTAGAGGGAACACGCCCTGCGATACGGGTGTGTCCAAGGGCGTGTCCTCCTCTGGTTCGTCGACCTCTACTCGAGTAAATGTGCTCGATGATCCTCGAGTGGGGAACATGGCCTGTGACACGGGCGTATCATATGAGACACGGGCGTGTCACATGGCCGTGCCATTTTCTGGAATTCGCCAAGGCATTGAGGCCTTGTAAACACGGGCAGGACACGAGTGTGTCTCTGAGCACACGGTCGGTGACACAGGCGTATCACATGGTCGTGTCTTATTCGGGTTGAATCAGTTGTTTACTGGCTGAGGTACACGGCCATAGACACGGGCTTGTTTGAACGCGTGTCAAGGCACACGGCCTGTGATACGAGCGTATCACATGGCCGTGTCCTGCTCTGGGTAAGTCGGTTGTGTTCTGTTTAAGGTACACGGCCCGTGACACGAGCGTGTCACAGGCCATATCAGCATAACAATAGATATATATGGGCGATTTGTGGCCATTCATTTTCTTCATCTGGGATACAATGGCCCAGGCTTCTCCCTATTGGTTAATATCCAGGAATGAGAAAGAGATTCTCAATGAGTTTGGGTTATTCTCTTTCTAAAAGAGATAGAGAGAAGGGAGAGGAAGGAGGAGGAGGAGATAAGGATCTGGCCACCGGTGGAGCTTCTGAGTTCCAAATTGAGATCCGAGGCCAGATTTGTGGAGGCAAGGCCGCTGCGGTGCTTTCCTACCGGCTAGAATTCCATGGCTCCAAAGAGGTCGTCAAGGGTAACGATCTTCCTTCTTGGACATGTGAAGTCCTTTTTTTGGCATGTGCATGGATTTCCCCCACCACAGGGTGGATGTCAAAGGGATTTACTTGGGTTGATTCTTGGAATCCCCAATAATCTTGCATATAGATCCGGAAATGTGTAGTATGAAATAAGCATGCTGTGTGAAGCCCATCTGGACAGGTTGGTATGGATTAGTGATGTTTCATTTGCACACTAGAGAAGACTCTGTGGTTAACCGTGTAGTTTGTGGAGCTGCTGGGTTGGACCTGTGAAGGGTAGTAGCAGGAAGTACTAGAGTGGTAGTCCAGGAAAATCCCTTATGATGCTTGTGCTGTGTGCTATGGCAAGACTAGTTTTCTGGCACTGTAGGATGCTGTAGGGTTTGGGCGGAGTTGGGTGCAGAAAGTGAGTTCTGCGGAACCCGATAAGTGATCGTGAAGGACGCTAGCATGAACTCCCTTTGTTGATTGTGAAGCCAGTCTATGGTGGGCATTGTGGCTCTTATGAAGCCAGTCCATGGTGGACATTGTGGCTCTTGTGAATTCAGTCCGTGGTGGACAGTGTGGCTATTGTGACGTCAGTCCTTGGTGGACAATATGGCTATTGCGAGCTTGATGAGCTCTTGAAAAGGCCTTATGCCGAATAGGAATGGTGAAACCGACCCGCACCTTATATTTGGCCTCGAGTACGTTGGTATTCGGTGATGGAAGATGACTTGAGCAACGGGGGGTGGCTGATCCATACATGCTTTTTGTCCGTCCGACTTGAAGACCTGAAAGTGCGGTTAGTTGGAGCGCATAATGAGAGTCTTTGGCCTGCATGCCGGAAAGACTAAATGCTCAATTTTACCGTCGGGTGTTGGACCTGGAATGGTGGTGGGACCCTGGTTCACCGGTAGACCAAGAATGTGCCCTGAGTGCACGGATCGTTGGGCCGCATAGCTGACGGTTGTGATGGATTGTTTGTGCGTGAGAGCACAATATGTGATATATATCTGCCTATGAATTGATATGCCTGCAAGGAAGGCGACTGTCCCGGGAAAGGGGTAGGGTCGTTATAAATTGGTCAGCTAAACACTGACCATTGCCTTGTTTTACCACCGTTTGGTGGGCTGTCCTTATGTAGGTGCTGGAGAGCCGAGCGGGACACATAAGAGCTGAAGTCCCTGCTGCTGTTGCTGTTACTGCTAGCCCTTGAATGCTAAGCAAAGAATGTTGTGTTTTGCTCATGTGTGGCTAGCCTGCGTGCCGATGTTTGGAATCCACATTTATAAAGAGTAAATGTAAGGACATAAGGCCGAACGATGTTGTATTTGTTGTACAATCCTTCGAGAGTTTGTATATAAATGTGGTTGTTTATATAGAGTGGACATTCATGGTTGGGGTTCAATATTACTGTTAAAATGTTTCGCTAGCATGCTCTGAGTTAGGATGCGATTGTGTTTTGGTGTTAACCTGTAACTTCCCCTCCTGTTTTGTGGCATATGGTGTGGGGCCCCGGCCGGACCTTCGATTATATGCCATACGAACGGATGGATACATTTCATGTCTTTACCTTAGCTAAGGGCATGGTCATTGATCACATGAAGAAGTTTCAATTACCTCTATCCAGAGATGGGAAATCAAACTTCTAAGGCCAGACCAAGCCCCTCCAACTCCAAGGATAGTTGTAGATGAAGTCAGGACCCCATCTCCCCTCTCTCATCAAATAACTAGCACAGCTGGTCTAGCTATTAAGGGGGAGCCTGCTCCATTTGTACAAGTGATAGTGCAGTCTACTCAAGTTCCAGTTCCAGCCACAGTCCTTTCTGATATTCAAGACCAAGTCACAACTCCAACAGATGATGAAAATATAGTCATAGAAGATGCTACAGCTCCATCTTCTTCTGCAAATGGCAGTTCTGTCCAAGAAGATGGCTCAGGTCTTATTGCTTCTGACCTGTCTGATCAAGAACTTCTTACTGATGCTATGATAGATGATCAAGTAATATCTATAGCAGCTGACATTTACAGGATGATAGAGGAACTCACCTATAAAGAACCTCTCTCCCCTCTCCCTTAGGAAAATCCATCTCAACCAGAAAATCCATCTGAACTAGAATCTTCTCAGCCCCAGTCTCCTACTGAGGGTGTGGAAGATGAAGAGATAGTTTCAATTTCTAATGCTGAAGAATTATCTCCTGAAGCAGCTAAACCACCTCTCCCAAGCCTATACTTCAACATTCCCACTTTCATAGGTGATGATGCTGAAGATGAAATAACGACTGCTATAAGAAAATAGACCACCACATCTACTGTGCTCATTAAAGAAGTAGTTCCCTGGACATCTCAAATTTTGCCTCCTCCACCTCCTCAGACTGAAGGAATTACTGAAGACAATATCTTAAGTAAAATAGAAGCCATGTTGGCTAAGCAAAGAGAGTATTTTGATATCTCCATTCAAGATGTCACAAATAAGGTCTCTGCTTTAAAATAGGAAATGAGTCGAGGATTTGCAGAAATTCAGGGCAATACTGATGAATTCAAAAGGCTTCTACTAATTGGAGGCAAAGCTCTAGACCACACTATCACTAGTGTTGGTGAGGTCATGAACCAAGCTCTCACAATAGCCAATAATCAAATTCTTCTACTAAAGAAAATATAGGAATTCAACTTCAAAACTTGTGAGGAAGTTGGCAAGTTCAAAGATGAAGCCATATGCTCTCTCTCTGTAGAAGCAAGAAAGGGGGAGGAGAAAGTAAAGGAACAGCTAGATAATAAAGTCAAAAAGATGAAAGATCTATGGGACAATCAAATTAAAGAGATTCAAACGTCAGTGGTATAGGAAATTAAGAGTACAAAACTTTATACTTATGACACTGTAGTGTCGATGCATAATCAGATCTTCCCTGACTTCTCAGTTGATCCCACTGCAACCCCTCCAGATAGCCTGGATGTCAATGTTCAAAGGCCTACATTCTGTCCAAGGCCCGAAATTTATGAAGCTCCACCTCCTGAAACTTATTCATAAGTTTGGAATTCTAAACAAGCTAATGTGCCTCAACACATACCTCCTAAAGTACCGTTTTCCAAGAGAAGAAAGTATGGTGAAGGTGCTTCAGCAAGCAGGTCCACTCCTATGACAGAACATGCAGAAAGGGAACATGCTGATGTCTAGAGCCCTACATATATATATCAATTATTATGGATACTTTAAGACTAGTGGTGGAATTCAGAGGGAACAAGGATACATATTACTCTCACTCTGAATGGGTAAAGTATGAAAAATCTATGGCTCTAAGAAGGCTTCATGATAAAAAAGTATAGTCGTGAAAATCCTATTGCTCCTCCCAGAGCACCCAAATACTTTCCAAAGCCGTTCATGTACTTCCATAGACAAGAAGATAAATATCAGAGGCAACATAACCAACAGAGCAAGAAGTAATTGAAGATGATCAGAAGTGTCATATATGAAAAATTTTATGGAGTAGGACTTTTTCCTGAACAATGTCTATATATATAAATCTTTAAATTTTGATGATCTAAATCTTCTAATTCATAGCATTTCTTCCAATTATTTTGTTTATTAGTTATTTTATTTGTTTATCTTGATGTAATTTAACTTAGTGTAGAGGGTTCTGACTTCTACAAATAGGGGGAGATTGTTTGGTATTATATCCACAATAACCTAGATTTGTAAGAAGTCACCCTTGAACTAAGATGAATTAAGTTTGTATTTGATGCCCTTTTGAAGTTGAGTGCTTGTAGGTTATAATTGTCAAGTGTAGACCAATGTTAGTTTACAATTGGTCACCAAACAGATGATCATACAATGTAATCCCTCATTGTGTGATCCATGGTGTTGACTGATGTGTAACCTCTCTTTTGGGACACATTTCATTTTCAAGTACAAACGTTATGGGAGAAAGGCTGGTTGCGGGTTTCTTAGAAGAAAATCATTTTTCAGTTAACAAAATTTTTCTTAAAATTTTACTCGAGTTAGTTTAGTCAGGTACTCGAGTAGCAACAGTCTTTTTCTCGAGAAAGCCATGTGTAGTTCTCAAGAAAGCCATGAAGTACTCGAGTAGGTCTTAACTTTCTCGAGTAACCTTAAAATTTTGCTCAAAATTTTTCTAAGTCTTTTTCTTGAGAAAACCAAAGACATTTCTCGAGAAGGCTAAGGTTAGTTCTCGGGAACCAGATGTTCTTACTCGAGAAACAAAAATCTTTTCTCGAGTTGCATTCTTGTGCTCGAGTAACAAAACATTTTTTCTCGCGTAAGTCTATCCATTCTCGAGATAACAGAACTCATCTTCTATATTTTCTTTAAGTGTTCTTCTCGAGAATCTTATATACTTTCTCAAGAAACAGAACTCGTACTCGAGTAATCTTTATTTCTCTCAAAAAATAGAGTTCTGAATCTGAATTTCGCTAAGTGTATGACTGGTATTGACTTCAAATGTAATTAACTCCTGATTGGTCTACGTGGATTGTAATTAATGAAATCAGACCGTTATGTAAGACCTATAAAAGGTCATGTCAGAATCGACAAACCCTGAAAAGAATTTTATAGAATTCTGAATCCTTTTCAGGATTCTAAATCTGGAAGCGCCGTCGCCTACTAGACGTGTTCTTCATCGTCAGACTTCTCGATCCTGAAAATCAGACAAGAAGGAGTTAACAGATCAAGATTTTCAACATCTACAAATCTTCTCCTTGATCATGGTGATCCTATGATCTCAAATCAAAGTGTTCTTAGATTTCTTCCTCAACCTTTCTGACAGAGCTTTACAATTTTTCAAGAAGGAAGAGGCCGAGAATCAGTCAGATCTATGAAGAAAAGTTTGTGTATTTCATTGTAAATCCATTTTATTATTGTAGGAGTTATTCTACGTGATTGTTGGAGTTATTCTTCGAGTTTGTAGGAGTTGTTCTCTGAGTTGTTGTAGGAGTTGTTTTACTCCATATTGTAGGAACGTTGTTCCGATTTGTAGGATTGTTTTCCAATCCGAGATAATAGTGAAGTAGTCGGGTCTAGCATGGTTCTAGATCGATGAGGTGCAGAGTGGATGTACCCATGATTGGGGACCACTATAATCTTTAGTACAGTACAAAAGTGTCGAATGAAGGACTTGAACTCGTCATCTTCTTAAGATAATCTGTCTAAGTACAAAAGCTTCGAGTGAAGGACTTGCACTTGACCCCTTCACAGGAAAAGGTTGCAAAGTACAAATACGTCGAGTGATGAACCTCCACACAACACCTCAACATCAAGCAGAATATGGCTATGTACAAATGCATCAAGTAATGAACCTTCATTCAATGACTCATCATCAGACAGTATTTGGCTAAGTATAGAAGCATCGAGTGAAGGACTTGCACTCGATGCTGATGCAAGCTTGCACATTGACACTGAATAGATCTACGAACTAGCATGTATACCTCTCTTCGATCTAATCCTATACTCGCACAATCGTTCTACGCAGTACCACGTTAATTAATTTTATCAATTATATGCTAACGTACGGGTATCTAAACCGCTTAGGATCGAACAAAGGCTATAGACCAATATTCTTTCCGGTTTAAAGGACACACCCGGTCCGAACGAGTGGTGTTGTACCTTTAGAGATCTACCAAATAAATACGATTTAGAAAAGGTAGATCACTCCCAACAAAAGAAAACGAAGGTTCGCCAAACCTTTTCGAAAGATAATTCAATAAAGACAAACACAAAACCAATCAAAGAAACCACGATTAATTAACGATTCAAAATTCAACGCCAAAAATCTACCACCAAATGCATTAATCTAGGAAGAGAAACACACACTAGGTAGAAAGGATTCGTTACCCTATCATAATGGATGATTCTGATTTCTCTACTTGGATCGTTCTTCAACGGCTCTGCCGGAGTCAAGCCGATTGGAGAGAAACTCGTCCACCTTCGTCGCTTCACGCTGGAGTTGATCTACAAGGGGAGATCTTCTTGCCTTGGCCGAATTTCTTCAAGGATGAGGGTGGCTAATTTTCTTGTTGGTGGTCGGTTTGGATGAGGAGGATGGGAAGTGGTTTTGTCTAGGGAAAAGGAGTAGGAGAGGAAAACGAGAATAGAGAGGGGGAGAAGGTTGGCCGGCGGCCAAAGAGAGGATGAGGAAGGAGGAGGCCAAAATTTGCCTTAAAGGGAAAGAGGAAAGAGGGGGAAAAATTCAAATCTTGAATTCTAGGTTTTTATTTTCATTCTTCTATAAAACAATATGATAAATATCATGGCCTATATATAGGCTTACACCACTCCATCTCCTTCAATTTAAAATTCAAAAATTCGAAATTCAAAATTCAAAATGAAACTATGATGGTTATATGCATCCATCTTAATACATAAAATAAAAATACAATAATGAAGTGCTTGTAAGTAAAACAATGCTTAAATAAAAATTGCAAATAAAACATAAAAAAATGATTTAATAATTATTAATAATTATTAATAAATTTTTAATAATTATTAATATATTGGTTTGCGCCCAGGGCGGATATTATGGCGACGCTCCACATGGTCATCACGGCACCACAAATCTTTATTGGGTGGCGTAGAAAGTTCTTCTGTAAGCACGCCGTCACCGTCTTCAATATGTTGAGGGTCGTCGTCTCCATCAATTCTCCCCCGCTCAAAAGTACTCATCACCGATGATTTGGTCTGAAAGTACCGGTGCATGAGAGCATCATCCCAAAGAAACACGTAGCGGAAAATAGCACCACTTGGAGAGGAGAGCACTTCAATGTGGAGTATCCTGTCATGCAAAAAGGTGGTCCTAGAGAACCTCGAAAAAGCATTAGGCAATAAAGGAGAACAAATTTCTACATCAACAACCAACGTACCTCCCGTGAAGACCGATGAATATAGCGATCTAGGAACAAGCTCACAACCCAAACCATAAGAAAACAAAGTGGACCCCAACGGACAGGCAGATAATTCAAGCGGTGGAGAAACATATGGCGTTAAATTATAAATGTTAAAAATCGGGGTAATACTCCAATCAGTGGATAAATTCAACTAATATGCGTATTCTCCTAATTTCATTAATATCCGAAGAAGGTCCAGTTCACGAACTCACCAACTTTCTATAGCGCCCGAAGGCAACCGTTTAGGGATGAGACGCACCAAAACTAAATCGCAAATCATATAGTGAGATGCTCTTTTATGTAAGCTAGCATGAAATTGATAAGATATAATTTGTATGGCTAGCGTTTCACTAATGTGCTTATATAAAATGTGATCATGAGAGGCATAAACTAGTGCCATGTGACTTGTCTTATAAGACAGTGGTAAAAAAATCAAGTCAAAAGGCACTTGTGCTTTAAATCCATGCATGATCTCATTCGGCGGGCAACAAGCATATAAATAATAATAAGACACAACTTGATTGAAAAATTTAGTAAAAGTGCACCTAAGTATCTTACTACCATGTGGTGTAAACCCATGTGCTACGTGTCCCAACCTGACTACGGAGGCTATAAGGGGTAAGTCAGGGGGCACGGGAACCTTAACATCAAAGATGACTTTCAATGGCTCCATAGTCGCTGTTCTAATTTTATATTCGTCATTTTCATGCTTGGCATGAAGATATGCCAAGGAGAACTGCTCATCATGAATAACAGAGTTGGACGCTCCTGGGTGTGAAAAGATGCGTGAGCGATACAACTCGTGGGGCCTAACTGTGGCCACTAATGTGTGGAAATGAGGGTCATCATACGGTGGTGGGTAAATACGTGCGATCGGGTGTGGGATATGGGTATGTGAAAGAGACACCACGTCCAGAGGCACGATAGCCAAAGAGTCTGAAATGGAAGTGGATAGAACCGTAGCTAGACACGCAGAGAAATGAATAGCCAAATGTGTCACGTTGTTAGAGCTACACGGTGCGGTGAACAGATCAAAAACTAGCGCGCTCAACCTACTAATATCTAATTGCTGAGAAAATGCCAATGTAGGAACTAACAGAGTGGACGTGTCACAACAACTCAGTCTAGGGCTACCGATTCCATGACCTAAAACGTCAACTAATGTGGGCACAAACATAGGAGGAAGGGTCGGTATAATCAAATCCGGGATAATATCCAAATCAAAATAAATTTCACCGATCGGTGATAACATCAATGAACTCTCATCCGGGGGTAAAACTAAAGAATCATCTAAAAATACCACTTCCTCGCTAACAATTTCTTCCAACACATTAGGCAATTCGTTTAATTCAGAATCAGTATAGGCCTCAGAAATGGGCAAAATCGAACCCGATGTAAATTTTAATTCAGATTGAACTTCGGATAAAGGAGATAATGATATTGAACTATCGTTCGGGTTCATAGTGCTAAAATCATCCAAACATAAACTTCTCACATAAGGTGAGTCTTCCCAATCAGTTGGGACATCCTTTAAGTCCGGGTCATCAATAATAATAGGGAAATCCACACTCATCGGTTCCTTAGATAACTTAGATATATTCTTAGTAGGTGTAATCGTAAGCTCTAATACGACAGGGTTCATAGTTTGGAGAGTGCCATCAATACTAGGGTGATTAGTCACAACGCCTGTCGGGCTAATAATAGGCAACGTACTACTCTCACAGTTCGGAATGTAATCATCCCATACATCATCTTCTAAATCACTAGGGATTCCCTCACTTTCATAATCATCAGACTCATCGGGCACATTCGTATGTGAAGGGATACTCTCAACTACTGGTCAACTTCATCATCCAGAGATTCTATATCCACATCGGAATCCTCAGAGGTACTAGTCACTATATCTAGGGGCTTAGATGTTGAGGCTAACAGAGGAATAACCCTAGTGGTAACATCTATCGAGTCCACAACAAATGACCTATTAGGAGAGGTTTCCCTAATGGGGGGTGGTGGTCCTAATATGTCCTTTCCGGTCTGACACGAGTGAGCTTTATTGCTAGGAAGGTGGTGCTTCTTAATTTCTAATATCGTGGTAAAAGTGGAGTCTAGATCAGTGTGCCAATAACGCAGTAATTTACCATGGATGTAGGGGTTTAATCCCCTACGAAACCTAGAGAGGGTGATCTCTGGAAACTCCTTCACACCACTTCTAACTATCATATCCTTAAAAAGACACATATAATCCGAGACCGACTTGTTCCCTTGTTTAAGGTTAGTTAAACCTTCAGTTATCTGTTGCTTGGTCTAGACATTTGGTTTGTAGTCATTCTTAAAGGCTGGTATGGATCTAGTGCCATAACTATACTCACTCATAGTCCTAATATTAATAGGGCGAAGGTAGGCGGGATCAAATTGATCCGAGAGTAGGCTATGCATGTGCGGCCAAGCGTAACGATAGCTACCAATGCGACGCTGTTCGTTTAACCAAAACAACTGAGCTTGACCTACTAGGCGCTCTCGGACAAAGTTAACCTTTTTGTGGTCATCCCATAGGTGGTAATTAAAATAATACTCTAATCCCTTAAGCCAATCTCTAAAATTTTGGGGACATCCTAAACCGTCATAAGTAGAATAAATGTGGTGTGCCCTAGGGGTGTGTTTAACCATATCCTTAGCATATGAATAGTCTAACCGGGAAACATATACGTCATATGCCATTTTAGTGAGAACCAGAGAGAAAACTCAACAGAAACTGGTGCACATGCAATGAGAAATGAACGTGACCATATTTAATTTTCAAATATAGAATTGTTCCCACTTAATAACTATGACGATAAAAGATTTTTTTTTTGTTTGCTTGCAGGAAATAATATGAAAATTATTAAATAATTTTGGTTTGATTTTATTTGCAGAAAAATAAAAATATAGGCCGCTATTGGCAGACCAAAATTAAAGTTTTGTAATGATTTAATAAAACTAATGGCTTAATAAAAATAAAATATTTTTTTGATTTCTTACTAATAAAATGATATAGAATTTCCAGAATTTTATTTGTTTGAACTTTGAGAAAAGTTGAAAATTTTAGGCCGCTATTTGCAGACCAAAAATTTAAAAAATTGATTTTTATGTTGCACAATGAAATGTGCAAGTGCGTGTCGGCATTCTAAGTAATTTTTTTCTAGGATGTACTAATTAATAAATTAGCACAACCTGGCTCTGATACCAAATTGATGCAGGGTTGTACGTTGACACCGAATAGATCTACGAATTAGCATGTATACCTCTCTTCGATTCAATCCTATACTCGCACAATCGTTCTACGCAGTACCACGTTAATTAATTTTATCAATTATATGCTAACGCACGGGTAGCCAAACCGCTTAGGATCGAACAAAGGCTATAGGCCAATATTCTTTCCGGATAAAAGGACCCACCCAGTCCGAATGAGCGGTGTTGTACCAAAAGAGATCTACCAAATAAATACGATTTGGAAAAGGTAGATCTCTCCCTACAAAAGAAAACGAAGGTTCGCCAAACCTTTTCGAAAGATAATTCAATCAAAACAAACACAAAACCAATCGAAGAAACCACGATTAATTAACGATTCAAAATTCAACGCCAAGAATCTACCACCAAATGAATTAATCTAGGAAGAGAAACACACAATAGGTAGAAAGGATTCGTTACCCTATCAGAATGGATGATTTCGATTTCTCTACTTGGATCGTTCTTCAACGGCTCCGCAGGAGTCAGGCCGATTGGAGAGAAACTCGTCCGCCTTCGTCGCTTCACGCTGGAGTTGATCCACGAGGGGAGATCTTCTTGCCTTAGTCGAATTTATTCAAGGATGAGGGTGGCTAATTTTCTTGTTGGTGGTCGGTTTGGATGAGGAGGATGGGAGGTGGTTTTGTCTAGGAAAAAGGAGTAGGAGAGGAAAATGAGAATAGAGAGGGGGAGAAGGTTGGTCGGAGGCCAAAGAGAGGAGGAGGAAGGAGGAGGAAGGAGGAGGCCGAAATTTGCCTTAGAGGGAAAGAGGAAAGAGAGGGAAAAATTCAAATCTTGAATTCTAGGTTTTTATTCTCATTCTGCTCTAAAATAATATGACAAATATAATGGTATATATATAGGCTTACACCACTCCATCTCCTTCAATTTAAAATTCAAAAATTCAAAATTCAAAATTCAAAATGAAACTATGATGGTTATATGCACCCATCTTAATACATGAAATAAAAATACAATATTGAAGTGCTTGTAAATAAAATAATGCTTAAATTAAAATTGCAAATAAAACATAAAAAATGTTTTAATAATTATTAATAATTATTAATAAATTATTAATAATTATTAATATATTGGTTTGCGCCCAGGGCGGATATTATGGCGACGCTCCACATGGTCATCACGGCGCCGCAAATCTTTATTGGGTGGCGTAGAAAGTTCTTCCGTAAGCACGCCGTCACCATCTTCAATATGTTGAGGGTCATCGTCTCCATCAGATGCCTTCTCAATAAAAGTGTTTCAAGTCAAATGCGATGAGTGATGAACCTTCACTCGATGCCTCAACGACAGGCAGAATTTGATTAAGTACAAAAACGTTGAGTGAAGGACCTTCACTCAATGTTTATAGATTTAACCGTCAAAGCTCAGATTCATCGAGTCTTATGGAATCACTCATCACATGTATAGAATCAGAAGTATTCTAAGTCCATTGGGGCCGTGTCAAATCCGACTACGTTATCCTTAAATTCAAATCGACGCAGATCTCGCGCTAAAAGACAAAGACCGCCGTATTGATCGGGCAGTGCTATCCTGGATTGAAGCAACCATTAAAGCCGGTCATTTCGCTTACCAAAGGAGGATATAATCATTGCAGATGCGACAGTATAAATGATAAAGGGGGTACCTTTTAAAAGAACTTGTGCCAATCTCTGAAATCCTAATTCTCGCAAAAGTCGGCCAGATGAGCAAAAGTATTTTCTGAGTATCTTCAAGCCTACAATACAGAACAATAATCTTTCTTCAGCTTGAAGAAGAAGAAGAGATCTGCAAAAGTTCAACACAACACAGACTGAATTAAAACTGAAGAAGCATATTCTTATTGATGTGGAGGAGCAAGACTATCTATTGTAAAGTCTAAGAAGAAGAAGAATTAGAAATTTATTTCTAGAGTCATATTTTACTTAAACATTTATTCTCTTCTTGGATCCCATTGAGATCTAACTTCTATGCCTAATTTATAAAGGCTGAGTAATAAGACTGTAAGCAGTCTGAGAGGTAGGAGTGTGAAGCACTATGAGCTGTATGGTTTTGGGTAGGATTTGAGGTAGGGCATGTGCCTGAGGTAGGAACTTTGTGAAGATCTGAGGTAGGAGACTGGTGGTGGTCTCTGAGGTAGGACTGTGAGCAATATGAGCAGTAGGAGTGTCGAGCACTCTAAGTTGTAAGATCCTGAGGGATCTGAGGTGTAATATCAATTTGATTTGAGTAAAGGAGGAGTTGGCTGAATCTATCACACTGCTAGATAGGTGGAGGGGGGAAAGTGGATGTACCATAGATAGGGGAACCACTATAAATCTTGTGTGTTTTTTGTGATCTTGAAAGCTATTAAATTAACATCAACACATAAAAAGTACATAATTCAAAAAGAGTTACAACTTCCAAGAAAATCTATTCACGCCCTCTAGGTGTTCATCTACCCTTTTAAACATTTCAAGTGGTGTCAGAGGGAGATTGTTCAAAAAGGACTTAACAGACTAAACTAGATCTCCAAGGGTAAAATAAGTATAAGATTATGGATTCTGGTGAGAACTATAAGGAGTTGGGTTCTATGAAACTTCCTTTATACAGAAAAGAAAACTTTGGGATATGGAAGGAAAGGGTAAGAGTTCATGGAAGCCTCAGACCCTAGAATATTCATCATAGTGGAAGTGAGATCCTTTGTCCCAATGAAGGTCTCTATCATTGATGCCAACATCAGGTTTCCTTAGAAATACTCAGAGATGTCCAAAGATGAGGAGGCACTAGTCACCATGGACAAGAGGTCCCAGAACATAATAGTTAGTGCCATAGATGATTAGACTTTTCAAAATCCAGTACATTGCAACACAACTAAGGAGATGCAGGACTCACTAATAGTATACATGGTGGGGACAAAGGATGTGAGGGATGACAAAAAATCCCTCCTCAACCAGTAGTATGAGGCCTTCAAGTAAGGCAAGAAGGATTCTATAAAAGATTGCTATGAGAAGTTCTTCAAGATAGTGACCCGTCTGATCACCTATGACAGACAACTCTTTAATTATGATCTGAATGATAAATTCCTAAGATCACTCAACAAAGAGTGAGACATAAATATCTATGCCATAAGGGAAGTAGTCAACTTTGCTTACACACTGTCTCAGAATTTGTTTGGTAAGCTATTGTCTCATGAACTTCAGCAAAACTTTAGAAAAACTGAAGAAGATGCTGCCAGGTATTTATGCAAATAAAATTCTACGGCCTTCAAAGCTAAAGCCTCAAGATGGAGCAAGGAGAAGACACCTTCTCCACCAAGAATGGCTGCTGAGTCAGACAGTTCTGCACCCAACACTTCTGGAGATGAGCTATCTGATAGAGACTGACAGTGTTCTTCAAGAAGTTCAAGAAGATGCTGAGTAGAAGAAGGTAGTGGAAGAATAAGGGTGCTTCCATCTCTAACTCAAGGAAGCCACAAGCCAACCTAGATAAATCCAGAAAAGACCACTCTGGGGAGAGCTATGATTCCAAAAAGAACAAACATTTTAAAACTAATATCGTATGTTACTGGTGCAACAGGTCAGGACATGTCATAACTGACTGTCCCATAAAAAAGGAAAGAAAGCAGAAGGTCTGATGATAAGAAGTATCATAAAGCGAAGAAGGCATACAAGGGCTTCTTGGTCGAGAAGAAGACTTGCCTATTAGAGAGTTATTTTGAGGGCTCAAAATCTGAAGGAGAAGAGTCCTACATTGGTCTAATCTCCATAGAAGAGGATGTTTATCATTCTACATCCAAAGTGGGAATAAGGGCACCACTGTCCTCTATTGACAGTGACTTTGAAGATGATGAAGAGTACAACCTCATGTCCACAACTGAAGATAATCAGGACAATTTTGTTCCTGATATGGTAATCTCTCACCCAATCTCTCTTTTAAATTCTGACTATGAGACTAGCCAAAATTCTTAGTCATCCACTTGATCTAGTGATGAGGATAGATTAGAACCTGAATAGGATGTCAATCAACTGATTTACAGTTATGGTGCACTCCTAAAATCTCTGAAGAAGAGCAAAAAACTTGTCAAGAGGCAAGCTAAAGAGATTGTTTCTCTACAACAAGCTAAGTCCTTACAATCTGAGTCAGCCTCACTGCTACCTCATATGAGCAAAGAGATTAGTCAGCTAAAAACAATCACAATCATCCAAGTGGGCACCATAAACCAGAAATCCAAGATCATTAATGATCTTGAAGAGAAGCTCCTCATAGAAAGGATGCTAGTCGCAAAATTTTCAAATCCTAAGATAGTACAACCACTGATAGACTCTTTCACCTCTCAAAATAATAAGAGGGGATTAAGGTTCAGGTGGAATGCTAGATCTGTCCATTCTAAAGGGAAAGGCAAGGCTATAATTGTGCCTCAAACCACCTTTCACAAGGTTATTTTCCCTTCTAACTGGTATGACCAGGAAAACTTCTATTGTCACTAGAGGAATGGAAGTTCTTCTTGTAAGGGCAATAGTGCTCCTTGTAATGAGAGAAGAAACGACATGGGGTTGAGTGCCTTGAAGGCTCTCAATGAAGAAATCCAAATGGCCCACCATGGACCATTTATGTTTAGTGCTCCCGCACTCATTATCAAGAGTAAGGCAGTGGACTCCACCCTAGGCCTTCCATCAAAGAATAAGGCTGTGAGCAAGGCTGTAAGTAAGCCTCACTTAGCTATTTCTGATGACATTAACACCTTATCAGCTGCAAAGCAAACACATGTTATTGTCAGTCACAATAAACTAAGAGAACCTACAGGCACGCTAACCTCCAACTAAATTCTAGCTGAAAGAAATAGGAAGAGGGTTGTTGCACTCCCCTTTAAACAGAAAACTTCTGATGGTTCACACACATCTAAGGCTGTTCAGAATAGGAGATATAATATTCATGAGTGCTAGTGCTATGGCAAAGTGGGACCCTTTGCCATTGAATATTGGCACAACCTTAGTGTGCCTAGTGTAAAGAGAAGCCTTCCTATCAAGGCTGTAGCTGGGAGAAACATTCATGTTTATTCTAACAAGAACCAAGGACTCAAAGTTTTTTGGGTACCTAAGGTAAAATAATTCTGTGATTGTTGGTTTGTCCAAGTACACATCAGATGCCTATCTAGTACTTGGATAGTGGATTTTCCAGGCATTTGACTGGAATAAAAGACTATTTGAAAGATTTCATTCCAGTGAGGAATGGACCCAAAGTTATTTTTGGTGGTTCAAACAGAGGAGTAACTAAAGGCTATGGTATGATCACCAATGACATAGTATCCATCACAAAAGTGCCTTATGTGGAACGATTGAAACACAATATAATTAGCATAATCCAATAGTGTGATCTATGCTATATCATTGTATTCCATAAGGATAAGTGCCTAATCAAGAGGTCAAGTGACCAAGATATCATTCTGACATGCACTAGGAGTAGAAATATTTATTGTCATAATTTTCTATGATTAGATTTAGATTCTCCAGTGTACCTAATGGCAAATGAGAATGACTCTTATTGTGTGCAATAACACAAGAGGCATGCTAACTTGAACTACAAGGCCATCATCAAGCTTTTTAGTAAAAGGTTGGTCAGAAATGAACCCAATTTGAAATACACTATATAGGGCATTTGTTCTACATTATAAAAGGGCAAGCAGACAAAGGCTTCCTTTGAAAGTATTGGGTCCAAGTATTCTGAGAGGTGTCTTTACCTCATGCATATGGAATTTTTTGTGATTGTTGATGACTATTCCAGATTTGCATGAGTATTCTTCCTTAAGAAAAAGCCTGATACCTTAGATAACTTTACGACTTTTGTCAAGAAGATTCAGAATGAAAAGTGCTACACTATGATCAAAATAAGAAGTGACTATGGTGCAAGATTTCATTATGAAAACATGATATAATTTTGCAAATAATTAGGTATCTTTCAAGAATTTTTTTCTCCAATAACACCTATCAAAATGACATTTTTAAGAGGAAGAATAGAACTCTCATAGAGGCTAGGAGGACTTCGCTAAGTGACATTTCTCTTCTAGAATACTTCTTGGCTGATGCGGTAAATTCAGCCGGTCATGTCCAGAATAGGGACTCTATCAACAAGTATCACAATAAGACTCCCTATGAACTTATCAAAGGCAGAAACCTGTATCTAGCCCATTTTAGAATCTTCAGAAGCAAGTGCTTTATGCTGAACAATGGGAAGTCCCACCTGGCAAAGTTTGCTGAAAAATCCTATGAGGTACTTTTTGCTGTGTATATTAGCCACAATAATGCCAATAGTATCTACAACTTGAAAAATCAAGTTATATAAGAGTATATTAATATTGTGTTTGATGAAACTATTATGATTCACAATGAGCTACCAAGTTCTTTTAGTGTTGTAGGTGTAGATTTAAGGTTGAATAAACTGTGCATTAATTACACTCTTCTAGTTGAATAAGAGAAGGATGATGGTGTGCTCATCTCAGAAGAAGGGCAAGCTAATTCAGTGGAAGGACATCAGGCCGCTAAAGATGGAGTTCAAGAAGCTGAAGAGAGGTTGTCAGTTGCTGAAAGGGCAACTAGATCTGATATACTCTAGAGGGGGGTGAATAGAGTATATGGTGCTTTAAAAACTTTTGCAAACTTTTACAACAATTGTTGTAATATGTGTGAGCAAGGAAGCAGAAATAAATCTAATCACAGAACTAAGCTATGCAAAAACTAAGCACAGAAAAATCTAGGCCAGAAACAAAAAGTAAACAAGCAAAACCAGAGGACACAAGGGAATATAGTGGTTGCCCAAACTTGGGTACATCCACTCTTCTACCACCCTAGGTAGGAATCCACTGCAGGATGAGTTGATCAGGTGTCCTGGGCACCAATGAGCTTTTGATAAGGTGCTCAAAAACCAAAGCAGATTTTTTGATCAGGTGTCTTGCCACCAATGAGCTTTTGACAAGGTGCTCAAAAACCAGATTCAAACTTTTGAAGGGAGTTTGAGAAACCCTTTACATAGTGGGGGTGAGAGAGTGATGACAGTCTTCTCTTTCTCAACCAACTCAGAAGACTATGTGGATTGATGTCAAAGCTCCCCCTGAATCCTTGAAATCTTCAGGAAGAAAAGCTTTGCTGAGGGTGATAGGCCTTCAAAGGTAGAACTCCAGCAATAGATGGTTTCAGCAATGGCTGAAATGTTGAGTGTCTGGAGTCTTGAAATGATGTTGGCCTTGAACACTTTGAGAGCTGAAGAGATCTGAAGATTTTTGAAAGCTTGATCTTTTTGATGAGTGTTCTTCAGAATTCTTTTTGACAGAAAACTTTTTGAGTATCTTTCTATGTTCTGTATATTGTGTGTCCTTTCTTCTGGTTGATCATTTGATTCAAAAACATTCTGTCTTTTATTCTCTGTTCCAGAATAGAATATTATTCTCTGTCAAAGATAGCCGTTGGTCTGCATTGATTGCATCCTTAATTGCAAAAACTCTTCTGGAGGAAAGTCCACAGAATTTTTCCTTGAAAGATCCCTTGAAACTTGGTCCAGAAGTAAATGAAAACGGCTAGCAAATCTCTGAATTACTTGCAGAATAACTCCTAACTGATTTGAATTTGAATTCTGGAAGTTATCTGAAATCGTCGAACTGAGCTCTGCTATCGTCGAGCTCAGCTCAGCGATCTGGAAAACTTAAGCAGCAAAACAATCGTCGATCTGAGCTCAAAGATCGTCGAACTGAGCTCAGAGATAAAGATCCAAAGTAGAGTCAAAATCGTCGAACTGAGCTCACCGATCGTCGAATGGAGTTCGACGATATTATGAAGTTGAGCTCAGCGATCGTCGAGTGGAGATTGACGATCTGTCAAAGTTGAGCTGGACGATCGTCGATCGGAGTTCGACGAATCGTCGTGCTGAGCTCGACGATCAGACTTAGTCTCCAGGCAGAAAAACTTGGTCTTCAGGGCAGCTTCCAATCCTAGACTTCTAACCCTTAGACTCAATTCTAATTGACCTATTAAGCTATACAGAAGGTCAAGCAAAGGTTCCTAGAGACATAGTGATCCTGACCCAAATTAGTAATAGGGTGCTCCAACAGTTGCCATCAGACACCTAAGAGACCATCCCAGAAATTTAATCATTGGGGATGCAAGACATGGTATAACTATAAGGAGCAGAAATCACAATACTATCATATATTCTAGATTTCTATCTTAGATAGAGCCCAAGAAGTTTGAAGAATACAACATAGACCCATTCTGGATTGTGGCTTTATAAGAAGAATTGAACCAGTTCGAGAGGTGCAATTTCTAGAAACTTGTTCCCAGACCTCAAAGATACAACATCACTGGAACTAAATGGATATACATGAACAAAATAGATGAGAATGGTTTTATAATCAAGAATAAAGCTAGACTGCAGTTGCTAAAGGATAAAAGCAAGAGAAAGGCATTGACTTTGATCAAACCTTTGCTCCAGTAGCTAAACTTGAAGCCATAAGGTTATTCCTTGCATATACTGCCTACAAAAGATTTAAAGTCTACCAGATGGATGTTAAGTCAGCTTTCCTAAATGATGACCTAAAATAGGAGGTCTATGTTGAGCAACCATCAGGTTTTATCAATCCTTCTTTCCATCATCATGTATTTCAATTACGAAAGACTTTGTGTGGGTTGTAACAGGCCACCAAGGCTTGGTATGAAACACTGTCTAGCTTTCTCATTGAGAACAAATTCGCAAGGGGAAAGATAGACAAGACTTTATTCCGAAAGGAAGTTAAGAGTAAGATTATCCTAGTCCAAATTTATGTTGATGACAAAAATTTTGGTTTTACTGATGATGAACTGTAACGCCCCGAAACTCAAAAGAGCGACGGGAGGTGTTTTGGGCCAAATCTGGTATTTGGCAGGGGGCACACGGCCTAGGACATGGGTGTGTCCTAGGGCATGTCAGGCTCGAGTCGACGATTTGGCCGCGAGGTCGATATTTTCTCCCGACAATGTGTCGAGATAGGGAACACGACCTAGGACACGGGCGTGTCTAAGGCCATGTCGGGTGGTCGACGAACTTCGCTCGACTAAGTGTCGAGACAGTGAACATGGCCTGGAGCCCAGGCGTGTTCGGGTTTGACACGGGCATGTCAAATAGGACACGGGCATGTCCAAGAACCGTATGTCTCCGGTTGTTTTCGGGGCTGTGTCGATGGGGGCACACGACCAACCACACAGCAGTGTCAGTTGGAACACAGGCGTGTCTGGTTGAACAGGGGCGTGTCAAATTCCTGTGTGTTTTTCGAGACGCATCGATTTTGATGGCGAATGAGGGACACGACCCGGGACATGGGCGTGTCGCAGGCCGAGTTCGGCCCAGGTTTTACTTTTTAGCTACAAATCGTAGCCATTCGTTTCCTTATTTTGGGATCCGATGGTTGGGGGTTGTTCCTACTGGGATATACCCTGGATTGGGCCTTTGAAATGCTCATTTCACTTGATTGGTTCTCTTTCTAAAGTATAAAGAGAGAGGAGATCAAAGGAAGAAGAAGAAGCCTAGATTCGGTCACCGACGGAGCTTCGGAGCTCCAAATCGCGAACCGACTTTGGATCTACGGAGGCAAGGAGAGTGTGGTGCATTTCATCCGATTACATTTCCATGGCACCAAGGAAGAATGCTAGGGTAACGATCCTCTACTTGAGAATGTGAAGCTCTCCTTCTTTTGCATAGGAATCCCGCTCTCGCGAGTTTGCGGTGAGTTTGAGGCGTTCCTTCGAGTAGATATGTATGTCCCAGTTTTTTAGGGTCCATATTCGAGAACGGACATAGTCATGATGTGTGAAGTCTACTCGAACAAGTTGGTCTGGATCGGTGATGTTGCATTGCATAAATGGCCGGAGAAGACTCCGTGCGAATGTTTGTTTTTTGGGTTTTCTACGAGGTAGATTGCAATAGGGAGCCTTGGTGACTAACTCCAAGGTGCACCCAGAAAATTGGGCAGATGTGCGGTTTTGCCAACGTGGTGGCCGGGGAGTCAACAAGAGCATAACTGGGTTATGTGAAGTGTGTAATGGAAACAGGACTCGGGAGAAGTTTGACCCGCGCATATCGCTTAAATTGTAGTTGCGATGTGAGCACGGGTTAGATGGAACCGTACCCGTTCTATGTCATTCGGTTAAAGAGACCTAAGGGTACGTGGCACTTATTGTTGACATAGATGATGGTCTTCGGAGGTCTATGGCTTAAATTTACGTGACCCATGCCGGTAAGACAAAATGCTCATAGTGTGGCCGTCAAAGTGGCGGTGGTGAGATCGGAATGTCCATGGCTTAAATTAACGTGACATGGACCGGTTCACCGAGAATGTGCCCTGAGTGTACGGGGTGTGTGGCCGTGTGAGCCTACGCCTGTGATGTGGTGACATTACTACTGCTTGGTTATACTAATAAAGTGCAGGGAAGGAGCATCGCTGCCCCGGATTTGGGGGCGGGATCATTATAATTTGGTCAGCATTGCTGACCGTTGCTTTTGTTTGCCACCGTGTGGTGGATTGTGCATGCAGGTGCTGCAGGAACGAGTAGTCAATATCAGGCTAAAGCCTAGGTTGCATTGCCAACCCTCGAAGGCCTAATTTTTGGATTTTTCTTTATTCATGTATGGCCGGCCTGCGTGCCGAGGTTTGAAAACATGTAATTTTGAAGGAAACAATTTGTAAGGCCTTAAGGCCAGTACCTGTGTATTTGTACTTCATTCCTTTGGGTTTATTTAGTGGACATTCGTACTCTTGTTGCTGGGTTCTTTTAATTACAACTTCAAAAACTGCTTCCGCTAGAATGGCTCTGTGTAGGACGTTGGAATGGTTGGATGGATTCTATTGAGTAACCACCCGGTCTGTCTGTGGTATATGGCATCGGTCCCCGGCCGGACCTACTGCTATATGTTATGCGACGGATAGGGGGTGTTACAATTTGGTATCAGACTACTAATTTCAGTCAGGCTTAAAATAAATTCATGGCCGAATTATTGTTTAGGGGTGGTGAGCACATGTGTGTGCATCATCGTTATAACAACAAAAGAACCCATGAATGTCCCCTTAGGAATGAAAATACACATGTTTGGGAAACCTACATGTTCCTATAATTGTTGTTTGTAATTTTGTTTGGTCGCTTAACGGTGTTTTGTACCACTATAGGTGACCAGAAGCGGAGCTGGGCCGTCGGAACGTCGAGTTTCTGAGGCTAGCAGTACACCAAATGATGCTCCTACAACACCTCCTTCGGTCGAAACCATTTGATTGGTGGCTGAAGCAGTGTTTGCAATGATCAATGTGCAGCCTGCAAGATAAGTGCAGCAGCCCGCTCCTGCGATGGAGTAGGTACCACTGCAAGCGGCTGAGCAAAGAAGGGTGGAACAGGTAGTAGAGGAACCGGTGGTGCCGAGGAGGGCAACCGAGAGATAGCTCAAACATGTTATGAACTTCAATCCTCCTATATTCTCGGGGTTAGGAACCCCATCTCAAGCTGAAGACTGGCTCTCCATGGTGAAGAGAGTCTTGACAGCAATGGAGATGGAAGAATTGCAAAGGACCACTATTGCTACGTTCCTTCTGGACGGTGAAGCGAGATTGTGGTGGGAAGGCTTGGAGCTTCATCATTTGAGAGGTAGACAACTTACAAATATCCCGATGGAAGAGTTCTCGGGACTGTTCTTGGCAAGGTACCTCCCTTCTACTCAGAGGATTTCAATGGAGAACAAGTTCCTGAAGTTGGTTTAAGGAGAGAGTAGCGCGGGTGAATATCTCCACGAGTTTACTCGATTGAGTCGGTATGCTAGCTCCACCATCGCGGATGAGGAGCGCAAGATCAATCGATTCTATGAAGGGTTAAGAGATGAATTGAGGCTACAACTGTCGGGGCCTATGACGCTGGGATTCTTGACCCTGGTCAACACGGCCTGGTCCTTGGAAAAGGACATGAAGAATGTTCAAGCGAAGAAAAGCTTGGATGATAAGAAGTCTGAGTTCAAGGTGCCCACTACTTCCAAGTTTGGCTATCCAAGGTTCTGCAAAAAGGCTAGGACTTCTTGTCCAGCCCCCCTTCTGGTGCTTCTGGGGCGACTACGAGTCATACCCCGGGTGCATGATTTACTTGTGGAAAGCCGGGGCACTTTGCCCGCGATTGCTGGAGCGGATGTCCCAAGTCTGAAAGGAAGCCTGGAGCAACTTATGAAGAGAAGGGCAAGGCGGTGGAGTCAACTGTGTCCCATTATGATCCGGCCTAACCGACGGTTTATAATCTTGGCCAATAGGAGGCCATCAAACAAGCGGATGTGGTGACAGGTAAAATTTAATTTATAGCAAGTCAATTTTGTAAATACTTGTTATGCGTATGTTACCTTACCATTGCTTGTTTAGGATTTGTTTTGATTTGTGAGTTTCCAGCGAGAGCACTCTTTGATACGGGAGCTTCACACTCCTTCTTGTCCGAAGGATACATATCGCGCATCGGAGTACCTTCTTCGAGGGCGAAGGACAAGTTGGATGTGTTGTTGCCCAATGGGTGTTCGATGCATGCAGATAGAATCTGTGGTGTGAAGATTCGCATTGGGAATCAAGAGTTCGATCTGCAAGGGTCGTTACTACCATTGGTGGAGTTCGACGTTATATTTGGCATGGACTAGCTCTCGGAGCAACAAGCCTATATTGATTGCGGTCGCAAGGAAGTTAAGTTGGGAGCAAGTTGTGAGACGACTTTTACGGGCTTGAAAGTGTCGAGCAAGACATTGATGTCTGCTCTTCAGGTGGTGAAGGCGGTACGTGCTGGTGCAGAGCTATTCTTTATACTAGTGGAGGTTGCAAAGCCAAAACCTACGTTGGATAGTATTTCAGTGGTAGCTGAGTACCCTAATGTGTTCCCCGCAGATCTTCCCAGAGCCCCGCCTCAACGGGAGATAGATTTCAATATTGAGCTAGTGCCAGGTGCAAAGCCTGTGTCACGATCTCCATATTGGCTAGCACCTAAGGAAATGGCGGAGCTGAAGGTGCAACTTCAAGAGTTATTGGATCAAGGGTATGTGCGTCCAAGTTCTTCACCTTGGAGCGCACCGGTCCTCATTGTTAAGAAGAAGGACGGGAGCTTGAGACTCTGTATTGATTATTGGGAGTTGAACAAGCTAACGAAAAAGAACAAATACTCAATCCTAAGGATCGATGATCTTTTTGATTAGTTGGTCGGGTCGACGATGTACTCAAATTGGACCTCAAGTCCGGGTACTATCAGCTGAGGATAAGGGAGACTGATATCCCTAAGACAGTGTTCAGTACAAGATACAGGCATTACGAGTTTATAGTCATGCTGTTTGGGCTGACGAATGCGCCATCTGTGTTCATGGATTTGATGAACAAGACCTTCAGGGAGTACTTGGACCATTTTGTGATCATCTTCATCGATGATATTTTGGTGTACTCGTAGAGTGAGGAAGATCACTTCAGACATCTTCATTTGGTCTTGGAGACGCTAAGGAGGAATCAATTGTACGCCAAGTTCTCGAAGTGCGAGTTTTGGTTGTCCTCAGTGGCGTTCCTCGGTCATATAGTGAGTGAGTATTGCAGTGGATCCGGCGAAGATTATTGCGATACGAGAGTGGCCTGAGCTTTCTACGGTAGCTGAAGACCGGAGGTTTCTGGGGTTGCCGGCTATTATAGGCGCTTCGTAGAGAACTTCTCGCGGATAGAGTTACCTCTCACTACTTTGACGAGGAAGGAGCAGAAGTTCGTTTGGACGCCGGAGTGCGCGCGAGATTTTGAGGAGTTGAAATGTCGGTTGACCACGGCACCTGTGTTGAGTTCGCCGAGTGGGACCGAAGGTTATGAGATTTATAGCGATGCTTCGGGTAGTGGTTTGGGTTGTGTGCTGTTACAGCATGTAAGCGTTATAGCATATGGCTCGAGACAGCTGAAGGTGCATGAGAGGAACTATCCGGTCCATGACTTGGAGTTAGCGGCCGTGATTTTTGCCTTGAAGCTGTGGAGACATTATTTGTACGGTGTGAAGATTGATATCTACACCGATCACAAGAGCCTAAGGTATTTGATTGATCTGAAAGACCTGAACATGCGGCAGTGTAGATTGATGGAGTTCCTGGGGGACTATACATTTAAGATCCACTACATGCCTGGTAAAGGTATTGCAGTTGCGGACGCGTTGAGTCACCGAGCCCCAGCTCAAGCCAATTGGCTGTTGGTTCATGACGAGCGGTTGGTTCGGGAGTTAGAGCCATTGGAGATCTTTTGCATTGATAAGCAATCAAGTGCTGAAGCAGTATTGAATTGGACTGAAGTCCAATATTACCTGGATGATCGGATTCGGCAGGCATTGGATATGGATGTCCACATGAAGCAACTCATGATAGAGGTTCTGGATGGGTAAAATTCCTAAATGGTTGTGGAGGACAGATTACTTTGGAAAGACGGTCGTCTGTGCGTCCCAAGCGTGGGCAATTTGCGGGTGGAATTGTTGTACGAGGCGCATCATACCAAGTACTCAATTCACCGGGGAGGACGAATATGTACCGCGATGTTAAGAAATTGTTCTGGTGGCCAGGACTGAAAAAGGATGTGGCACTGTACGCGGCGAAGTGTCAAACTTGCGCTTTGGTGAAGGAGGAATTCCAAAAGCCGGGAGGATTCTTGAAATCCTTGCCTATTCTAGAGTGGAAGTTCGATGAAATCACTATGGACTTTGTCCACGGGTTGCCAAGGTCACAAAAGGGGAACGACACCATTTGGGTGGTCGTAGATCGCCTAACGAAGGTGTCGCATTTCATTCTGCATAAGAAGGATGATCCGATTGAGAAATTGGCAAAGTTGTATGTATACAATATTGTGCGGCTTCATGGTGTGCCCCGCAGCATCGTGAGTGACCGAGAAGGGCGGTTCACATCCAATGATTGGAGGCTTGTGCAGCAGATGTTGGGAACAAAGCTGAGTTTTAGCACAGCCTTCCATCCACAAACGGATGGGTAGATTGAGAGGGTCAATAGGACAATGGAATACATGCTCCGCATGTGTGTCCTGGACTTTGGAAGTGAAAGATATGGTACCTAAACACCTAGAGGGGGGGGGGGGTGAATAGGTGACCTAAACCTTTTAAAAACTTTGTTGGCAGCACAACAGTTATTTCACAGATTACTACAGCTAACAGCAATTACAGAAATCAAACAGTCAATCCACAGCACAGCACAGCAGACACACTTATTTATAGTGGTTCCCCAATCTTTGGGTACATCCACTTTCCCCCTTCGCCTATCTAGCAGTGTACTAGATTCGGCCAAACTTCTCCACTATCTCAGAACCCAACAAGGTTCCTACACCTCAGGCGCAAAGCCTTACACTCAGCCACTAAGGCCTACACTCAGCCACCCAGGCCTACACTCAGCCAATTAAGGCCTACACTCAGAGTTCTTCAACTCCTACACTCAGGCAATCAAGCCCTACCCTCAGCCTTTATAATATAGGCTTACAATTCTCTCAGATCCAATGGATCCTACAAGTTAAAATAGTAATACAATTGCTAACTCTACAACTCAGAAAATAGGAGAGGAGTTGAGAGTTTCTTGAAGAGTTTTTGGAAGAACTCAGTTAGATTCAAACTGACTTAGCTTCCTTCAAAGCTTCTTGAGTTAGAACTGAATTAGTCTGAATCTTCTGCAGTTGTTCTTTGACCTCTGCTTCTTGAGATCCAGATGTTTCTGAATCCTTCTTCTCAGCCTTAGTTCCAAAGACTGAATTCTTGATTGGAGCTCTCTCTCTCCAACTTCTTAGATCTGCAGTTGGACTGACAGATCTTCTTGTGTTGATCCTCTGTGTATCACTTCTTGATTTAATCTGATCAACTACTTAAAGTATTCTCTCAAGCTGTAACTCTTGTTTCTCAATCACAACCCTGTTTCTGTAAACTATGGATGCCTATTTATAGGCTTCCTTCATGGTAACTGGCTGGTCCGGTTCATAACAAACTTCTGATTTCTCTTACA
The DNA here is from genome assembly GCA_039583875.1 of Platanthera guangdongensis. Taxonomy (NCBI): domain Eukaryota; kingdom Viridiplantae; phylum Streptophyta; class Magnoliopsida; order Asparagales; family Orchidaceae; genus Platanthera; species Platanthera guangdongensis. Next base: position 91,679,829 of record CM077162.1, on the reverse strand, counting down.
GTTGCTGTAGACCGGCTGGATCGGCAGTTGTCATGTCAACCAGTCACTTCTTGAAATTCTCTAACTGTCAGATAGTGTCGAGACTTTCTGTTCTTAAGTGTCGACACTTACAGACTAAGTGTCGACACATGTTGTGTAAGTGTCGACACAAGTCTACAAGGTGTCGACACAATTCCTTGTATGTCTCGACACAGATTCTTCCGCATGTGTCGACACTGAAATTGAGTGTCGACACAAATACTTGTACTTCATTCTTTAACTGTATTCTTCTAAGTGTCGACACATGTTCTTTGTGTCGACACATCATCATGTGTTGAAACTGTCAAGTGTCGACACTGCTTCTTGGTGTCGACACAAGTCTTCACTTATGTTTCTTCAGCTGAGTGTCGACACATTCCTTTAGTGTCGACATTTGTACTTAGAATATTTTGTAACTTTTCTGTTCTTTGCTAAGTGTCGACACAGCTCCTTGTGTCGACACTTTCTTCAAGTGTAGAGTCTTCAACTAAGTGTCGACACATTGTGCTGAGTGTCGACACTTTCTTCAAGTGTTGACTCTCCTGGTTGTGTGTCGACACATTGTGCTGAGTGTCGACACTTTCTTCAAATACTGACTCTTCAGCATAGTGTCGACACATTGTGTTGAGTGTCGACACTTTTACTTAGACTCTGCAGACTTTTGCTGAGTGTCGACACAGCTCCAAGTGTCGACACTTTGTGGTGTAGACACAGCTCTTCTAGGTGTCGACACTTCTGCTAAGTGTCGACACAGCTTTTCTGCATACTTCTTTACTGAGTGTCGACACAGCTCCAAGTGTCGACACTTTCTGTCTGGTGTCGACTCTTCTTCTCAGGTGTTGACACAATGACTCCAAGTGTCGACACTGCTTGTCTGGGTGTCGACACAAGCTTTCTCAAGTGTCGACACTTTCCCTCTGGGTGTCGACACATGGACTTAGAAACTTTTAGCTTCAGTCTAGTGAATACCTAACCTGCACAAGTAACTCAAACAAACATCAAATACATTATGATGCATATCATTGAGTTAGGTGAGGCTTCTTCAAATCAGGTACATTTGACCAATGTACCCAACAATCTCCCCCTATTTGGAGAAGTCATAACCCTTAGTCAATGATATACATCACTCATAATTAAAAATTAGAGAATGATGTAAAGCAGGTATATATCAACAGAGTTAACTTAAACATGTAATAAAGCACACATGTATACTCATTCAGCATTACACAACAAACAAGAATTAGACACATTCTACTGAACAAACATGAAATATATTTATCGAAAACTTGTTCAAACAGTGTGTTCAATATATTGTCAATGATTTACAAAAATGTTCAGATGTAACAGATTACAACATTTTTCAGTCTAATCTTAGTCTAATTCTGATCAGGTTCTTTTATAACTATGCCTTTCCCAGCTTGTACTTTGGCTTTTACAGCAGCAGCAGCAGCAGGCTCAGCATCAGCAGGCTTCTTGCCTTTGGAGTCCTTCTTCTTTAGTTCTTCAGCCTTGATTTTTTGTCTCTCAAAATAATGATAGGGCTTAGGAAAGTACTTGCTAGGCTCCACAGCTGTAGGAGGTAGCTTTCCTAACTTAGCCTTCCTTCTATATTGGACAATGGCTTCCTGCCTGATTTCATGCTTCCTCCATTCTGCTTCTAAGAACCATTTATTCCTCTCATGTGCATTGTCCTTGGCTGCTTTCTAGGCTGTGAGAATGATATTCCTAGAAGTAGGGCTCCACTGTTCAAAATCTGGTTTTTGCTCAGCCAGTTCCCTGAACTTCTTCTTTGACAGCCTTGTCTCTTCTTCTTTGTCCATAGCCTCTTGCATGGCTGCTGTAATAGGTTGAACAACCTTTTCCAGAATAACATTTGGCTTGCCAGCAGTTGGGCTATACATTGTGCTTATCTCAGCATGAACCATGTCAAAATCTGGAGGTGGATAGATCACCTGAGCTACTTCCTGTTGCTCTCCTCCAAGATATACACTTTGAATACCAGATTCAGCTACATTGTCATCATCACACAGGGGAGGATAGCCCAGTGTAGCTCTGATGGAATTAGAAATCCATTTGGCATGGTCAGAGCTAGCTTTGACTAACACCCTCTCCCCCTTTATGACTTCTTGTTCTACATGATCTCTCACATCATCCTTTTGGAATCTGATTTGGCTGTCCAAGTACCTGATTCCCTCTTTAAAGAAAGGTCTAAGCTTGGTAAGTTGTTCTGAAATGACCTTCTGGGAATCCTTGATTGCAGTCTTGACAGCAGCAAGTTCTTCTTGAAAAGCTTTATCAAATTCAGCCTTGGCAGCATCAGTAGAAGTAGATGGTTCAGCAGACTTATTCTTTAATTCAGTCACTATAGCATTGTGGGAGGCAGTTAAATTGTCATTCATTCTTAATTGATTCTCCAGCACATAGCCTTGCTTCAGTGCTATATCATCTACTTTGTCTTTGATCTGTTCTTGATGTTTAGCCAGGAATACCACTGCATTTCCACCCTTGTGGAAGCAATCATTCATTTCCTTCTTATTCAGGTTCATCTCAAACCTGATTGACTTGATATCTTGAGCTAAATCAAACTGTAAAGACTTGTGGCCTTCATCAATATATGTCTCTATAGCCCTCCTTTGCTCATCCAGCTTAACTTGCATTGCTACCATTAAGCTGCTGTAATCTGTTGAGGGAGCTTGTTGGACTAGGGAGTGTTGAGCAACAGTTTGTAGAGCTTTCTTATAGCCCTGACTCCTTCTTTTGAATACAAAGAACTGCTTTTTCTTAGCTTGCTCAGCTTCATCATCCTCAGACTCTGAGGTACTGGCTATATTTACCCTGTCCTTAGGGCTTTCAGGCCTTGCAGTCTGCACACCAGGTGCATGCTCAGTTTCCAGCCTAATAGGCTCTTCCACAACTTCCATGTTCTCCCCCTCAGTAGCAGCATTCTTCCCTTCATCAGCAGCAGTCTTGTCCATGACAAAGTCCTCTTGATCTAAATTCAGAAATAGATCTTCCATTGTATATTCTGCTGGAGACTTGGCAGGAGAAGTACTGGGTTCATCAACTACTTTATCAGGAACAACTTCTTGTACTAATGATGAGTCTTGGAGAATAACATCTGGTAGTTGATTTGTTTGCTGAGTTTGCTGATGGACATCAGACAAATCAGAATCTATTATAGAAAAATCTAAAGTATTTAGGTCAGAAAGTACCTCTTGGATAATGAGAGTAGCTTGCTCACTCTCCAGTGTAGAGGGTTGTTCTACAGCTGGAGGCTCCCCCTGGATGTCAGCTGGCTCTTGAGGAGCAGGTGACTTCTCTGCAGCCTCATCCTCATGATTATCAGGAGTGAAAACCACATGTTCTTCACTACCTGAGCTGCTGGAGGACTCCTGAGTCACAGCAGCTATTTTCCTCTTCTTCTTTGGAGTGGAATCCTTCTTAGAAACTTGTTTCTCAGGGGTGGTCAATTCCTTTGACAGCACCCTTTCCCACCTGGAGAAGATCCTCATGTCCATCCTTCTCATGTGGTTGATTTTGCTACCTGCAGCAGAGCTCATTACCTCTGGTATTGTACCAGCCAGGTAGAGACTAAGTATCCTGCCCAGATTGGGCTTCTTCAGACTTTCCTTTACTTTCTCATATACAACCATAGACCAGTCTGTTTTGAGATTGAAAATGATTCTAGTCATAATACTGAACATGGAGGCTGACACCCTGTCATGCCCTCCAGTCTTGCTGAGGAGTACTTTGCCCACAATTTCTGACAGAAACTTTTCTTGAGTATTCATTCCCTTCCTGTTGAAAACTGATCCTATTTTTATCTTAGGATCAAGACCACACCAGGTAAGTGCTTCTCTGGTCTTAGATGTGGTCACTTCCTCTTCATCTTGAACTTTAGGTAGCTGAAGTACCTTTCTCAGAGACTTGGGTGAAATCTTGACCTTGGTGCCATGCACCCTTGATTTGATTCTGTAGCCTGAGTCATCTACAGACGCTCCAGTAAGGAATTCTATAACTTCCTTCTTCCAAATTTTGGTTGGTTCTGAAACCAAGAACTCCAATCCTGAATCGGTGACTAGGGTTACCACCGACTTGATTTCTTGATCGCCATCGTCAAAAGCACCTCGCACGAGCTCATAGCCTTCGTTAACGTTCTCTTCCAGCTTAGGAGCCATTAGGGTTTGGAGAATTAGTCTTTAGAGAAGAGAAATGTCGACACAAGAGTTTTGGTCTCGAAACTTTTGAAAGCGTGTCGACAAACAAAGACAGAACCCTATTTATACCTTTCTTGTTTGAAGACGAACAGGCGGGATGAATTTCTAAAGATGTGTCGACACTGTCAATAAGTGTCGACACTAACTTATAATGTCTCGACACACATGTGTCGACACAAGTTTAGTCAACAGATTTTAAGTGTCGACACTTGGTTAAGTGTCGACACCACACTACTCGACATGTAGTCGAGACTTTACTTAGAAAATTCTGAGTAAAACTTAAGTGTCGACACCTTATTGGATGTGTCGACACCTACTCGACATGTGTCGACACTAACATTCTGAAGTGTCGACACCAGCTTCCTAGATGTGTCGACACCATTTTCCTGAAGTGTCGACACTTACTATTCTGTGTCGACATAGACTTGTCTATGTGTCGACACCTTTTTACTTAGCCAATTTTTAGTTCTGTAAACTTAGTCTAAATTTATCATACCTAGTTCAATTTTGAACCTATTGAACTTAGCTTCTTCTAAGGGCTTAGTGAACATATCAGCTATCTGATTATCAGTTCTAACATATTCAAGTGCAATATCATTTCTTTCTACATGCTCCCTAAGAAAGTGATATTTAATCTCAATATGTTTAGTTCTACTATGTGATACAGGATTATTAGCTATTGAAATAGCACTAGTAGAATCACAGTAAAGTGGAGTTCTACTTACCTGAAATCCATAGTCTTCTAGCTGATGTTGAATCCACAGAAGTTGAGCACAGCAACTTCCTGCAGCTACATATTCTGACTCAGCTGTGGAAATAGCCACACTGATTTGCTTCTTACTGCTCCATGAAATGAGTCTTCCACCTAGGAATTGACAGGATCCAGTAGTGCTCTTTCTATCTTCTTTGCATCCTGCAAAGTCTGCATCTGAATAGCCTGTTAGATCAAAATCTCCATTCCTAGGGTACCAGAGGCCTAGATAAGGTGTGCCCTTTAGATATCTCAAGATTCTCTTGACTGCAGTCAAGTGAGACTCTTTAGGGCAGGCTTGATACCTGGCACAAACACATGTAGCATACATAATGTCAGGCCTACTTGCAGTCAAGTATAGTAGGGAGCCAACTATCCCTCTATACAAGGTTTCATCTACAGGTTTCCCTGCATCATCCTTGCTTAGAGACATACTTGACCCCATAGGAGTCTTCATGGTACTGGATGAATCCATACCATACTTCCTTATGAGTTCTAGGGTGAACTTATACTGACATATGGATAGACCACTTCCAGTCTGTTTAACTTGGAGACCCAAGAAAAACTTCAGTTCTCCCATACTACTCATCTCAAATTGACTTTGCATAAGCTTTGCAAACTTTTTGCAAAGGCTACTTTCAGTAGACCCAAATATAATGTCATCTACATATATTTGGACAAGTATTACTTTGCCTCTAGATTCCCTTAGGAATAGAGTCTTATCTATTTTCCCCCTTGAGAACTTGTTCTCAATGAGGAAACTAGATAGGGTTTCATACCAAGCTCTAGGTGCTTGTTTTAACCCATATAATGCTTTCCTAAGTCTATACACATAATGAGGTAAAGTTGGATCAACAAAACCTGCAGGCTGCTCCACATAGACTTCTTCTTTCAAATTACCATTTAGGAATGCTGACTTGACATCCATTTGGTATACCTTGAATCCTTGATAGGTTGCATAGGCCAAGAACATCCTTATGGCTTCCAGTCTGGCTACTGGAGCAAAGGTTTGATCAAAATCAATACCTTCTTCTTGCCTATATCCTTTTGCAACCAGTCTTGCTTTATTCTTAATGATGACTCCTTGTTCATCTAACTTATTCCTGTAGATCCACTTTGTTCCTATCACATTGTGATCTTTAGGTTTAGGAACCAAGTCCCAAACCTTGCACCTTTTGAACTGATTAAGTTCTTCTTGCATAGCTTCAGTCCACTGTGGATCTTGTATAGCTTCTTCAAAATTCTTTGGTTCTATTTGAGACAGAAAACTTGAATATACTACAGCATTCTGATTTCTGCTCCTTGTCTGAACACCTTGTCTTGGATCTCCAATAATCAGCTCAACTGGATGATCTCTTAGATGCCTGTTGGCTGGAGGCATCCTTACTTCTTGTTGAACTTCTTCAGCATCTTCATCAAGCTGAGTTCCTTGTACTTCTACAGCTCCTTGTTCATGTAGTTCTCCCCCTGGACATAAGCCATCTTCTTCTACTTGCTGTCTTGCAGCAGGTACATCTTCTATGGTTAGCTTGTCCATCTTCTTAGTAAGACCTGTGGGGCTGCACACACTACTAGACAACTCATTGTTAATTAGTTGTGTCTCATCAAAAACTACATGCACAGATTCCTCTACAACTTGTGTAGTCAAGTTGTAGACTCTATAAGCCTTACTATTATTGTTGTACCCAACAAATACTCCCTCTTGGGCTTTGGCAGCAAACTTAGTTAAGTAAGACTTTCCATTGTTAAGTATGAAGCATTTGCAACCAAAAATCCTGAAATAGGATAGGTTTGGTTTCCTGCCTTTCACAACTTCATAGGGGGTCTTGTTTAACCTTTTAGTGATGGTAGCCCTATTTATCACATGGCATGCAGTGTTAACTGCTTCAGCCCAGAAATATTCTGGCAGTGATGAATCACTTAATAGGGTTCTACCAGCCTCTATCAAGGTCCTATTTTTCCTTTCAGCAATGCCATTTTGCTGAGGTGTTCTAGGTGAAGAGAATTCTTGAAATATCCCATAGTCTTCACACAGCTTTGTCATGCTTTCAGACTGAAACTCAGTACCATGGTCACTTCTAATTTTGACCACTGTACAGTTCAATTCATTCTGAATTTGCTTAACAAAACTATAGAAGACACTAGGTGTTTCAGATTTCTGCTTTAAGAAGAACACCCAGGAAAACCTTGAGTAGTCATCAACAACTACAAAGGTATAGACCTTCCTACCTAAGCTGTGAACTGGCATTGGACCAAATAGATCCATATGCAAGAGGTATAAACACCTCACAGCATCTTTGTTGTCTAAGCTTCTAAAGGTGGATTTAGTCTGCTTGCCCTTTTGACAAGCTGAGCAAATGCCCTCTTTAACACACTTAACTTGAGGACCATTCCTCACTAACTCTTTGCTAAAGAGTTTGCAAATAGTCTTATAGTTAAGATGAGCTAGCCTCTTGTGCCACTTGACACAATGAGAGACTGTCTCATCAGCTACAAGACAAACAGGAGAACCATTGTTCTCAATCATGATGTCTAGACAGTAGACATTCCTCTTTCTATATCCTGTCAAAATGATCTCTTGATCACTTGACCTCTTGATATGACAACCATTTTTAACAAATGAGATGTCATACCCTACATCACTTAACTGACTTATACTAATGAGGTTGTGTTTCAACCCTTTAACATAAGCCACTTGAGTAATGGTAACAAGGTTTGAAGAGATGTTACCAAACCCTTTGATGATTCCTTTTTCAGAACCACCAAAGGTCACTTTAGGACCATTTTTGATTGGAATATAGTCCTTCAGTAGTCCCCTTGTTCCAGTCATATGTCTGGAACATCCACTATCCAAGTACCATGTTGGGGTATGGCCACTTGGATTCACCTGCAAAACAAATTAATGAACCTTAGAACCCAAAGTAAACTTGGGTCCTTGGTGATTGTTAGTTTGCAATTTGACATAGCTACCTGCTGGCTTTCCACCAGGTAACTTGCTACTCAACTTGGCACTGGCATTGTGCCAACAATCCAAGGCAAAGTGGCCAATCTTGCCACAGCACCAGCATTCAAACTTGTTGTACCTTTGCTTAGGTACAACCTTTGCTGTCTTGACTACAGCAGGCTTGTTGAATGTTGGGGCTTTGCCCTTGGACTTGGACTGATCCTGAACAGTCCTAGCTGGTTTAATAAAACCCAGTCCAGCCTTTCCTTTATGATGAACAAATTCATCAATCAAGGGTAGCACTGATTTAGGTTTTGAAAACCTAGCAACTAGCTCTCTTTCCTTCTGGAGATTGATCTCCAGTAACTTAATTTGATCATTTTTATAAGTGATAGTTCCCATCTGAATCACAGTAATGTGTTTCAGCCTGGCTACCTCATTGAGCTTTTGATCAAATTCCTTCTCAAAGTCTGTTGCAGCTGCCTTTAGATCAGCAATTTCCTTTGCCTGACTTTTGGCAAGGGACTTGCTTTTCTTATAGGCTTGCAACAGAACTTTATATTCATCTAGGAGCTGATGAATATCTCCCTCAGATTCAGAAACACTTCCATCACTTGATGAAGATGAATCTGACTCTGAACAAGAACTGAAATCTGAACTTTGAGTTGGACTTTGTACCTGACTAGGTCCTGGCTGCTCCAGAATTTTGGTACTTTCAGTCAATGCCATCAGTCCTTGGCACTGACTCTCTTCTTGTTCATAGATTGATTCCATGATCTGCATAAACTCTTCTTCTTCTTCAGCAAATAGCCCTATGTAGGCTTCAGCATCTGTCTCAGTGTCTGAAGAAGAAATGTCTGAAAGAGTCTTCTCATTCTTTGCAACAAAGGACTTCTCCTTCTTTCCTTTGAAGTGAGTCTTCGTTTTGTCACTGGATTCTTTTCTTCTCTCAGGACAATCTGCAATAACATGCCCCTGTCTATTGCAGCAGTAACATACTATCTTAGACCCAGTTGCCTTGCTAGTCTTTGTCTTTTTCTTGTCCTTCTTTGAAGGCTTCTTCTCCTGATACTGAACTTCTTTCCCTTTGGAAAATGAAGGTCTGGACCTCCATTGTTTCTTTTTCAGGAATTTCTGAAAATGTCTGGTGAATGCAGCAAAGTCTTCATCACTTTCACTGCTTGTAGACTTTGTGCTCACAGACTCATCTGATTCTGATTCAACTACCTCTGGAGGAGGAGTTGATGACTTAGTCCTTCCCTTTCTAGGTACTTCTGACTTGAAGGCAACAGTCCTTTCCCTGTGCTCAGTCCTTGTTGACTTTTCCTCCTCTTTTCTCACAGACAACTGCATTTCATAAGATAACAACTTGCCAAACAGTGTGGGAGGAGGAATTTCTCCCAACTTTGCCATTTCCCTTATGGCACAGATCTTGGTGTCCCAATCTTTAGTTAGGAGACCTTAAGAACTTATCATTCAATTCATAGTTTGTGAACTCTCTTCCATAGGACATGAGTTCATTAACAATTCTGTAGAACTTTTTGTAGCATTCAGTGATGCTAGCTCCTCTTCCTTGCCTAAAGCTCTCATACTCTTGATTAAGCAAGGACTTTCTATCTTGCCTAACTTCTTCAGAACCTTCCATATAGACAATGAGGGTATCCCACATTTCTTTTGCTGTTTTACAATGAATTAGGTTCTGAAAAGTTGCATCATCAATGTCACTTACTATTATGTTTTGTGCCCTTTTGTCCATAGTGGCTAGGACAATTTCATCCTTGGTCATCTCAGAGAAATCCTTAGGAGTCCTCTGATTTGCATCCAATACTGAGATCTTCATGGGCACATAGGGCCCCTCTTTGACTGTGATGTAGATCCTAGGGTCAGAGGCTTCCATGAACAGCCTTACCCTTTCTTTCCAGATTCCAAAAATCTCTTTTCTACATATGGGCAGTTTCATTGAACACAATTCCTTGTGATTCTCTGAAGACCCCATGTTTCTTGATTTTCTTGAAACTGTTTCCTGTCTTACACTGAATCTGCCAAACTGGATCTCCTCAGACAGTTAGTCCTTTTTGAGGAACCTGGCTCTGATACCACTTGAAAGATATGGTACCTAAACACCTAGAGGGGGGGGGGGGGGTGAATAGGTGACCTAAACCTTTTTAAAACTTTGTTGGCAGCACAACAGTTATTTCACAGATTACTACAGCTAACAGCAATTACAGAAATCAAACAGTCAATCCACAGCACAGCACAGCAGACACACTAATTTATAGTGGTTCCCCAATCTTTGGGTACATCCACTTTCCCCCTTCGCCTATCTAGCAGTGTACTAGATTCGACCAAACTTCTCCACTATCTCAGAACCCAACAAGGTTCCTACACCTCAGGCCCAAAGCCTTACACTCAGCCACTAAGGCCTACACTCAGCCACCCAGGCCTACACTCAGCCAATTAAGGCCTACACTCAGAGTTCTTCAACTCCTACACTCAGGCAATCAAGCCCTACCCTCAGCCTTTATAATATAGGCTTACAATTCTCTCAGATCCAATGGATCCTACAAGTTAAAATAGTAATACAATTGCTAACTCTACAACTCAGAAAATAGGAGAGGAGTTGAGAGTTTCTTGAAGAGTTCTTGGAAGAACTCAGTTAGATTCAAACTGACTTAGCTTCCTTCAAAGCTTCTTGAGTTAGAACTGAATTAGTCTGAATCTTCTGCAGTTGTTCCTTGACCTCTGCTTCTTGAGATCCAGATGTTTCTGAATCCTTCTTCGCAGCCTTAGTTCCAAAGACTGAATTCTTGATTGGAGCTCTCTCTCTCCAACTTCTTAGATCTGCAGTTGGACTGACAGATCTTCTTGTGTTGATCCTCTGTGTATCACTTCTTGATTTAATCTGATCAACTACTTTAAGTATTCTCTCAAGCTGTAACTCTTGTTTCTCAATCACAACCCTGTTTCTGTAAACTATGGATGCCTATTTATAGGCTTCCTTCATGGTAACCGGCTGGTCCGGTTCATAACAAACTTCTGATTTCTCTGACAGTTGCTGTAGACCGGCTGGATCGGCAGCTGTCATGTCAACCAGTCACTTCTTGAAATTCTCTAATTGTCAGATAGTGTCGAGACTTTCTGTTCTTAAGTGTCGACACTTATAGACTAAGTGTCGACACATGTTGTGTAAGTGTCGACACAAGTCTACAAGGTGTCGACACAATTTCTTGTATGTCTCGACACAGATTCTTCCGCATGTGTCGACACTGAAATTGAGTGTCGACACAAATACTTGTACTTCATTCTTTAACTGTATTCTTCTAAGTGTCGACACATGTTCTTTGTGTCGACACATCATCATGTGTTGAAACTGTCAAGTGTCGACACTGCTTCTTGGTGTCGACACAAGTCTTCACTTATGTTTCTTCAGCTGAGTGTCGACACATTCCTTTAGTGTCGACATTTGTACTTAGAATATTTTGTAACTTTTCTGTTCTTTGCTAAGTGTCGACACAGCTCCTTGTGTCGACACTTTCTTCAAGTGTAGAGTCTTCAACTAAGTGTCGACACATTGTGCTGAGTGTCGACACTTTCTTCAAGTGTTGACTCTCCTGGTTGTGTGTCGACACATTGTGCTGAGTGTCGACACTTTCTTCAAATACTGACTCTTCAGCATAGTGTCGACACATTGTGTTGAGTGTCGACACTTTTACTTAGACTCTGCAGACTTTTGCTGAGTGTCGACACAGCTCCAAGTGTCGACACTTTGTGGTGTAGACACAGCTCTTCTAGGTGTCGACACTTCTGCTAAGTGTCGACACAGCTTTTCTGCATACTTCTTTACTGAGTGTCGACACAGCTCCAAGTGTCGACACTTTCTATCTGGTGTCGACTCTTCTTATCAGGTGTCGACACAATGACTCCAAGTGTCGACACTGCTTGTCTGGGTGTCGACACAAGCTTTCTCAAGTGTCGACACTTTCCCTCTGGGTGTCGACACATGGACTTAGAAACTTTTAGCTTCAGTCTAGTGAATACCTAACCTGCACAAGTAACTCAAACAAACATCAAATACATTATGATGCATATCATTGAGTTAGGTGAGGCTTCTTCAAATCAGGTACATTTGACCAATGTACCCAACAGGAAGGCAATGGGAAGACCACCTATACTTGGTGGAGTTTGCGTACAATAATATCTACCAGGCGAGTATTCAAATGGCGCCCTTCGAGGCCCTTTATGGTAGAAGATGTCGCACACCGTTATCCTGGTTGGAAACGGGTGAGTCAAAGTTGTATAAGCGTCAAGAAGTGGAAGATGCTACTTCATTAGTGCGAACCTTTCAGGAGAGGTTGCTAAACGCTCAGGACCGTCATACGAAGTACTATAATACCAAACACGGGAATGTGGAGTTCGCTGTGTGTGACTGGGTGTACTTAAAGATCATGCCGTTCAAGAGTGTCTCGCGGGTGCGGCGATTGAAAAAGCTAAGCCCGAGGTACCTTAGGCCGTTTGAGGTTCTGGAGCGGGTTGGCGAAGCAGCCTATCATTTGAAGCTATCAGTGGAGCTTAGTGATCTACATCATGTATTCCATATATTGGTGCTATGGAATGCGGTGCAAGAGCATATGCAAGTGATCGCAGTCGATCAAGTGCCGGTTGATAGTGGGTTGACGACGAAGGTCAAGCCCGTGCGTATTGAAGACTCGGAAGTCAAGCGGCTACGCAATAAAGAGATCAGGATGATCAAGGTCCATTTGGACAATTGCGGTCGAGAGGAGCACTCTTGGGAGCGAGAGCAGACTATGCTTGAGGAGTACCCGAAGTTATTTCACTCAGGTACCATTTAAGTTTTATGTTTCTTTCCTTTATGTAATTTCTAGGACGAAACTCTTTTAAGAGGGGGAGAGTGGTAACGCCCCGAAACTCAAAAGAGCGACGGGAGGCATTTTGGGCCAAATCTGGTATTTGGTAGGGGGCACGTGGCTGGGACACGGGCGTGTCCCAAGGCGTGTCAGGCGCGAGTCGACGATTTGGCCGCGAGGTCGACATTTTCGTTCGACGATGTGTCGAGATAGGGAACACGGCCTAGGACACGGGCGTGTCCAAGGCCGTGTAGGGTGGTCGACGAACTTCGCTCGACGAAGTGTCGAGACAGTGAACATGGCCTGGAGCCTAGGCGTGTTCGGGTTTGACACGGTCTTGTCAAATAGGACACGGGCGTGTCCAAGTCCCGTGTGAGTCTCGGGTTGTTTTCGGGGCTGTGTCGATGGGGGCACACGGCCAACCACACAGCCATGTCAGTTGGAACACGGGCGTGTCAGGTCGAACACGGGCGTGTCAGATGACCTTGTGTTTTTCGAGACGTGTTGATTTTGACGGCGAATGAGGGACACGGCCCTGGACACGGGCGTGTTGCAGGCCGTGTTCGGCCCAGGTTTTACTTTTCAGCTACGAATCGTCGCCATTTGTTTCCTTATTTTGGGATCCGACGGTTGGGGGTTGTTCCGACAGGGATATACCCGGGATTGGGCCTTTGAAACCCTCATTTCACTTGAGTGGTTCTCTTTCTAAAGTATAGAGAGAGAGATTAGAGCAAAGGAAGAATAAGAAGCCTAGATCCGGTCACCGACGGAGCTTCAGAGCTCCAAATCGCGAACCGACTTCGGATCTACGGAGGCAAGGAGAGTGCGATGAATTTCATCCGCTTACATTTCCATGGCGCCAAGGAAGAACGCTAGGGTAACGATGCTCTACTTGAGTATGTGAAGCTCTTCTTCTTTTGCATAGGAAGCACGCTCTCGCGAGTTTGCGGTGAGTTTGAGGCGTTCCTTCTGGTAGATATGTAAAGTCCCCGTTTTTTAGGGTTCATATTCGAGAACGGACATAGTCATGATGTGTGAAGTCTATCCGAACAAGTTGGTCTGGATCGGTGATGTTGCATTGCATAAATGGCCGGAGAAGACTCCGTGCGAATGTTTAATTTTCGGGTTTTCTACGAGGTAGATTGCAACAGGGAGCCTTGGGGACTAACTCCAAGGTATACCCGAAAAGCTGGTCAGACGCGTTATTCTACCAATGTGGTGGCCGGGGAGCCAACCTGAGCATAACTGGGTTATGTGAAGTGTGTAACGGAAACGGGACTTGGGAGAAGTTTGACCCTTGGATATGGCTTAAATTGTCGTTGCGATGTGAGCATGGGTTAAATGGAACCGTACCTATTCTATGTCATTCGGTTAAAGAGACCTAAGGGTACGTGACACTTGCCATTGGCATAAATGAGGGTCTTCGGCGGTTTATGGCTTAAATTGACGTGACCCATGCCGGGAAGACAAAATGCTCATAGTGTGGCCGTCAAAGTGGTGGCGGTGAGATTGGAATATCTATGGCTTAAATTGACGTGACATGGACCGGTTCACCAAGAATGTTCCCTGAGTGCACGAGGTGTGTGGCCGTGTGAGCCTACGCCTGTGATGTGGTGACATTACTACTGCTTGGTTATACTAATAAAGTGCAGGGAAGGAGAATCGCCGCCCCGGATTTGGGGGCGGGATCGTTATAATTTGGTCACCATTACTGACCATTGCTTTTGTTTGCCACCGTGCGGTGGAATGTGCTTGCAAGTGCTGCTGGACCGAGCGGTCAATAGTGGGCTAAAGCCCAAGTTGCTGTACCGGCCCTCGAAGGCCTAATTTTTGGATGTTTTCTTTATTCATGTATGGCCGGCCTACATGCCGAGGTTTGAAAACATGTAATTTTGAAGGAAACAATTTGTAAGGCCTTAAGGCCAGTACCTGTGTATTTGCACTTCATTCCTTTGGGTTTATTTAGTGGACATTTATACTCCTGTTGCTGGGTTCTTTTAATTGCAACTTCAAAAACTGCTTCTGCTAGAATGGATCTATATAGGACGTTGGAATGGTTGGATGGTTTCCATTGAGTAACCTCCCGGTCTGTCTATGGTATATGGCGCTGGGCCCCGGCCAGACCTATTGCTATATGTTATGCGACGGATAGGGGGTGTTACATGAACTATGCAAATAAGTTTGCTAAACTTATGCAAGGGCAATTTGAGATGTGCAGTATGTGTGAACTCAAGTATTTCTTCGGCATCCAGGTTAAACAATCTAAGGATGGTCTGTTCATTTCTCTGTCCAAGTTCACCAATTAGTCAATCAAGAAATTTGGAATGGAGAGTGCCTCCATCATAAAACTCCTATGAGGTTAAGTGTGTCCATAGACAAGGATGAAATGAGAAACCAGTTGTTGAAACCTTGTATAGAGGAATAATTAACTCCCTCCTTTATTTGACTGCTAGTAGGCTAGAAATTATGTATGATACATGTGTTTGTGCTAGGTACTATTCCTGCCCCAAAGAATCTCACTATGCTACTACAAAGAGGATTTTGAGATATATCAAGGGCACACCTAATTTTGGTCTTTAGTACCCTAAGGATAATGACTTTGAACTAATAGGCTAATCAGATGCAAATTTTACAGGCTGCAAAGAAGATAGGAAAAGTACTTCAGACACCTGTCAATTTCTTGGAAGAAGGCTAGTGTCCTAGAGCATCATGAAGCAAACCGGTGTTGCTATTTCTACAACATAATCTGAATACATTTTAGCAGGGAGTTCTTGTTCTCAGTTATTATGCATACAACATCAACTTCAGGACTATATTTTCCATTTAAGTAAAACTCCCATGTTTTGTGATTCTTCTAGTGAAATTTCACTAGCTAAAAATCCTGTATCACACAGCAGTACTACGCATATTGAAATTAGGTATCACTTTATAAAAGAGCATGTTGAGATGGAAGATATCAGCCTTGAGTTTTCCCCATTGATAAATAAATGGCTTAAATTTTTACTAAGCCTCTTGATGAAACCAAGTTCAATAGTTTCGAGTTTGAATTGGGAATATTGAACTTGAAGTAGCTTTATCAACATAAAGCATTTTTTGTATATATATGTGCATTTGGAGGCTAACCTTTTACAGGAGAACATTAGGGAGAAAAAGAACAAATCAAGGCAATGGGAGCGTTAAGTCAACTTCACGTGTCGAGTGCGTTGAGAGCTTCGAGTGTAAATCAAGGTGTCAAATGCGTTGAGTGCGTTGAGTTAACTCGGTGTATATACTATGACTAGCTAAACATTTTCAAATATATGAGATTGAATCACAGTCATCCATCATAAGTGGAAATAATGATAAGGTACGCGCCTCTCCACCTTCTTAAATAGGGTGAACTATAAATAAAAAAGTATGCCTAGAATAATATACATTATTCCTGAGCCCTTTTGACTTTCTACGTCCCCTCACTTGATTTCTCACGTCGTCTTCCACTTCTCTCGAACAATTTATCTGATACAATGGCTCCCAAGGGCATTGATTTTTTGTTTGAGGGGTCAAAATTATTAATAAATGGTTTCATGGACACTTCAGAAGAAGTTTAGTTAGTTATTCACCTTCTGACTACCACCAAACTAGAATTCACACTATTAGATCCCTGAGCAATAAGGAAAAGAAAGTACTAGAACTATACTCCAATGCAAAGTCAGAGTAATCCTCCTCTAAGATCAAAACCTCCATCAATGAAAAGCAGATTAAAATAAAAGCAAGGAGGGTGAGCCAAGCCTTGAGAATGACCA
This sequence comes from Platanthera guangdongensis, assembly GCA_039583875.1. NCBI lineage: Eukaryota > Viridiplantae > Streptophyta > Magnoliopsida > Asparagales > Orchidaceae > Platanthera > Platanthera guangdongensis. Next base: position 91,663,252 of record CM077162.1, on the reverse strand, counting down.
AGATTATCTCCAGTGAGGAAGAAGATGAACTGTATCTAGATGATGTCAAATATGCTTTGAAATTGTGTGGACTGTCAAAACACACAAGTGGATTTATAATCAGGAAAGAAATGAATTTGAAGGGCAAGTTTCTAGCTGATATAATTAGGAAAGCCCTTATCTGTAAGACTGGATCCCATGACAAAATCTCCAAAAAAGATGTTTGAATTGATGAACAGAGTAATCCTTACCAGGAAGACAAATTGGGGGAAAGTAATTGTTGACAGGATAATTGAGTGTATACATGAGCCAAACGTAGGTAGAATCCCATCTCTATTTTTGTTGAACACTACCCCAGAACTTTTGAACATAAGAATAGGAGCAAAGGTCCATCATATGAGGAAGATGGATATCAGGATGTTTGATAGATGGGATAGGGTACTGGTTAATCACTCTCAGCCATCTAAGATGCTAAAGAAGAAGGTTGTTCTAGATTCTGATGAAAGCTCAAGCAGCAACTCTTCTAACAACAAGGATACTGAACCTCATGATCCCAATCTAACAAAATTAACTAAAGAGGTAAGAAGGGATGTTAATGCACAACTGTATATCTCCTCAGAGCTTGCTGTAAAGGCTGTTCCACCATGTGTGTCCCCCACTAATGCTGAGGGAGACATAACTATGGTAAATGCTGAAAATGTTATGACAAATCTTATTGAAAGAATCTGTGATGCTGTTCAGGCGGAGACCCAGAGAAAAGTTACTCCTGTTAAGCGGGAGCATGAGTTACCAACTATTGGTCTCCATGATAAGGTTGACTCCTTTCTTGAAAATCTACAAGAGAAGATAGAGCAAATCCCATCAAACTTTCCAGTGCTAGATGACAGTGCTCCTATTTAGGGCAAGATTGTGTCAGAGGATGATAGCAGACCAGCAGATGATCTACCTCAAGTTCCTGTATCTAGTGACATAGTTGAGGGGGAGACTCACTTTTATCTTCCTACTCCAGGTGTTGAAAATATAATTGAACTATCTGATCAAGACTCTCAAGAAGATCAAGGGGTTGATGACATGATTAATGCTGAACAGCCTGAGAAAGAAGAGTCTATTCATGTTGCTGACATTCCACAACACTCTTCTGACTATAAAGTAGCAGTCTCTGACATGAGGGAAGACATCAGGCAGGATGATGTTGAAGTCAACTTCCTAGGGGCTACTCAACTGAATGTGGAAATGCCGACCTCCTTTCTGGCTCAACTTAGAGGTCTCTTTGATAAGCAGAGGAGGAAAATTGAGCTATATGTGGAATACTCCATCAAAGAATTGAGAAATTACTTCGCAATTAAAATTTCTTTAGATAGACTTAAAGTCAAATTGCTGAAAGAAAATACTGTCAAGTTCTTTACCAGGGCTGCTCTAAAGATGGATTATACTGCCAACAAGCTAGATGCAATAAAGAAGATGCAGAATGTTACAATAAAGAATAAGTGCATCACCACTGAGAACATGAAAATAGTTCATGAGGTAACCGAGTCCATCATAGAAGGGAACAAGGTTATCTTGGAAAGGAGAATGGATGCATGCACCCAATTCTTAGATTATCATATGATGTAGGTAAATAATGTTATCACTGTAGGGGTCAATCATTTGGCTCACAAGACCACTTCCCTGGGTAAAGAAGTCTCTAAAGAAGTCATAAAGGGGGAGGCTCAATGAAAAAGGCCAATGCAGATCATGCTATCTATACCTCAAATGTTGTCAAAGTTGCATTAGGCCTTGAACCTATCAGATATGATGAGCCTGAAATTCATGGTGATGAGGCTTAATCTATTAGTAATGTTCCTGCCTTCAGCCCCACCACTCAACAGTTGTCCAAGGCCAAAAGCAAGACTATTGAAGATGAGGAAGAGGAAGCCAGAATAAGCAAGAAAAGGCATAGAGAAGAGATACAAACCAGATAAGATTTTGAGATATGGAGTCCACAGTTCTGAAGAGTTATCTTGTCAGCCTGGGATCAGGTCAAGGAAAACCAGACTGATAGAGCTAAGCTTATCAGTTCCATTGAATGAGCCAAGTTTGAGAGGCATGAAGAAGTTAGAAGAAAGTTCTGAAGAGACAAGAGAGATGATACTGTACAGATTGATGCCCCAGAGCCCTATATATATTATCCACAAAGACTTACAGTTACTTTGAGAGACAACTACAAAAGAAGAAAGTGGCTGAGGAGAAGATGGGAAAGAAATCTGGCAGGGGCATTGTAATCAAGGAACCTCAAACTTAGCAATGTTTTATGTTATAGGTTCCTTAGGGTTTTGAAATATGAATTGTTATTGTAGGCACACTATATTATTTAGTTATTAATCCTGTTTGCGATAATTCAATTTGTCTGTGTGCCACTATATGTTCTTTATCTCTGCAAATAATTGTTTATTGTGAGATAATGTATATCAATTACTAGAATTCTGACTTCTTCAAATAGGGGGAGATTGTTGGATACATTGACCACAATATCCCAGATTTGAAGAACGTCATAAGTTAATAATATACATAAACCTGTGTTTGATATATGTTTAAGTTCATATGTGCAGGGTGTCTATAATTATGTGATTAGACGGGTTAATAGTATCAAAAGTATGGCTGAAGAGAAGTCACAACATGATAAAGAAAGTCAGGAAAATGGCTAAGTACAAATGCGTTGAGTGACTACGCATCACTCAATGCTTGAGGCCAAAAAGCATTGACAGTTCAACCCAAACTCAAAGCCTCAGCGGAGATGCTCAGATATCTGGCTAAGTACAAAAGCGTCAAGTGAAGGACTTGTACTTGATGACTTCATAGGAAAAGGATGCTAAGTATAAATATGTTGAGTGATGAACCTTCACTCGATGCTTTAGCATCAAGCAGAATATGACTAAGTACAAATGCGTCGAGTGATGAACCTTCACTCAATGCCTCAGTATCCGGCAATATTTAGCTAAGTACAGATGCATCAAGTGAAGGACTTGCACACGATGCTTTCTCATTAAAAGTATTTTAAGTAAATGAGTCGGGTGATGAACCTTCACTTAACGCCATAGCGCCAGGCAGAATTTGTCTAAATACAAAAGCCTCAAATGAAGGCCCTTCATTCAACAGTTCTGGAGTTAACCGTCAAAGCTCAGATTCGTCGAGTCTTATGGAATCACACATCATATATACAAAATCAGAAATATTCTAAGTCCATTGACACCATATCAAATCTAATGAAGTCATACTTAAATTCATATTGACGTAGATCTCGCACTAAAAGATAAAGACCATGTATTGATCAGGCAATGATATCCTGGAATGAAGCAGTCACTAAAGACAGCCATGCCGCTTACCAAAAGAATATTACCATTGCGAATGTGGGAGTATAAATGCGAAAGGGGGTTATCTTTTACAAAAACTTTTTGCCAATCTCTGAAACCCCAATTCTCACAAAAGTCGGCTAGCAGAGCAAAAGTACTTTTTGATTATCTTCAAGACTGCAATATAGAACAACAATCATTCTCCAGCTTGAAGAAGAAGAGCTTTACAAAAGTTCAACATAGCATATGCCGAATTAAAACTAAATAAGCACATTCTTGTTGATGTGGAGGAGGAAGATTGTCTATTGTACAGTCTAAAAAGAAGAAGACTCAAAAATTTATTTCTGGAGTCATATTACTTAAACATTTATTCTCTTGTAGGATCTCATTAATATGAGTTGTAAGCTTAATTTATAAATGTTGAGTTGTAGGACTGTAAGCAGTTTGAGAGGTAGGAGTTTGAAGTACTCTGAGCTGTAGGGTCCTGGGTAGGATCTAAGGTAGGGCTTGTGCCTGAGGAAGGATCTTTGTGAAGATCTGAGGTAGGATACTAGTGGTGCTACAGGAGAACGAGCTCATATGGCGACTACAGGATAGAGGCTGGTTTGGGCGACATGCTCAACAGGACGACGGTCGAACCTACAGGACCTTGACTTCTTTCTATGAGTTTCTTTCTGGACTTATAATAATTAGGATCATTATTTTTCTTCTACTTTATTGTATTGGATTCTGATAAGAATCTTGCTTGTTGAGCGATAAATTATTGGCTCATGCTTTGAATCTCGCGCATAGCTTGCAATGTTTCTTTTTTTGGGCGAGTATTGTTAGTGTATATTTGGACTAATAATGGGTTCAGAGGCTTAATGAGTTAGGGTACACGGTTAACTCATATCCGTAGTAACTCCTAAGGGTTTCCCTATTTATACCCACCTAGGGGCAACGGGTAGGGGATTCCACTTTGATCCCCATCCGGATGCTTGAAGCAACACCCACATTCTCGAAGTTAATGCCCCTGTTGCTCGAACCGTCTCCCGTAACCTGAATTTTTGGTGGCTGGTCATTTCTGTTGAAGCAGATTCTCTTCCCAACCTGAATTTGTTCCGTGTTCCTGAAGATGAAGCTTACCCCACTCCGAATCAAGTGATCTTGAGATGATGAAGGGGAACACTTTCTCGTCTTCCGTTCCTATGATAAAGCTGGATAAATTCACGGTGACCGAGTTCAACGACTGGAAGTTTAATACCCAGTCTGGGATGTAGTACCTGAAAGTGTTTTACACTGTTCAGTCCGACCGTGCTGAAGTTTCTAGAACTGATGACGAAACTCATTGGGTCCACGATGAGGACTTCTGACGCGATTACTGATGAGTCCGATTTATATAGGGTTTTTCAGACTCATCTGGGCCAGTTTTCACACGTTTGCACTTCACTTTTAGTTCTATTTCGTTCAGATTTCATCTTGTCTATATTTCCATAGGAAGTGCACACTTAGGTCCGTGGTTGTGTATTTTTTGTACTTTTAATGTCTGTACTCCTTTTTGTGACCTTCTGGAATGTCTGCACATATCAGTGCTGGGTTTCTGGGTCATGTGCGTGTTCCGGGGACATTTTGAAGTAAGAATACTGTGCATGATCATTGGATATAGTGCGCACAACCACTGGTCGTGCGCCGATGATCGTGCGTAATGTACCCTGATTTCCAAAATCTGCCTGGGGTAATCGCACGACCACTGGACTTAGTACTCATGGCCACCGGTCGTGCGCCTCTGATCATGTGCATTGATTCCACTTTTCCTGGAGTCCTGTCTGGGGTAATCGCACGACCATTGAACTTAGTGCGAACGACCGGTGGTCGTGCACCACTGCTCGTGCGCGTTATCCCAGTTCTTCTTCCTAATATGCCATGCTAATGTGCATGATCACTGGACATAGTGCGCATGACCACTGGTCGTGCCCCCGTGATCATGCGCATTGTTCAATCTTGCTTTGTATAAATATTGCAGGTCTTGCCCTAATTCAGGAGAAAATTCGGATCACTCGACATTTTTCCGCCGTTTTCCGCCTTCTCCGCCGTTTTTCATCATCTTCCACCCTAGGGAGGTGCTCCGGGCAAGCTTTCACCGCCAAATCCAAGCCGGAGCTTCCTCTCGGCCTCCTCCATCATCTCTTGGGTTCATTTCAAGCTTCAACGCCATAGCCATGAAGCAAAGGGATGCTTGCAACTTTCGTTCTCTATCGTGACACGAAGAAGACGGGCCATTGGTAGGTGGTGATAGCCCTTCTCTACTCCGGACGCAGTTGAGGACCAAGCTTGGACGTAGATTGACAACCCGATGATTCCAACCGTGAATCCTCATCAAGACATCGGATTCGGTCGATCTCTTGACTTGTTTTTCCTTTATTGTTGTATATGTGTGTTAAAACTTCATTTATATTGATGTTGTTGCACTCTAGATGTAAACTTTATTAGATTCATGTCTATGTGATTCTGTATCGTTTTACGCTTAATTTGCTTGAGGTGCGCCATATTTCATCCACCACCATCCACCCTTGCCGCACTAGCAATTGCTAGTGGCGTGAGTAGCGAAGAGGTGCTCACGACCATCATTCCGCCATTCTCATCACCTCATCCACAAGCCTACTCACCCATCCGCCTAGTGATTCGGTGCATAGCGGCACGACTAGTCTTCTATCCCGCCTGGCGAAGCATCGCATAGCGGCATTGCATATGAGTAGTTGTTAGATTTTTACTTTCTTTTTATTGCAACAATAAAAACCCCCATTGTTACTGTCGAGCCTAAGGACTTCAATCTCAAGTCCTCGTCGAAATTAACTCCACCTTACTATGTTTTTTGAGAGATCAATACTTGGGAAAACTTGCCCATTTTATATTACTTGTGTGACCGGTTCACTACCGTGATATTTAGCATCTAGTGTTTGGCGCCATTATTGCGGAACACAGTCGTGTGAGTTTCTGGAGAGGGAGACGTGAGATTTCTTTCCTTTTCCTTTGTAAATTGCTTTTGTTTTGTTCTATTTTTGTTTTGCCTGCCTTTTTCTTGTTTTTTTAGGCAATTGTAGTAATATATTATTGGATTTAGTGATTTGCACAATTTATTTTGAATCTGCTATTTTGACACCATATGGGAATATTCGTCTGCCCAATGTCATTGGTGTGGAAAGCCTTCCCATGCTAGTCATGAATGCCCTACAAGAGATATTGAGCATAAGCCTCAGCACACAATGCATGAGATGTTGTACTTGTACAACACTTCAAACATTGTGCCCAAAGCGTATGGTCAATCGTTCTTGCCACATACACCATTCTCTTGTTCCTCTCTGGCCCCACAAGGACCACCGAGTAATGGGAGAAAGTGTTTGTATTATCATAGAACAAATCATATCCTGAAGGATTGTGCCGAGTACCTCCGTGTTATGGAAGAGGATGATGAGCCGGACATCCGGATCATCCCGACTCCGACCCTTGGTGGCACACCTTCATCATCTGGTAATGTATCCCTGTCACCTTCATTTGTTGAAGGGAAAGATGTGGACACAACTGCCAGATATGTGGCTGATCCAGGCTTCGATGTGGCTGATCCCATCTCTCCTGTGCATACATCTCCAAGCATGGAGCCGATTCTTTGTGAAGAACCTGCGCTTGACTTTTATCCAAGCAAAGTTCTTCCGCCTTTTGTGCATTCTACTTCAGTCATCTCTGACGACATTTTCGACGATGCAACACAAGCCGAGGCTTGTGATACATTGATTGTTTCCACTCCCATGGAGGAGGACAACCTTCCTGGTGTCGAGGTTTCTCCCTCGATACTAAAGGAGGAAGTCCAAGTCTTGGTGGAGGCCTCTATGGATCCGGCCGAGCCTTGTAGCATTGTCAACATTGCTGACGATATTTTTCTACCTCAGCCTTTGGGGAGTGAAACCGGGATCACTCCCCCAATTATTTCTTTATGTTCTTCGTCTCTTTTATTTTTTGACCCCCTTACTTATCTGAGCCTGGGCGGTTGAGTCTCCGAAGGAGCTTCAGGAGGACTTGGAGCTTTCAGCTCGAGTCATCGATGGTAACATCCTCTCTCGTGAGGAGGTTGATTCCTCCTCTGTTGAGGAAGCTCCATTGGTTGCTTTCCTCTCCTGCCTTCTCCCTGTAGTAGACGATAACTTGTTGGGCAAGGATTCATTTTATGGTGAGAAGAGTGAGGACCAGCGCTCCTTTTCTTCTTACTTCCTATTTCCTCTACCTGTGTTGGGCAGGTATTACTATTTAGGTAGAGGGGTAACTGTTCTATCGCCATATCAGTACCCGTTACCGAAACGGATATTGGGACAGTTACCTGTGCATTTTTCTTTTCATATGCCCATTAGCTAGAACCTTTTCGTAGCCGAATAAGTCGTGATGGGATGACAATAACCCCAGTACTTATCTTTCATTTTCTGCATTTTGTTTTTCATGACTCGTTAGTTTTAGTATTTCTTTGTAGTTTGTATATTTTTGTTTTGTTTTTGCGGAGCTCACCCCTGCAAGTATTCATGGCAAATCACATTGGTGGGGTTGTGATTCTTCGTATGGTGGGCCTGCTTCAGGTTTCCACGTATCTTCTGGTATGCTCACTGGCTGAGCATTGGGTAACCTCTTCCCTTAGCTCTTTATAAATTTAATTTCTCAATCATATGCTGTGTAGTTTAGTTTAACTCTGGGGGAGAGCCAGTTTTGTTACCTTTTGTACGCGCACATTTCATGTGCATACTAGAAGTTTTTATAGATTTATTATGATTAGTTCATTACATCACATACCACTGCACCCACATGAGCGCGTGCTTAGCTTTTTGCGTGCTGCGAGTTAAACTTGTTTCTTTTGTATGATTTGGTAAAATTATTGTGCTGGCTTAGGATTGTGAGACAGAGTAAAATGTTGACCTTGTTGTGTTTCTAGTCAACTGCTCTCGTCTCGTGTACAAATTCGAGTAGATTTAATTTTTTTTGTATGCTTATGGTTTTATACTTTTCTATTTGCGTAAAGATCTTTTTATTCTACTCAAAAGTTGGTGAATCCGGTGTGAATCAAACATTAGTATAGGAATGGGTGTATCCGTCACTAGACACGTTTTGCTCGAGTCGAGAGGAAGGATCATCTTTCGCGGTGGCTAAGAACTTGCCCCAAGCTACTCTCGAAGCATGGGTATTTGGTTATTCTAGCGTAAGCGTGATGTAGGCCATAATTTTGGCCCGGTTGAGCTTTGTATAGTTCATAACATCATATCCTCGCTAGTCCCGTTGTGCCTACCCTTCTTTTGATTCAACACCACCTTCATTCACCAAAGCCCCATAGCCTATCCTAGTCGCACACCCAAGTCGTGTTTAGTGTTTTCTATTTTCATGTTGGGATGTGATGTGGTGTTATTATTTGTGAAAATGTGGAAGTGCTCCTAAGTTTATATCTGCTGAATTGTGAACATAAAATGAAGAAAAAAAGAAAAAGAAAAATATTTGTAAAGAAAAAAAGTGAAAAGAAAAAGTTTAAATTGAAAATCTTTTTGGAAATGTGATTATATTTGGAGTAGGCGGTGCACACACCCATTTCTTAAAAGTTAAGTTTGGAGGTGTGGTGTACCTGCATATATTGTGGTTAGCGGTTGAATTCTTTTTAGACTAGCTCATTTGGGTTAGGTGCATAGCCTTTCTTTCTATCATTGTTTATCTCATCATAACCTAAACCCCGTGATTATCCTAAAGTCCTACGGACTTGCTCTTGAGTCTAACTAGTGCCATGGAGAGAGTGTGAACGAGCAAGCGTATGGTCCCCGACATTGGTGGATTCCTTTGGAGGTGATCCTGAGCCCTGATCTTTGGCAAAGCTCACCTTAGAGGCCTGCCTACTTTCTTCCTATGCATGACCGGTTGATTCACCGTGATTCTATTTATTGAGTAGTAATAAAATTTTGATACGCATTGTGAAAAATATAAACTATTCTGCATACTTAGAAATTTTCTCTATTGTATTTTTACACACGCGAGCATGCGACTTCGCATGGTACTTTGTTTTTCAATTTCTTTGTTAGCTAGTAATTTTCCCTATCTGCTTAGATTTTGTTTGCTCGGGACGCGCAAACAGTTAAGTCTGGGGGTGTGATGAGTCTGATTTATATAAGGTTTTTTGGACTCATCTAGGCCAGTTTTCACACGTTTGCACTTCACTTTTAGTTCTATTTCGTTCATATTTCATCTTGTCTATATTTCCATAGGAAGTGCACACTTAGGCTCGTGGTTGTGTATTTTTGTTGTACATTTAATGTTTGTACTCCTTTTTGTGATCCTCTGCAATGTCTGCACATATCAGTGCTGGGTTTAGGGGTCGTGAGCGTGTTCCGGGGACGTTTTGAACTAGGAATACTGCGCATGATCATCGGATATAGTGCACACGACCACTAGTCGTGCGTCGATGATCGTGCGCATTGTACCATGATTTCTAAAATCTGCCTGGGATAATCGCACGATCACTGGACTTAGTGCGCACGACCATCGGTCGTGCGCCACTGATCGTGTGCATTGATTCCTCTTTTCCTGGAGTCCTGTATGGGGTAATTGCACGACCATTGAACTTAGTGCGCACAACCGGTGGTTGTGCGCCACTGCTCGTGCGTATTATCCCAGTTCTTCTTCCTAATATTCCATGCCAGTGCGCACGATCACTGGATATAGTGCGCATAACCACTGGTCGTACGCCCGTGATCATGCGCATTGTTCAACTCTGCTTTGTATAAATATCGCAGGTCTCGCCCTAATTCAGGAGAAAATTCGGATCGCTCAACATTTCTCCGCCGTTTTCCGCCTTCTCCGCCGTTTTTCATCATCTTCCACCCTAGGGAGGTGCTCTGTGCAAGCTTTCACTGCCAAATCCAAGCCGGAGCTTCCTCTTGCCCTCCTCCATCATCTCTTGGGTTCATTTCAAGTTTCAACGCCATAGCCATCAAGCAAAGAGAAGCTTGCAACTTTCGTCCGCTATCGTGACACGAAGAAGACGGGCCATTGGAAGGTGGTGACAGCCCTTCTCTACCCCGGACGCAGTTGAGGACCGTGCTTGGATGCAGATTGACAACCCAACGATTCCAACCGTGAATCCTCAGTAAGACTTCGGATTCGGTCGATCTCTTGACTTGTTCTTCATTTATTGTTGTATATGTGTGTTAATACTTCATTTATATTGATGTTGTTGCACTATAGATGTAAACTTTATTAGATTCATGTCTATGTGACTCTGTATTATTTTACGCTTAAGTTGCTTGAGGTGCTCCATATTTCATCCACCACCATCCACCTTTGCCGCACTAGCAATTGCTAGTGGCGTGTGTAGCGAAGAGGTGCTCACGACCCTCATTCCGCCATTCTTATCACCTCATCTGCAAGCCTACTCGCCCATCCGCCTAGTGATTCAGTGCATAGCGGCCCGACTAGTCTTCCATCCCGCCTGGCGAAGTATCGCATAGCGACGTTGCATAGGAGTAGTTGTTAGATTTTTACTTTCTTTTTATCGCAACAATCAAATCCCCCATCGTTACTGCCGACCCTAAAGACGTTGATGTCTGCTCTTTAGGTGGTGAAGACGGTTCATGCCGGTACAGAACTGTTCTTTACACTAGTGGAGGTTGTGAAGCTGAAGCCCACGTTGGATTGTATTTCAGTGGTATCAGAATACCCTGATGTGTTCCCCGCAGATCTTCCTGGAGCCCAGCCTCAGCGGGAGATAGATTTTACGATTGAGCTAGTGCCAGGTGCAAAGCCTATGTCACGATCTCCTTATCGGCTAGCGCCTAATGAAATGACGGAGCTGAAAGTTCAACTGCAAGAGTTGTTGGAGCAAGGGTATGTGCGCCCAAGTTCTTCGCCTTAGAGCGCACCGGTCCTCTTTGTTAAGAAGAAGGACGGAAGCTTGAGGCTATGTATTGATTATCGGGAGCAGAAGTTCGTTTGGACGCCGGAGTGCGCACGAGCTTTTGAGGAGTTGAAGTGTCGGTTGACCACGGCGCCTGTGCCGAGTTCGCCATACGGGACCGAAGGCTATGAGATTTACAGTGATGCTTCGGGCAGCGATTTGTATTGCGTGCTACTGAAATATGGAAGTGTGATAGCTTATGGCTCGAGACAGCTGAAAGTGCACGAGAGGAATTATCCGGTCCATGACTTGGAGTTAGCGGCCGTGATTTTTGCCTTGAAGCTGTGGAGACACTATTTGTACGGTGTGAAGATTGATATCTACACCGATCATAAGAGCTTGAAGTATCTGATTGATCAGAAAGATCGGAATATACGACAGCGTAGATGGATGGAGTTCTTGGGAGACTATACATTCAAGATCCACTATGTGCTTGGTAAAGGCAATGCGGTTGCGGATGCGTTAAGTCGTCGAGCCCCAGCTCAAGCCAATTGGCTATCGTTGCATGATGAGCGGTTGGTGCGGGAGTTGCAGGCGTTGGAGATTGTTTGTGTGGATATGCAATCAAGTGCTGAAGCAGTTCTGAATTGGACTGAAGTCCAATATGACCTGGCTGATTGGATTCGGCAGGCTTTGGATATGGATGTCCATATGAAACAGTTCATGGTAGAGGCTCTGGATGGGTCAAATTCCCAATTCGTCGTGGAGGACGGATTGCTTTGGAAATACGGTCGTCTGTGCGTCCCAAGTGTGGGTAATTTGTGGGTGGAATTGTTGTACGAGGCACACCATACCAAGTACTCGATTCACCTGGGGAGCACGAAGATGTACCGCGGTGTGAAGAAACTGTTTTGGTGGCCGGGTTTGAAGAAAGATGTGGCGCTCTACGTGGCGAAGTGCCAAACTTGCGCCTTGGTGAAGGCGGAATGTCAAAAGCCGGGAGGATTTCTTAAGTCCTTGCCTATTCCGGAGTGGAAATTCGACGACATCTCTATGGACTTTATGCACGGTTTGCCAAGGTCGCAAAAGGGGAACAATGCCATTTGCGTGGTCGTGGATCGGTTAACGAAGGTGTCGCATTTCATTCCGCATAGGAATGATGATCCGGTGGAGAAGTTGGCAAAACTATATGTGGATAACATAGTACGGCTTCACGGTGTGCCCCGCAGCATCGTGAGTGATCGAAATGGGCAGTTCACGTCCAATAATTGGAGGCTTGTGCAGCAAATGTTGGGAAAAAAAGTTGAAATTCAGCATAGCCTTCCATCCGCAAACGGATGGGCAGACCGAGAGGGTCAATAGAACCATGGAAGACATGCTCCGCACGTGTGTCTTGGATTTTGGAAAGCAATGGGAAGACCACCTTTATTTGGTGGAGTTCGCATACAATAATAGCTACCAAGCGAGTATTCAAATGGCGCCCTTCGAGGCCCTATATGGTAGAAAATGTCGCACGCCGTTGTCTTGGCTAGAAACGGGTGAGTCAAAGTTGTATAAGTGATTAGAAGTGGAGGATGCTACTTCTTTGGTGAGAACCATTCGGGAGAGGTTGCTTATCGCTCAAGACCGGCAAGCGAAGTACTATAATGCCAAGCACAGGAACGTGGAGTTCGTTGTGGGCGACTATGTGTACTTAAAGATCAAGCCGTTCAAGGGTGTCTCGCGGGTGCGGCGATTAAAAAAGCTAAGCCCGAGGTACCTTGCGCCGTTTGAGGTTCTGGAGCGAGTTGATGAAGCGGCCTATCAGTTGAAGCTTTCAGTGGAGCTTGGTGGATTACATGATGTATTCCATATTTCGGTGCTTCGGAAGGCGGTGCAAGAGCCTATGCAAGTGATCGCGGTTGATCAAGTGCCAGTGGATAGTGGGCTGATGACAAAAGTCAATCCCGTGCGGATTGAGGACTCGGAGGTCAAGCGGCTACGCAACAAAGAGATCAGGATGGTCAAGGTCCGATGGGACAATTGCGGTCGTGAGGAGCTCTCTTGGGAACGGGAGCAGACTATGCTTGACGAGTATCCGGAGTTGTTCCACTCAGGTACAAATTTTGGTTTTGTACATGTCTTTCCTTTATATAATTTCGTGGACGAAATTCTTTTAAGAGGGGGAGAGTTGTAACACCCCGAAACTCAAAAGTGCGACGGGTGACGTTTTGGGCCAGTTTTGTGTTCTGGCAGGAGGCACACGGCCTGGGACACGAGCATGTCCCAGGGCGTGTCAAGCTTGTGTCGTCGAGTTGGTCGAGAGGTCGACGAATTTCACTCGACGTTGTGTCGAGACAGGGCACACGGCCTGCAACATGGGCGTGTCGCAGGGCGTGTCGACCTGTGTCGACACTCAGCCCGCGAAGTCGACATTTTGCGCTCGACGAAGTGTCGAGACATGGAACACGGCCTGCGACACGGGCATGTCACAGGGCTTGTCGACCCATGTCGACACTCGTCCCGGGGAGTCGACGAATTTTGCTTGACGATGTGTCGAGACAAGGTACACGACCTAGGACACGGGCGTGTCCAAGGCCATGTCGTGAGGTCGACAAACTTCGCTCGACAAAGTGTCGAGTGTCGAGATCGTGTACATGGCCTGGAGCCCATGCGTGTTGAGGTAGACACGGGCAAGGACACGGGCGTGCCCTAGAACCCGTATAGTTCTCGGGTTGTTTTCGGGATAAATCGATGGGGGTACACGGTCGGCCACACGGCCGTGTCAGGTGGAACACGGGCATGTCAGGTCGAACACGGGCGTGTTCGATTCCCGTGTGTTGTTCCAGGCGCGTCGATTTTGACGGCAAATGAGGCACACGACCCTGGACACGGGCGTGTGTCAGGCCGTGTTCGGTCCAGATTGGACATTTCAGGCCCGAATCAAAGCCGTTCGTTATCTTTCTAAAGCTTAGAGAGAGAGAGGAGAGCCAAGGAAGGAAGAAAAAGCTAGATCCGGCCATTGGAGGAGCTTCGAAGCTCCAAATCTCAAGCCGACTCCGGATCCACGGAGGCGAAGAGAGTGCGGTGCCTTTCATCCACTTACTTTTCCATGGCGCCAAAGAAGAACGCTAGGGTAACGATCCTCTTCTTGAGCATGTGAAGCTCTCCTTCTTTGCATAGGAAGCCCGCTCTCGCGAGTTTGCGGTGAGTTGGAGGCGTTCTTTCGGGTAGATATGTAAAGTCCCCGTTATTTAGAGTCTGTATTCGAGAACGGACATAGGCATGATGTGTGAAGCCTACCCGGACATGTTGGTCTGGATCGGTGATGTTGCATTGCATAAATGCCGGAGAAGATTCCGCGCGATTGGTTGTTTTTCGGGTTTTCTACATGGTAGATTGAAACAAGGAGCCTTGGGGATTAACCCAAAGGTGCACCCGGAAAACTAGGCGGATGCGTGATCTTGCCAACTTGTGGGCCTAGGAGCCAAATTGTACATAACTGGGTTATGTAATATTGTACGTTCGATTCACGGGCTTCGGGGAAACTTAACTCGTGCCGATGATATTTAAGTGTCATGGCAAGTGAGCAACGGGTTGAGTGGGAACCGTTCCTGCTTTATGCCAAGGGCATAGAGGTCGGGTCTTGCTGTCGATGACATTAAAGTGTCGTGACATAGGCTGGTGATGACATTAAAGTGTCGTAACATCTGCCTAAAAGACCAATTTGCTCACGAGATATTGTCATCCTGGAGATGGTGGTGAGTTAGCGGCTTAGACTGTGATCACCGAGAATGTGCCCTGAGAGCACGGGGCATGTGGCCATGCGTGCCAAATCCTGTGATGCAATGAATTGATATATTGCTCGCTTATGCTAATGAAATGCAGGGAAGGAGCATCGCCGCCCCGAGTTGGGGGCGGGATCGTTATAATTTGGTCAGCATTGCTCACCGTTGCCTTTATTTGCCACCGTGTGGTGGTTTTGTTGCTTGCAGGTGCTGCTAGACCAAGCGGTCAATAGCGGGCTAATGCCCAAATTGCGAAGCCGGCCCTCGAATGCCTAATTGGAGTGTTTACTGCTTTTACTCATGTATGAACGGCCCGTGTGCCGTGGTTTGTAAAACATGTAATATTGAAGTAAACCATTTTGTAAGGCCTTAAGGCTTGTACTCGTGTATGTACGACATTCCTATTTGGTATTAGTGGACATTCATGCTTTTGTACTGGGTTCTTTATTGCAACTTATTAATCTACTTCCGCTAGAATGCTCTGTGTAGGACGTGATGATTGGTTGGATGGTTCACATGAGTAACCACCTGGTCTGTCTGTAGTATATGGCGTCGGGCCCTGGCCGGACCTACTGCTATATGCTATGTGAAGGATAGGGTGTGTTACAACTCGCTCATTTTATATTACTTGTGCAACCGGTTCACTGTCGTGATCTTTAGCATCATGTTTTTGGCGTCGTTGCCGGGGATCGAACCCGGGTCACCCGCGTGACAGGCGAGAATACTCACCACTATAATACAACGACTTATAGGGTTTTGTGTGTAAGTTGTGTGTGAGAGTATGTGATGATTCGCTTTATATAGGGTTTTTCGGACTCATCTGGGCCAGTTTTCACAAGTTTGCACTTCACTTTTAGTTCTATTTCGTTCATATTTCATCTTGTCTATATTTCCATATGAAGTGCACACTTAGGCCCGTGATTGTGTATTTTTTTTTGTAATTTTAATGTTTGTTCTCCTGTACAACCTTGGGCTCGCGAGAGGTGAGCCAAGCAAGCAAGGAAGGAGGATTGGCGAGAGGGGAGGAGGCTCACCTACAGGAGGCGAGAGGGGTGGACAAACCACAGTGATAGGCGAGACCTCTTGTTAGGAGAGACCTCCCAGGGGGCGAGATGGCCCACCGGGCGAGAGGCCGGCGAGACGGACAGGGTGTTCGTCTCGCCTAACAGTTCTTTCCCCACTCGCCACATGTGAAAAGAGATGTCTTTACCTTTTTACCCCCAAGGGGGATTTTACCTTTATGCCCCAGGTAATTTTACGCTTCTACCCCTAGAGGGCTGCGTATAGCCCTCCAGAGCAGCGGAGGTTGGCTATTGGTAGACCCAGCACAGGGTGTTTTGGTCATTTCAGGTTAATTCAGAAGTGATATTTGCAGATCAGATTCAGAGGCCTATAAATAGACCGATAAGGTGTCTGGGAGAAGGTTGTTGAACCTTTCCATTATCTCCTTCACAGACACCTAGTTCAGTACTGGCTAGGGAGGGGAAGACCTTCAGTTCTTCCGGGTAAGAGGTGGGAACTCCAGGATGAGCCCCCTCAGTCTGTTTCCAGGCTTTCGACTCTCGTCAAGAGGGTAGCGCAGGGAGAGTATGTGTGGGCTGCATCCTGTTTCGAACTTTTGGAGGGATCAGAAAGCTGGTTCCAACATTTTGGTACGGTGAGCGTGGACCGCAGCCCTCAGGGAAGAACCTTGAGCAACCACATGACGGAAAGTCAGGGAGAAGGAGAAGGAGAGGGGTCGGACAACCCGGGAGGATTTGTCGGGAGAGAAGAGTTTATGGCTTCAATTAAGGGGATCATGGATTTGCTGTAAGGGATCTCGCGACCGGGAGATTGTTTAACTCCACTGCCATAAGTGCCGGCTCTCGCAACACAGGAAGAACTTGTCTCAGCGTGAGTAGGGGAAGATGCCCTGGGGAGAAGGCCGGGAAAGGAGGTGATGGTGGAAGGGAGTGGGAGAGACATGGCGGGAAGGGAGCTGTTCCCAAGTCCGGCGAGTACCATCTCGCCCGGAGAGGTCGTCGCACGAGTAGGGGCGGCGAGACCGGCGGCGAGAGGGTCTCCTTTTTGCGAACTAATCCTGTCAGCTCCCGTCCCGGAAGGTTTCCGAGAACCCAAGATGAACTACTATGTAGGGAAGGATGATCCCCTCCATCACTTGCAGTGGTTCGAGGACGCAGTTTCGATCATGCCCATAACGAACGCGTTCAAGTGCCGCCTTTTTGCGATCACTCTAAAGGACAAAGCTAGGGACTGGTTCCATCAGCTCCCGACAGGATCGATATACTGCTTCGAGGACCTAAGTAGGAGCTTCCAGCTCCGGTTCTCCACATCTAAGAAGAGGAAAAGGAACCCAGAGTCAATCTTTTTGATTAAGCAGAAGGCGGATGAATCGCTGGCTCAATACGTGGATAGGTTCCAAGAAGAGATTTTGGATATACAGGAGGTGCCACGATTTTCCCTCCAGATGGCCTTTACTGTGGGACTACGGGAAGGGTTCTTCAAGATGAGCCTCACCCGGAAGGCACTGCTGTCTTTTGAGGGCTTGATGGAGAAGGTGGCGAAGTAAATAGCGATGGAGGCAGAGAACCCAGCTTTTGCGAAGAAATTGGCAAGGCTTACCGAGGTGGAGTCGAGGGAGTCAGGTGGGAGACAACAGGAGGCATGGAGAAGAGAGGAGCCGAGGGCGCCGGCGTATCAGGAGCTGGGTTGGAGGCAACAAGCAGGCCCGACCCCAGGGCAAGGTAGTGGATTTCCCCAAGGGGGAGGAATCAAAAAGGAGGACCGGGAAGGTTTCATCAGCAAGGGTGGGGATATGGTCATAGACCGCCCTTGCCTCCTCCGCAGCAGGCTATGGCCATCGGCCGAGGCAGAGGAAGAGTCCGGGAGAGAGGAAGAGGAGCAGGAGCAGGGAGAAGGAGGAACCCTCAGGAAGGAAGGCAAGGGGGAGAGGTGGCTTTGCCATATTGTGACTTCCATGAGGAGGAAGGTCACACAACGGCTACCTGCCCAGATTTCTTGGAAATAAGGAGAACTCGAGGTGCAGGAGAACAGCAAAGACTGGTACGGATAGAGGAAGTAACAGCTACAGGAGACAAGGATCGATGTGTAGATTGAACGGATGAAGGGGATCGCGGAGGAATTGGAGTGATCAATGGGGGGGGGGGATAGAGGCGGACCGAAAGGTGAGCCTTCACACTATGTACCGCCGAAGCGTCGCCTCGACGTCACAATCCCCTCCCCCAGATGAAAATATTACCTTTTTAAGGAAAGACATGCCGGACCATGAAGACCCCTTTTGTGACGCGCTGGTGATACGGACCGCCATCGAGAACTTCACGGTGTCACAGATCCTGGTAGACAATGGGAGTTAGGTGAACGTGATTTTCAAAAAAGCATTCAATGCAATGAGGGTGGAGGCCCGGAGGGTGCTGGCGGCGGATGGACCACTGTTTGGGTTCTCAAGGGAGAGGAAAGAAGTCGAGGGGGGAGTAGGACTTCAGGTGAGCCTGGGAGGACTGTCCCGGAATTGCTGTTTTGTCATAGTGGATGCCCCCAGTAGTTACAATGCTATCTTTGGGCGCCCTTGATCAGCCCTTTCAGATGCCTTCCATCATCGTTTCACCAGTGCTTGAAGCTGAATTCAGGTGGTACCCAAATCAGGGTATGGGGAGATCCAAAGGCCGCAAAGGAATGCTACGTGACGGCAGTGAACACCATCTCCTGGCAGGGATACGTGGAGGAGTTG
This sequence comes from Platanthera guangdongensis, assembly GCA_039583875.1. Lineage (NCBI taxonomy): Eukaryota > Viridiplantae > Streptophyta > Magnoliopsida > Asparagales > Orchidaceae > Platanthera > Platanthera guangdongensis. The sequence goes on along the minus strand of CM077162.1, from coordinate 91,644,544 downwards.
GGACAGAGGATGGAGCAATTACAACAAGAATGAGGAGGCGGAGAAGAGCGAGGAGAGGAAGGTGGCGGAAGAGAGGGAGAAGTAGTAGTGGTTGGAGGCATTGCTGGGGAGCCAGAAATGGCGGGAGAGGAGTTCGGGGAGATGGGGATGGTAGAAGAAAAGGAGAAGGAAGGAGCTGAAGGAGAGAAATGGTGAGGAATAGGGACATGGTGGAGAAGCTAGAAGTGGCTGGAAAGGAGGGAGAAGAGACGGAGGTGGCAGAGGAAAAGGAGCAAAAGAAGAGTATGGGAGGAGAGAGAAATGGACGATGGAAGAAGCGGGAGGGTCGCCCGGGGAGGGGGCCCGGCCAGAAAAGAGAAGGGCCTAACAACAGGAGGAGGAGGAGGATGCAAGCAAGTGGGAGATGGAGCAGCTAGGGGAAGAGATGATGATGGCCAACGTGGAAGGTGAAGCCAAGGAGCAGGACGCGCATGCAGAACAGGAACTAGAGGAAGAGCCATCGAGGCTGAAAACGGCCATGGAGGTCCTCGAGGTAGAGATCCATACCAAGGAAGGCAAAGAGGAGAAGATAAAAATCAACGGCGAGCTCAGCCCGGAGGACCGTGAGAAGATCAGGGCCTGCGTGTAGAAAAATATTGACGTCTTCGCGTGGAGCGCCGCGGACATGCCAGGGGTCGATGCAGACGTCGCCTGTCACCGCCTCAATCTCGACCCCAACACTCGCCCCATACAACAAAAGAAGAGGGCCATCGCCTCCAAGATGGTCGGACCTATTAGAGAGGAAGTGGAAAAATTGCTTAAGACGGGGTTTGTGTCCGCCTGTAAGTATCCGGGGTGGGTGAGTAATGTTGTAATGGTCAAAAAAGGGGAGGGTAGGTGGAGAATGTGTGTGGATTTTTCTCTTTGAAATAAAGCATGCCCCAAGGATTGTTACCCGCTGCCCCGAATCGACGTGCTGGTTGACTCGGCCGTCGGTTTCCCTTTTATGAGTTTCTTGGATGCATTTTCTGGATATCATCAAATACGCATGTATCCTCCAGAGGTTAAGGATGTCACCTTCGTCACGGAGGATGGATGTTTCTGTTTTAATATGATGCCTTTCAGTTTGAAAATGCGGGAGCTAACTATCAAAGAATGATGGATCAGATCTTCCACGAGCAGAGAGGGAGGAACCTCGAGGTGTACGTGGATGACTTGATGATCAAAAGCAAGAACCTCGGAGCTCATGTCCTAGATCTGGATGAGACCTTTGAAACCCTAAGGAAGTATAAAATGATACTCAACCCTCTGAAATGTGTATTCAGAGCTAATAGGGGAAAGTTCCTCGGACATCTTCTCACTCCATCCGGAGTGGAGCCCAACCCCGAGAAAGTAAAAGCAATCCTAGAGTTAGAGTCCCCTAGAAATGCTAAGGAGGTTCAGCGTCTCACCGGCAAGTTGGCCGGGCTAAGCAGGTTTCTCTCCCGAGCCGGAGTGAGATGCTCGTCTTTCTTTCGGACGCTGCGAGGAGGCAAGAGGTTCGAGTGGACCTCAGAATGTGAGAAGGCTTTCCAGGCTATAAAACAACAGCTTACCCAGACGCCCTTACTCCAGGGACCAAGGGAAGCAGAGATCTTGTTTTTATATTTGGGGGTAGGGACTGGGGCAGTGAGCTCGGTTCTTGTGCGAGAAGAAGGTAGGAAGCAATTTCCGATCTATTACGTGAGCAGGGTCCTGAAGAAAGCGGAGCTCGGTTACCCCATTCTGGAGAAGTTAGCATTTGCCCTCATCATCTAGGCCCGAAAGCTCAGGCCATTTTTTCAGGCTCATTCCATTCAGGTGGTAACACATCACCCCCTCCGTCGCATCTTGGAGGGGGTAGAACATTCCGGGAGGCTAGCAAAATGGTCAATAGAGCTCAGTGAATTTGACTTCGTCTTCGTTCCTCGGCTCGCCATAAAGGCACAGGTGGTAGCTGATTTCCCGGTAGACTATGTAGTTGAGGTCCAGGAGACAGAGTTGTCCCCTCGGGCAACCTGGAAGATGTTAGTGGACGGAGCATCGGGAAGAAATTCCTTTGGAGGATGGATGGTCTTGATCAGCCCGGAGGGGACCCAGATTGAGCAGGCCTTGAAGATTCATTTCACGATTACCAACAATCAAGCGGAATATGAGGCGGTCATTGCGGGACTCAGGTTATCCCGGGAACTGGGCATACAAGACATTGAGTCCTCGACAGACTCCATGGTGGTGGCAGGCCAGATCAAAGGGGAGTTCGAGGTAAGGGAGCCCACCCTCCGGTTGTATCTAGGAAAGGTCAAGGACATCATAGGGCAGTTCCGCAGCTTCTCAATTCAGCACATCCTGAGGGAGGAGAGTACTCAAGCTTACCAACTCGCCAAACATGGCCCGCGAGTCGGGGGAATAATGACGGAACTCTTCAGACCATCTATAGAAGAAGGGGAACTCATGGAAGTATGCCAGCAGAGGTCGTGGATGGACCCCTTCATCACCTTTTTGCCATCGGGACAGTTACCCGCGAAGGAACTCAACAAGAAGCATACCAGATATAAATCGGCGTATTACCTGCTGAAGGATGGGGTTTTATATCGCAAGACCCTGTCAGGTTTTCTGTCCAGATGTGTGTCAGAGAAGGAGGTTCTCAAGGTTCTGCAGGAGATTCACTCGGGAGAATGTTGGAGTCACTCGGGGAGCCGGTCATTAGAAGGGAGGGTGCTGAGACAGCGGTACTTCTGGCCTACCCTCAGGAAAGACGCGGAGGAATTCGCGAAAAAGTGTCAAAATGCCAGGAGTTCGCCCCCCTTCAGCTCCTTCCGGCCCAGAGGTTGCAGACCATCACAGCTCCCTGGCCATTCGCTATATGGGGGCTAGATCTGGTGGACCATCACAGCTCCCTGGACATTTGCCCCTATCCATTGTGACAGATAACGGACCACAATTCGCATGTAGAGAATTCGTGGATTTCTACATTCGTTTGGGAATAGATCTCCGCTTTGCCTCTATTCATCATCCACGGAGTAATGGACAGGTGGAAGCAGCTAATAAGGTCATTGTCAATCTATTGAAGAAAAAAGTGGAGAATTTGAGGGAGAGTTGGGTAGAGTAGCTACCTTCAGTACTGTGAGCCTTGAGGACCACACCGAACACCGCCACCGGGTAAACCACGTTTAAGCTCTCTCATGACTTAGAGGCTGTCATACCTATCGAGTTTGAGGTCACATCACCGCGAGTAGTAGTTGCAAGGGAAGGAGCTGAAGAATGGAGAGCAGAGAATGAAGAAGAACAGAGACTCTCATTGGATCTCATGGAGGAGCTCAGGGATTTGGCGATGGTCCGGCAGGAGGAGGTCAAGCGCCGGATGGCAAAGTACTTCGACAAGCATGTAAGGATCAGACAATTCGAGAAGGGAGATTTTGTCCTAAAAAGGGTAGATGCAGCAGGTAGGGGGGGCTCCGTGGGGAAGCTCAATCCCAATTGGGAGGGTCCTTTTGTAGTAAATGAAGTCTTAAAGTCAGGAGGGTACCACCTCCAGGATGTGGACGGGGTATCCCTTGAGCGTGCCTGAAGCGGTGATGATTTAAAGAGATTTTACCCGTAGTACCTTCTGTCCATTGCACTTTTTATTATTGTACAACGCTTACCATTTTGATGTGCTCTTTTGATGTGATGAAAGCGTGGGTGACCTTTTGAGGGCACCAAGGGCGAGATGGTTTGGAGAGGAGACCCCGAGCAGACCCGCTGACCAGGTTCTCATCTAGCTCGCAGGGCTGTAGGCTCACTCGGTGGTTGGAGATGGTTCGGAGAGGAGACCCCGAGCAGACCTGCTAACCAGGGTCTCATCTAGCTGGCAGGGCTGTAGGCTCACTCGGTGGTTGGAGATGGTTCGGAGAAGAGACCCCGAGCAGACCCGCTGACCAGGCTTTCATCTAGCTGACAGGGCTGTAGGCTCACTCGGTGGTTGGAGATGGTTCGGAGAGGAGACCCCGAGCAGACCGGCTGACCAGGCTCTCATCTAGCTGGCAGGGCTGTAGGCTCACTCGATGGTTGGAGATGGTTTGTAGAGGAGACCCCGAGCAGACCCGCTGACCAGGCTCTCATCTAGCTGGCAGAGCTGTAGGCTCACTCGGTGGTTGGAGATGGTTCAGAGAGGAGACCCCGAGCAGACCCGCTGACCAGGCTCTCATCTAGCTGCAGGGCTGTAGGCTCACTCGGTGGTTGGAGATGGTTCGGAGAGGAGACCCCGAGCAGACCCGCTGACCAGGCTCTCATCTAGCTGGCAGTGCTGTAGGCTCACTCGGTGGTTGGAGATGGTTCGGAGAAGAGACCCCGAGCAGACCCGCTGACCAGGCTCTCATCTAACTGGCAGGGTTGTAGGCTCACTCGGTGGTTGGAGATGGTTCGGAGAGGAGACCCCGAGCAGACCTGCTGACCAGGATCTCATCTAGCTGGCAGGGCTGTAGGCTCACTCGGTGGTTGGAGATGGTTTGGAGAGGAGACCCCGATCAGACCCGCTGACCAGGCTCTCATCTAGCTGGCAGGGCTGTAGGCTCACTCGGTGGTTGGAGACGGTTTGGAGAGGAGACCCGAGCAGACCCGCTGACCAAGCTCTCATCTAGCTGGCAGGGCTGTAGGCTCACTCGGTGGTTGGAGATGGTTCGGAGAGGAGACCCCGAGCAGACCCGCTGACCAGGCTCTCATAAAGCTGGCAGGGCTGTAGGCTTACTTGAGGGCCAGTCTCAGGGTAAGAGCTCGCGAGTGGAAGGGTCCATATTCATCAGAAGGTTGGTGGAAAATCCCTAAAAAGAGAGGGGCCAGGAATCAGGCCAGGGAAGAGGGTCCCTGGCCTGCACTCGTCATGGGTGGTCTCGCGCCTGGCGGGGGGGGGGGGGGGGGGGCTTCCTTATTCCAAGTGCCTAAAAGCCTTAAAAGGCTAACCTGCCAAGCGAGACGGCTGGTCTCCAGGGACTTTAACGTAGGAAAACATTGCGGCGAGACGAGCGCTAATGGTTAGTTGATCTCGCGGATAGCATCCAAAGTGTGTCTCACGCTCTTGGCTAACTATCAAGCGAGACGGCGAAAGATAAGCAGTGATTAAATAGCATCTAAAATTTTTTTTTCCCACAACTGACTAGCTATTAAACAAGACGGCCGAAGATGGAAGCAACGATTAATATGTAAAAGGCTTTAACAAAATATCCTTGGGACAAGAACATCTCGCTTTCCTTTTTCGAAGATTTGTCTATCAAAATTACAAATTCTAGACAAGAAAAGAAAAAAAGGTAAGAGAAGCAATTGCAGTTGATGATGAGCTACTCATTGTCAGAAGAGGAGCTGCCGTCCGTCTCGCCGTACAAGCGAGGAACCAGGTCGCAGACAGTTACCGTCTCGGCATCCTCGCGCACCACCCCCAGCTCCTTCATCATTTTGAGAACGACCTCTGCCGTCTTGATGTTGGAGTCTCGGCAGATGGCGTCCACCTCGTCTACGGAGTAGCGGGAAGGAACATGAAATTGGTCTGAGGGGGGTGTCGCGCTGTTCCGGAGGTGGATATTTTCGGCTTTCAACTTCTTGTTCTCCCCCTCTAACTCTTCAATGCGCGAGCGCATTCTGTTGGCCGTCTCGACATCTTGCGGGAGGAGAGCGAGTAAGGGGCTATAAAACGCAGTAATACTAGCGAATCGATGGAGAGGAAACTTACCACGCCACCCTGGCTCTGTCCGAGGAGGTTGTCAGCAACAACCAATCGCTTCTCCAGGTCGAGGGATTTCTCCCGCTCCGCGGCGAGACCGGCCTCCGCTTCTTTCCACTTCCTGTTGTTGAACACGAGGCGGCACGAGACTCGGTGCGCGAGCTCCAGGGTGCGAAACTGAGAGTGGGCACTTTTTAGAATGAGATCCTGCGATGTCTCATTATCTGCGGGCTCGGAACCAAGGCCGCCATATAGCCCAAACCCTAAGGAGAAGGCATGACTGGTGGGGGGGGGTCCTGCTCTATCCAGGAATGGAGAAGGGTAGACACCGACACGCGGTTGGCGTCTTTGTCCCTTAAGAGGACCGGCTCGCCGGCATCATCATCCGTCACAGGCCCCATATTGTAGTTAGGGTGCAAGGCGGGAGTCGGGCAGCTGGATGCGCCAGTCTCGCCAGAAGGGAGCTGAGAAGGCTGAACATTGCTTGGGGGAGCTGGCTCTGAAGAGACCGTCTCGCGGACGGGCGAGACGGTAAGTCGGGGAGGCGAGGGAGATGATAGAGAGATGGGGGACAGGGACCTCGCTGGCTCTTTTCTTTCTTTAGCAGATTTTTCCTTTTTGAAGGACACGAACTTTTTATTCTTCTTGGGGCTGAGGCGAGAAGTGCCCTCGCACGCGGGACTCTTCTTGGGGGCAGGTGTCAGCGTGTCCTTTGCAGCCTCCGCCGCCATACTCGCCAGGGCAAGAGCTCGGTTACTTTGGTAGGGGGGATGGACGGGGACGGTTCTCTCTCCTAGATAAGATGACAGTGAGCGGGGAGAGAAAATTTACAAGGATAAAGAGGGAAATAGAAGAGTACCTTCGCCAGGGAAGACGACGGGAAGCGAGTCGAGGTCTCGCCGAAGGTATTGGACCTCGAAATTCTTCCCTGCGAAGAAATCGCAGAGATCTTTCGCGGCACCCCCCACCTTGGGGGTGTCATAATAGTATTCGGCAGGAGACACGGGGGCGAGAGGGATACCTCGCAGATCCCCGCGGATGAAGACAAATCGAGTCAGCCAGTGGTGGTTCTTGTTCGGCGTCTCGCACACCTTCAGGCCTTGGCCTGTGAAATAAGAGATGCCATCGTCCTTTGCGTGGTAGACAAACAACTTGCGGAAGGTAGTTAAACTAAACTCAATGCGCTCTCGCCGCAGGTAACAGGCGAAAGCGATCAGCATGGAGATGGCGTTGGGGTTGAATTGGGCTGGGACGACCCCAAAGTACTTCAGCACTAGCTTGACCTCCGGCCAGAGGGGAAGCCACAGCCCCGCCTCGAAGTGCGAGACGGGGAAGGCCAGCTCGTTGGGGTAGAAGGTGTTGATACATTCGCCAACTTTGGGCGGGCGAGACAGATAACCGTCGGCGAGGTACTCGCTGGAGAAACGAGCGTGGTCTTCCTCTGGCAGCCTGCCGAGAGGGAAGTCGTGGTCCACAAACCGCTTTCCGCAACGGCTGCGCCCCTCGCCCTCTTCCATCTTTTTCTTTCCCATGGCGGGCGAGAAGGCAACAAAAGAAGGAGAGGACGGTTCAGAGAGAGAAGGACGCGAGATGAGGAGAGAGACGGGAGCCGCGATCAAAGAAACTGCTTAGAGTAATAAAAGCAGAGAAAGGCCTGTGTTGGAGATATTTATAAGGGATAAGGGAGAGAGGGGATTAAGCGGGAAAGTCAGGCGGCGGGATATGAGGAGACACACCGACGCTTCATCTCTCTCTCTCTCTCTCTCTCTGTCTCACTCACTCTCTAGAACCCAAGAGGCGGGTGCGCCACGACAATCTTTTCGAGGCAAAAGCCATCATTACAAAACAAATCAAAAAAATAGCTAATTATGATAATGATGAAAAGACGGCATGATATGACTAATACAGTACCAAAAGTTTAAAATAGATCATCCCGCAGAAGGGGACATCTCGCCAAATAAGTTTTATACAACGCGTCAGTAATCAAATAGCTAAATTGACATAAATACAAGGAGGACTTGGAGAGGGCGAGACGGGACCGCAACAGTTTAGTTCCGCACCCACTGCCAGCGACCATCTTTACCTCCCGCGCTTGGAGGGCGGCCAGGAAGATGAAAGGCGCGAGCAGCGATCACGCCGTGGCGTGCGAGACGAAGATGTTCGTCCATCTCGTTTAAGATGGCTTGGGGGTCGGTCCCATCTAGTATCCCATCCGCTTCCATCCTGGCGGAAAGGCGGTAATAATCTGCTTCTATCCACTCCATGCGCCGGTCGGAGGCTTGCTTCTCCAGCTCCATCTCGCGGATTATGTGCGTATATTTACAAAACATCCTGGCTGTCCTCCGCTTCAATTCCAGGGGGTCCATGGGATCACCCAAGTAGCCCTCGATCTCTCCAGGATGAGGAAGAGGCGAGAGGGGGGAGACGCGGGAGCTTCTTCAGTATTAGAATCAAATTGGACACCTGCGAAAAGGGCGAGAAATCACATGCAAGGATGAGCCCGCACGAATCGTATAAAAGAAGGCGAATCAACGGGGAGGCAAGAAGGGAGAAGATCTTACTGGGGATACGAGGGTTCCCCACAACTCGCGAGAGGTTTTCTCTCCGCGAGGTGGGTGGGGAGGATGCCTTGGGCGAGTCAGTGCGCTGATGAGCTTGGTTTATTTTATCGGAGGATTGGCAGGCGCAGGTGAATCAGGAAAACTTCCTTGAAAAAGCGTAGTCAGCGGGTGAGACCAGATAAGGGAAAGAGTAATGCGATTGCCTGCTTCTCTCCGGAAGAAGCGAATGGGTTATCTGTTGTAGGGGCAGAGGAGGTTGCGCCCGCCGAGAGAGGTGGGCAGGCGGCTTTCATCTTTTTTAGGCGAGAAGGCGGAGAGGCTAAGGGAGGAGTGCACCCCAGGTCCGAGAATAGGGCGTCCGTGTTGGCTTTGTTTCGCCTTCGCACAATCACAAGGCGCTCGCAGAAACTTTGGCTGTGAGACATTCTGAAGGAGGAAGAAACGAAGGCTAAAGGGTCCCAAATAAAGACTGGGATCTCATATTTATAGGCCCCATCGGGGGGGGGGGGACCCACCAAAGATTCAAATTAAGGAATCCTAGCATCGCGAGCCACGGTTGGACTATCTTACCGAGGTTAGGGCAACCTCGAAAAGAGCGGGGATTGTGTACAACCTTGGGCTCGCGAGAGGTGAGCCAAGCAAGCAAGGAAGGAGGATTGGCGAGAGGGGAGGAGGCCCACCTACAGGAGGTGAGAGGGGTGGACAACCCACAACGATAGGCGAGACCTCCTAGGGGAGAGATGGCCCACCGGGCGAAAGGCCGGCAAGATGGAAGGGGTGGTCGTCTTGCCTGAAAGTTCTTTCCCCACTCGCCATATGTGAAAAGAGATGTCTTTACCTTTTTACCCCCAAGGGGGATTTTACCTTTATGCCCCAGGTAATTTTATGCTTCTACCCCTGGAGGGCGTATAGCCCTCCAGAGCAGCGGAGGTTGGCTATTGGTAGACCCAGCCCAAGGTGTTTTGGTCATTTCAGGTTAATTCAGAAGTGATATTTGCAGATCAGATTCAGAGGCCTATAAATAGACCGATAAGGTGTCTGGGAGAAGGTTGTTGAACCTTTCCATTATCTCCTTCACAGGCACCTAGTTCAGTACTGGCTAGGGAGGGGAAAACCTTCAGTTCTTCCGGGTAAGAGGTGGGACATCCTGTAACACACCCTATCCGTCGCATAGCATATAGCAGTACGTCCGGCCGGGGCCCGACGCCGTATGCCACAGACAGACCGGGTGGTTACTCATGGAAACCATCCAACCAATCATAACGTCCTACACAGAGCATTCTAGCGGAAGCAGTTTTATAAAAGTTGCAAATAAGAACCCAACACTATAGCTTGAATGTCCACTAATCCAAAATAGGAATGTTATACAAATATCAACACAAGCCTTAAGGCCTTACAAAATGTTTCATTTGATATTACATGATTGACAAACCACGGCATGCAGGCCGGTCATACATGAATAAAACAGTAAACACTTCCAATTAGGCCTTCGAGGGCCGGCTTCGCACTTCGGCTTTAGCCCGCTATTGACCGCTTGGTCCAGCAGCACCTGCAAGCAAAAAACCACTGCAAAGAGGCAAAACAAGGCAACGGTCAGCAATGCTGACCAAATTATAACGATCCCGCCCCCAACTCGGGGCGGCGATGCTCCTTCCCTGTATTTTATTAGCATAAGCAAGCAATATAAAACAATATTCATTTCATCACAGACGTTGGCTGGCACGGCCACACGCCCCATGCTCTCAGGGCACATTCTCGGTGAACCGGTCGATGTCACGTCACTTAAAGCCATAGACATTCCGGACTCACCACCGCCACTTTGACGGCCAAACCTATGAGCATTTTGTCTTCTTGGCCTGGGTCACGACAATTTAACCCATCGACCGCCGAAGACCCTAATCTATGCCAATGACAAGTGCCACGTACCCTTAGGTCTCTTTAACCGAACGACATAGAACTGGTACGGTTCCATCTAACCCGTGCTCACATCGCAACGATAATTTAAGCCATATGCGCGGGTCAAACTTCCCCCGAGTCCCATTTCCATCACAATTCACATAACCCGGTTATGTTCAATTTGGCTCTCAGGCCAACAAGTTGGCAAGATCACGCATCCGCCCAATTTTCCGGGTGCACCTTTGGGTTAATCCCCAAGGCTCCCTGTTGCAATCTACCGTGTAGAAAACCCGAAAAACAAACAATAGCACTGAGTCTTCTCCGGCATGTATGCAATGCAACATCACCGATCCAGACCAACTTGTCCTGGTAGGCTTCACACATCATGCCTATGTCCGTTCTCGCTTACGGACTCTAAAAAACGGGGACTTCACATATCTACCCAAAGGAAGGCCTCCAACTCTCCGCAAACTCACGAGAGCGGGCTTCCTATGCAAAGAAGGAGAGCTACTCATGCTCAAGAGGAGAATCGTTACCCTAGCATTCCTCTTTGGCGCCATGGAAAAGTAAGCGGATGAAAAGCACCGCACTAGCTTTGCCTCCGTGGATCTGGAGTCGGCTCGCGATTTGGAGCTTCGAAGCTCCTCTAATGGCCGGATCTAGCTTCTTCTTCCTTCGTTGGCTCTCCTCTCTCTCTAAGCTTTTAGAAAGATAACAACTTATGAAAAGTGAGGGTTTCTAAGTCCAATCCCAGGTATATCCCTTCAGGAACAACCCCCAGCCGTTGGATCATCAATTAAAGAAAAGAACGGCTTCGATTCGGGACTGAAATGCCAAATCTGGACCGCACACGTCCTGGCAAACGCCCGTGTCCAGGGCCGTGTGCCACATTCGCCGTCAAAATCGACTTGCCTGGAACAACACACGGGCATCGAACACGCCCGTGTTCGATCTGACACGCACGTGTGGCCGGCCGTGTACCCCCAACATTTTTCCCCGAAAACAACCCGAGCACTGCACGGGTTCTAGGACACGCCCGTGTCCTTGCCCGTATCACCTCAACACGCCTGGGCTCCAGTCCGTGTACACAGTCTCGACACTCGACACTTCGTCGAGCGAAGATCGTCGACCTGATGACAAGGCCTTGGACACGCCCGTGTCCTAGGCCGTGTGCCTTGTCTCGACACATCGTCGAGAAAAATGTCGACTTCCCGGGACGAGTGTCGACATGGGTTGACACGCCCTGCGACATGCCCGTGTCGCAGGCCGTGTGCCATGTCTCGACACTTCGTCGAACGCACAGTGTCAACTTCGCGGGCTAAGTGTCGACACGGGTCGACATGCCCTGCGACACGCTCGTGTCGCAGGCCGTGTGCCCAATCTCGACACAATGTCGAGCTCAAAATGTCGACTTCCCGGCTGACTGTCGACACAAGCTTGACACGCCCTGGGACACGCCCGTGTCCCAGGCCGTGTGCCTACAGCTAGAACCCAAAACTGGCCGAAACCGTCCACCGCCGCTCCTTTGAGGTTCGGGGCGTTACAACTCTCCCCCTCTTAAAAGAATTTCGTCCTCGAAATTATATAAAGGAAAGACATGTACAAAACCAAAATTTGTACTTGAGCGGAACAACTCCGGATACTTGTCAAGCATAGTCTGCTCTCGCTCCCAAGAGAGCTCCTCACGACCGTAATTGTCCCACCGGACCTTGACCATACTGATCTCTTTATTGCGTACCCGCTTGACCTCCGAGTCCTCAATCCGCACGGGCTTGACCTTTGTCGTCAAACCACTATCCACCGACACTTAATCGACCGCAATCACTTGCGTAGGCTCTTGCACCGCCTTCCGAAGTACCGAAATATGGAATACATCATGTAAACCACTAAGCTCCACTGAAAGCTTCAACCGATAGGCCGCTCCACCGACTCGCTCCAGAACCTCAAACGGCCCAAGGTACCTCGGGCTTAGCTTTTTCAGTCGCCGTAACCGCGAGACACCCTTGAACGGCTTGATCTTTAAGTACACATAGTCGCCCACAGTGAACTTCACATTCCTGTGCTTGGCATTATAGTACTTTGCTTGCCGGTCCTGAGCAATAAGCAACCTCTCTGGTGTAGGTTTATCCGAAAACAGAGATCTCCGCGAAGCTAACGCTCTCCCTACGCACAACATGTCGTAGATCTACCGCACCTACACAGCACCTATCGCCCACAATATTTCCTCGTCACAAAACGCAGCACAAACAACAAAGGAGGAATGGTCGACTCGAAAACAGCGATCAGAAATTTGAGTCGGATTATTCCCCAAGAAAACACAAAGGTTGCCACTCCTTTTTGAGAGCAAGACCAAGGCTATGAGCCAAGATCCGCTCAAGCAAATAGGATCCACCCGATCCGGAAATAAAAGCCTTGCAATGGCAATTTCGATTCAAAACTTGTCGTGATTAAATTAAAGATCCGGAGAAAATGATGAGCGAAATCAACCACAACTAAAGAGAAGAAATCACACAAGGGAGGGGAAAGAGATTACCCAATCGGAAAACTTTCACACGAGATAACTGTGGGAGAATCACTCTCTCCACGGATCCACCCGCGTCGCACCGAATGGTTTGCAACCTTCTTCCAAGGAGTCGCACCGAAGGAAGCCACGCCGGAGTCGCACCGAACGGGGATGAAGGAGGCAAGGCTTGGCTTCACACCAAAGGGGAGGGGGCGGCTATGGACTTCTCCATGGTGGCCGAAATTTCCACAAGGGGGGTTTTTTTAGGTTTCTTTTCCCATTGCTTTAACTCTTCATGATAGCCTCCTTTAAATAGGAGTTACAAATAAGCCTTAGCCCTTCATGATGGAGGTTTAATCTCATCCATCCGAATGGCTAATAAGAGTTACAAATAAGCCTTAGCCCTTCATGATGGAGATTTAATCTCATCCATCCGAATGGCTAATTGCACACCAAAACTAAAATAGTTCAAATTGAAAATACAATAACACATGCAATGAATATAAAATTATCACATAAGCATAGGATAATTTTATATTCCAATTATAAAATAGAGTGTACGAAAAGGAAATAAATAAAACTAAGGCGTTGCCGTGGCGGTACCACAGCGCGGGCGGAGGTTGTAGCGTAGCCGTCCGTTAGCGTCATCGTGCCGCCTCACGTCCTTGAGTCGTATGGCCTTAGCAACCGGATCATCAACAACATCATCAGCATCGTCTTCAACTGGTGGAGGAGGGGCCGCGCCATCAATCCTCCCCCGCTCAAATGCACGCATCTCCGTTGCGTGGTCCAAGCGAAAGCGGTGAAGGAGAGCGACATCCAAACTCTGCAGCTCCGTCTCGAGTACCCAAGAGTCATCCGAAGGGGGCCGATCACGCCAACGGATGAGAAAGCGGTGGGTGTCGCCATCAGCAGTGGTAACAGGTTCAGCATCAAGTATCATCTCTGGAGTGGAGAACGTCCGTGGAAACCTGGGGAACATATTAGCAGTAGGGAGGAAAGAAGGCAACTTACCATCCGATGATATACCTGTGGGGACCGAAAGAGAGAGATCATCCGTACTACCACTCCCCAACCCATGAGAATTTTTAGTGGGAGAAGAAGACGACAAAGAAATCAACTCTTGTGGTGGTGACACAAACATCGTTAAATCCGAAACATTAAAAATGGGGGAGATACCCCAATCAGCAGGCAAGTCCAAAACGAAAGCGTTGTCACCTAGCTTTTTAATAATCCGAAAAGGGCCTGCGCGCTTTGGTGCTAACTTTTTAATGGTGCCAGTTGGCAAGCGTTCGGGAACCAAACAGACTAAAACTAGATCGCCAACTTTGAAGTCTGATACTCTCCTATGTAAATTAGCGTGCGCTTGATAAGAGTCGTATTGCGTAGTCAAGGTGTCCCGTATACGTGCGTGTAAATCATGGATGTGCTGGGCGAAGGATTGTGCAAACTGACTTGCCTTGTACGTTGGGGGCAACAGCACCAAGTCAAGCGGCACAGGAGCCTTATACCCGTGGACAATCTCATCTGGGGACAGACCCGTAGACCGATTCTTGGACGTATTGTAGGCTAATTGGGCATGGGGAAGGAGAAGATCCCAAGTGCTCTTGTGATCACTCACGAGGCATCGTAACAAATTTCCTAAGCTCCGATTAACCACTTCCGTCTGCCCATCAGTTTGGGGATGATAGGCATAGGAAAACAATAATTTTGTTCCAATTAATATCCAAAGAGTCTTCCAAAAATAACTAGTGAATTTTACGTCCCTATCCGACACTATGGTCTTGGGCACTCCACGGTGACTAACGACTTCTTTAAAATAAAGCTTAGCGACGTGAGACGCATCATTTGTCCTACTGCACGGGATGAAATAAGCCATCTTTGAAAACTATCCACAACTAAAACAATTGAGTCGTGACGGCATAGGGTAATGGGGAGGCCTAATACAAAATCCATGCTAACGTCGACCCAAGGCGTGGAAGGAATAGGCAAGGGTGTATATAATCCTACGTTGGTTTTACTACCCTTAGATACCTGGCATGTGCGGCAGCTACTCACTACCTGTCCCACCATAACCTTCAGTTTTGGCCAATAGAATTTGTCTTCGACTAACGTAATGGTCTTATCTCTACCGAAGTGGCCACTCAACCCTCCGCTATGAAACTCCCATATAATATGTAGTCGTAACGATGACTGCGGAATACATAGCTTTCCGTTCCTAAATAGGTAACCATCCTTGATGACGTATGCAGATATCGTCGTGGGGGAGCTATCCTGGGCAGATAAATAGAAGTCCTGGAAGTCAGGACACGTGGCGTACTCATCCTTAATCCGCTCAAAGCCAATAACATGTACTTCCATAGAGGTGAGTAAAAGCGTAAGACGACTAAGGGCGTCCGCGACTCGGTTATCGGCTCCCTTAAGGTGCTTGAGATTAAACGTGTAGCCTTGTAAGAAAGATACCCACTTAGCGTGTCGTGGGCTGATCTTATGCTGGCCGTTGATGAAACATAGAGCCTCATGATCGGAGAGGATCACAAACTCCTTGGAGAGGAGATAGTGCCTCCAATGGTGTAGACATCGGACTACAGCATAAAATTCTCTATCGTAATTGGAATAGTTCAGCTTAGGGCCGGATAGCTTCTCGCTAAAATAACTAACGGGATGGCCCTCCTGGCTCAAGACAACTCCAATCCCGACCCCAGACGCATCGCATGTGAGCTCAAAGACTTTAGCAAAGTCAGGTAGACGTAAGACAGGTGCCTCCGTCATAAGCTCTTTGATTCGTTCAAAAGCATGGGTGGCGGACTTCATCCACGTAAACTCTCCCTTCTTCATACAGTCCGTGATAGGCGCCATAATACTACTGAAGTCTCGTATGAAACGACGATCAAACGTGGCTAACCCATGGAAACTACGCACTTCACGTAGGGTGGTTGGCACGGGCCAGTCCTTAATGACCTGAACCTTGCCCGGATCAACTCGAATACCCTCAGAGCCGACTATATAGCCTAGGAACTCTACCTCCGAGACATAGAAAGTGCATTTCTTAAGGTTAAGAAATAACGTCTCCTTCCGTAGGGTGGAAAGGATCACTCTCATGTGGGAGATGTGCTCGGTAGTAGAGGTGCTATAAATCAGAATATCGTCAAAGTAGACGCCAACGAACTTTCCCATAAATGGCTGAAAGACGTGTGTCATCATCCGGGAGAAGGTACTAGGGGCATTGGACAACCCAAAGGGCATCACAAGCCATTCGTACAGACCATCCTTCGACTTAAACACTGTCTTCCACTCATCGCCCTCTCGTATCCTAATCTGGTGATAACCACTCCGAAGATCTAATTTGGAGAATACGGTGGCTCCAGACAAGACATCCAACAAATCATCTAGGCGGGGAATGGGGAACCTATACTTGATGGTGATTTTGTTGATAGCCCGGCTATCAACGCACATCCTCCATGTACCATCCTTCTTGGGGGCAAGTAGGGCTGGTACAGCACATGGACTCATACTAGTCCTAATAAAACCTTTCGCTAGCAAGCCCTCGATCTGAGACTGCAACTCTAGGTGAGCCGCGGGGTGGAGTCGATAATGGGGCTGGTTTGGCAAGGAAGACCCCGAGATGAGATCTATCACATGCTGGATATTCCTAAGCGGGGTTAACGTGGGCGGCAACTCATCCGGGTACACGTCCCTATACTCTTCCAACAGTACCCGTAATTCACTAGGTAGCTCATCCAAAATGCTAGAATCGGGCTTCGCACTTAAGAGGACTAGCGCATACATAATTCCATCAAAGAACGGATCTCTCTCAAACTCTTTCCTACCAACGAGATTCAACGTTTTCCGTTCTACCGGGATAGTGGTGTCCTTAGCCAAGACTACGGGCTCCTTCGGGACGGTCGGCTTCAAAGTGATGGTTTTGCCATTGAATTTGAACTCATAAGTGTTGGCTCTACCAAAATGTGTAACATCACGGTCGTATAGCCAAGGGCGGCCTAACAACACATGGCAAGCATCCATCGGAAGGACATCACACCACACCTCATCAATGTAGGATTTGAATGAGAGTGGGACCAGGCATCGCTTGGTAACGGGTACAAAGAGCTTGTTGATCCAAGCAACCTGGTATGGGGTCGGGTGTGGTTCCGTGACCAAGGACATACGTGCTACGGCGTTCTCAGATATGACATTCACGCAGCTACCACTATCAATAATCAGCTTGCAAAGCTTCTCGCCACTCTTAAAAATCAGGGAAAATATGCTCGTCCTCTTCCAATCATCTAATGGACAAGGAGTGGTCAAAATACAACGCATCACCATAAGGGGGTGATCGTCCTCTAAGTCACTAGGGACTCCTTTGGGGTCACTCTCCTCCGCGGCCTCGTATACGTAATCGTCAGGGTCGGTGGTTGGATCTAATAAGGCTAGTGTTTTTGTCTTTGTTGGGCATTCGTAGGCATAGTGGCCTTGAATGCCGCAAGAGTAACAAGTGGTGTTAGCCTTGCTCACCTTCCCGATAAGGACACGCTCACTCGAAGGGTTCTTGGAGTTCCTAGCGGTGATCACGATTGACTTCGACTCGGTAGATTTAAACTTTCCCTTATCAGGATATGTGGAAGAAGATGCCCCAGTGGTGGACTTGTGCTTCGCATGAGCGTAACGGGAGTGAGCCTTAGAGGCTAGGTGTTTTTCAATGTCCAAGGCGGCATTGAAAGTCGTGTTCAAGTCCGTAGGCCCATATCGCAAGAGCTTCCTTTGGATATCGGGGTTAAGGCCCTTTCGAAATCTTGATAAAGTGACTTCGGGAATCTCCTTAAGGTCACATCGCACCATTCGGTCCTTAAGTTCACCCATATATTCAGCTACCGAGCTTGAGCCCTGCCGCAGAGTGGCAAGCTCATCGAACATCTGTGTCCGATGGTACGCAGGAACGTACTGATCGGTCAACAGGTTCTTCATTACTGGCCAACCTATAAGGGGGGCTCCGTGTCCAGTTCCTAGCCTTCGCTCCTCATTCAGCCACAACGTCTTAGCACGACCTGTTAACTTCATCCGGGCAACTTGGACCTTTTGGGGATCCATTAGGTTGTGCCACTCGAAGTAACACTCCATGTCCACAGTCCAGTTCAGGAAGATTTGGGGGTCTCCCATGCCATCGTAAGTGGGGGCATTTATTTTAATGGCCCTAGTAATGTCGAAGTCTCGCTCGGGGCAGTGTCCTCTAGGGGGCACCCGCGGAGAGACCCCATCAGAATCCGAATCAGAGTTATGTTGGTGCCGGTGGGGCCGGTCAACATTAATGAGTGGCGGAGGTGGCCTAGCTTGATTTTGTAGGATCTGGGCTAAGGCGTTCCTAAACTCAGCCATTTCAGCACGAAGACCCTCTATAGCCGCGGTGTTGGGATCACCATGCTCGTTCGCAGCCATACTAGATGTAGACGGGGTTGCGTACTCCGTTCCTAGCCTAGTGCGCATTCAGGTTTGGGAGGCTCCGGGCAAGATGAATTTTCCTAGGGCTGTAGCTATATTGAAAATAAGATATTTTTATATATTCCCAAAGTGAATAACACGTAGATCGTTAAAAAATTTTTTTTTTGAATTTTTGCTGAAAAATAAAGATTTCAGCCCGCTATTGGCAGACCACAAAAAATAATTTTTTTGATTTTTTTTTAGATCCGATCGACCAACAAGGAATGTAGAGAGGATGTTTTCAACGTGGGAGTTGAAACGACCGCCTCTGATACCAAATTGGTGTCGGGTTATCCGGAAACGGAGATCTCCGCGAAGCTAACGCTCTCCCTACGCACAACACGTCGTAGATCTACCGCACCTACACAGCACCTATCGCCCACAATATTTCCTCGTCACAAAACGCAGCACAAACAACAAAGGAGGAATGGTCGACTCGAAAACAGCGATCGGAAATTTGAGTCGGATTATTCCCCATGAAAACACAAAGATTGTCACTCCTTTTTGAGAGCAAGACCAAGGCTATAGACCAAGATCCGCTCAAGCAAATAGGATCCACCCGATCCGGAAAAAAAAAGCCTTGCAACGGCGATTTCGATTCAAAACTTGCAGCGATTAAATTAAAGATCCGGAGAAAACGATGAGCGAAATCCACCACAACTAAAGAGAAGAAATCACACAAGGGAGGGGAAAGAGATTACCCAACCGAAAAACTTTCACACGAGATAACTGTGGGAGAATCACTCTCTCCACAGATCCACCGGCGTCGCACCGAATGGTTTGCAACCTTCTTCCAAGGAGTCGCACCGAAGGAAGCCACGCCGGAGTCGCACCGAACGGGGATTGAGGAAGCAAGGCTTGGCTTCACACCAAAGGGGAGGGGGCGTCTATGGACTTCTCCATGGTGGCCGAAATTTCCACAAGGGGTTTTTTTTAGGTTTCTTTTCTCATTGCTTTAACTCTTCATGATAGCCTCCTTTAAATAGGAGTTACAAATAAGCCTTAGCCCTTCATGATGAAGATTTAATCTCATCCACCCGAATGGCTAATAGGAGTTACAAATAAGCCTTAGCCCTTCATGATGGAGATTTAATCTCATCCATCCGAATGGCTAATTGCACACCAAAACTAAAATAGTTCAAATTGAAAATACAACAACACATGCAATGAATAGAAAATTATCACATAAGCATAGGATAATTTTATATTCCAATTATAAAATAGAGTGTACGAAAAGGAAATAAATAAAACTAAGGCGTTGCTGTGGCGGTAGCACAACGAGGGCGGAGGTTGTAGCGTAGCCGTCCCTTAGCGTCATCGTGCCGCCTCACGTCCTTGAGTCGTATGGCCTTAGCAACTGGATCATCAACAGCATCATCAGCATCGTCTTCAACTGGTGGAGGAGGGGCCGTGCCATCACTCTCATGAATGGTTCTCACCAAAGAAGTAGCATCCTCCACTTCCGATCGCTTATACAACTTTGACTCACCCGTTTCTAACCAAGACAACGGCGTGCGACATTTTCTACCATATAGGGCCTCGAAAGGCGCCATCTGAATACTCGCTTAGTAGCTATTGTTGTATGCGAACTCCACCAAATAAAGGTGGTCTTCCCATTGCTTTCCAAAATCCAAGACACACATGTGAAGCATGTCTTCCATGGTTCTATTGACCCTCTCGGTCTGCCCATCCGTTTGCGGATGGAAGACTGTGGTAAATTTCAGCTTTGTTCCCAACATTTGCTGCACAAGCCTCCAATCATTGGACGTGAACCGCCCATCTCGGCCACTCACGATGCTGCGGGGCACACCATGAAGTCGTACTATGTTATCCACATAAAGCTTTGCCAACTTCTCCACCAGGTCATCCTTCCTATGCGGAATAAAATGAGACACCTTCGTTAACCGATCAACAACCACCCAAATGGCGTCGTTCCCCTTTTGCGACCTTGGCAAACCGTGCACAAAGTCCATAGAGATGTCGTCAAATTTCCACTCCGGAATAGGCAAGGACTTAATAAATCCTCCCGGCTTTTGACATTCCTCCTTCACCAAGGCGCAAGTTTGGCACTTCGCTACGTATAGCGCCACATCCTTCTTCAAACCCGGCCACCAAAACAGTTTCTTCACATCGCGGTACATCTTCGTGCTCCCCGGGTGAATCGAGTACTTGGTATGGTGCGCCTCGTACAACAACTCCACCCGCAAATTACCCACACTTGGGATGCACAGACGACCGTCTTTCCACAGTAATCCATCCTCCACGACGAATTGGGAATTTGACCCATCAAGAGCCTCTACCATGAACTGCTTCATATGCGCATCCATATCCAAAGCCTGTCGAAAACGATCAGCCAGGTCACATTGGACTTCAGTCCAATTCAGAACTGCTTCAGCACTTGATTGCCTATCCACACAAACAATCTCCAACGCCTCCAACTCCCACACAAATCGTTCATCATGCACCGATAGCCAATTGGCTTGAGCTGGGGCTCGGCGACTCAATGCGTCCGTAACCGCATTCCCTTTACCAGAAACGTAGTGGATCTTGAATGTATAGTCCCCCAGGAACTCCATCCATCTACGCTGCCGCATATTCAGATCTTTCTGATCAATAAGATACTTCAGGCTCTTGTGATCGGTGTAGATATCAATCTTCACACCGTACAAATAGTGTCTCCACAGCTTCAAGGCAAAAATCACGGCCGCTAACTCCAAGTCATGGACCGGATAGTTCCTTTCATGCACTTTTTGCTGTCTCGAGCCATAAGCTATTACACTTCCTTGTTGCAGTAGCACGCAACCCAAACCGCTGCCCGAAGCATCACTATAAATCTCATAGCCTTCGGTCCCACATGGAGAACTCAGCACAGGAGCCGTGGTCAACCGACACTTCAACTCCTCAAAATCTCGCGCGCACTGCCGCGTCCAAACGAACTTATGATCCTTCCTCGTCAAAGTAGTGAGAGGTAACGCTATCCGCGAGAAGTTCTCTACAAAGCGCCTATAATAGCCGGCAAGCCCCAAAAAGCTCCGGACTTCCGCTACCGTAGCAAGCTCAGGCCACTCCCGTATTGCAACAATCTTCGCCGGATCCACATCAATACCCTCTCCACTCACTATATGCCCGAGGAACGCCACTGAGGATAGCCAAAAACTCGTACTTCGAGAACTTGGCATACAACTGCTTTCTCCTTAGCGTCTCCAGAACCAAATGAAGATGCTTGAAGTGAACTTCCTCACTTTGCGAGTACACCAAAATATCGTCGATGAAGACGATCACGAAATGGTCCAAGTACTCCCTTAAAGTCCTATTCATCAAATCCATGAACACTGACGGCGCATTAGTCAGCCCAAACAGCATGACCGTAAACTCATAATGCCCGTATCTTGTACTAAATGCTGTCTTCGGGATATCACTCTCCCTTATTCGCACCTGATAGTACCCCGACTTAAGATCCAACTTCGAGTACACCGTCTACCCGACTAACTGATCAAAAAGATCATCAATTCGGGGGATTGGGTACTTGTTCTTCTCCGTCAACTTGTTGAGCTCCCGATAATCAATACATAGCCTCAAGCTTCCGTCCTTCTTCTTAACAAAGAGGACCGGTGCGCTCCAAGGCGAAGAACTCGGGCGCACATACCCTTGCTCCAACAACTATTGTAGTTGAACTTTCAGCTCCGCCATTTCCTTAAGTGCTAGCTGATAAGTTGTAAATATACCTATTTTTGTGTACATTAATTTAGTTGTTTTCATTTATTTTTGTCGTTTTTACATACTTTTATTCAATAAAATGCTCCTATTTTATAAATATATTACTAACTTATCTTATTTTATTTTTTCAGGAAAAAATGGAAAATCTGCCAAAATTTGACATGTCACGCCCGTGACATATTGGTCACGCCCGTGACCAGGGCGTGACACGTCAAAAACCGTGAAATCAGCAATATTCTGAAGTTCAAAGCCTGACACGCCCGGGGTCACGCCCGTGTCACCCGACACGGGGCGTGACCCAAGACCGTGTCACTCCACTCGACGATTTCATCTCGACGATCGTCGAGTGTCGACACTAGCAGTCACGCCTAGAGTCACGCCCATGACCTAGGGCGTGACACCTCTTCCCGCTCGACGTTTTCAGCTCAACGAGTGTCGACACCAGCCGACACGCCCAGAGTCACGCCCGTGACCTGGGGCGTGACCACTGCGCCTGGCCGACAAGACCTGCCCGAAGACTTTCGGCGCGCACCGCGCCCAGATCCACCTGCTTGTCACGCCCCCGGTCACGCCCGTGACCAAGGGCGTGACCTCTGCCAGACCGACACGTGTCCAGCCCGAAGTCCACTTTCCCGTCAAATCGCCGGCCGCCTTCGCAAATAGTACTGTCACGCCCCCTGTCACGCCCGTGACCAAGGGCGTGACCCATGTAAATTTTTTCTATAAATTCAGAGGTTCTGCTCTGAATTCCTGTTCTCCTTTTGGGTTCCATTTTGTAAGGGGAGGTGCTGCGTAAATGGATTTCAAACCTATGGAATGGGGTTATCTCTTTCTCTCTCTCTTTTATTTTTGTACTAGCCTTGTAATAGTTTTTTTTAGACATAATAAAAATGTAGTTTTCTTTCTCATTTCTATATTTTGGACTTCATCTATGCGCCCACCCTTTGCAATCTTATTTATTTCTTGTTATAACTTAGCTTCTTTTTCCTTCTTTTGTAATGTGTGTGTGTGTGTGTATGAGATTAGTTTTTCTTGTTTTTACGTTTAGTTATTTTTACTTTGTTTTGGTTTAACTTAGGTTTTTATAGTTTCTAATTCATTCCTATAGATCCTAAAAATGTTTTCAAAGTGTTTTTCCTTTTTTTTAACTTAGCTTTTTATTTCGTAAAACTTTTTCGTTCTTTTCGTTTTATTTTCACTTTTTAATCGTTTTTACGGAGTTATAGGAATGATAGCTTAGTTGTTTTAATTTTTCATACACTTTGATTTTTTTCGTTTAATCTTTTTGTTCTTTTAATTTTTTCGTTCTCTTTTTATGCATTTCTACCGCATTCTAGCGGTAGAAATGTATTCGTTTTTATTTTTCGAGCACTTGCATTTTTGCATTTATTTGCAAAAAACTTTCTTCCCGTTTAATTTTTATTTCAACTTTTTATGCATTTCTACCGCATTCTAGCGGTAGAAATGCAGTTGTTTTAATTTTTCGGCAACTTAGTTTTTTTTGCAATTTTTTATGTATGCGCATTTATTTCCGCCTACTCGTTAAGAGTTAAATGACGCTCGCTTATTTTACTTTCTGTAGAGTGTGTGAGTTTGTATTTTTCCTTTATTTCCGCCTACTCACTTGAGTTTATTGGCTGGATTTTATTTCGGTAGAGTGTGTGTGTTTTCATTTATGTCGAGAGAGAGTGTGCGTGCGTTGCATTTATTTTGTCCTACTCGGTTGAGTAGGACCCGTATTTATTTTCTCCTACTCATTTGAGTAGGACTTGCGTGTGTGCGTTTTACCGCTTTCTTTCTCCCGCCCACGCATTTGCGCCGGGACTCGCAATTTACTGCTTTCTTCAGTCCTACTCGTTTGAGTAGGACTTGCAATTTTCAGCTTTCCTTTACTGCTTTCATTTTACTGCTTTCATTTACTGCTTTCTTTACTGCTTTATTTTCTGCTTTTCTCGCAAGCCGTCCCCATTCCGATGAGTGGCTAACAGTTCTTAGCCCTCGGCATCGAAGAGCATTGGGACAGATAAAATAGCTTAAAATAATTAAAGGTCTAATTTTTCTAATTAATTAAAAGTACTTAAGGTTTGCCCGGGGTTAACGACGCGTAGGACCACATATCGATGTGTGGGCCCTATTTCCGTTTTCCATACGCTCGCCGAGAGGCCGTGCGTATGGACAGATCACCCCTTGGTAAAGAGAGTTCCGCACTAACCCTCGAGAGAGGAGGCGCGCCAACTCTACCGGATTGGGTTCCCCACCCAATAGTGGGGTTCTTAACGTAATGCGGGCGTTAAGAGGAATCCTTCGTCGGACGAGAGCCCGGTCGAATAGTCTTAGCGTTCAGGTGAGCGATAGTCCTAGAGATAAGTGAGCTCATTTTAGTGGAACCTCCACGGCCAAGTCTCCGCCTTAATTAATTAGAAATTTAGGAGCTCTTTTTATTTAAAGTCTATTTTAGTTCAATTGTTTTTTCGGTGCCATCGAGCTAAGCTCTTCATCGGCACCACCTTCAAGCTTTCTTTTTATTGCTTTCATTTTCTTTCTGTCATTTTCTGCATTTTATTATATATAAATATCCCGATAAGATAATTATCGGTAAAATAATAGTCCCCTCCAGGGAAGAGTAGAAATAATCGAACCGGACCCGAGAACAATATGACCTCGATATTCCACCCGGAATATCCTGTACTACTCACGATAGGTGCACTTGCCTCCTTTCGTTAAAACTCGATCACAACCTTTTTTTATATCCAAAATAAATAAATAAATACGCGCGCCCCGTTTTCTTAAATAAAATCACTTCCGCCTTTTTCTCAAATAAAACCGCCGGGTCGCCGCGTGACCGTAAATAATTTAGGAGTTTTAACCATCACTAGCCGATAAGGAGATCGTGACACAGGTTTTGCACCTGGCACTAGCTCAATCGTAAAATCTATCTCCCGCTGAGGCGGGTCTCCATGAAGATCTGCGGGGAACACATCAGGGTATTCCGATACCACTGAAATACAATCCAACGCGGGCTTCGGCTTCGCAGCCTCCACTAATGTAAAGAACAGTTCTGCACTGGCACGAACCGCCTTCACCACCTGAAGTGTAACAACCCCATCCGTTCATATGATATATTCTAGAAGGTACGGCCGGGGCCCCACAGGATATATCACAAAACAGTCGGTGAAGGTACAAGATGATACCAGAGTAGCGCATCGCACCTATCACAATGCATTCTAGCGGAAGCCTAGACTACAACTGGAACTCCTCATGAATGTCCAAACATAAAACTCCACATTTTATACAGTATAGGAATGTCTTACAACAAGTATAAAACGTTGGCCTTATGGCCTTACATAGCTTTCACACAGTGGCCTAAACAAATTGGCGCGCAGGCCGGCCACAAGAAAAGAAAACACACAAAAGAACACAACTAGCCTTCGAGGGCTAGCAGCAGCAGCAACAACACCAGCAGGAACATCAACCTCTATGCGTCCCGCTCGGCTCTCCAGCACCTGTGCAAGGACAATCCACCCACCGGTGGCAAACAAAAGCAACGGTCAGCGTTCAGCTGACCAAATTATAACGACCCTACCCCTCCTCTCGGGGCAGCGATATTCTTCCCTGCAGGCATAGCATATCACAAGTATGACAAGCTATATCATCAAAAGGTGCTTTCACTCACACAAGTCATCACAACCGTTCGCCGCCCGGCCCAATGGTCCGTGCACTCAGGGCACATTCTTGGTGTTCTGGCAACCTCTTGACCACCACCGTATCAGGGTCACAACCCAACGGTAAATCTATTGAGCATTTCCTCCATGGCGTGCAGCCGGAGTTAGTCTTCCTACACCGGGATGGCCCGTAGCCCCCCATTGTGTCATGGCGCGCAGGCCGAAGACTCTTGCTATGCGCTCCAACAGACCGCACTTTTTGGTCTCACGTCGGACGGACATAGCGCAGGTCGGATCCTCCACCCCCCATTGCTCAAATCGTCTTGCCTTCTCCGTGTACAGCGTACTCATGGCTATATCAAAGGCGCGGGTCGGTCTCACCAATCCTGTTCTTGGCATTCAAGCCTGGGTATTTCACTATACCCATTTCCTCACAGCAACATCGGGTCTTTCCTGGGCACACCAGTACTTCCTGTGACTCTCTCCACAGGTGGACACCGCACAAGAACAAATGTCAGGGGTCTTTCCTGGGTACACCAATACTTCCTGTGACTCGCTTCACAGGTGGACACCCTACGACATCAAGCATCACAAAAGGGCCTTTCCTGGTCCCACCAGAACTTCCTGTGCCTCATTCACAGGTTGGACCCAAAACCATCACATGGCTATTTTCCTGGGCTACCACCCCAGTACTTCCTGCTACTCCTTTTCGCAGACATAACCCGTAGACTCCTTACACGACACGTTTATCACGGAGTCTTCTCCGGTTCGTATGCAACATCACCAATCCAGACCAACCTGTCCAGATGGGCTTCACACAGCATGCCTATTCTGTACTCCATTTCCGGATCTATATGCTAACAAAAGGGGATTTCAAGCATCCACCCAAAGATTTCCAAAATCAATCACCTCTTGGTGGGGGAAATCACAAGATATGCCAAAAAGGAAGCCTTCACATGGCTAGGAAGAAAAGTCATTACCCTTGACGACCGCTTCGGTGCCATGGCCTCCAAGCTTGCTTGCAAGACTCGCAAGATCGTTACCTCCGCAACGCTGGCTTCGGATCTCTCGTCGGTAAACCGCAGCACCACCAACAGTAGCCCCCTTTCCTTCTTCCTCCTCCTTTCTCTCTCTCTTTCTCTCTCTTGAAGAAAGATGAAGGCCAAATCAAAGTGAGCAATACTTCTCAGTTTTCGGCCTTGAAGAAAAAGAGAAAGAAGCTTTCAGCCCTTGGATCCAAACTGAAGGAATGGACGGCCACGATTCTACCAAAAACACAAATTTTGACCCGACACGGCCTCTGACACGGCCGTGTGCCAGGCCGTGTGCCTCAAGCGGTGGTCAACCGACTTATCCAAACCAGTGACACGCCCACGGGACACGCCCGTGTCATGGGCCGTGTCACCAACACGCCTTCAGACACGCCCGTGTCTGTGGCCGTGTACCTGGGTGAACAAAATCCCAAATCATCCCGAGACTTCACACGGCCTGTGACACGCCCGTGTCCCAGGCCGTGTGCCCAGACACGGCACAAAGACACGCCCTGTCGAAACCTCGGCGGGCTGAGTTCGTCGCCTGATTTGACATGCCCTGTGACACGCCCGTGTCACAGGCCGTGTTCAAACACTCGACACTCACTTCTCGACACTCACTTCTCGACACTCGACGATCGTCGAGTAAAAATCGTCGAGCATGCGACACGGCCTTGGACACGCCCGTGTCCTGGGCCGTGTGCCTCCTCTCGACGCATCGCCGAGAACAAAAATCGTCGAGACAAAGCTCAATCGTCGACACAACCTCGATACGCCCTGTGACACGCCCGTGTCGCAGGCCGTGTCAACCGACACTCCCTGGGACACGCCCTCCTACAAGAACTTTGGGCTGTTACAATCCTCCCCTCCTACAAGAAATTTTATCCTCGAAATTTAGAGACAGGAAAGCAACAGAAACCAGCAAGAAAAATGTTACAACATATAAAATTTGATGTTACAACATTCTCATTACAGATTACACAAACAGCTCCGGGAACTCTGCTCGCATGGTCTGCTCGCGTTCCCACGTCAGCTCTTCACGGCCGCAGTTGTCCCATCAGACTTTTACCATACCAACCGTCTTGTTCCGCAATTGTTTCTCGGCTCGATCTTCGATTTGAATGGCTCTAACTCTCGTCGTTAGCCCATACTCCACCGGCACCCGATCATCCGCGATCACTTGAGCTGGATCTTTCACGGCCTTCCGAAGCACCGAGATGTGAAAGACATCATGTAACCCACCCAAGTCCGCCGACAGAGCTAGCCGATAAGCCGCTTCGCTAATTCGCTCAACCACTTCAAAAGGACCCAAATACCTTGGACTCAACTTTTTCAATCGTCGAATCCTGGAGACACCTTTGAATGGCTTGATTTTCAAGTAGACCCAATCGCCAACCGCAAATTCGACGTTCCGGTGCTTGGCGTTGTAGTACTTCGCTTGTCGATCTTGAGCAATCAGCAATCTCTCTCGAATAGTCCGAATGGTTGAGTTTGCGTCAACCACCTCATTTGGTTTAACAACCCGGGCTTCACCCGCTTCTACCCAAGCCAAGGGAGTACGACACTTCCTTCCATATAGGGCTTCATATGGTGCCATCCCAATGCTTGCCTGGTAGCTGTTATTATATGCAAACTCGACCATATAGAGATGATCTTCCCATCTCTTTCCGAAGTCAAGGGCGCACATTCGGAGCATGTCCTCCATTGTTCTGTTGGTACGTTCAGTCTGGCCATCCGTTTGGGGATGAAAGGCCGTACTGAAAGTCAATTTCGTGCCCAACAGTCGGTGAACTAGCCTCCAATCATTTGACGTGAATCGCCCATCTCGATCACTTACGATGCTACGAGGAACACCGTGAAGTCGCACAATCTGATCAACATATAACTTTGCCAAACTTTCAACCGAATCATCCCGCCTGTTCGGGAGAAAATGTGCTACTTTTGTTAGCCGGTCAACTATCACCCAAATGGAATCATTTCCTCGCTGCGATCTTGGCAATCCATGCACAAAATCCATGGAAATATCATCAAATTTCCACACTGGGATCGGCAGTGACTTCAAATAACCGCCCGGCTTTTGGCATTCCGCCTTCACCATCGCACATGTTTGGCATTTGGATACATAAAGGGCAACATCTTTCTTGAGCCCTGGCCACCAGAAAAGCTTCTTCATATCGTTGAACATCTTTGTGCTCCCGGGTTGAATGGAATACTTGGTATAATGTGCTTCATACATCAGTTCTTCCCTCAGTTTCCCCACATTTGGGACGCACAACAGGCCCTCTTTTCGCAAAAGATCGTCATTCCAGGTGAATTTGCTTTCTGGTCCTTCATTCACATAGCGCAAGAGATCATCATCCAACTCCGTTGCCCGTCGAACTCGGTCTGCAAGGTCACATTGCACCTCGATCCAGTTCAAACATGCAATGGCAGTGGAATTCTTGTCAACACAATAGATCTCCAATGCCTCTAACTCCTGGATAAGACGTTCATCATGCCTTTGTAACCAATTTGCTCTAGCCGGAACTCGCCGACTCAAGGCGTCCGCGACAACATTCCCCTTCCCGGGCGTATAGTGAATCTCGAAAGTGTAGTCCCCAAGGAACTCCAACCACATTCGTTGTCGCATGTTCAAATCTTTCTTCTCCAAAAGATACTTTAGACTCTTATGATCGGTATAGATCTCCACCTTCACACCATAAAGGTAGTGTCGCCACAGCTTAAGTACAAAAATCACCGCCGCTAGTTCCAAATCATGGACGGGATAGTTTCGCTCGTGCACCTTCAGCTGGCGTGAGCCATAAGCAATCACCTTTCCGCTTTGCAGAAGAACGCAGCCTAAGCCGCTCCCTGAGGCATCACTATAAATTACAAATCCATCGGTTCCACATGGCGAAGACAACACCGGCGCCGTGGTCAACCGAACCTTCAGCTCTTCAAAAGCTCGTGTGCACTCCGGCGTCCAAACGAACTTCTGATCCTTTCGCGTCAGTGTGGTTAGCGGCAAAGCGATCTGCGAGAAGTTTTCCACAAATCTTCTATAATAGCCCGCAAGTCCAAGGAAACTCCTGACTTCGGCCACGGAAGATAACATTGGCCACTCCTGTATGGCCCTTATCTTCGCTGGATCCACTACAATGCCCGCTCCACTCACCACATGGCCCAAAAATGCCACTGACGATAGCCAAAACTCGCACTTCGAGAACTTTGCATATAGCTGATTTTGCCTCAACGTGTTCAACACTAACCGCAAGTGAATCTCATGCTCAGCTTTGGACTTCGAGTATACCAGGATATCATCAATGAACACTATCACAAACAGATCCAGGTACTCACAAAAAATACGATGCATCAGATCCATGAACACTGAGGGCGCATTGCACACTCCAAAGGGCATGACTGTGAACTCATAGTGCCCATAACGCGTTCCAAATGCGGTTTTGGTAATGTCACTTTCCCGAATTCTTAACTGGTAATAACCAGACTTCAGGTCCAACTTCGAATAGACGGTCGAGCCCACTAGCTGATCAAATAAGTCATCAATCCGGGGTATCAGATACTTATTCTTCTCGGTCAGCTTGTTCAATTCACGGTAATCAATACACAATCGTAACCCACCATCTTTCTTCTTTACAAAAAGCACAGGCGCGCTCCAAGGTGACATACTTGGGCGGATATAACCTTGCTCTAGCATTTCTTGTAGTTGAACCTTTAACTCAGCCATCTCTTTAGGCGCAACGCGATATGGCGAGCGGGCCACGGGTTTCGCACCTGGCACCAACTCAATTGTGAAGTCAATCTCCCGCTGGGGTGGTAGCCCATCCGTGGGGGAGTCTGATCGGAACCCGCACACACTGCCTTAGGCTCAAAGCCTGAATTACTGCAAATAACACTCCGCACCCTTCCGAACAGCCTTAACTACCTGGAGTGCAGACATCAACATCCCGCCTACTCCTCGCATACCCGGAACTGTTCGGTATTCTGGCACGTGATTTCTTGGACTGGCAATCAATCATAGCATGCTGCTCCGCAAGCCAATCCTCCCAAAAATCACATCGAATTCCGATATTGGTAAAACAAATGCGGATCCCGACTTCCTTGAACCGCCACTCGCAAGCTTGATCCGCAAGCATCAACACCCATTCGGCAAACACTCCGCACCCTTCCCAAGCCCGAAACTCACTAACAGAAAAGAATGTGAGCCTTCAAACACTCGCGCCAGCGTGTCCCGAATCTCACAAAGCCTATGACAAACAGTCACACACACAAACCACAAACATGCAGTATACAAACAATAACATATGCAAAACAACATCCGTCACTCCACCGCAGGACAAGATTGTAGTCTCGGGGTTGCGCCTGCGAGGCAGAAGAATCCACCACCGCCTTTCCTTTTTCCGCATAAGATGCTCCCGCCTTCTTTTCACTCTTTGGCGGCATCCGACAATCTCGCGCAATATGCCCCATCCTACCACAATTGAAGTAGGTACGAGTGTCTGGCTTGGAGGTTGCCCCTGATGTTGCTCCCGTTGCAACTGATGAAGGAGCTTGTCCACTAGACTTGGACTTCTTACCCCATCTCTTCTTATAAAATGATTTTCCCGATCGGGGCACCTTCCACTCCGGTTGCGACCCAGCCAAAGCTCTCTTCCCTTGCACCCTCTTCATGTCCTTTTCCAACGCGGTTGCGGTGTCAACCAATGCTTGGAAACCTTGGTTCACAGAACTGGACACAAGGAACCTCAGCTCGTCCCTTAGTCCTTCATAGAACCGATTAGTCTCCCTGTGCTCATCAGCAAAAATCGAACCCGCATACCGCCCCAAGCGAGTAAATTCATGCAGGTACGCGTCAACACTGCCATCACATTGAGTCAACCGTTGGAATTCATTTTCCATGGCTATCCGTTGAGCCGCAGGAAGGTGCTTCGCTAGGAAGAGCCGGGAGAATTCTTCCATCGACACTTGGGTTAACGGACGACCCGCCAAATGATGCAACTCCATCTCATCCCACCATAAACGAGCTTCTCCTTCAAGCAAGAAGGTGGCTAAGGTAACTTTCTGATGCTCCGCCGTTCCTATCGCCGTCATTACTCGCTTGACGCGCGATAACCAATCCTCAGCCTGCGTCGGGGTTCCCGCTCCCGAGAACGTAGGCGGATGGAAGCTCATAAACCCCGTTAGCTGCTTCTCAGATGCTCGAGGAGCCACATCCACGACAGGTTCAGGCCTTACCGCCACCTGTTCTGGCCTCACAGCCGCTTGTTCCTGCCTAAGGGGCTGGCCTTGGATCATGGTAAATAAAGCCTCTGCAACTAAACGCACATGTTCCGCAGACGGTGGAGGTGTATGCTCTGCGGCTGGTGCCGTACTTTCATCAGAACGCTGGGACTCAGACGGCCCAGCTCCACTCCGTGTCACCTAAAGGTGGACAAGAAACACACATTAGCGGTCGTACCCAAGCAAACAACACAAAATAGGAACACGCAGGTTCCTCAAACACATCAAGTTGCATTCCTATCATGGACATTCAGGAGTTCATTCGTAGACTTTGGTGTGCACAAACACGTGCTCGCCACCCCACAAAAGAAGTCGGCCACGACTTCGAGAGGGAAAGACCAAGACAACCGATACCAAAAATATAACAACCCCATCCGTTCATATGATATATTCTAGAAGGTCCGACCGGGGCCCCACAGGATATATCACAAAACAGTCGGTGAAGGTACAGGATGATACCAGAGTAGCGCATCGCACCTATCACAAAGCATTCTAGCGGAAGCCTAGACTACAACTGGAACTCCTCATGAATGTCCAAACATAAAACTCCACATTTTATACAGTATAGGAATGTCTTACAACAAGTATAAAACGTTGGCCTTATGGACTTACATAGCTTTCACACAGTGGCCTAAACAAATTGGCGCGTAGGCCGGCCACAAGAAAAGAAAACACACAAAAGAACACAACTAGCCTTCGATGGCTAGCAGCAGCAGAAGCAACACCAGCAGGAACATCAACCTCTATGCGTCCCGCTTGGCTCTCCAGCACCTGTGCAAGGACAATCCACCCACCGGTGGCAAACAAAAGCAACGGTCAGCATTCAGCTGACCAAATTATAACGACCCTACCCCTCCTCTCGGGGCAGCGGTATTCTTCCCTGCAGGCATAGCATATCACAAGTATGGCAAGCTATATCATCAAAAGGTGCTTTCACGCACACAAGTCATCACAATCGTTCGCCGCCCGGCCCAACCGTCCGTGCACTCAGGGCACATTCTTGGTGTTTTGGCAACCTCTTGCCCACCACCGTATCAGGGTCACAACCCAACGGTAAATCTATTGAGCATTTCCTCCATGGCGTGCAGCCGGAGTTAGTCTTCCTACACCGGGATGGCTCGTAGCCCCCCATTGTGTCATGGCGCGCATGCCGAAGACTCTTGCTATGCACTCCAACAGACTGCACTTTTTGGTCTCACGTTGGACGGACATAGCGCAGGTCGGATCCTCCACCCCCCGTTGCTCAAATCGCCTTGCCTTCTCCGAGTACAGCGTACTCATGGCTATATCAAAGGCGCGGGTCGGTCTCACCAATCTTGTTCTTGGCATTCAAGCCTGGGTATTTCACTATACCCATTTCCTCACAGCAACAGCGGGTCTTTCCTGGGCGCACCAGTACTTCCTGTGACTCTCTCCACAGGTGGACACCGCACAAGCACAAATGTCAGGGGTCTTTCCTGGGTACACCAGTAATTCCTGTGACTCGCTTCACAGGTGGACACCCTATGACATCAAGCATCACAAAAGGGCCTTTCCTGGTCCCACCAGAACTTCCTGTGCCTCATTCACAGGTTGGACCCAAAACCATCATATGGCTATTTTCCTGGGCTGCTACCCCAGTACTTCCTGCTACTCCTTTTCGCAGGCATAACCCGTAGACTCCTTACACGACACGTTTATCACGGAGTCTTCTCCGGTTCGTATGCAACATCACCAATCCAGACCAACCTGTCCAGATGGGCTTCACACAGCATGCCTATTCTGTACTCCATTTCCGGATCTATATGCTAACAAAAGGGGATTTCAAGCATCCACCCAAAGATTTCCAAAATTAGCCACCTCTTGGTGGGGGAAATCACAAGATATGCCAAAAAGGAAGCCTTCACATGGCTAGGAAGAAAAGTCGTTACCCTTGACGACCGCTTCGGTGCCATGGCCTCCAAGCTTGCTTGCAAGACTCGCAAGATCGTTACCTCCGCAACGCAGGCTTCAGATCTCTCATCGGTAAACCGCAGCACCACCAACAGCAGCCCCCTTTCCTTCTTCCTCCTCCTTTCTCTCTCTCTTTCTCTCTCTTGAAGAAAGATGAAGGCCAAATCAAAGTGAGCAATACTTCTCAGTTTTCGGCCTTGAAGAAAAAGAGAAAGAAGCTTTCAGCCCTTGGATCCAGACTGAAGGAATGGACGACCACGATTTTGCCAAAAACACAAATTTTGACCCGACATGGCCTCTGACACGGCCGTGTGCCAGGCCGTGTGCCTCAAGCGGTGGTCAACCGACTTATCCAAACCAGTGACACGCCCACGGGACACGCCGGTGTCATGGGCCGTGTCACCAACACGCCTTCAGACACGCCCGTGTCTGTGGCCGTGTACCTGGGTGAAAAAAATCCCAAATCATCCCGAGACTTCACACGGCCTGTGACACGCCCGTGTCCCAGGCCGTGTGCCCAGACACGGCACAAAGACATGCCCTGTCGAAACCTCGGCAGGCTGAGTTCGTCGCCTGATTTGACACGCCCTGTGACACGCCCGTGTCACAGGCCGTGTTCAAACACTCGACACTCACTTCTCGACACTCGACGATCGTCGAGTAAAAATCGTCGAGCATGCGACACGGCCGTGGACACGCCCGTGTCCTGGGCCGTGTGCCTCCTCTCGACGCATCGCTGAGAACAAAAATCGTCGAGACAAAGCCCAATCGTCGACACAACCTCGACACGCCCTGCGACACGCCCGTGTCGCAGGCCGTGTCAACCGACACGCCCTGGGACACGCCCGTGTCCCAGGCCGTGTCACCCAAAAATGCGTGCTTCAGAACTTTGGGCTGTTACATGAAGAGCAGACATCAAAGTCTTGCTCGACCCCTTTAAGCCCGTAAAAGTCGTTTCACGACTTGCTCCCAGCTTGAATTCCTTGCTACCACAATCTATATGGGCCTACTGCTCAGAGAGCCAGTCCATGCCGAATATGACGTCGAACTCCACCAACGGAAGTAAAGATGCCTGCAGGTCGAACTCCTGATTCCCAATACGAATCTTAACATCGCAGATCCTATCCGCTCGCATCGAACACCCATTGGGCAACAACACATCCAACTTATCCTTCGCCATCGAAGAAGGTACTCTGATGCGTGATATAAATCCTTTGGACAAGAAGGAGTGTGAAGCTCCCGTATCGAAGAGTGCTCGTGCCGGATTTTCACAAATCAATACAATTCCTAAACAAGCAGTGGTAAGGTAACATGTGCATAACAAGTATTTAAAGAAATTGACTTGCTATAAATTAAATTGTACCTGTCACCGCATCAGCCTGTTTGAATGCCTCCTGTTGGCCAAGATTATACACCCTTGGTTGGGTCGGAGCATAGTGGGACGCGGTCGACTACACCGCCTTTCCCTTCTCTTCATAAGTCGCTGCCGGCCTTCTCTCAGACTTAGGACGTCCGCTCCAACAGTCACAGGCAAAGTGTCCCGTCTTTCCACAAGTAAAACACGCACACGGGGTCTGACTCGTAGTCGCCCCAGAAGCACCAGAAGGAGCTGGACCCGAAGTCCTATGCTTCTTAAAAGTCCTCTGATAGCCGGACTTTGAAGTAGGCGGCACTTTGAATTCAGATTTCTTCTCACCCAAGATTTTCTTTGCTTGTACATTCTTCATGTCTTTCTCCAAGGACCGGGCAGTGTTGACCAAGGTTAAGAAACCCTGCGTCATCGGCCCCGAGAGTAGTAATCTCAGCTCATCTCTCAATCCTTCGTAGAATCGATTCATTTTGCCCTCCTCATCCGCGATAGTGGAGCTAGCATAACGACTCAGACGAGTAAACTCGTGGAGATATTCATCCACGCTCCTCTCACACTGAACCAACTTCAGAAACTCATTCTCCAATGCTATCTTCTGCGTCGAAGGGAGGTATCTAGCCAAGAACAATCTCGAGAACTCCTCCATCGAGACATCAACAAGTTGCCTACCTCTCAACAAGTGCAGCTCCAGTCCTTCCCACCACATTCTCGCTTCACCGTCCAGAAGGAACGTAGCGATGGTGGTCATTTGCCACTCCTCCGTCTCCTTTGCTGTCATGACTCTCTTCACCCTGGAGAGCCAGTCTTCAGCCTGAGATGGGGTTCCCAACCCCGAGAATAACGGAGGGTTAAAGCTCATTACATGGTTAAGCTGCCTCTCGGTTGCCCTCCTTGGCACCACCGGTTCCACAACCACTTGCTCCACTCTCCTCGGCTCAACCTCTTGAAGAGGTTCCTACTCCATCACAGCGGCGGGCTGCCGCGTTTGCCTTGCAGGCTGCGCATTTATCACGGCCAACACCGCTTCAGCCACCAATCGTATATTCTCAGCCAATAGAGGTGTTGCAGGAGCAACATCTGGTGTACTGCTAGCCTCAGAAACTCGACGTTCCGACGGCCCAACACCACTTCTGGTCACCTATAGTGGTACAAAACACCGTTAAGCGACCAAATAAATTGCAAACAGCAATTATAGGAACACGCAGGTTCCTCAAACACGTATATTTTCATTCCTAAGTGGACATTCATGGGTTCTTTTATTGTTATAACGATGACACACATAATGTGCTCACCACACCTTAAAAAGAATTCGCCCACGAATTCATTTTAAGCCCGACCAAAACCAGGAGTCTGATACCAAATTGTAACACCCCCTATCCATCGCATAGCATATAGCAGTAGGTCCGACCGGGGCCCGACGCCGTATGCCACAGACAGACCGGGTGGTTACTCATGGAAACCATCCAACCAATCATAACGTACTACACAGAGCATTCTAGCGGAAGCAGTTTTATAAAAGTTGCAAATAACAACCCATCACTAAAGCTTGAATGTCCACTAATCCAAAAAAGGAATGTTATACAAATACCAATACAAGCCTTAAGGCCTTACAAAATGTTTCACTTGATATTACATGATTTACAAACCATGGCACGCAGGCCGGTCATACATGAATAAAACAGTAAACACTTCCAATTAGGCCTTCAAGGGCCGGCTTCGCACTTGGGCTTTAGCCCGCTATTGACCTCTTGGTCCAGCAGCACCTGCAAGCAACAAACCACCGCACGGTGGCAAAACAAGACAACGTTCAGCAATGATGACCAAATTATAACGATCCCGCCCCCAACTCGGTGCGGCGATGCTCCTTCCCTGCATTTCATTAGCATAAGCGAGCAATAAAAAACAATATTCATTTCATCACAGACGTTGGCTCGCATGGCCACACGCCCCGTGCTCTCAGGGCACACTCTCGGTGAACTAGTCGATGTCACGTCACTTAAAGCCATAGACATTCCGGACTCACCACCGCCACTTTGACGGCCAAACCTATGAGCATTTTGTCTTCTTGGCCTGGGTCACGACAATTTAACCCATCGACTGCCGAAGACCCTAATCTATGCCAACGACAAGTGACACGTACCCTTAGGTCTCTTTAACCAAATGACATAGAACGGGTACGGTTCCATCTAACCCGTGCTCACATCGCAACGACAATTTAATCCATATGCGCGGGTCAAACTTCCCCAGAGTCCCATTTTCATCACAATTCACATAACCCGGTTATGTTCAAGTTGGCTTTTAGGCCACCAAGTTGGCAAGATCACGCATCCGCCCAGTTTTTCGGGTGCAACTTTGGGTTAATCCCCAAGGCTCCCTGTTGCAATCTACCGTGTAGAAAACCCGAAAAACAAACAATAGCACCGAGTCTTCTCCGGCATTTATGCAATGCAACATCACCGATCCAGACCAACATGCCCGGGTAGGCTTCACATATCATGCCTATGTCCGTTCTCGCTTACGGACTCTAAACAACGGGGACTTCACATATGTACCCGAAGGAACGCCTCCAACTCTCCGCAAACTCGCGAGAGCGGGCTTCCTATGCAAAGAAGGAGAGCTACTCATGCTCAAGAAGAGAATTGTTACCCTAGCTTTCCTCTTTGGCGCCATGGAAAAGTAAGCGGATGAAAAGCACCGCACTAGCTTTGCCTCCGTGGATCCGGAGTCGGCTCGCGATTTGGAGCTTCGAAGCTCCTCCAATGGACGGATCTAGCTTCTTCTTCCTTACTTGGCTCTCCTCTCTCTCTCTAAGCTTTTAGAAAGATAACAACTTATGAAAAGTGATGGTTTCTAAGTCCAATCCCGGGTATATCCCTTCAGGAACAACCCCCCAGCCGTTGGATCATCAATTAAAGAAATGAACGGCTTCGATTCGGGACTGAAATGCCCAATCTGGACCGCACACGGCCTGGCACACGCCCGTGTCCAGGGCCGTGTGCCTTATTCGCCATCAAAATCGGCTCGCCTGGAACAACACACGGGCATCGAACACGCCCGTGTTCGATCTGACAC
This sequence comes from Platanthera guangdongensis, assembly GCA_039583875.1. Classification (NCBI taxonomy): domain Eukaryota; kingdom Viridiplantae; phylum Streptophyta; class Magnoliopsida; order Asparagales; family Orchidaceae; genus Platanthera; species Platanthera guangdongensis. The sequence continues at coordinate 91,606,360 of CM077162.1, read as the reverse complement.
GCCCGTGTTCCACCGAAAACAACCCGAACACTGCACGGGTTCTAGGACACGCCCGTGTCCTTGCCCGTGTCACCTCAACACGCCTGGGCTCCAGGCCGTGTACACGGTCTCGACACTCGAGACTTCGTCGAGCGAAGATCGTCGACCTGATGACACGGCCTTGGACACGCCCGTATCCTAGGTCGTGTGCCTTGTCTCGACACATCGTCGAGCAAACTTTAGACGTCCTAGTACGAGTATCAACACGGGTTGACACGCCCTGCGACACGCCCGTGTCACAGGCCGTGTGCCATGTCTCGACACTTCGTCGAACGCAGAGTGTCAACTTCGCGGGCTAAGTGTCGACACGGGTCGACATGCCCTGCGACACGCCCGTGTCGTAGGCCGTGTGCCCAGTATCGACACATTATCGAGCTCAAAATGTCGACTTCCCGGCTGAGTGTCGACACAAGCGTGACACGCCCTGGGACACGCCCGTGTCCCAGGCCGTGTGCCTGCAGCCAGAACCCAAAACTGGCCCAAAACGTCCCCCAACGCTCCTTTGAGGTTCGGGGCATTACACCTCCGAGCTGAGCCCCCTCGGTCTGTTTCCAGGCTTTCGACTCTCGTCAAGAGGGTAGTGCAGGGAAAGTACATGTGGGATGCATCCTGTTTCGAACTTTAGGAGGGATCAGAAAGCTGGTTCCAACAACTCCTTTTTGTGATCGTCTGGAATGTCTGCACATATCAGTCCTGGGTTTAGGGGTCATGTGCGTGTTTCGGGGATGTTTTGAAGCAGGAATACTGCGCACGATCCTCGAATATAGTGCGCTGAACCACTGGTCGTGCGCCGATGATCGTGCACAATGTACCCTAATTTCCAAAATCTTCTTGTGGTAATCGCACGACCACTAGACTTGGTGTGCACGGCCACCAGTCGTGCGCCACTGATCGTGTGCATTGATTCCTCTTTTCCTGGAGTCCTGTCTGGGGTAATTGCACGACCATTGAACTTAGTGCGCACGACCGGTGGTCGTGCGCCACTGCTCGTGCGCGTTATCCCAGTTCTTCTTCCTAATCTGCCATGCCAGTGCGCACGATCACTGGACATAGTGCGCATGACCACTGGTCGTGCGCCCGTGATCATGTGCTGTTGGAACACCCTATTACTGATTTGGGCAAGGATCACTATGTCCTTAGGAAAATTGTTTTGACCTCCTTGTATAGTTTGTAAGGTCAATTAGATTGAGTCTAAGGTTTAGAATTTAGGCTTGAAAGCTGCCCCCAAGACCCTCAGATCAGATATTCAAATTCAGGAGACCAAGTCTTTTTCGTCGAGCTCAGGTCGACGAATCGTCGAACTCAGTTCGACTATCTCTGAGCTCAGTTCAACGAGTCGTCGAACGCCGTTCAACGATCTTCGAGCTCAGATCGACGTTTCTATCTCTAGCTATTTTCCCAGTCTCTGAGCTCAGGTCGATGATAGTTGAGCTCAGATCGACGATTTCTATTTTCAGTCTAGTTCCAGTCTCTGAGCTCAGGTCGACGACAGTTGAGCACAGGTCGACGATTTTCTGGAGAGATCGATGATTCTCAGGATTCAAATTCAGACAGTTGTGGAATTCTATCTTATTTATTCCCAGCATTTATTTCAAGGATCTTGTAGACATTTCAATTTATCTGGAGCAAGTTTCAAGGGAGATTTAAAGGAATGTTTTCTAGGACTTTCCTCTAGATACAAAATTCATTTAAGGAAGTCATTAATGAGTGGCTAACGGCTATCTTGGAGACAGATAATCAATTCATTTTTTTCAGATCTATGGAATAAAAGAGGATTTTATCCTGCAACTCCTAACAGTTACAAACAAAAAAAGGAGAACAGGCACACACAGACAGAATTCATTCAGAACACACACCACTGAAGGAGATCAACATAAAGAAAAGAAGATTTTCTAGATCTCTTTTGACTCAAGTGTTCAGAGGCTTCATCCATCAAGACTCCAGACACTACACATTTCAGCAACTGCTGGAATCATCCTTTGCTGGAGATCTCATCTACTGAAGGCCTATTACCCTAGTGCAAAGCTTCTTTTCCTGAACAACTTCCAGATCTCAGGCGGAGCTTTGACAACATCATCCACTAGTCTTCTCTCTGATTGTTGACAGAGAAGAACATCTCACCTCTTTCTTTTTCTGCTGTAAAAGGGTTTCTCAAAACTCCCTTCAAAAGTTTTGTGCTGGTTTCTGAGACCTTGTCAAAACTCAGTGGTGGCAAGACACCTGGTCAAAAAATCTAGTTTGGTTTTTGAGCACCTTATAAAAAGCTCATTGGTGCCCAGGACACCTGATCAACTCATCCTGCAGTGAATTCCTACCTAGGGTCGTAGAAGAGTGGATGTACCCATATTGATTGGGGAACCACTATAACTCCTTGTGTCTTCTGGCTGCTATATTTTGTTTGCTGTGTGCTGTGTTTTTATTTCTTGATTTCATTATTTTTATTTACTGCAAGCACCTTACACATATATTTAAATTAAGTCTTCCACTACAAAATAATTTTTTTTTAACTTGAAAATTATTTTAATATACTCTATTCACCCCCCTTCTAGAGTTAAGGTAGATCTTATCCCCACTTTCAATTGGTGTCAGAGGCAGGTTGGTAAAAAAAAACCACATCTTTAGAGGTTGGTTAAAATACCATACCTTAGTGGGTTGTTATTCAACTAAATCTTCATCAGATTAGTTGTTCCTACAGGCTAACACCTGAACCAAAAGATCTCTGATATGATCAATCTTTTATGGAGCGTTTTTTTTTATTATTTGTATTATATTTATCTTTATATAAAACCATGACACAGAACAAAGATTATGCTAGCACCAGACCTGCAGTGTGCAATCTATCTAATTTTGCACTTTGGAAGGCAAGGATAAGATTGTACATGAATTCTATTGATGAAAATATCTTTAATTCTGTTTTGGCAGTGTGTCCAAGACCCCCAAAAAATACAAGTACAAGTGATATTCCACCTCCTTTAGGAACAGATGCAGAAATCAAAAAATGGAAAGTTGTAGATGCCAAAGCAATGGACATTTTGGCACAAACAATGTCTGATGAAATATTTCAAAAAGTAGCTGAATACAACTCAGCAAAAGAGATATGAGACAAACTATCTAAAATAGTGTCAGGATCTGCAGATGAAAGAAAATATAGAAGATCCCATCTCATAACTCAGTATGAGAACTTCAAGAAAGGAGAAACTGAGTCAGTTGCTGATATGTATAACAGACTCAATCTTATAGTCAATTAACTGAAAACCTTGGACAAGGAGATCTCATTGACTGAACTCAATAACAAAATCCTAATGTGCTTCCCTAGCACTTGGGACTCAAGGATCTGGCCAATCAAGGATGCCAGAAGCCTAAATGAGATCACCACTGAGACTCTTTTGGGCAAGCTCAAGTCTTATGAGCTACTCATCAAAAACAAAGAAGAAGAGCAGAAGGCTGCTTCACCAGCAGTCAGAAAAGAGAAATCAATAGCATTCAAAGCTATTGAAGATCAGCTTGAAGACAAGGTCACATGCAATGAAGAGCTGCTAAGCTTACTGGCCAAAAGGTTCTATAAAATGGCCAGGAAGGACTTTAGGAAAAAGTCATTCAGAGGGCATGAAAATCCAAGGTATGATAAGTCCAATAACAAATACATTATTTGTTTTGGATGCAGGAAACCAGGCCACATTGTGCCTGACTGTCCAGAAAATCAGAATAAGGACAAGAAGGACATAAAAGAAAGGAGAAGAGATAAAGACTTCAGGAAAAATAGCAATGACAAACCCTCCTCCAGCAAGAACAAACATACTAGGAAGGGGTTTGTAGCTGAAACATGGAGTGAAACAGAAGAAGAATCAGAAGCCTCATCCAGCTCAAGTGATGATGAAGATGATGCTGAAGAAAAGGAGTTCTGCATGATGGCTATCAATGCCTCTCAACACAATACTGATGCAGAACAAGAGTCAGAGTCTGAATCAGAAACTCAATCTGAAGGGGATCAGGTAATAGACTCATTTGATTTTAATTCAGAGGACTTCAAATGTGAATTTAAGGCACTTTGTTTAGATCTATTAAAATCTGAGAAAGAAATTATTTCTCTCAGAAATCAACTGTCTGAACAAAGCACCTTAAAATCAGATAACCTCAAACTCTCTGAGGAGTTGGAATGCTGTAGGGAGCAGATAGCCTCACTGAAAAGTGAACTATCAGAAGCCAAGAAGTTTGAAGAATCCCTCAATGGGAGAAGTATCAAACTAATGGACATCACAAGCACAGTGAATTCAAGATTCAATAGTACACTAGGCTTGGGTGCTTCATCCAGCCAACCTACAGTATTAACAATCCTAATCAAGTTTATCTCATATAAAGGTAAGGGAGTTGTAGAGGTGTCTAGGAAGAATTCTGATTTACCTAAGAAAACAAAAGTTCAACAGAAAACGTCGAACTGAGCTTGACGATCGCCGAATGGAGCTCAACGATCTCAGGCTGAATCGTCGAACTCAGGTCGACAATCTCTGAACCCTAAACTTTGGCATAGTCGATCTTCGAACGAAGCTCGACGATCTGACCCAAGATCGTCAAAATCAGCTCAGAGATCGTCAAACAGAGCTCAGAGTTTCGAAAAATCTTTCAAAGGTAAATCAAACTTCAATCCTAGAGGTCCTACATCTCAGAGGTTTAACCCTTATACTGAATGGATAATACCTCCTAGGAGATATCATCCTGAAGGCTATAAGAGTCAACCAGGGATGTCTTTTATTTCAGAATTTAAAGGTTATCAAACTAGGCCCAAGGTAAACTAGGTCAAAAACAAATAAATTGTTTTATGTGCAGGTGAAGACCTATCCAACATCAAACTAGCAATGGTATCTGGATAGTGGGTGCTCAAATCACATGATAGGAAACAAGGAGAATTTCACATCCTTCAAAGCCAAACTTGGATGCAAAGTAATATTTGGTGATTCAAACTTTGGACTAACAAAACGATATGGTACAGTCCAGATTTGCTCAGTCACATTCAAGAAAGTAGCTTATGTGGAAGGACTGAAGCATAACTTAATCAGCATCAGTCAACTGTGTGATGAAGGCTACCAAGTGACTTTCAACAAATCCTCATGCAAAATCAAATCGGAGGACAACACAACTGTGTTGATAGATAAAAGGAAAGGTAACATTTATCTTGTAGATTTTATTTCAACTAAGGTAGATATATGATTGTTCAATTCCATTTGTAGACCTAATAAACTATGTCATAAAAGATTAGGACATAAAAACCTTAGAACCATTGCTAAGCTATCCAAGGACAACCTTGTTAGAGGACTACCTTCTGGCCGCTACAAGAAGGAAGGACTTTGCAGGACTTGTCAATTTGGCAAGCAAACCAAAAATAGCTTCAAGTCACTTAATAAGAGTGATTCACCTAGGATTTTGTATCTGTTACACAAGGATATCTTTGCACCCATTACAGTACAAAGCTTAGGAGTGAAATCTTATACTTTAGTAGTTGTAGATGACTTCTCTATATTCACATGAGTGTTCTTTCTGAGGAAGAAGTCTGACAACTTTAAGTATTTGACAGAGTTTCTCAAATGCATATAGAGTGAGTTCAATACTCACATTGCCCTGATCAGAAGTGATCATGGGACAGAGTTTGATTCTCTTCTTATGCAACAATTCTGTCAGAGTGAAGGGATCAGGCACACTTTCTTAGCTCCTAGAACTCCTCAACAAAATGGTGTAGCTGAAAGGAAAAATAGAACCCTTATTGAATCTGCTACTACATTATTGTCAGATGCTCACCTTCCTCTATCCTTTTGGGCAGAGGCAGTGAACACCTCCAACTATGTGTTGAATAGAAGTTTGATACATAAGCTGAAGAGCAAGACTCCCTATGAATTACTCAAAGGGATGAAACCTAAAGTAGATTATCTTAAAAATTTTGATTGCATTTGTTACATTCACAATAATGACAAGAAATACATAGCAAAATTTCAAGCTAAAGCTGATGAAGGAGTGTTTCTGGGATACTCCATGATCAGTAAAGCTTATAGGGTATATAACAAATCTACTCTTAAAATTGAAGAATATGTTCATGTATCCTTTGATGAATCTAACATGTCTTTTAAGGAGAAGAATGCTTCTACCATAGAATCTTTGCAGGTACACTCTCTTGCTGAAAAATTGGACAGGTTACATATTATACAAAAGGATGAAAGCAGTGAAGATGAAGAAGATATTCAACATCTTGGAGAGAATCTTCTTGAAGAGCCAGTTGTTGTTCCACAAGAGGAACAATAACACAGGTTGGTGAACAATCAACACCCCCTGTTGATTTAGTAACATTAAGAGACCATCCAATCTCCCAAGTGATTGGAGACATCTCAGCTGGTGTGCAAACCAGAAATCAGGTCAACCAAAACCTGATGCACACCTGATTTCTTTCTCAAATTGAGCCTCAATCCATTCAAGATGCAGAATAAGATCCACACTAGATCATTGCAATTCAAGAGGAATTACATCAATTTGAAAGGAACAAAGTTTGGGAACTAATGCCAAGGCCAAAGGACCACTCCATTGTTGGAACAAAATGGGTGTTCAGAAATAAATTGGATGATCAAGGAGCCATTGTAAGGAACAAGGCAAGGCTAGTTGCTCAAGGATACTCTCAAGAAGAAGGGATAGACTATGACCAGACCTTTGCACCAGTTGCAAGGTTAGAGGCCATAAGAATCTTCTTAGCTTATGCAGCACACAAAGGATTCAAAGTATATCAAATGGATGTAAATAGTGCTTTTCTCAATGGAGACATCAAGGAAGAAGTCTATGTTAGACAACCCCCAGGTTTTATTTCTCCAACTCACCCTGATTATGTTTTCAAATTGCATACAGCATTATATGGTCTAAAAAGCAAACTCCTAGAGAATGGTATGAGACCCTAGCATGCTTTCTTCTGAAAAATGATTTTATAAGGGGTAGATTAGACCAAACTCTTTTTATTAGAACTCATAAGTCCAATACCTTACTAGTACAAATCCATGTCGATGACATTATCTTTGGTTCTACTAATTCAAATCTGTGCAAAATGTTTTCCAACCTAATGCATTCTAAATTTGAAATGAGTAGCATGGGTGAGCTTTCCTTCTTTCTTGGATTGCAAGTCAAACAGCATGCTGAAGGCATATTCATTTCTCAAACCAAGTATGCAAATGAACTGGTTAAGAAATTTGATATGTCTGAAGCATCATGTATGAAAACACCTATGCCTACCAATGTTGTATTAAATGCTGATAAACATGGGAAACCTGTTGATCAGACAACATATAGAGCAATGACTGGCTCTTTATTGTACCTTACAGCCAGTAGACCTGACATAATGTTTGCTACATGCATTTGTGCTAGATTCCATGTGAGCCCTAGAGAGTCACACTTAACCTTAGTAAAAAGGATTCTTAGGTATGTGAAAAGTTGTCCAAATCTATGTCTCTGGTATCCAAAAGACTCAACATTTGACTTAACTGGATTTTCAGATGCTGATTATGCTGGATGCAGAATAGACAGGAAAAGTACCAGTGGAACTTGCCAGTTTCTTGGTGACAGACTTGTCTCCTGGTTTTGCAAGAAACAAACATTTGTGTCCACATCAACTGCTGAAGCTGAATATATGGCAGAAGGTAGTTGTTGGTCACAAAAATTGTGGATTCAAAATCAGCTCCTAGACTATGGCTACAACCTAGAGAAGTCAAAAATATTCTGTGATAACACTAGTGCTATTTCTATAGCACAAAATCCCATCATCCATAGTAGGACAAAACATATAGAAATTAGGCATCACTTTTTAAGGGACAATGTTGAGAAAAATAGAATTGAATTTCAATATATCCCAACTGACTTGCAAAGGGGAGATACTTTCACCAAACTATTGGATGAAAAGAAACATTCATTCTTCCTGAATCAGTTAGGAATGTTAGATGGAGGAAGTTTAACATAAGATCCAAGATTTTAAAACTCTAAAATTGACCAAGACTAGGCAAACAATTTGATTTTTCTAGTGTCTATAGGTCTCTGAACTACGCTCGACGTTTTCCCCAAGATCGTCGAATGGAGATCGATGCTCTTGGAAATCGTCGACCGGAGTTCAGCTCTTTCCAGAAAGTGCTAAGTTATCTTCTTTCGGTCAGCAATCGTCGAACGAAGTTCGACGCTCTCCAATATCGTCGAATGGAGATCGACGATGTTGAAGACCTTTCAGATTCCTTTAGAAGCCCAGATCGTCGAACAGAGTTCAACGATCTTTTATTTTCTGCGTCGAACCCTAATATAAAATTCATTTTTCGGCCGCCGTTCTCCTTTTGCGCTTTCATACTCTCTGCAGAATTTCCCTTTCCCTCCAAACTTTTCAACACTTGGTCTTTTGTTTGTTCATTTTTGCAAGTAAAAATGGCTGTTTCTGTTGTAATTTTGGCAGCAATGAAATTTGACACTGGATTCGATATTGATATGGACTCGTTTGAGAATAGTGATCAGATTTTCAAGGATATTCTGGATTTATTCAAAGATCAACAACTAGTACATATCATGACCACAAGGATAAAACCGGCTGCAGATGAAATCAAAGAATGGGTGTATACTGCTCACACTCAAGATCAAAATACAGTAATTGGAACTATATCAGGAAATTAGGTTTCTCTTACTCCTGCTATATTAAGAGAAGTTTTTCAATTAAGTACTGGTCAAGATTCTCTTGAGTTGTCTGGAGAAGAGTTAGCAAGTATGTTTGATAGGATGGGTCATTCAGCAACAAACCCTAACAAGCTGCTTAAGAAAAATCTATCAGTGGAATACAGGTTTCTAGCAGATGTTGTTGGAAAGGTCCTGTTAGCAAAACATTCTGCCCATGATACCATATCCAGGTATCAATTTTGTTTAATGGGTGCTTTGGTGGATAAGAAAGAGTTGAATTGGGGAGAAGTTTTCTTTGACCTAATTAAGAAGAGAGTGAATAAGAACTTTGTCATTTTTGGAAGGATTCTAGGGCTATTTCTTCATAGCAGATGCCCTGAGCTGCTTGTTTCCAGTGGGATGCATATCAATGCCTCTAAGAGATTAACCTGTGCCCTTTTTGGCAAATGGGACAGGCAATTTGCAAAGCCAAGCAGAGCCTCTGCAGTCATCTCATCTTCAGGCACCAGGACTGCTCCAGTCACTTCCCCCCAGGCAACTGCCCAATCAGAAGAACTGTCTGCCTCCTCATCTCCACCTTCTCCACCTACTGTTCCCTCAATAATTATCACATCCACAATAACCATCTCAATTTCATCCCCCATATCCATTCCATCTCCAAACTCAATTCCTTCACCAACACCAATATCCACTAAAGATGTTTTCCATCCATTATATCATTATCCACACATAACCATTGACTTATCATCCCACCTTCCATCCTTCTCTCTCTTAGATGATTCCTATATGGATGATTCTCACTCCTCACCACTTGAGCCACCAACTTCTTCTACATCATATCAACAACTACTACAAGAACTCACTCCTTCTATCTCCATTCTATTAACTTCCATCTCCACCATTCCTATATCTCAACCATCAATTCTACAATCCACATTAACACCTTCTCTAACCACATCTACAACTCCTCCTACATCCATCTCTACCACACTCATCTCTACCTCTACTCAAGCACCATTTGAGCAAGTAGATCTCTCATCCATAGTAGATAAGCTCTATGAGATGTTAGCTCCAAGGTTATCACTCCTGCTGGAGACCTCCCTGGCTCCACTTCTGAAATCAGTTCAGGAGTTATCTGACAGGCTTTCTTCCCTATATCCTCCTCAGGCAATCCCTTCTGTTGGGTACCTTGATCCAGTATCTACTGAATCTAGGCAGGGGGAGATGCCATATGAAGTAGAGATATTGCCTGCTTCAGAGATTCCAGTACCAGCTCCAGTTCTAGTTATAACAGTTGACCTCAGGTCACTGCTGTCAGAGTTTGATACTGTTTACCTCAGCTGTCTTCCAGATCAGAAAAATGAAGATCTTACTAAGGCCATTGTGCCTATTTATAGCTGTGAGCCCAACATAATATCTTCCTATATAAATTCTTTCAAGGTTGTGGACAGTGCTCCTTCAGTTTCTATTGTTCCTGCTGCTGCTGCTGATGATATTTTAGTGTAACACCCTAGTTTTGCAAGAGGTTTAGTATGCAGTTCTGGAAATTTTTTGGGTTTCTGGCAGGAGGCACACGGCCTGCGACACGGGCATGTCGCAGGGCGTGTCGAGGCCGTGTCGACACTCGGCCCAAGTGTCGACACTTTCGCTCGACAAAGTGTCGAGAGTGAGGCACACGGCCTGCGACCCGGGCGTGTCGCAGGGCGTGTCGAGGCCGTGTCGACACTTTCGCTCGACAAAGTGTCGAGAGTTGGGCACACGGCCTGCGACACGGGCGTGTCGCAGGGCGTGTCGAGGCCATGTCGACACTCGGCCCAAGTGTCGACACTTTTGCTCGACAGGGTGTCGAGACTGGGGCACACGGCCTGTGACATGGGCATGTCACAGGGCATGTCCGTCTTGGTAGACGATCTTCGCTCGACGTTTTTCCACGGTGTAGACACAAAGCCTGTCGACGGGTGTCGAGACTTGGCACACGGCTTGGGACACGGGCGTGTCCCAGGCCGTGTCACCTCTCGGGTTGGTTTCGGGGCCGTGTCGATGGAGGCGCATGGCCGGCCACACGGCCGTGTCACTGGGGACACGGGCGTGTCGGATTGAACACGGGCGTGTCGAATGCCCGTGTGCGGTTCCAGGCGCGTCGATTTGAGACGGCGAATGAGGCACACGGCCCTGGACACGGGCATGTGCAAGGCCGTGTTCGGCCCTGGACACGGGCGTGTGCAAGGCCGTGTTCGGCCCAGGTCTTTTATTTTCCAGGCGAATCGTGGCCATTCTTTCCCAGATTTTGGGATCTGACGGCTCAGGGCTGTTCTTGGGGATTTAAGTCCGAGAATAGGGTTGAAAACCCTCATTTTCTTCTTCAAGTCTTTCTTTCTAGATCTAGAGCCAAGTGAGAGCAAGGAAGAAGGAGAAGGAGAGTTTGGGCTGTAGGAAGAGTTTCAGTGCTCCAAATTGCGAGCCGAGTCTGGATCCGTGAAGCTTAGATCGTTGTGAAGGTTTTCATCCGGCTATTTTACCATGACAAGGAAGAGGAGTCGGAAGGTAACGACATCTCTCCTCTCAGTCCTTAGGATGCATGTCTTAGCATCATTTATTTTCTTTCTCTCTAATTTTTGGGCACCAAACTCTCAAATGAGAGGGGTTTTGGTTTGCCAAGGTTCAAGAGGAACCTCCGGGTTGATTGGGTCCGTCCCCGACATATTTTGCATTAGAGATCCACTTCGCTAGTTGATTAGGCATGGTGGGTGAAGCCGTAGTCGGGACCGTTAGTCCGACTCGGTGATGTTACATATGAACTTAGGGATTCGTAGAGATTCCGTTGCGGTAAGATGCCGTTTGTGATGTGGTGGTGTTTCCCTTTTGTTTGAAAGAGTACGTGTAGTCGGGACCGGACAAGGTTAGCTTCTCGTGGCGGTAGATGGTTTCCTTGAGGGACAAGGTTAGCTCCGTATGAGTTGGAGATGGTTTCCTTGTTGGACAAGGTTAGCTCCGCACGAGTTGGAGATGGATTCCTTGGTGTGCGGGAACGCTGCAGTACAAATGAGGGATTATGGTGTATTTAGTCTTGGATTGTGATGTGCCAAGGCGTGGCTATGTCTCAGTGGTCGGCTGGCTATCCCGTGACATGTGCGTCATGTGTGGAGAGTGTCCCGGCGAGACTAGTCCCCTTCTGTATGACTGACGAGAATGCCAAGCTTGGGGCAAGCCCGAGCAATGAGGCCATGAGCGGGTGGGGTCCAGCAAGGCTTCTTAGAATCGGTCAGTCTGTGTTTGTTGGAATCCTGACATGAGACGTCAGAGCTTGCAGGCAAGCCCGGGGCTAAGCCTACGAGTGGGTGGGGCCTTGACAAGAATTCCTTGTGGCGGCCTGTGCGCCATTTGAGGGAGTTGTGTCTCCCTTTGATGCCGCTGCCCCTCCGCCACTACTTGATGACGATCCAGTTATCGAGGCTCTACAACATAAAGACCTTCGGAGCCGTGATGACGCTAACGGATGACGCCGCTATAACCTCCGCCCGCGGCGTGGTACCCTCACTTGAAGACTATTTTAATTAATTTGTCATGCTTTATTATTTTATGTGCGAATATAAAATTATTCCAATCTTGGTTAATAATTTTATATTCATTTGTGACTTGTAATCTTTAATTATTTTCTACAAACATTTTGGTGTGTATGTAACCGCCCAGATGGATGAGATTTCATCTCCATCATGGACGGTTGGATCTCTTTTGTAACTCCTATTTAAAGGAGGCTATTATGTGTATGTAACCGCCCGGATGGATGAGATTTCATCTCCATCATGGAAGGTTGGATCTCTTTTGTAACTCCTATTTAAAGGAGGCTATTATGATGAGTTATGGAATGAAAAGAAAACCTAAAAACCCCCTTTGAAGAATTCGGCCACCATGGAGAGAGCCCATTAGCCGCCCCCCCTTTGGTGTGAAGCCAAGCCTTGCCTCCTCCATCCCCGTTCGGTGCGACTCCGGCGTGGCTTCCTTTCGGTGCGACTCCAAGGAAGAAGGTTGCAGCCCATTCGGTGTGAAGCCGGTGGATCCGTGGAGAGAGTGATTCTCCCACCTTATCTTGTGTGATTGTTGTTCTTGGTTGGGTAACTTCTTCCCCTTAGAGATTCTTGCTTTAGATTTTGTGGAGGTTTTTGCAAACCGTTTCTTCCGTGATTTTTAAATACGTCGCTTGCAAATTCCGATTTCGATTTCGTTGTTATTGAACCTCTTGTGATCCGGATTGGGTAGATCCATTGCGAGAGCGAGACTTGGCCTAGCCTTGACTTGCCCTCCAAGATTGGCACATTTTGGTGTTAACAAGGGAGTTAATCACAACTCGAACTCGACCGCCTATTGAAGTTTTCCGCCGCTCCGAAAATAAATTATTGCTGCGTTGAAACGGCTCAAGTTGGTACAATAGATGATTGTGTAGGTGCGGTGAGTTGTGTGCTTGTTGGAGAGGTAGGTCCTAAGGACGTTGTATCGAGTCCGGCAATTTTCTCTTTCGGAAAAGGGAGCAAACCAGACCCCTTTTCGCTCGCTTTTTGTTCGGAGGCCTCCCCTTTGGTTTTATGTCTTGTGATAATATTTTCCGTTAGCGTATTCGAGCACGAATCATGGTCTCCCCTACATCAATTTGGTATCCAACACATATGAGTTTAAATTCAATGGCAAGGTCATTACGTTGAGACCGACCGTCCCGAAAGGGCCAGTAGCTTTGGCTAAGGACACCACTGTTCCAGTCGAGAGGAAAACGTTGAGTCTCGTGGGAAGAAAATAGTTTGTGAAGGATCCCTTTCTTGACGGGATGATGTACGCTCTAGTTCTTATGAATGCGAAAGGGGATACGAGAGCATTGGATGAGTTGCCTAGAGAGTTACGGGAATTATTGGATGAGTATAAGGATGTGTACCCGGATGAGCTGCCTTCGGTATTACCACCGCTTACGAATATACAACATGCTATAGACCTTATCCCCGGCTCCTCCTTACCGAACCAGCCCCACTATAGGCTTCACCCCGCCGCCAATAAGGAGTTACAGACCCAGATCGAGGATTTGATGAAAAAGGGGTTCATTAGGACTAGTATGAGTCCATGTGCGGTACCGACCCTTCTAGCCCCCAAGAAGGATGGTATGTGGAGAATGTGTGTTGATAGCCGTGCCATCAACAAGATTACCATCAAATATAGATTTCCCGCCCAACATATTCATGACCTACATGCACGTATACGAGCTACCTTGACTGCTCAATACGAGTCTTATCAGTCACACGCTAATCTACATAGGAGGGTGTCGCACTTCAACGTCGGCGATTTGGTCCTAGTCCGGTTAGTTCCCGAACGCTTGCCATCTGGCACCGTTAAAAAGTTGGCACCAAAGCGCGCCGGCCCTTTTTGAATTATAAAGAAACTAGTTGACAACGCTTTCGTGTTGGATTTGCCAGCTGAGTGGGGTATCTCCCCTATTTTTAATGTCTCGGATTTGACGCCGTATGTTTCTCCTCCACCTGAGTTGAATTCTTTGTCGTCTTCTCCATCCACTAAAATTTCTACTGGGTTGGGGAGTGGTAGTTCGGATGATCTCTCTCTTTCGGTCCCCGCAGGTATAACATCGGATGGTACGTTTCCTTCTTTTTTCCCTACTGCTGACATGTTTCCCAGGTTTCCGAAGACATTTCTCACTCCAGATATGATACTTGCTGCTGAGGCACTTACCACTCCTGATGGTGCTACCTAACGCTTCCTCATCCGTTGGCGTGACCGCCCCCCTTCAGATGATTCATGGGTACTTGCGACAGAGCTTCAACGTTTGGATGCCGAGCTTCTCCGCCGCTATCTCTCGGACCACGCATCGGAGATACGTGATTTTGAGTGGGGGAGGATTGATGCCGCTGCCCCTCCGCCACTACTTGATGACGATCCAGTTGCCGAGGCTCTACAACATAAAGACCTTCGGAGCCGTGATGACGCTAACGGACGATGCCGCTACAACCTCCGCCCGCGGCGTGCTACCCTCACTTGAAGACTATTTTAATTAATTTGTCATGCTTTATTATTTTATGTGCGAATATAAAATTATTCCAATCTTGGTTAATAATTTTATATTCATTTGTGACTTGTAATCTTTAATTATTTTCTGCAAACATTTTGGTGTGTATGTAACCGCCCAGATGGATGAGATTTCATCTCCATCATGGACGGTTGGATATCTTTTGTAACTCCTATTTAAAGGAGGCTATTATGTGTATGTAACCGCTCGGATGGATGAGATTTCATCTCCATCATGGACGGTTGGATCTCTTTTGTAACTCCTATTTAAAGGAGGCTATTATGATGAGTTATGGAATGAAAAGAAAACCTAAAAACCCCCCTTTGAAGAATTCGGCCACCATGGAGAGAGTCCATTAGCCGCCCCCCCTTTGGTGTGAAGCCAAGCCTTGCCTCCTCCATCCCCATTCGGTGCGACTCCGGCGTGGCTTCCTTTCGGTGCGACTCCAAGGAAGAAGGTTGCAGCCCATTCGGTGTGAAGCCGGTGGATCCGTGGAGAGAGTGATTCTCCCACCTTATCTTGTGTGATTGTTGTTCTTGGTTGGGTAACTTCTTCCCCTTAGAGATTCTTGCTTTAGATTTTGTGGAGGTTTTTGCAAACCGTTTCTTCCGTGATTTTTAAATATGTCGCTTGCAAATTCCGATTTCGATTTCGTTGTTATTGCACCTCTTGTGATCCGGATTGGGTAGATCCATTGCGAGAGCGAGACTTGGCCTAGCCTTGACTTGCCCTCCAAGATTGGCACATTTTGGTGTTAACCAGAGAGTTAATCACAACTCGAACTCGACTGCCTATTGAAGTTTTCCGCCGCTCCGAAAATAAATTATTGCTGCGTTGAAACGGCTCAAGTTGGTACAATAGATGCTTGTGTAGGTGCGGTGAGTTGTGTGCTTATTGGAGAGGTAGGTCCTAAGGACGTTGTATCGAGTCCGACAATTTTCTCGTTCGGATTTGGGAGCAAACCCGACCCCTTTTCGCTCGCTTTTTGGTCGAAGCCCTCCCCTTTGGTTTTATGTCTTGTGATAATATTTTCCGTTAGCGTATACGGGCACGAATCACGGTCTCCCCTACATCACCCTTAGTGTTTGCGGCTTTATGCCAATGGGGAAATGTGAGTACCCAAATGATGTGATGTTGTGCTAGATGCATACGCAGTAGGGTACCTTGGGTGAAGCCCGGGTGTTGCATTCATGTTGCATAGTAGGCCCTTTTATTATATGCTCAACCAATAGAGAACATGTTTGATGATTGAGACATCCAAGCCTGTTTTAACGTTTTCTGTTTATAGCTATTTATATTGCATATGAAGTGCTGACTTGCAGGTTGGAGGGTTCCCCGGGGTCCGTTAGGGGCGGCCGGGAGGAGATGTGTTGTTACACAGTTTGAGGTCAGCCTTTGCTGACCCACGTTACTAATAATTTTTACAGGGCAAGGATCGCATGCAGGAGCTAGCACGCCGGCCAGAAAGGCCTAAGCCCCATGAAGTGTTTTTCCCTCTTTTGTAGCACTACATTTATGATGATGTTTGTTTGAAACTCTTTTGTCCGGCTTGCATGCCGAGGTAGACTAGGAGTGCTGAGCACATTCATGATTGATGTATTATTTTTCTTTTGGACTCTTGATGTTAGGCCTTAAGGCCATTTGTTTTACTCTTTAGTGGTGGATAACTTCTAGTCCTGTTTTGTTTCCGCTGTGTTGTGCTAAGAGTTTTGAGTATGGGTAGCTATATCAACTTTTAATACTAAAGCTGTGGCGTTCGTATGTTGTGGGGCCCCCACCGGACCCATATTATACGGTCATTATAGGGGAGGTGTTACAATTTGGTATCAGAGGGAGGTTAGATTCAAGGTCAGTGCATAGAGAAGTTATCCACATAAGAGTAACGCGGGACCGTGAGTGTCCTTATGTTTTAGTCTTGCGATTAGAGACTAATCCCTTATTTCTTGTTTTCCTGAAGACTGCAAGCAACGAGGTGGGCACTTCAAGAGCAAGGGATGATCTCTCAGAGAGCAGTGCTACTACTCCAGGCCTTTTGGGCACGGGTGTAAACCCGGCCGACTTCTGTCGTATGCTTGCAGAAGCGATGGTGGCAGCCCAAGCGGCGGCTGCAGCCCAGGTAGCAACCCCTGATACACCGAACACGGCGACTGCCATGCCAGGCGGAGAAGCCAGGCGCGTGGAGCCTTTGGCAGAAAGGGTGGTGGTAGGACATGGAGACCGACACATGAAGTATTTCCTGAGTTTCCATCCCCCATCTTTCAAGGGTGTTGGAACGCCAACGGATGCGGAGGATTGGTGGGTTCGTATTTAGGAACTGCTAAGGGCGGCAGAGACGCCAGAGGAAAAGAAAGCTGAGTATGCGGCGTTCATGTTGGAAGGAGACGCCAAGTTGTGGTGGGTGAGCCATAGCGGCCGCCAGTTCCCGGGACGCACCCCGTCAGTGGAAGAGTTTGGGGACGCTTTTCTTAAGAGGTATATTCCAGTTTCAACACGGTTGGCCCTGCAGAGGCAGTTTTTGCATCTAATGCAGTGAGACACGACAGTGGATGAGTACGTGCAAGAGTTCACCCGTTTGGGTCGTTATGCGGGAACGACAATGGCAGATGATGTAGAGAGGGATAACCTCTTCTACCAAGGGTTGAGGGAGAATATGAGACAACCCCTCATCTCCATGAAGAGGGTGGGATTTAATGAGCTAGTTGAAGCCGCCAGGAGTTTGGAGAATGATCTGGAGCGAACCCAGCGTCAAAAGGGTTTTACTCCAAAGCATGGGGAAGGGAAGCCCTCCCAATCTCATGTAAAGTCTGATGGGAGTAGGTGGAGGAGGAAGCCTCACACTTCCAGGTCGGGGGAGAGGAGCAATTGGACGCCTGGGGGTTCTCACTCTAGGGGACCGCCGACGTGTTACAACTGCGGGAAAGTTGGGCACATAGCCCATGCGTGTCAGTAAGGGGGAGTTTGGCAAGATACAAAGCAGGAGCAGTCTGTGCGCTCGAGCCCCAGTGCTGCAGAGAAAGGAAAGATGGCGGAGTCGAGCGCTTCTCGGTTCCAACCGGTGCAACCAAGGGCTTACAACCTTGGATAGCAAGAAGCGATCCGTCAAACCGATGTGGTGACAGGTATGAAGAAAATTTAAATTTGCATTTGTGCTCCATACTTTTTAGACCCCTTTTGTGAGATGTCTTGTTGTAGGCTTCGTGTTAGTTTCTGGATGCCCCGCCAGGGTATTGTTCGATACGGGAGCTTCGCACTCTTTTCTTGCGGAGAGTTTCATCCGAAGGGTAGGAGTTGAGTCTTTTTCGGCGGACGCAGAACTGAAAGTGCGCATGCCCAATGGGTCATCTATGACCACCGGGGCTAAAGGGCGCATCTGTTGGGAGCTAGACGGAGTTGACTTCGTTTTGGAAGCAGCAGTGTTGCCATAAGTAGAGTTCGATGTCATTTTGGGCATGGACTGGCTTGTAGAGCAGCGCGCCAGCATTGATTGTTTATCCAAGGTAGTGACCCTAAAGAGTAAGGGGCAAGCGGAAGTCAAATTTGTGGGCCTTTGTGGAGTAGCCCATTCCCTAATTACGGCCATGCAAATGATGCGGGCGGTTAACCAAGGAGGTGTGGCGCTGGTAGCGTTGTTGGAGGTTCGTCTCTCCCAGCTAACTATTGAGGAAGTGCCTGTGGTGGCAGAGTTCAAGGATGTATTTCCGGATGAACTTCCTGGAGCGCCTCCTCGGCGGGAGATCGACTTCTCGATCGAGTTAGTGCCGGAGGCTAGACCGGTGTCGCGTCCTCCATTTAGGATGGAACCAAAGGAGTTGGCGGAACTTAAGGTACAGTTACAAGAACTGTTGGAGCAAGGGTATATTACACCCAGTTCTTCACCGTGGAGCGCACCGGTGTTGTTTGTAAAGAAGAAGGACGGTAGCATGCACCTATGCATAGACTACCGAGAGCTGAATAAATTGACCATCAAGAATAAGTATTTGATTCCTCGGATAGATGATTTGTTCGACCAATTGGTGGGGTCAGTGGTATATTCGAAGTTGGACTTGAAGTCAGGCTACTATCAGCTACGAATTCGGGACGAGGACATACCCAAGACTGCTTTTGGGACAAGGTACGGACACTTTGAGTTTACGGTGATGCCGTTCGGGTTGACGAATGCACCATCGGTGTTCATGGATCTTATGAATCGAGTATTTCGGGATTACTTGGATTCGTTTGTGGTTGTCTTCATTGATGACATCTTGGTGTACTCCAAGTCTGAAGTGGAGCATGAGACCCACTTGAGAGTGGTCCTGCAAGTGTTGAGGGAGAACCAATTATTTGCAAAGTTCTCAAAGTGCGAGTTCTGGTTAGCCAAGGTGGCGTTTTTGGGCCACGTGATTAGTGGTGATGCGGTGGCAGTGGATCCAGCGAAAGTGGAAGCCATCAGAGATTGGGCAGTGTTGAGGACCGTGGCGGAAGTCAGAAGCTTTCTTGGACTAGCCGGGTATTATAGGAGATTCATGGAGAATTTCTCGAAGATAGCTCTACCCCTCACCTCTCTCACTCATAAAGACCATAAGTTTGTGTGGACCCAAGAGTGCAGTCGAGCATTTGAGGCCCTGAAGGAGAGGCTTATGATGGATACAATCCTGAGTTTACCGCAAGGGACCGATGGATTTCAGATTTTCAGTGACGCATCGGGATGCGGTTTGGGTTGCGTGTTGGTGCAACATGGCAAGGTGATAGCTTTTGGGTCTAGACAGCTGAAGTCTCATGAGAGGAATTACCCCATCCATGACTTGGAATTGGCGGCGGTGATCTTCGCGTTAAAAATATGGCGACATTATGTGTATGGCGCAAGGGTGGAGATCTTCACAGACCATAAAGGCCTGAAGTATCTCTTGGAACAGAAGGACTTGAACATGCGGCAGCGCAGATGGGTTGAGTTCCTTGGAGACTATGAAGTGGCGATTTAGTATACGCTGGGTAAAGCCAATGTGGTGGCGGACGCTTTGAGTGGAAAGTACTCGGGGCATGGAAATTGGATCGAAGCTCATGATGAGCGGTTAGTGCGGGAATGGGAGTCCCTTGGATTGGAATGTGTTGTGAGAGGCGAGTCTAGCGTGGCTCGGTTAAACTGGATTGAAGTGCAAAATGACTTGTCTGATCGTATTCGGGAAGCGACTCGATTGGATGTGGAGTTTAAACCTTATGTATTGGAGGCTCAAAAGGGCGAGAGCAGCGCCTGGGAGATGATTGGTGGAATCTTGAGAAAGGATGGAAGGGTTTGTGTACCGCAGTTTGGCAATCTCCGTGAGGAGTTGATGTTTGAGGCTCACTTCTCAAAGTACTCCATTCACCCGGGAAGTACAAAGATGTACTTGGATATGAAGAAATCCTTTTGGTGACCGGGGTTGAAGCGAGATGTAGCTTTGTATGTGAATCGTTGCCAAACATGTGCCTTGGTGAAGGCCGAATGTCAGAAACCGGGCGGGTTCCTGAAGCCCCTTCCAATTCCTGAGTGGAAATTTGAGGACATCTCCATAGACTTTGTGCATGGTTTGCCTAGATCTCAATATGGTAATGATGCTATTTGGGTGATCGTGGATCGCCTAACCAAGGTGGCTCACTTCATCCCAAATCGGAAAGAGGATAGCGTGGAGAAGCTGGTGGAGTTGTATGCTTGCAACATTGTGCGACTGCACGGAATTCCTAAGAGCATAGTCAGTGATCGAGATGGATGGTTTACGTCTAAGGACTGGAGATTGGTTCAGAAGAGCTTGGGCACGAAGCTAAAGTTCAGTACGGCGTTCCATCCTCAAACTGATGGGCAAACAGAGAGAACGAACCGTACTATGGAGGATATGTTGAGAATGTGCGTTCTTGATTTCGGCAAGAAGTGGGAGGATCACCTCTTCATGGTAGAATTCGCGTACAATAACAGTTTTCAAGCTAGTATAAAGATGGCGCCATACGAATCTTTGTATGGGAGGCGGTGTCGAACGCCAATGTCGTGGGCAGAGGCGGGAGACACCAAACTGTTGGGAAAGGACGTGGTGGTTGACGCTTGTGAGTTGGTACGGACCATCCGAGAACGTATGAAGGTGGCGCAGGACCGTCAAGCTAAATACTTTAAAGCTCGTCACCGGAAGGTGGAGTTCGCGGTAGGCGATTGGGTCTACTTGAAGATCAAGCCGTTCAAAAGCGTCTCACGTATTCGCCGGCTCAAGAAGTTGAGTCCAAGGTTTTTGGGGCCTTTTGAAGTAGTTGAGCGGGTAGGAGAAGCAGCTTATCGGTTGGCGTTGTCCGAGGATTTGAGTGGATTGCATGACGTCTTCCACGTCTCCGTTTTGAGGAAGGCCTTGGTAGAGGCTAGCGTAGTGATTGAGCCGGCATCGGTGCCGATTGAGGAAGACTTGAGGATGCGAGTCCTTCCAATTGCTATAGAGGATTCGGAGACTCGACAGTTACGGAATAAAGAAGTCAAACTCGTAAAAGTTCGATGGGACAACTGCGGTCGTGGAGGATTCTTCTTGGGAACGAGAACAGGCCATGATAGAAGATTATCCAGAACTCTTCATGTCAGGTACAATTTAAGTTTTGTACCCTTTGGTTTTGAAATTTCGGGACGAAATTCTGTTAAGTGGGGGAGAGTTGTAACACCCCAGTTTTGCAAGAGGTTCAGTATGCAGTTTTGGAAATTTTTTGGGTTTCTGGCAGGAGGCACACGGCCTGCGACACGGGCATGTCACAGGGCGTGTTGAGGCCGTGTCGACACTCGACCCAAGTGTCGACACTTTCGCTCGACAAAGTGTCGAGAGTGAGGCACACAGCCTGCTACACGGGCGTGTCGCAGGGCGTGTCGAGGCCGTGTCGACACTCAGCCCAAGTGTCGACACTTTTGCTCGACAAAGTGTCGAGAGTGGGGCACACGGCCTGCGACACGGGCGTGTCGCAGGGCGTGTCGAGGCCGTGTCGACACTCGGCCCAAGTGTCGACACTTTTGCTCGACAGGGTGTCGAGACTGGGGCACACGGCCTGTGACACGGGCATGTCACAGGGCGTGTCCCGCTTGGTCGACGATCTTCGCTCGATGTTTTTCCGCGGTGTCGACACAAAAGCCTGTCGACGGGTGAGAGACTTGGCACACGGCTGGGACACGGGCGTGTCCCAGGCCGTGTCACCTCTCGGGTTTGGTTTCGAGGCAGTGTCGATTGAGGAACACGCCGGCCACACGTCGTGTCACTGGGGACACGGGCGTGTCAGATTGAACACAGGCGTGTCGGATGCCCGTGTGCGGTTCCAGGCGCGTCGATTTGAGACGGTGAATGAGGCACACGGGCGTGTGCAAGGCCGTGTTCGGCCCAGGTCTTTTATTTTCCAGGCGAATCGTGGCCATTCTTTCCCAGATTTTGGGATCTGACGGCTCAGGGCTGTTCTTGGGGAGTTAAGTCCGAGAATAGGGTTGAAAACCCTCATTTTCTTCTCCAAGTCTTTCTTTCTAGATCTAGAGTCAAGTGAGAGCAAGGAAGAAGGAGAAGGAGAGTTTGGGCTGTAGGAAGAGTTTCGGTGATCCAAATCGCGAGCCGAGTCCGGATCCGTGAAGCTTAGATCGTTGCGAAGGTTTTCATCCGGCTATTTTACCATGGCAAGGAAGAGGAGTCGGAAGGTAACGACATCTCTCCTCTCGGTCCTTAGGATGCATGTCTTAGAATCATTTATTTTCTTTCTCTCTAATGTTTGGGCACCAAACTCTCAAATGAGAGGGGTTTTGGTTTGCCAAGGTTCAAGAGGAACGTCCGGGTTGATTGAGTCCGTCCCCGTCATATTTTGCATTAGAGATCTGCTTCGCTAGTGGATTAGGCATGGTGGGTGAAGCCGTAGTCACGACCGTTAGTCCGACTCGGTGATGTTGCATATGAACTTATGAATTCGTAGAGATTCCATTGCGGCAAGATGTCGTTTGTGATGTGGTGGTGTTTCCCTTTTGTTTGAAAGAGTACGTGTAGTCGGGACCGGACAAGGTTAGCTCCTCGTGGCGGTAGATGGTTTCCTTGAGGGACAAGGTTAGCTCCGTATGAGTTTGGAGATGGTTTCCTTGGTGGACAAGGTTAGCTCCGCACGAGTTGGAGATGGTTTCCTTGGTGCGCGGGAACGCTGCAGTACAAATGAGGGATTATGGTGTATTTAGTCTTGGATTGTGATGTGCCAAGGTGTGGCTATGTCTCTGTGGTCGGCTGGCTATCCCGTGACATGTGCGTCATGTGTGGAGAGTGTCCCGGCGAGACTAGTCCCCTTCTGTGTGACTGACGAGAATGCCAAGCTTGGGGCAAGCCCGGGCAATGAGGCCATGAGCGGGTGGGGTCCAGCAAGGCTTCTTAAAATCGGTCAGTCTGTGTTTGTTGGAATTCTGACATGAGACGTCAGAGCTTGCAGGCAAGCCCGGGGCTAAGCCCACGAGCGGGTGGGGCCTTGGCAAGAATTCCTTGTGGCGGCCTGTGCGCCATTTGAGGGAGTTTGTGTCTCCCTTAGGTGTTTGCGGCTTTATGAATGCCAATGGGGAAATGTGAGTACCCAAATGATGTGATGTTGTGCTAGATGCATACGCATAGGGTACCTTGGGTGAAGCCCGGTGTTGCATTCATGTTGCATAGTAGGCCCTTTTATTATATGCTCAACAATAGAGAACATGTTTGACGATTGAGACATCCAAGCCTATTTTAACTTTTTTCTGTTTATAACTATTTATATTGCATATGAAGTGCTGACATGCAGGTTGGAGGGTTCCCCGGGTCTGTTAGGGGCGGCTGGGAGGAGATGTGTTTTACACAGTTTGTGGTCAGCCTTTGCTGACCCACGTTACTAATAATTTTTAACAGGGCAAGGATCGCATGCAGGAGCTAGCACGCCGGCCAGAAAGGCCTAAGCCCCATGAAGTGTTTTTTCCCCCTCTTTTGTAGCACTAACATTTATGATGATGTTTGTTTTGAAACTCTTTTGGCCGGCTTGCATGCCGAGTAGACTAGGAGTGTTGAGCGCATTCATGATTGATGTATTATTTTTCTTTAGGACTCTTGCGATGTTAGGCCTTAAGGCCTT